>OU343219.1:103900114-104011172 GCA_910596185.1 Chrysanthemum makinoi | reverse complement strand
CTTTTTCGTACTTCAAATCTGTCAAAACATTGCTTATTTGGTCAAGTGTGGGACTGAGGTGAATAAGCAGTCTCAAACTGCTTATTCCCAAGATTTGGTAAAAAGTGTTTTTACAAAAAAGTCTCACTTTCATCTTATTTACATGTTGCAAAAAGAAAAATTGAAAAAAAAAATGTTTGAAAAAAAAACGGGGATGCCTAGATTCGACCCCATGATCTCTTGGCTCACACCACAACACACACAACATAACCAACTGCCCTAGGGTCTTTATTCGTTTTAATCTTGCATTATTTAGACCTTAAATACAAAGTCAGTTTTAACATCCTTAGCTTATTTAGCTTTTTAATTGCTTATTCCAAAAGCGGTTGGTGGTTTTTTAAATTTTTATTAGATTCAGTATTACTTAAAGTATTTTTAGTAAAATTTTCAGATTTTTCCAAAATCATTTAGTATTTTTTATAATTAAATTAGATTAAATTAGTTTTTAAATCATAATAAATAATTTAAAAGTCGAAAAAATACCCGGCTTTTTCCTAAAATTATTTTTAGTCGTTTAGAACGTAGGAAAATTAGTTTCACATCCTTAGGCCTTAAATTGCATCATTTTCACTTTTTGAGGCTCGGGATTAGCCCGGGTTTTCACGTTTTTGCATATTATCACTCTAGGACTTAGTGTAACTTAATTTTATTGTTCCGTATGCTTAGTAGTAGTTAGATTATCATTTACTTTGTTCCCGTAGCCTTAATTACTTTCCCTTTAGTTAATTTGTAGAAAACGTAATCAAAAACAAAAAAAAAAACCCGTAACATCGAGCATTTTAATAACAAACCTCAAACGACATTCTCAATTCACACCTCGTTGGGAAACGACCCGGATATCCTTATCCGGTATCACTTATCGAATATTTGAGGGTTTTGCGTGTCGACCTTTTTCCTAAAGGGTTGGTTTGTAATTCTCTCGGGTATTTGTATTTGATATTTCTTATATATACTATTTGACTAATCATGGGGTCAAATTCGAGAGGACAGCATTTGGTCAATTCACCCTAACCTATCAGCAAAGATGCCACCACAGGAGAAATCAGGCGCACCGTCATAAGTCCTGTTGTTCCTGGTCCCCTAAGCCAAGTCATTAAGTACCGCTACATGCTAGATTCAAAATAGTGAGTGCCCGGCCGTTAGGAACTTAGACACTACACCCCCAGTTCTTAAGTTCATCCAAACGATAGGTGATCAGTTGGTCAAATCGCAGAATTAGAAAGGGTCGTCAGTTGGTCATATCTTACCCTTCCCGTCTCAGTCCGCTCACCTAGGGTCAGTTGGTCATATCTCCTAGACAATTGGCCTCTACTGCCATTCAAAACTACCGAATCAGGGGTGACTACCAAAGAACTATGCATGCATACACTTAGAAATAATTGTACGGAAATAAAGTAAACGTAAACAAAACAATTAAGGAATCATAACAAGGCCAGCACCAGGGTGCTTAGCCAAACATATAGTAAATCATACCAACAAAAATGAATAAATCATAAATTGAATTGAACATAATGTTTGATACAAATTACTTGATGTAGAGCTAATAATGATGATGATTGCTAGTGAATTCTTCCTTCAAAACTGGCTTCGGACTGCTGGAAAATGCCCTGGAGTGGTGCCCTAATCGACCCCTAGGAGAGGGGTGAAGAGAGATACTCAAAAATGCAGATTTAGGGCTGTATTTATAGGCCCCGACATAGTTACGGCGTAATTAAATAAATTAATTACGTCGTAACTAAAGTTACGACGTAATCAAATGTATTAGTTACGTCGTAACTAAAGTTACGCCGTAACTAGTAAATATACCAACTTCGTACTTTTCATGTCAAGCTAAATTATTGAAACTATTTTGCTCTTGTTGACACTTTTGGCCCCTCATCGCACTTGTTACTTTTATAACAAGTCCTTGAACTTAATAAACTTCGAATTAACTTGTCACTTTTAATCCCTAGACCTCGAAACTTTGCGCCCAAGTAATTAATTACAGCGTAACTAATTATCCGAGTTACGCCGTAATCCTTCTTCATCTCATACTTATCCCTCCGAAATAATCTCTACGGCGTAACTAAATTGCCATGTTACGCCGTAACCTTCAAGATAATAATTACGACGTAACCATAAGAATTGGTTACGCCGTATCCTTCAAAGCTCATATTTACGCCGTAACCTTATTAGCTAGTTACGGTGTAATCATCACATAAAATCCAAAGCCCCTCGTAAATCAATCTTCAGAACATATACTTGGCCTTTTATCACTTTTTTTCCGCTCCAATGCCTCATGTATCTTGAAATGCAAATATGAACGAATATGAAAGAATTAAGTACCATATTAATGCAAATGAGGCCATAAACACGGGAATTTGATATATAAACGATCAGGCTAATTTGATGTTATCAATCATCTAGATTCTAAAATTGCTAGAATGAGTACGAACACTTAAGATACGATATTAGATGGTGTTAAAACCGGTAACAACCAAAAAGGTTTAGGTGTTCAACAACTTGATCCATCAACTAGTGAAAGTAAAGAAACAAAATTTGTTAAGGCACTAGAAAAACCAGCCACTATTGTGGCGGATCCCACGGATCCCTTGATTACAGCCAGGGATCCGTGGATCTGCTGTAGCAAACAGTAGCAATAACGTAGCTTCTTCATCTAGAACTGAGTTTGTTATAGTTAATAGGAAGAAACCAACTCATGTCACCACTAGACAACCACCTCCAAAATATAATCTTACTTTTGCAAGAAACAAAGCTCCATCTTTTTCAAAACATAATCCATCTAGGAGACCTACTAACGTTTATCCAAGAAGTAACCATCAAATGGGATGGAACCCAAATATGCAAAATGGTTTTCCTTTTCAAAACTTTGCTCCATGGAATGCATACTCATCTTATCCATACATGTCTAACATGAATGGAATGTTTAACACTAATGGACCCATGAACAAATGGGGACGAAACTTTTGAGTTTATTATTGTCTTAGGTATGCTTAAAGGTCGGACCCTAGACCGGATGAATGGGTCAAGGATAGCGGGTGCACGAGGCACATGGTGATAGAGATCTATTCTCCACATATGAATCCTTCAATGGAGGTAATGTGGCGTTTGGAAATAGCAAAAGTAGAATCATCAGTAAAGTTACGATTTCTAACAAATCTCTAACCATTAACGATGTGTGTCACGTAGAAAACCTAAACTTTAACCTCTTAAGTATAGGACAAATATGTGATAAAAAGTGCAATATACTTTTTACCGAAACCGGTAGTAAGATATTAAAAAATGGCATAACCATAGGAAAAGGAATTAGGAAACATGGAGTCTATGTCATTAAAATCGGTAATGAACCTAAAGACAAACTATGTCTTACCTCTATGGATGATACTTCGACCTTATGGCATCGAAGATTGGGTCACGCCAACATGCGACTTCTTCAATCGCTATCATCCAAAGATCTAGTAAGAGATCTACCTAAGTTAAAATATGAACATCACTTTTGTGATGCTTGTAATGTAGGAAAACAAGCTCATTCTAGTCATAAAGCTAAAAATATGGTGTCTACAACTAGGTGTCTAGAATTACTACATATGGATTTATTTGGTCCATCCGCTATCCAAAGTTATGGAGGCAACTACTACACTTTGGTCATAGTGGATGATTACTCTAGATATACATGGACAAAATTTTTTAAGAACAAAACGGAAACCTTTAATTATTTTGAAATATTAAGCAAAAGATCCAAAGACAACTAGGAAGTCCTATAGTGTCCATTAGGACGGATCATGGTAGGGAATTCGATAATGAAGTGCAATTTGGAGCCTTTTGTGACGCTAATGGTATTACTCACAACTTCTGGGCTCCACGCACTCCACAATCGAATGGGGTAGTTGAAAGAAAGAATAGAACCCTACAAGAAATGAGTCGAACCATGCTTAATGAACAATCTATACATCAAAAGTTTTGGTGTAATGCCGTTGATACTTCAACGTACATACTCAATCGAGTCTTAATTAGACCAATCCTAGGTAAAACTCCATATGAGTTACTCCGAGGCAAAAAGCCTACGTTAAATCACTTTAGAGTCTTTGGAAGCAAATGTTTTATTCTTAATACTAAAGATTACCTTTCAAAATTTGATCCTAAATCAACCGAAGGTGTCTTTCTAGGTTACTCGCCAAATAGCAAAGCTTACGTCATATTAAACAAAGAAACAATGAAGGTAGAAGAGTCATTAAATATAAAATTTGATGAAAGTCCACCCAAACCCTCTCCACCTCTTGTCGATGACGAGATAATAGAAAGTGAAGCTATAGTAATAAAGAAAAAGATAAATTAAGAAGAAGAACCTTTAAATGATGAAATAATAAACATTAAAGAGTCCAAAGATCACCCCCGTAGATAAAGTCATAGGAAATCTAAACGAACGAACATTAAGGTCTCAAGTTCAAAACCAAAGTAGCTTGTTTTGTTTCGTTTCAACCTTAGAACCTAAGAATACACAAGAAGCCACAAAAGATGAGAGTTGGGTAATGGCTATGCAAGAAGAACTAAATCAATTTGTTTCTAATGATGTTTGGACACTTGTCCCTCCACCTAGTAATCAAACCATAATAGAAACCTGTTGATCCCAGTTGAGCAAACGATCTAATATAGAAACTGACTTAGAACAAATGCTTATTAAATATTACGCGGAATTTAATACTTAATCTTAAGAAGAAAAACAATAAACATTCAACACCTCAATATTATTATTAATACGAATACTCTTAACAGTATTAGGGTTTTACAACCTTGAAGTGTATCGACCGTAGATATAAAACATGCGTATTTCTAATCTAACCTAGAACCTCCTTTTATAGACTAAGGAGTCCTTTACATTATACAATACGTAACCTACAAGATAAATATCTTTTCCATATTTATCTAATACATAATACTAAACCGACTATACAAGACTAGCAGTTGGTTACATATCAATATCATGGTTACACAATACTACTAGCCGCGGTTTGTCTTCATCAGTTACATTCTTTTCCGTGGTTATATCAAACTTTTACCGTGGTTCCGACATAGAGTAATTCTTGATTAAAGGAACCTAAAACCCAACAATCCTCCCCTAAACTTGATACATTCTAACAGAATTCTCAAGTTTCCTATTGGGTTTTAGGTTCCTTGAATCAAGAATTAATCTAAGTGCTGGAACCACGGACAGGTTTTATATAACCACGACGAAGAATGTAACATGATGAAGACAAACAGTAGTAATGTAACCACTAATATTGATATGTAACCACCGCTAGTCTTGTATAGTCGTTTAGTATATGTATTAGATAAAGATGGAAAAGATATTTATCTTGTAGGTTACGTATTGTATAATGTAAAGGACTCCTTAGTCTATAAAAGGAGTTCTAGGTTAGATTAGATATACACATGTTTTATATCTTAGGTCGATACACTTCAAGGTTGAAAAACCCTAATACTGTTAAGAGTATTCGTATTAATAATAATATTGAGGTGTTGAATGTTTATTGTTTTTCTTCTTAAGATTAAGTATTAAATTCGCATATTTAATAAGCATTTGTTCTAAGTCATTCTATATTTAGATCGTTTGCTCAACCGGGATCAACAAGTGGTAACAAAGCTTGTGATCTAGAAACCTGTAATCAGAAGAGATAAAGTTAAGTTTTGTTAAAGTAAGATAAGATGTCTGATGAAACACACATGGTTACTGCTTCAAAGGTGCCCATGCTCAAGCATGGTGAGTACCAAATCTGGAGGATGCGAATAAGGCAATATATTCGCATGATTGATTATGCTCTCTGGGATGTTGTGGAAAAGGTGATACTCTTCCTAAGAAGGGTGATGATGGCAAAGAAATCTCCATTGTTAGTGAGATTGACAAGGCTAAGAGAAAGATGGAGATTAAAGCTCATAGTATTCTCTATATGGGAATACCTAATGAATATGCTTTGGATTTTGAACAATATGAGTCTGCTAAAGAGCTTATGGATGCTATAGAAACTAGGTTTCTTTGGTAATGACGCTACCAAGAAATCAAGGAAAAATATGCTCAAGCATCAACTTGAAAACTTCACTGCACTTGAGTGGAGAAAACTTGATGGCACCTATAACAGACTTCAAAAGCTCATCACCAATCTGAAGTCAGTGGACTAAAAAGTTGCTCAAGAAGATATTAATTTAAAGTTCATCAGAAGTTTATCACTGACCGGGCTATGCATCTTGTTGTGTGGAGGAATAAGGATGACTTTGAAAAGATGACTCTGGACAATCTCTACAACAACTTAAAGGTATATGAGTCCGAGAACAACATTCTTTGGTACATCTACATCTAGCCAAAACATTGCTTTTGTTTCCACTAGTCACAAGACTTCACAAGATGTATCCACTTCGCTTATGGTATAACCACGGCTATTGCAAACAATACCACTCTTAGTGATAATGTCAGTGATGGTGCAATATGTGCTTTTCTGGCTGATTTAACTACCAGTGTTACTGTTTTGAATCAAGATCTAGATCAAATTGATCCGGATGATCTTGAGGAGATTAATCTTCAATGGCAAATGGCAATGTTGACTCTACAAGCAAGGAAGTTTTTGTGAAGGACTGGAAAACAGGTCAAGTATGATGGTAAAAGAAGAGCTGGGTTTGACAAAAGCAAGATGGAGTGCTTTAACCGCAAGAAGAAGGGTCACTTTGCAAGGGAATGTCGAGCACCTAAGCGGATTGAAGGCATCAAGAAGACCACTGAAGAGTCTACTCCTTCTTCAGCATTGGTAGCTCAAGATGGTCTTGGTGATTATGACTGGAGTGATGAAATTGAAGAAGGACCAAATGCAGCTTTTCTTGCTAGTGAAGCTTCAAAAGAGCATAAATTTTCTCTTATGGCCTATGCTTCATCTTCTGGTTCAGATTCTAAGGTATCTGATGAGTCTACTTGTTCTTTTAAGTCATGTCAAGATAACTTAGAATCTCAAAAAGCTATCACTGAGAGTTTAAGAAAAGAAGTAGAAAGAGTGTCTATGGACAACCTAGGTTATAGAGTTGGTCTAGAAAGTGTGGAAGAGAGGCTTAATTACTGTATCAAATGTGAGTTTGAGTATAAAGATAAAATTAATATACTAGGTGGAGAAATTGATCTTAAGGATAGGGAGATTAAGATGCTTAAAGAGAAACTATAACAAGCTGAGAGTGTAAAAGTAGAAGCCCTAAAAGAAAAAGAAAAACATGTTGTTAGGGTTGCTAAAACACAATATGCTTCTGATCTAGTAAATAAACCAATAGGTCAAAAATTGTTCAAGGATGGAACTGGCCTAGGCTACAATGATATGCCACCACCTACCCTTATGCAACATGCACCACCTCCAAAAGAGCTCTCATTTAGTAGTGAATTTAGCTTCAATAAACCTGTAGGTGAGACTAATAAGAATGAATCACCTAAGATAGGTTCTGATATGTCATCTGATGCACCCATCATTGAAGATTGGGAATCAGATTCTGAGGAAGATAGAGATGTATCAACACAGACTGAGAAGATATAACCTCTTAAGAAAGTTGATACTAAGCAAGCCAACCTTGTGCCTAGATTTGGAGCTCAAATTGCTAAGAAAGTAGTAGAGTACAAGGAAGTACCTAGGAAACAGTTAAAAAGATATATACCTAGGGGAAACCAGAGAAACTTCAATGGACTATTTTCAAATAGGTTAGGCAATGAGTTTCAATGTGTTAAAAAGGCTTGTTTTTCATGTGGTAGTTTTGAGCATTTACAGAGAAATTGTTATAAAAACAGACCACAAGTTTGGAATTATTGGAGGAGGGTAAATCACCAAAACTTTTCAAAGAAAACAAACCCTCATCCTAATAGAAACATGATTCATAGAACAGTGTTAATGAGGAATGGTAATACAAAATCAATTGTCACTGCTTCTCCAAAATGGGTTCCAACCACTGCTAAGCAAAGTGTAAACACGGCTAAGCAAAATCAAACCACTGCTAAGCCAAAAATCACCACAGATAACAAAGAAGTTTTAAAAATTCCAAAGGTGATAACCGATACAGTGGTTGGAAATCATTTTATCGTTAAGGCCTCAGCAAGTTGGCAATGGAAGCCTAAGACCAAGGTTTTACATCATGTCAACTGTGCATCAATGGACCTAAACAAATTTGATTATATTGATGCAGAGGGCAGACCCAAGTCAGTATTGGCTTGGGTCCACAAAAGGAACTAACTTGTTTAATTTCATGTGCGGGGCAATCTACAAGATGAGCTAAAAGACAAAGGAGTTTTTGATAGTGGTTGCTCTGGGCACATGACTTGGGATGGGAGCAACCTGGAAGATTTTGAATCTTTTGATGGAGGATATGTGGCATTTGGCAATGATCCAAAGGGAGGAAAGATACTTGGAAGAGGCACAATCAGAACAGGGAATTTAGACTTTGTAAAGGTCTATTTGGTACAGGGACTTAAGTACAATCTATTCAGTGTTTCTCAAATGTGTGATAAGAAAAACTGGGTAATTTTTGGTGAAACTGAGTGTGTGGTGTTGTCTCCTGAGTTTAAGATGCCTGATGAGAAGTTTATACAACTTAGGGTACCTAGGAAGGAAAATATATATTGTTTTGATCTTAAAGATGTTCTTCCAAATAGGTCCTTAACATGTTTGTTTGCTAAAGCATCTATGGATGAGTCTAAGTTATGGCATAAAAGATTAGGTCACCTCAATTACAAAACAATCAATAAACTGGTAAAAGGCAACTTAGTGAGAAGGTTACCTTCTAAGGTTTTTGAGTGTAAGGAACTGTGTGTGGCTTGTCAAAAAGGAAAAAAACATAGAGCTTCTTGTAATACCAAAACTGTCAACACTATTACACAACCACTGTTTATGCTTCATATGGACTTATTTGGACCTACCTTTGTTAAAAGTTTGAACCATAAGTAGTATTGCCTAGTTATCACTGATGATTATAGTAGATTTTCTTGGGTATACTTTTTGGCAGCTAAGAGTGAGACTAGTGAGATCCTCAAGAGTTTCATTACTAAGATAGAAAATCTAGTAAACCATAAGGTAAAGATAATCAGATGTGATAATGGAACTGAGTTTAAGAATGCTGTGATGAATCAATTTTGTGTAGTTAAAGGTATAGAGAGACAGTTTAGTGTTGCTAGAACACCACAACAAAATGGTGTAGCTAAAGGAAAAATAGGACACCAATTGAGGCAGCTAGGACAATGTTGTCAGAATCAAAGTTACCAACTACCTTTTGGGCTGAAGCTGTAGAGGAACTGCATGTTATGTGCGAAAGAAGTAAGGTAGTAAAGCCTCATAACAAGACCCCTATGAGCTGTTACATGATAGGAAGCCAATGATTGCATTCCTAAAACCTTTTGGGTGTCCTGTTACTATCTTGAATACCATAGACTACCTAGGCAAGTTTCAAGAAAAAGCGGATGATGGATACTTTTTAGGCTACTCTTCCAATAGTAAAGCATTTAGAGTATACAATAGGAGGACTAGAATTTTTGAAGAGAATCTGCATGTTCAATTGATGAAAAGACTCCTAGTGTTGAGACCAAAGGACCAGACTGGCCGTTTAACATTGATATGCTAACCAAATCTATGAATTATGAGCCTATTATTGCAGGAACTTCCACTAATGTTGATGCAGGTACTCAAAAGGATTCTGATGCAGAAGCAATTTCTAAGGAAGTTGATTCTCCTCAAGAGTTCTATTTGTTTGAAAAGTGGAAAGCTAGTTCTGTCTCACCCGTCATTGAGAAGCAAGGTCCCACTGATGATGATGTATTGAATACTGGAGGCAATGTTAATCATCATCAAGATAAGGATGAGTTATTGAAAGATAACTCAGTGTTGGTAGAAGAAATTGAAAAGAAGAAAAGGCATTCGAAACTCCGCTAAGCCAAATCAAAGCACGGACGGTTATAATGCAAACACCGATAAGCCAACTTCTACCACTACCATATCGATGAAACCACAGTTGTAAATACTGATGATGGTACTTTCTTTGGGCCAACTGCAAAGCCATTATTTGGTGAAGAGGAGTATCCACATGATCCTGATATGCCTGCTTTGATTAAATTGATACTCCTACTGATGATGAAGACATGGATGATTCCTTCAATGCTGATTTATCTAATTTGGAACATGTCATTCATGAAAGTCCTGTTACCTCAACAAGGATTCACAAGATTCATCCTAAGGAACAAATACTTGGAAATTTGAACACCCCTGTTCAAACAAGAAGCAAGGTTCAGAATACAAAAACCTTTCCTGAACAAGGTTTCTTTGCAAGATCACTTCACAAAAGAAATAGCCATAAAGATCTGCAAAATTGCTTGTTTGCATGTTTTCTGTCTCAAAAGGAGCCCAAGAGAGTTGAAGAAGCATTATTTGAAGAAGGATGGGTAGAATCAATGCAAGAGGAGCTTCTTCAGTTCAAACTTCAAGAGGTTTGGACATTGGTAGATCTTCCAAATGGTAAGAGGGCAATTGGGACAAAATGGGTGTTCAGAAATAAAAGAGATGAAAGAGGTATTGTTGTGAGGAACAATTCGGTTGCTCAAGGATACACACAAACTGAAGGCTTGGATTATGATGAAGTGTTTACTCCAGTTGCAAGAATTGAGGCTATTAGACTGTTTCTAGCTTATGCTTCATTCAAGAATTTTGTTGTGTATCAGATGGATGTTAAAAGTGCATTTTTGTATGGCACAATTGACGAGGAGGTTTATGTTTGTCAACCTCCTGGTTTTGAAGATCCTGATCATCCTGACAAGGTTTACAGGGTGATGAAGGCTATGTATGGTTTGCATCAAGCTCCTAG
The DNA here is from genome assembly GCA_910596185.1 of Chrysanthemum makinoi. NCBI lineage: Eukaryota > Viridiplantae > Streptophyta > Magnoliopsida > Asterales > Asteraceae > Chrysanthemum > Chrysanthemum makinoi. The sequence continues at coordinate 104,000,273 of OU343219.1, read as the reverse complement.
GGCATGGTATGAGTGCCTGTCTACTTATTTGATGGACAATGGGTTTAAAAGAGGTCTGATTGATAAGACCTTGTTCATTAGGAAGCTCAAGGATGATATTTTACTAGTTCAGGTTTATGTAGATGACATCATCTTTGGCTCAACCAATAAGGAGCTATGCAAAGATTTTGAGAAGCTTATGCATGATAAGTTTCAGATGAGTTCTATGGGAGAACTCACTTTCTTTTGGGGCTGTGTTCAACAAAGGACTGATGTTATCTTCATTAGTCAAGACAAGTATGTAGCAGATGTTTTGAAGAAGTTTGGGTTTCAAGATGTGAAGAGTGCTAGTACACCAATGGAGACTCAGAAACCACTGCTACCTGATGATGGAAGTCCCAAAGTTGATCAAAAGTTGTACAGGTCCATGATTGGATCTTTGATGTATCTCACTGCATCTAGGCCATATATTATGTTCTCAGTATGTGTGTGTGCCAGATTTCAAGTCACACCTAATACCTCACACATGAATGCTGTTAAGAGGATCTTTAGGTATCTTAAAGGTCATCCTAAACTAGGCCTTTGGTACTCCAAGGATTCTCCTTTTGATTTGGTGGTCTATACAGATAGTGACTATGCTGGTGCTAGTTTGGATAGGAAGTCTACTATCGGAGGATGTCAGTTTTTAGGAAGCAGACTTATTTCATGGCAGTGTAAAAAGCAAACTATTGTGGCAAATTCTACAACTGAAGCTGAATATGTGGCTGCTGCTAGTTGCTGGGTTCAAGTTCTTTGGATTCAGAATCATTCTTGGATTTTGGGTACAATTTTATGCATACTAAGATTTACATTGATAATAACAGAACAATATGCATCATTAAAAATCCTGTTTTACATTCTAGAACTAAACATATTGAGATAAGGCATCATTTTATTAGAGATTGTAATGAGAAAAGACTGATTCAAATGGTAAAAATCCATACTGATTTCAATGTTGTTGATCTTCTCACTAAAGCTTTTGATGTGGGGAGGTTTCAGATCTTTTGTTAGTATTGGAATAATAAATCTCTAAACTCTCAAATTGTTTTGTACCAGTTTGTATAAGTATTGGTCTGTTATTATGTAATCTTAGTATTGCTATTTTTGTTTCTAACCACTGATAGTTTTGTTCAAACCACTTTGTTTGTTGCTCGTGTTTCCACTAACTATTTTGCGGATAAAAGAAAGTTCATTACGAAGCTAAAGAAGTACGAAGTTAATTGTTCATTCATTCATCAAAAATGACTTTACAGCTTACAATTAAACTTCAAGTGCAAATTAAAAGACTACTTCTATACATGATTTCCTACTACTATCCTCAACTGTTGGATATGCATGATAAGCTAAGGATCAAAATGGAAAGGATGGATTGATGAAAACGAAGATGATGAAGATGAATAAAGTAGATGAAGCACAAAGGACATAGTCATATCATACTTGAATCTACTGGTTTTACCAAAAAGCATCATTCCATTTTCCTTTTTCCCTTCCCCCTTACGATATGTGAAGAAGCACCACAACTTGGTGCAGGAAGGCCAAGAACCACCTCTCTGTTCTTTGGGAGTGGTGGATTTCTTGCTCATGGTCTTGGTTGGGGTTGGGATAATGAAGGTTGGGGGTTTGAAGTTCTCTTCTTTGAGGAGTCATCAGAGTCCTCAGATGCATCACTTGGATCCATCACACTATCATCTTCAGATGATGGAAGAAATGGGGATTTTCTTGGTCTTGGTTCTTGTGGAGGGAAGTAAAACTGCCATGGGTTAGTATCTTCACTTGATGATGATGAGGATGAGGAGGATGTTAGATCAACAATTTCAGGTTTATTCCAACTAGGGTTCCACATGGTGATTATAGTTGATTGGGGATTTTGGAGAAATTAGGGTTTTGATATTGATTGGTGTGTGCGTTATATGAAATTAGGGTCCTTTATATAAGCAGAGTTATGGGTTATGGAAGTAAATGAGGGGCAGGTTAAATGTGGTTGAGGAGTTAATGAGATTCTTGGGCGTTGGACTAATATTAATCCTAGAAGTTGACCATATTGACTTACCTGTTCTAAACCACGGATAGGTCATTTGGAACCACTTCTAGCTCTTTCTAACCACTGACAACAATGACCTTCTTCTCTGTGTTTGTTTTGTGTTTTTGTCTTGCAGGTATGAAGGATTTGTATACATAGGAGCTAGTGTGTTAGCTGCTTGTGTTTAATTAAAAAAAAAAAAATAAAATTGTGTCATCCTTCATATTTTTGTGAGATCTCTCTTATTAAGACACAGATTTACTTGCTACAACTCTTGGACGTTTGGTTGAAGTGCTACTATGTATCCACGGATGGTGTGTCTAAACACGGATGGCTATTCTGAAACCGCGGATAGCATTTTGATTAGTGTTGGATACTACAAGGGCTGATTGGTAACTTTAGCAAAAGTATATTATTTCCCCCAAATCACGGATGGATCATTTATTTGGTCTTCAAATCACTTCAATTGGCGCTCAACATTAACCCTAATCACTTATCTTTGCATAATTCACAAAACCCACATCATACCCATCATTAATCACAATGGCTGAAAAGTATTCCAACACACATAACCTTGTTGCTAATCTCACCAAAAATGATCGATCTGAGGGTTTTCATCAAATGATTGATTTCCTACTTCACAGTTCTATTCACTATGCCTTAAGCATCACACCAACCATTCTTAAAGCCTACATACATCGGTTCGGAGGAATGCTAAGCTTGAAGAGGTTGATGGAGTCGAAGTGTTTAGCACTGCTGTGGATGAGAATGCTATTTCAGTTAATGAGGAGATCATAAGGAGAGTTTTAAAGTTTGATGATCTTTGATGGTATTACTAATCTTTCAGATGTTGAGCTTGTTGCTGGTTTGGAAAGGTTAGGTTATACCCACAGAGGTGATAAGGTACAATATTTTAAGAGTTTGTTTTCAAAACAATGGAAGTTTCTTATTCATACCTTATTGATGTGTATGAGTAATAAGACCACATGGTTTAATGACTTTCCATCCAAAATTGCTACTGCTATTATTTGTTTGTTTGATGGAAGAAAGTTCAATTGGTCTAGGATGATATATGAGGGGCTAGTACAAAATATTAGGAAGAAGGGTAAATACTATTTATATCCTAGGTTTGTTCAACTGATTGTGGAAAGTCAAATAGAGAAACCTGTTGAGCATACTCAGGAGTATGAAGTACATCATATGCTTCCTAAGGTTTTGCACATATGAGGAATCAGCCACAAAATGTACAAATTATAGATGTTCCTTTATTTCCTCATATGCTTATTTTGCCTGCTGATTCTGAGTTTGATGAAGGTCTTGAATCTCCACCTTTAGTCACTGAACCCACTTCTAGTACATGAACCCCTGCTAGTGCACCTCAAATCACTGATAGTACACTTGCAACCACTGATAGTGCAACTCAACCTACTTCTAGTCAAACCCAAACCACAGTTACACCTATTGTATGGACTAGGAGACAGAAGGGCACTAAGCTACCTCGTGCTAGTCTTTGGTGGTGCTAATGAGGTTGTCACAGTGGTGGAGGTGACATGATTGAAGGGCTTCCCTTCACTGATTCATGCTTTGTTCTTGTCAGGATAGTGGAAACATCGATAAGACCCAACCTTTGGCAACTCCTAATGTGGAGAGTTCGTTGGAACTTAACACAGGTGGAGGAATCCCTAGCCACTTGCTATCTGAGTGCATAGTTGTTTAGGCTAGGTCGATGCTATGTTTACTATATCTAAGGATTCACCTCTAGGAAGCGATTCTTACACGCTCGAAGTGATGAGGATAGATTGGAACATGAACATGAATTGACGGATCCTAAGCTGGTACATGATGACTTTTCCAGTGAACCACCTCTCGGACCAGTTAACACAGGTCGAAGTGGGGAGGATATTCTTGAACGTTTTAATGAATTGACGGCTAAATGTGCTAAAATGGAGGCTACAATTTCAGGTCTACAAGAGTTGGCTGTGTTTCAGGGTAAGGATATTAGGAAATTGAAGCACATAGTGTTGGTTTTGGAAAAATTAAGACGACCTGGGGTTGCTGTTTTGAAAGCTATGAGAAGAACGAAAACGAAGGTGGACTCCTCTCCAGCTCTGAATGTGGAGAATGTATCCAAACAGGGGAGGAGTGTTAGCATGAATTCAGGGGAGGCTGTTGATGTAGCTGTTAATGTATCAATGGAAGAAGATGTTGATAGTGGAGATCAAGAATTTTTGGTATCTGATAAAGATGGAAATGAGGCAGTTCTTGAAAATGTGAAGAATGTTGTAGAAGATGAAGTAGTGCAGGACACAAACACTGATGGTATGTCTGAAACCACGGTTAGTACTCTTGTAACCACTGCTGCAGTTTCAGACATGGCAATTATACCCACTACTATCATACCCACTGCTATCATAACCACTTCCACTATTGTCACAACTCTCTCTGTATCACCACCTAAATCTAAAGAAGTTGAGAAAGAAGCTGCAAGTACATTGATAAATCTAAGCAAAACCTCATCTATTTCTACATCCATCATTGCACCTGTTTTATCTTCTCGCAACTAAATCCAAAGGAAAAGTTTAGTTATTGGTGAACCTTTGAAGAAGAATGGTTCCATCTGATATTGGAAAGGTAAAGGGGTTACAGTACGAGTTGAAGTTTAAATCTAAAGCGAGACAAGAAGCTTATGATGCAGAGTATGCAAAGAACATGTTAGCTGAAGAACAAGCGCTTTAGAAAAGCAACAAGAAGGAGGCTAGTCAGAGATGGTTAGCTACATGGTATGAATCACAGAACTATCTTGAAGCTTCTCAATTAATAAATGATGAGTATACTGCACAAGAATGGGCTTTGTTGGATGATGAGGAAAAAGCTAGACTTTTGGGTGAATGGGCAAGGAAGGTCAGTAAAGACAGAAAGCAAGTTATAAGTTATAAGCAAGTTATTGAAGGAGGTTTCTTTCTTATAACTTGCTTTCTGTCTTTACTGACCTTCCTTGCCCATTCACCCAAAAGTCTAGCTTTTTCCTCATCATCCAACAAAGCCCATTCTTGTGCAGTATACTCATCATTTATTAATTGAGAAGCTTCAAGATAGTTATGTGATTCATATCATGTAGCTAACCATCTCTGACTAGCCTCCTCTTCTTGTTGCTTTCTTTTCTCTAAAGCTGTTTGTTCTTCAGCTAACATGTTCTTTGCATACTCTGCATCATAAGCTTCTTGTTCTGCTTTAGATTTAAACTTCACTGTACTGCAACCCCTTTACTTTTTCCAATATCAGATGGAACCACTTTCTTCTTCAAAGGTTCACCAATAACTAAACTTTTTCCTTTGGATTTAGTTGCAGTAGATTGAACAGATAAAACAGGTGCAATGATGGATGTAGAAATAGACGAGGTTTTGCTTAGATTTATCAATGTACTTGCAGCTTCTTTCTCAACTTCTTTAGATTTAGGTGGGGATACAGAGAGGGATGTAACAATAGTGGAAGTGGTTATGATAGCAGTGGGTATGATAGTAGTGGGAGTGGTTACAAGAGTACTAACCGTGGTTTCAGACATACCATCAGTGTTTGTGTCCTGTACTACATCTTCTACAACATTCTTCACATTTTCAAGAACTGCCTCATTCCCATCTTTATCAGATACCAAAAATGCTTGATCTCCACTATCAACATCTTCTTCCATAGGTACATCAACAGCCTCCCCTGAATTCTTGCCTTCACTCCTCCCCTGTTTGGATACATTCTCCACATTCAGAGCTGGAGAGGAGTCCACCTTCCTTTTCTTGCTTCTCATAGCTTGCAAAACAGCAACCCCAGGTCGTCTTACTTTTTCCAAAACCAACACTCTGTGCTTCAATCTCCTAATATCCTTACCCTGAAACACAGCCAACTCCTGTAGACATGAAATTGTAGCCTCCATTTTAGCACATTTTGCCGTCAATTCATTAAAACGTTCAAGAATATCCTCCCCACTTCGACCTGTGTTAACTGGTCCGAGAGGTGGTTCATTGGAAGAGTCATCATGTACCAGCATAGGATCTGTCAATTCATGTTCATGTTCCAAACTATTCTCATCACTTCGAGCTGTGTCAACTGCTCCAAGAGGTGAATCCTTGGATATAGTAAACATAGCATCAGACCTAGCCTGAACAGCTATGCACCCTATAGTAGCCAATTGGCTAGGGATTCCTCCACCTGTGGTAAGTCCCAAGGAACTCTCCACATTAGGAGTTGCCAAAGGTTGGGTCTTATTGATGTTTCCACTATCCTGATCAGCATCTAAGCATGAATCAGTAGTGGAAGCCCTTTCAATCATGTCACTTCCACCACCTGTGACAGCCTCATTAGCAACACCACTAGCACTAGCCTGAGGTAGCTTAGTGCCCATTTGTCTCCGAGTCCATACAATAGGTGTAACTGTGGTTTGGGTTTGACTAGAAGTAGGTTGAGTTGCACTATCAGTGGTTGCAAGTGTACTATCAGTGATTTGAGGTGCACTAGCAGTGGGTTCAGATGTACTAGAAGTGGGTTCAGTGACTAAAGGTGGATATTCAAGACCTTCAGCAAACTCAGAAACAGCAGGCAAAGTAAGCATATGAGGAAATAAAGGAACATCTATAATTTGTACATTTTGTGGCTGATTCCTCATATGTGCAAAAACCGTAGGAAGCATATGATGTACTTTGTTGAAAACAAACAGACCTTGATAGATCTTGAGCTCGTGGATCGTTATGTATGCCTATGTAATCACAAGCACAATAAAAGATAATCTCTACAACTTATGTTCAGCAGCGGAATATAAACACAAGTAATATCTAAGAACTTCTTGATCCTCTATGGATCTTTATATTAACTAAAACTGAGTTTTTCAATCGATACCTAACTCTTTCTAATGTGTTCCTTTTATAGACAAGGAACCCTAAACAATATCTCTAAACCATTTTCCAAGAAACGTATAAACTTAAAACTAAATAAGATATACACAATCACTTCCTAATAAAGCTCATGTATATCCAAACTAAATATACTAAACACGGAATAAACACTTCCGCAGAAACAGACTAATAACTATTACTCTTCAGTAGATTATGTCTTCAGCAGAATCCACTATGTCTTCAGCAGAATCATTTCGGCAGTAATATCAGCATAATCCAAACTTCACATAATTCCCAACAATCCTCCCCTAAACTGGAATTTGACTAGGTTAAGTTCCAGTTTCTTGATAGATCTTTAACAAAACAGCTCCAGAGGATTGTGCACGAACAACATGAGCAAAAAATCCAAATAAGAACATCTCTATGAAGAAACTCTGAAACTCTATATCTTTGCAGCAACAAATGACAATAGGTACATCAAAACAATTAGTTGCATACTATTCTCATCACATCCAGGTGTGTGAACTCCTGTGAGAGGTGAATCACTGAAAATAATGGATTTGATGTCTCTTTACCAATAGCCATCACTACTGGAGTAGCCATATGTTTAAGTTCGTAAACTATGGTACACTGATAACCATCTGATTTATAGGCAAACCAGCAACCATATAAACGGATTTGATATGTCTTTACCTGTAGCCGTTTGCTCAGGACTAGTCAATTCTTAGAATTGGTGAATTGAGAACCAAATATGAAATGCCACTGCCTTTACCACAAGTCATATACATGTGGACTAGTCAATTCTTGGATTCCAAAAAGGAATAAACCATGGTGAATTGAAAACCATACAACACTCAGCAATAAAGCAGAGGTGGTTGCATACCCTATGATTTTTAGCAAATCATTACAGCTATCAACAGATTTGAGGTGTCTTTACCAAAGCTGTACCCTTTGGACTAGCTAACTCTTTAATATACACAAGGTATATCTGGTGAGTCAATAACCAGGAGAAATAGACAACAAGCCTGCAAAAAGAGTTAGAATTTTTTTTTTTTTTTTTTTTTTAACTAATAATAAAGAAAACAAATATTACAAAATGGTACAATCAAGATGAACCTTTATGTGATAGAAGCTGATTTTTAATCAAACCAACACATTGAGTAGCATGAAGTTCATCATTTCCAACAGGATTCGGAGGCACTTCCAACTTGTGTCTCAACAACATTTCCATAAAAGTAACCGATAACGGATAAAGCTTATCTGAAAGCATACACAAAAGCATCCCACATTTAGTTTGAACCACATGTACACAAGGCAACGGATAAAATCTCCAACTCTCAATCTCCCATGTATGAGAATGCTTCCAAATAGAATACCCTTGACCATTTGGAGAATGAGAATCAAACATAACCTGAAGATCACCCAACAAATATAAACCTGAACCGGTTGCTGAATGAGACTGATAATACTGAATAACATGATCATACAACATCTTCAAATCATGTCTGGTCACCAAATGAAGAATTTCCTTCAAGAAATTAAACTCAAGAACAGTATTATCCAGCCTATAAACAGTGTTAAGCTTTCCAGCTTTCCAATCAACCAAGACCACATGAGTTCCTTCAAGAAAAACTTCCTCAGATCCAACTTCAATAAAGGTAGATTCATCAGCCTTGAGATCTAAAGTAGTATTCTCAGAAGAATGTTTCTTAGCCAACCTGTCAGAACTCCGTGTAACCAAGCTCTGTTGTCCCGTACCAAGAATATTATCAGTATCAAGTGTAGATCATTTCCCGAATCAGAGAATCACTCAAATCCACACTAGACAACATTTCAGAAGAAACCAAAGTTGATTCAGTAGCAATAACCACATCAGAAGAAAGAGTAGCTACTGAAGTTGTATTAGAGGTAACAACTAGAGAAATGACCAAAGGCAACATAGTATCAAAATTATCCACAATTTCAACTGTTTTCTGTCTCTTGGCTGTAGGAACATCAGTCATTGAAGCAATATTTTCCAATTGAGTAGAAGAAGTAGAACCAGAAGAAGAAAACTGCATAACCATATGATACTGTCTAATCAAAGCATCATCAGACAAAGCATTGACTTGCTTCATGGACATACCAGAATTATACATAGCAGAATTCTTCACTACACTCCTCATATAATTCCTCTTCTGAGCAACAGTCATAAGTTTTTCTCTTTTGGCTTTATTTCGTTGATCAATTAAAGTTCTTCTCTTTGCAGCAGATTCTTGCTTCCTTAGATTACCAAGTGCCACCATTTTATCCACAAAAGTATCATCATCAAAAGATACTCCTAAGATAAGTTTTGCAAGATTTGGATCAGATGCACCTTGAGAAGTATATGCATCCCATTGATCATCAGTTATCTTAGGAAATAATACATCAAGCTCTAATTGCCTTTCAGGAGTCAACTTAGAATCATACTGATCTTGAAGAAATTTAGCAACAATACGACTCTTCTGCATATTCTCATAAGTAGCAAACAATCGAGCTTGAGCTTGATTTTCTTCTTCAGTCACGATACCTGAATTAAGTATATCATCAATCACATGATCCTGTTCTTTGTCAAAAAATGTCTCAGTAGAACCAATATCAGCACAACCAACGTGAGCTACAGAAGAAACAAACAAACCCACATCAGAGGAAACAGGTTGTGACAAATCCTCAACAGATGTAGAGAAAACTTCAGAAGAAGAAGTCAACTTAAACATTCTCCCGCAACAAAACCTCATCATCATCTACTGAAGGCGAAACATTTGATTGTTCTGGTATAGATGAAGTTTGACCATAATCAGAAGCAACCTTCTCAACAATAACATCAGCAGATGCACCATCCATATGCGGCTCCTTTGAAGTGTCAGCAGACACCTTAGTCAAACATTGTCTTCTTCTTTTGCTAGCATATATAATAGGCTCCTTACTCTTTGAAGATTTAGCAATAGGAGAAGAAACATCTGATGTAAGAGCAGCATCAGCTAATATTCCAAGGGATGCATGAAGATTCTCTTCGTCCTCCTCTTCAGAAGAAATCAGACTTCTCTTATTACCTTTCTGACTTAGTAATTCCTCCAAGTGTTCAACTTTTGTCTCCAATGCCACAATCTTTTTACCAAAAACAGTCTTGGTTTCGGTAAGTTCTTTCTTAAGACCAATCACCTCACCTGTAAGCTTGTTCATCAGAGCATATAATGAGGCAAGTGTAATAGGATCCACATCAGTATCATCTGATTGCTCAGTTGAAAATGGAACTACATTAGACTTTTCAGGAGCAACATTAACCTGATCAACATTAGAACATCCTTCACCAAATGGATTCCTAACAGGACTTGGTGTAGGCAATCTATCAGTATCAACCTCAACTTCATCAATGTGATCCTGAACTTCATCATTTGAAACTTGTGTATGTTCTTGGCTAGGACAAGGTCTAGGTGAAGATATGGATGCCTCAGCAACAGCAGTAGAACCTTCATCTACATCTACTGAAAGATTACCATCAGTAATATTGACAGAGGGTACAATAACAACATTACCCTCATCAGCAGTAACATCTTCTGGAGGCAACATTGCTGCTAACAAAGGAAAATGTGTCCCCTCAAACTTAGTTCTCATCGTTGCAAATAACTTAGAGGTCAAAACTCCTATGGGATAGAAAGCTTGGGTTTGAGTAGAAACATTCAATATCATCTGTAAGAACCTAGGGTACATCAAAAACTTACCCTTTTGCCTAGTTATATTTTCAACCATATTATCAAAAATAAACTTAGAGAAATTATAAGTCAAACCCTTAGATAAACAAACAATACCACATCCCATTTGAGTTGAAAAATCCCATCCTCCGACTTATTGCTTAAACACTGGAGCAACGTATGAACCATGAACCTCCACATAGGACAAAACTTATTTTTTAACCACATATCTGTTCTCGTACTTTGATATCCAATCGCCTGAATCCCTTCAAGTACCATTGTAGAATCAGAATGATAAACTCCATTTTCATCATCCAAGTGAAGTTGTCTTCGATCGGTTCCTCGGTTACCACATACTCTTTTCCATCAACACTTGCAACTATCTCAGAATCACTTCTTCTTTCTGCCGTCGCCCAAAATTGAGTAACCAAAGATTCATATATAGCATTTGGAGAATGCGTTAATGCATCTTGAATTTTTGATCTTTGTAAATATGAAATCATCGGCCGATACAACTCATCTCCCCGAGCAGTTCCAAGAAAAGCAACCTTATTATGATCATGTTTAAATTGAAGCGCCATGAGAGATTGTGAAGATTAGGGTTACAATATGCACAAAAGGAAGTGTTTTGAATGAGTTAAAAATCAAATCACTTAATATGGAGCGAATATATGCCGGTAGAGAATAAATGAAAATTTCCCAATTTTGGTCAAAGTTGACCAACGATGACGTGGATTTCTACTTGTACTCATATTCACTTTTAACTTCGGTGGAAACAGAAACCATTCTGCTGAAGTAGAATAATCAGCAGAAACAGATTACTTATTCAAGAAGCTTCAGTAAATATCTTTTTACTGTTTCACCCACACACATTAATTCTCTTACCACTTGAACCCGTCTATAAAGCAATCCCAAAGCACACATACTACTTCATCAAAAACCCCAAATTTCATTCCAAACCCTAATTTCATCAATAACCCAAAATTAGCCATAATAACCATGAGTACCAAACCTGAGATCATTGATCTCACAGCATCATCCTCATCATCAAGTGAAGATACCAATCCATGGTTTCATTACTTTCCAAAACCATACCCGCGACCAAAGAAATCACCCTTTCTCTCCTCATCAGAAGATAAAAGTGTTGAGAAATCAGGTGAATCTGCTGAAGATTCTGATAACTCCTATAAGGAGGAAACATCTCACTCCCAACCACCAGCACCTCAGTCTCAATGTAAACCTCGAGCCAGGAATCCACCACTTCCTATGGGTAGAAAGGTGGTGCTTGGTCTCTTGGCATCATGTTTTGATGCATCATCACATATCGTATCGAGGAATGGAAAAAGGAAAATGATGTAAGTTGTGGTATGATGGAAAGAGTGGATGATTCATAAATGAAAATCTTTCCTTCTCATCTCTCTACCACAATCAGCTTCAGCTTCTTCGTTTTCATCAATCCATCCTTTCCATTTTGATCCTTAGCATCTGTTAGAGTTGGTTACGCTCATCACAAAAGCGTAGCCAGCATTTAGTGTGAAAGATGTGAGCGATCATGCATATCCAACAGCCTGTTAGATGTTGGAATGGATTATATGTAATAGATTAGGATTAGTAGATCATATAGATGCATTTGATGTTGCTAGTACTCTGTAAGCTGTAAGCTGTAAACTGTTTCTTGAATGAATGAATGATCTATATGCTTATGTACTTCTTTTGAATGAATCAAATAACTTCAGTACATCATCTTCAGAGGAAACAAATCATACACTTCAGCACAATGAATTCAGCAGAAACAAGCTGAAGCTTTCTTGACCATATCTCAACTGATCAGGGACAACCATTCTACAAAACAAACACAGAAACACAGAGAAACACACAAACCAACAAAGAAACACACTAAGATAACATTAGCAGGTTAGAGTTAGTTAAAATCAACCAAATATACAAATTTACATAGCAAAAAGCAAAGTTATACACAAATCCTCCCCTGAGGCATATGCCTCCCCTGAGGCCTATGCCTCCCCTTAAACTTTGCAGTTAAGGGTTAAGCATGCCAATATGGACCACAAGGTGTTGAAACCGTGGTCCATCAAAAGCCTTTGTTAACAAATCTGCCACATTATCATCAGTATGTATTTTGACCACTTGAATCAAATTTTTATCATATGCATCTCTTATAAAGTGATGCCTGATTTCAATATGTTTTGTTCGACTATGAAAAACTGGATTTTTAACAATGCATATGGTACTTTGATTATCAATGAAAATTGTTGTGTTCATGAAATTATACCCATAATCCAACAACTGATTTTGAATCCAAAGAACCTGTCCACAGCAATTAGCAGCAGCCACATACTCTGCTTCAGTAGATGAGGTAGCCACAATAGTCTGTTTCTTGCATTGCCAAGAAATCAATCTCTTTCCTAGGAATTGGCAACCTCCAGTGGTGGACCTCCTATCCAGATTAGCACCAGCATAGTCACTATCACTATATGCTTCCAACTTAAAAGGAGACTCTTTTGGATACCAAAGACCTAGAAGAGGTTGGCCTTTAAGGTACTTAAAGATCTTCTTAACAGCATTGAGATGGGAAGTCAGTGGAGTAACTTGATGTCGCGAACAAACACTCACAGCAAAAGTAATATCAGGCCTGGAAGCTGTTAAATACATCAAAGACCCAATCATAGACCTGTACAAATGAACATTCACAGGTGGATCAGCTTCATTGTTGGTCTTTGTCTTTGGAGCTTCATAAGGTGTAGTGGCAGTCCTTACACCCTCCATACCAAACTTCTTCAAGATGTCCCTCACATATTTGTCCTGACTGATAAAGATACCATCAGGTTTCTGCTGAACTTGAAGACCCAAAAGAAAGTCATCTCTCCCATTGCACTCATCTGAAACTCTCCCTTCATAAGCTCCTCAAACTCCCTGCACCAAGCTTCCTTTGTGGATCCAAAAATAATGTCATCCACATATACTTGCACAAGAATTATGTCATTGGAATTCTTCTTTAGGAAAAGAGTCTTATCAATTGCACCTCTTCTGTAACCATGCTTCAGTAGAAAGGTAGATAGCCTAGCATACCAGGCTCTGGGTGCCTGATGTAGTCCATAGAGAGCTTTGACTACCTTATACACATAGTTAGGATGATCTGGATCTTCAAATCCTTTAGGTTGAGTGACATACACCTCCTCTTCAATTTCACCATACAAGAAGGCTCCTTTAACATCCATTTGATAGACCATAAACCCCATATAGGATGCATAAGCTAAGAAAATCCTTATAGCCTCAACTCTTGCCACTGGTGCAAACACTTCATCATAATCGATCCCTTCCTCTTGTCTATAACCCTGGGCAACTAATCGGGCTTTGTTTTTAATGACAACACCTCGAGCATCTCTCTTATTCTTCAGAATCCATTTTGTCCCAATAGCATACTTACCATCAGGTAGTGGGACCAATATCCAAACCTGTTGATTTTGAAATTGTTGCATCTCATCCTGCATAGCTTCAAGCCAACTTGAATCTTCAAGAGCACGAGTAACTGGTTGGTTCTACTTGTGAGAGATAACAAGCAAACAGACAATGTTGATAGTCTGTGTGATTGTCTCTCTGCTGATTTGAGACATAAGAGACAAAAGCCACTTGTCCATATTTAGAACGCGCCACAGTACCTCTTGTTCTAACAGGTGCATTAGGATCACCAATAATATTAGACTGTGGATGAACATTGTTGATCCTAGTTGTAGTGGTGGTGTTGACATCAATGGAAGAATCAAGATTAGTCATAGTAGGTTCAATGTCAGTATCATAGGAAGGTCTGTTGAAGATGCCTGCTTTAGGTTGATGATGACCAAGATCACGAAGGTTTTGGAAACCTTGTATAAGGTTCTCCAAGGTCTGTTGACACTTTAGTAGACATAGGAGTAGAGTCAACATGTCTTTCAGCCGAATTGGAGAGGTGAGGAGAAACAGATTCCCTTCAGAGAATTGGAGTTTCTGCCGAGTGCTTCATTTGAACTTTCTTTAACATTCCTCTCAGCATCCAAATTGGCTGCATACTCTTGTTTCTTCATCGGCAAGGTCCTCAGCATAATAGAATTCATCTTCACCCATATCAGTATTATCTTTAGAAGAATCACCTACAAAATTGTTAGGAGAGAAAGAAGGCACTTCAATGGGTTGTTCATCATCATCGGACCCACTTTCGAATGAGCTTCCAAAGGTTCTGCACTAGACGTCGGAGATGCTTCAGAATCTGTATTTTGGTTAGCCACATGTCTAGCATAGCCCAAGTAATCAGTCAAGTAATCAAGGTCAAATGACCAAATATGTCCCTGTCCTTGAACATTAGGCTTGTCTTCAAGATACCGCAGATTCAATGTCTCCTCAATCTTCTTAGCAGATACATTGTAAACTCTGTATGCCTTACTGTGAGCAGAATACCCCACAATGTAACCATCATCAGCTTTCTCATCAAACTTGCCCAATGGATCACTGGTATTTAAAATTGTCACTTGGCAGCCAAACGGTTTAAGGTAATGAATAACAGGAACTTTCCCAAACAGAAGTTCGTATGGTGTTTTAAGGTGTGGTCTTGTAATGGACACTCTATTGAGTACATAACAAGCTGTACCAACAGCCTCAGTCCAAAACATGGTAGGAAGTTTAGAGTCTGCTAGCATAGATCTTGCAGCCTCTATTAAGGTTCTATTTTTTCTTTCTGCCACCCCATTTTGTTGAGGGGTTCTTGGAGTGCTATAGTCCCTTTTTATTCCCTTGATTCTGCAGAGTTCTATCAGAATTGCATTTTTGAACTCTGTACCATTATCACACCTAATTCCTTTCACCTTTTTAGTCAACTGATTCTCAATAAGGGTAATGAAGTCTTTCAATACTTCAGATGTTTCATCTTTGGTCCTTAGAAAGAATACCCAACAAAATTTGCTATAACCATCAGTGATCATGCTGTAACAGGAACACCTTTGTAGGAGGCTCTGTGCTGCTTTCCTTTGTTGCATGCAACACAGTTATGATCATTGGTGAATACTTTGGCAGGAAGTCCTTGAACCAGGCCCAGTTTAGAGAGCTGGTTAATGGTCTTGAAATTGACATGGGCCATCCTTCTGTGCCATTTGGTGGACTCATCCACAGATGCTTTAGCCACCAAACATGTTAAGTCACCTGATGGTTGGACATTAGTTAAGTTGAATGTATAAAGATTGTGACTGCGAGGAACCTTCAGCAGAATTGAAGTTTCTTCAGGAAGTTTGAAGTCTTTAGACAGCACAAGACATTCATCCTCTGTGAAGAGTACTTTGTTTTTAGTGTCACAGATTTGTGAGACTGAAAACAAATTGAAATGTTGAAGTTCCTTGACATAATAAACATTCTCAAAATCCAGCTGAGGTGTTTTGATGGTCCCTTTTCCAGTAATACGTCCATCACTTCCTCCAAAGGTTACATTGCCTCCTCCTTCAATGGGCACAAAGTTATGCATCATGTCCCGGTTTCCTGACATACTTCTAGAACAACCACTGTCAACAATTCCAACATCTTTATGCTTAAGGGGATGATCCTACAACAACAACAAAATATCTGAGAAAGTTAGTACACTATAGAGGCTCAAGTCATTGCTGACTTGAACCTGCCTTGTGGATCATATGAGTTGTGCCATATAGAAGTATAAGATCCACTATTGTTCTTGGGTTTCCAATGAAACTTAGGTCTCTGTATATTCCAAGAACAACTTCTGAGGTCTTGACAGTATCCCGTACCCTTTCCCATCAGTCATAGGGTTAACATATCTAGGCCAAAACCATTTTTAAAATATTTCTTGGTTGGTTTAACATATGGTTTTCCAATTGATCTTCTCCAAAGAAAAGAAGTATTATAATTAGTAGCTTGTGGAACATAAGGTGGTATAGCATTAACATTGGTCCACATAGATCTATTATGCCTAGAGTCACCACACCTACTCATTCTTTGTTCATGATAATCACAATCCTTAATTAAATGAGATTTACTTCCACACACAAAACATCTCTTCTGAAGAGAAGATTTATTCAAACCAAAAGAAGTATTCTTACAAGCAGAAGTATTCAAACCACAACCATGAAAAGAATTGTTTTTAACAGGACTATTATGCAAAGAATTAAAAAGCAAGTCTTCAGAGGCAACTGTCTTGGAAGTGGATTCCTTGGCAGCAACTCTGGCATGCTTATTGGTAGTCTTGAGTGCAGGCAGGGGTGAAGACTTGGGAAGGGCAGACTTGTCACTTGAATCACACTCTGTAGACCCTTGCTTGGAGGACTTGTCACTGTTAACACAAGAGACAAAGTCATTAGTAGAAGTATTAGGGTCTGGCAAGTCACTTGACTTTTTGCCATACAGATGGTGTGATCCATCAAAGTCATTAAGAGTGGAAAGGTCAATGGGCATGTGCTCACCTCTAATTGGTCCACGAACAGCATGTAGGTCACCTTCTTTCACAAAATTAGCTAGGCCTGCTGGTGTAGATTTACGAGTGTCATCCCTAGCTTCTAAGCCTACATATTTCTTAAAACCTAAAGCCACTGTAGAATTGGGAGCTTGACTACTATAAATGAGACTAGCCAACTTATTACCATTCATCATCCATTCATTATTCCTAGCAATTTCCTCCTTAACTTTCTCCTTAAGCTCTAGATTTTCTGACACTACATCTGCTCTTAACTTCTCAGACCATTTTAATTCATTTGTAGCACATTCGAGATCTCTTTCTAAGACACCTATTTTCTCATCATAAGCTATTTCATTTTTCTGAAACCAAACCTTTTGTCTTTCTAGAGTTTTTAAAGCCTGTTTATACGCTTCAACTTCCACAAAGTATTCATTATATTTAGGTTCCAAAATATCATAAGCTTTCTTAAGTTCATTATAACGCTCACTACACCCAAACACACAGTTTTGTACCTGAGAGATGCCCATCAAGGCAATCTGATCATGCCTATCCTCTGAAGTACAGCGGCAATCAACCCAACATTATCGGACCATCATTATCGGACTCCTCATGTTGCTTCCAGTCTACATTGCTATCCAAAGTGACCAAAGCAGTTGATCCCTTTGATGTTCCTGCCTCCTTCGATACTGCGATAAGAAGTGTATCTTGTCTCATCACCAGCTTTACTGTCTTTGCATTCTCTAGAAAAGTGCCCCATCTGTTGGCATGTGAAGCATTTAACCTTCCTCTTGTCAAACCTTGCTGGATCACGTCCTTTGAATCCAAACCTTCTTCCAGCTCGTCTTTCAAAACTCTTGATATCCATGGAAAGCATGGCCACTTGCCACCTCAACTTCATCTCTTCCATCTCAAGCGGGTCCACCTGATCAAAATCCTCATAGGCTAGTTCCTGCTGAGGATCATAATCAGCAAAGAAGGATCCAAGTACATCTTCCATAATGTTGCTTGATTTAGAGTGAGAACTTGATGAAGGAGCAGCATTAGATGATGATGGATATGGACTTGGACCATAGCTAGACTTTGGAGTAGAGGCTCCAACAAAGGCAGTATGACTAGCAGTAGAGGATGACCGAAAAGGACTTCTTACATCATTTTCAAGAGCTTTAAGTTTGTTATACAGCTCATCAAAGGTCATCATGTCCAAACCACCTTTAGCTTTTAAAGCTATGCTTACATGTAGCCAGGATGGAGGTAATGACCTCGAGAAACTTAGAGTTCAGATCATCATTGTCCGGCTTTGCCTGTAGCTGATTCAACTGACTTAAAATCTTGTGAAACTTATCATAGCCCTTGTGAATTCCTTCTTCTTCAGAGATTTGAAAGTCCTGAAACTGTTGTCTTAGCATGGACTTCTTCAATCTCCTAGACTCCTCATTCCCACCGAACTTTGCCTTAATTGCTAACCATATATCCTTAGCATCTTGCATGAAGTGAAAATCACTTAAGTGATCCTCAGGAATAGCTTGCAGAAGAATAGTTCAGACCTTGGTTTCTCTCTGAACTGCCAGCAACTCTTCAGCAGTTTTGGGAGGAACATTCATCATATTACCGGCAGCATCCGTGGTGGTTCTCTTTAAACTGTTCCCCTTCAGAATTATCTGCCATAGATTCCAATCAATGTTGGAGATCCGGTTCGCATCTTCATCGCCAAAGATCATATTCCGCCCTTTTAAGGTAAGGAAACTTAGCATTGCTATTAGAGAGACTTAGTTGTTGCAGATGGGTGGAGTTTTGGTTGTTGGTGAGTTCAGTATCAACATCTGAACCAGGCATGATGATTTTGTTATGGTTGTATGGGTGTTTAGAAAAAGCTTGTCCTTAGTATCGTAGAGACTCTAACGAGGCTCTGATACCACTTGTTGAAAACAAACAGACCTTGATAGATCTTGAGCTCGTGGATCGTTATGTATGCCTATGTAATCACAAGCACAATAAAAGATAATCTCTACAACTTATGTTCAGCAGCGGAATATAAACACAAGTAATATCTAAGAACTTCTTGATCCTCTATGGATCTTTATATTAACTAAAACTGAGTTTTTCAATCGATACCTAACTCTTTCTAATGTGTTCCTTTTATAGACAAGGAACCCTAAACAATATCTCTAAACCGTTTTCCAAGAAACGTATAAACTTAAAACTAAATAAGATATACACAATCACTTCCTAATAAAGCTCATGTATATCCAAACTAAATATACTAAACACGGAATAAACACTTCCGCAGAAACAGACTAATAACTATTACTCTTCAGTAGATTATGTCTTCGGCAGAATCCACTATGTCTTCAGCAGAATCATTTCGGCAGTAATATCAGCATAATCCAAACTTCACATAATTCCCAACATACTTCATACTCCTGAGTATGATCAACAGGCTCCTCTATTTGACTTTCCACAATCAGTTGAACAAACCTAGGATATAAATAGTATTTACCCTTCTTCCTAATATTTTGTACTAGCCCCTCATATATCATCCTAGACCAATTGAACTTTCTTCCATCAGACAAACAAATAATAGCAGTAGCAATTTTGGAAGGAAAGCCATTAAACCTTGTGGTCTTATTACTCATACACATCAATAAGGTAGGAATAAGAAACTTCCATTGTTTTGAAAACAAACTATTAAAATATTGTACCTTATCACCTCTGTGGGTATAACCTAACCTTTCCAAACCAGCAACAATCTCAACATCTGAAAGATTAGTAATACCATCAGCATCATCAAACTTTAAAACTCCCCTTATGATCTCCTCATTAACTGAAATAGCATTCGCATCCACAGCAGTGCTAAACACTTCGACTCCATCAACCTCTTCAAGCTTAGCATTCCTCCAGAACTGACGTATGTAGGCTTTAAGAATGGTTGGTGTGACAGTTAAGGCATAATGAATAGAACTGTGAAGTAGGAAATCAATCATTTGATGAAAACCCTCAGATCAATCGTTTTTGGTGAGATTAGCAACAAGGTTATGTGTGTTGGAATACTTTTCAGCCATTGTGATTAATGATGGGTATGATGTGGGTTTTGTGAATTATGCAAAGATAAGTGATTAGGGTTAATGTTGAGCGCCAATTGAAGTGTTTTGAAGACCAATTGAATGATCCGTCCGTGATTTGGGGAGAATAAATATAGGTTTGCCAAAGTTTCCAAACGGCCCCTGTAGTATCCAACACTAATCAAAATGCTATCCGCAGATTCAGAACAGCTGTCCGAGTTTAGACACACACCATCCGTGGATACATAGTAGCACTTCAACCAAAAGTCCAAGAATTATAGCAAGTAAATCTGTCTCATAATAAGAGAGATCTCACAAAAATATGAAGGAGTACACATTTTTTTTTAAAACAAATACAAGCAGCTAACACACCAGCTCCTATGTACACTAATCCTTCATACCTGCAAGACAAAAACACAAAACAAACACAGAGAAGAAGGTCATTATTGTCAGTGGTTAGAAAGAGCTAGAAGTGGTTCCAAATGACCTATCCGTGGTTTAGAACAGGTAAGTCAATATGGTCAACTTCTAGGATTAATATTAGTCCAACGCCCAAGAATCTCATTAACTCCTCAACCACATTTAACCTGCCCCTCATTTACTTCCATAACCCATAACTCTGCTTATATAAAGGACCCTAATTTCATATAACGTACACACCAATCAATATCAAAACCCTAATTTCTCCAAAATCCCCAATCAACTATAATCACCATGTGGAACCCTAGTTGGAATAAACCAGAAGTTGTTGATCTAACATCATCCTCATCCTCATCATCATCAAGTGAAGATACTAACCCATGGCAGTTTTACTTCCCTCCACAAGAACCAAGACCAAGAAAATCCCCATTTCTTCCATCATCTGAAGATGATAGTGTGATGGATCCAAGTGAGGCATCTGAGGACAGATATTGCTAGTCCCTAGCAATGTTTTAAGAAAAATTAATGGATTTCAACTCTTTACCAAAAGCCATTACTTCTGGAGTAGCCAAATGTTTCAGTTCAAGTAAGAACCATGGTACACCGATAACCATGTGATTTTGAGCAAACCACCAGCTTTCAACGGTTTTGATTTGTCTTTACCAGAAGCCGTTTGCTCTGGACTAGCCAACTCTTAGATAAATTATCAATATTATCTTTGGTGAGCTGATTACCAATTATGGTTTTCCACTGCCTTTACCACAAGCCATAAACTTGCGGGCTAGCCAACTCTTCACTTTTAAGGATATGGTGAGTTGAATACCATACAATTTTGGGCAAATTGCAAGCCGTCAACGGATTTGAGATATCTTTACCAAGAGCCGTTTGCTCTTGGATTAGCCAATCCTTATGTGGGTTAGACATGGTGGACTGATTACCATTTGTTGTGTTTAGTACATAGTACTTCCACTAAACAAAATTTTTTTTAAATTTGGCCATTTTCGGGAAAAAGGGACTAAAAGGGTACATTTATGATCAAAATTCGCCAGAATTTTCCCCCCACACTTAGAAATGAATATTGTCCTCAATATTCAAAGTACCAGCTGTTATGCCGAAACTTAGAACGTAAAAAGATAACATTACTAGCTAAGTGTAGAAACACAACAATTATTCTCTCTTTTTTTTTTTTTTTTTTTTTTTAATATTTACAATTTTCATTCATTTTATAGATCTATATACAACATGTGGGGCATCTCCCCCACACTAGGGTGGTACACACGGGTGAAAACCCATGTTTAACGACTTGTTTTTGATTACCGAGTCGCTAGCTTGACTCGACCCCGAATTAATTTGTTCATGGGGAAGTAAGTGGAAGAGACAATCTCCATCGGACTTTCATTCAAGATGTTTGGATAAACATTGAAGTACGTGAAAGTTCCACACCGATGAGATATAGAGACAGACCCGGCTCACAAATGGTACATGGAAATGCCGGGATCAAAGATAATGTCTTCATTCCCGAAGGAGTGAAGAACAAGAGAAGTGACAGAATATATGAAGAAAAGAAAGAAAATCATGATACAAATCATGACTAACTCTTCATCCTCAATAGGAGAATTCATAGTTTCATGAATCTCCTCAGTTAAGCTCACTTGATCAAGACATATTATGGGTGTGTCTAGATCAAAGTAGAAATTATCATACTCCGGCGGAGATATGATATGAGTGAGTTCACCGGCGAACTCCTCGTGAAGAGAATCAATCACAAGATGTAAATCGTTGTAGTATAGTGGTAAGTATTCCCGCCTGTCACGCGGGTGACCCGGGTTCGATCCCCGGCAGCGGCGCCAAAATTTGATCGGTGCAAAACCGTCAAGTTTTCTCACGCGAGCTGATCACTTGTGAATGACCAGCCGTAAGGAACTTAAAACAGCTCACACACCAATGCAATGAAGATCAGGAGAGTATAGTGTTTCCCCAGGTCGTTAAGTCCCAACGAGCTGTGCGAGAATAGTCAAACGTAAAGTGATCGAGAGATTTGAACGGGAAAGAGATTTGTGATTTATTATAACTAAGGAAAAAGGACATAAACTACAAGGGCTAAAATGTAAATTAAAGGAAATTAAAAAGATAAAAAATGTTAAATAAACGCTATCACTATTTGCAAAATGATGTTTTTGGTTTTATGTTTTTATAAAACTGGAATTAAAAACTACGTGACGTATAAATAAAAACGTGAAACTTACACAATATAAATCCTAAAAATATGAAAAATACATTTTTACAATCCTAATGATATAAGAAAATTTATAGAAAAAGAAAATTATTTTTATGACTAATTATCTAATTATTATTAATTAAAAACTATTTTTAACTAATTAATTTTAGCCTAAAATACAAGAAAATAAGAAATAAAGCTAGAAAAATAAAATTAAGACTTAGAAAAATATAAAATATCAAAATAGAATTTTCAAAACTATTTTTATATTTTTCTGATTATTTTTCTATTTTTTATGAATTAAATACTATTTAAAACTATTTAAATTATCTAAAAATACAAATTTAACTAAGAAAAATCTAGAAAAATACTTTTTTGGCTTTTTATATTTATCTAAACTTAAGAAAATTGAAAAATTATTTTTTTGAACCTTTTCTTAATTTTTTGTATTTAAAGCTAATTAAAAAGTGCTAAAAAGTGATTTAAATTAAGAAAAATAGCAAACAAGCTTAGAAAAATCTGAAAATTTCAGGAAAAGTCTAAAACAATATTAGGAAGCTAGGAAAAATAGAAAAACATGGGGTTAAGTGCAAGAATATGAAACTGAGGATCAAAGTGCTTATAAAATAAGCACTTGGATAAGCAAATGGAATCCAAAAGGCACCAAGCCAAAACAGAAGCTTAAGTATGCTAAAGTAACCAAAATGTAATGAGAAACAACAAGCAAAAACCTCTTGATTACAAGCTAGATCAGATTGATGACATGAGCTTATGGCAGAAAAACAGTTAAAAGGGTACCAGCTTTAAGCTTAAGCACAAGCCTCAAGTTAAGCTGGAAATGAAAAGTAAAAGCTGGGGCTTGAACTAGACCTGGTTGGGATTTAGTATACCAAAGATTAGACCTAGGTGAGCTAAAATAAGCCCTGTACAAGCTCTTGCAAAGACTGCTCAAGCCCTGTGCAGGCTTGATGCCCTGCACAGGGGATCTGACCCCATATTGAACAGCTCTTTTGAGGCTTATAAAAATTTAACAAAATTATGCAAAAATGATAAAAAGAAATTAGACCAGGAGAGGTTTTAAAAACAACAAGTTTCATATGATTTGGCCCAGAACTGAGCTCAAGAAAATTCACTTCAGATGAGCTCAAAATGGATTTTGCAAACTTTGACTTTTTAAACAAAACTGAAAAGTTGACTTAGTTGAAGTTTGATCTTGATTTAAGGACTGAGAATGATGTATTTTGATGAAATCAAGCTGATGCAATGTATACCTATGTATTTTAAACATAAACTGAGCTTTTGATCTCACTAAAATCTCAACAGTAGACTGCTAAGGGGCTTAAGGTATAATTTTGACTATGGACATGTGCAGACACTTAAATAAGACAGATATGAGCTCAAATCAGGTTATCAAGCTTATCACAACAAGACTCTATCAATGACTAACCCTCTGAGACAGTTTAAACTGTAAATCCAAACACACCTTAAAACTTTGATAAAGAGATTAAAACTGAGCTAAACTCTTACTCAACTAACACTATTGATGAAACTAGGTTTATATGACCATCTTATAACTTTATGAACACATTTAAATCATTGGTGACCTCAGATACACAGTTAAGCAAATTATGCAAATTGAATTGAAACTTGAAAATTGAAATACTAACTTACATGTTTCCAACTGTTTTGCAGGCTAAACCAAACCCAAACCCAACCTAATCTAATCTATTACAACCCAATATCATCACTGCATCCACCCAATATTCATCACCATTGCCAACTGCACCCATTTTGACTTTGTTTGACCAAGATACAAAATTGCTTGAAAATGAAATGTGAGCTTATAAAAAGCTAAGATAAGATTAAATAAACTGATTTGAGTTTAAAAACAAGCTTCTAGGAGCTTATGGATAAGAACTAGAAACTGAGATTATCAACAGTAGACCATAAACATGAAACTTTAGCACAACTGAAATTAACACTTGAAAAAGGTCTTAATATACTATAATAACTTGCTTTAACTTAAAATTACAACATTTAACTTGAACTAAAACAGTTTATAAAAAAACGACATTAAAGAGGAAAAATAAAACTAGCTACCCTCTGTCTTCCTTCTCTCTTCTCTTATTTATGCTCCAAGACACCTCCACGTGTCCTCATGAGTGTTTCCCACCACCCTTGTGAGCCAATGGGAGACTTTTGTGAGTTTTGGCCAAAATGTCAATTTTGGCGGGAAATTCTGGTTTTGACCTGTGGGCTCAGAACTAGCAACTAGGGGGGGGGTGGATTTGTAGGGGTTATGATGAGGGGTTGAGGTAATAAGGGTGCAGGGATAAGGGTGGTGGAAAAGGTGGGTTGCAGAGGAGTAGCAGGCAAGTGGAGAGGAAAGAAGGAGGTGGAGGGAAAGGGTAGAGTTTGACTCTGGTTTGACTAGGGGGTTCAAAAAGGAAAGTGACAGGGGGTCATAATTGGTGAAATGGCAGGGGTCACACTCATTTTGACAAGGCTTGGTTTAGTTTATAAATACAAGGACTAATATTGCAAATCTGCCAAATTAGAGGGACTAAACCTGTAATTTTCCAAAGTTGTTATAAGGGACCAATATTGACAAGTTCCAATAGTACAGGGACCAGTTTTGACATTCTCAATTTTCCAGGGACCAAACTTGACATTTTATGAAAGTTCAGGGACCTTTTCTGCCATTTAACAAAAGATTTATTCAAGGACCATTTTTGACAAGTTAGAATAATTCAGGGACCTTAAATAACATTTTTATTTATTTGGATGTACCAGGGACTATTTTTGACAACTTTTAAAACTTGGGGGACTAAAACTGCCAATTATGCAAACTTTATACGTTTTTCACCAGATTTTGATATTTTTGCATTTAAAACACATAAAACACTTATTTGTGATATTTTTATCATTTTGATGCATTTCTGAGTGTTTTCAGATGTTTTTGCAGTTTAAATGGTACAAAAATGATGAGTATTTAGACACTCATCAAGGACTCTGATGACTCCTCAAAGAAGAGAACTTTAAACCCCCAACCTTCATCATCCCAACCCCAACCAAGACCACGAGCAAGAAATCCACCACTCCCAAAGGACAGAGAGGTGGTTCTTAGCCTTCCTGCACCAAGTTGTGGTGCTTCTTCACATATCGTAAGGGGGAAGGGAAAAAGGAAAATGGAATGATGCTTTTTGGTGAAACCAGTAGATGCAAGTATGATATGACTATGTCCTTTGTGCTTCATCTACTGTATTCATCTTCATCATCTTCGTTTTCATCAATCAATCCTTCCCATTTTGATCCTTAGCTTATCATGCATATCCAACAGCTGAGGATAGTGGTAGGAAATCATGTATAGAAGTAGTCTTTTAATTTTCACTTGAAGTTTCATTGTAAGCTGTAAGCTGTAAACTGTTTTGATGAATGAATGAACAATTAACTTCAGTACTTCTTTAGCTTCTATAATGAACTTTCTTGCATCTGAAAAATGGTTAGTGGAAACATAGAACAACAAGCAGTGGTTTGAACCAAACTATCAGTGGTTAGAAACAAGAATAGCAAAACTAAGATTACAAAATAACAGTCCAATACTTATACAAACTGGTACAAAACAATTTGAGAGTTTAGAGATTTATCATTCCAATACTAACAACAAGATACTGAAACCTCCCCACATCAAAAGCTTTAGTGAGAAGATCAGCAACATTGAAATCCGTATGGATTTTTACCATTTGAATCAGTCTTTTCTCATTACAATCTCTAATAAAATGATGCATTATCTCAATATGTTTAGTTTTAGAATGTAAAACAGGGTTTTTAATGATGCATATTGTACTGTTATTATCAATGTAAATCTTAGTATGCATAAAATTGTACCCAAAATCCAGCAATTGATTCTGAATCCAAAGAACTTGACCACAGCAACTAGCAGCAGCCACATATTCAGCTTCAGTTGTAGAATTTGCCATAATAGTTTGCTTTTTACACTGCCATGAAATAAGTCTGCTTCCCAAAAACTGACATCCTCCAGTAGTAGACTTCCTATCCAAACTAGCACCAACATAGTCACTATCTGTGTAGGCCACCAAATCAAAAGGAGAATCCTTGGAGTACCAAAGGCCCAGTTTAGGATGACCTTTAAGATACTTAAAGACCCTCTTAACAACATTCATGTGTGAGGTATTAGGTGTGACTTGAAATTTGGCACACACACATACTGAGAACATAATATCTGGCCTAGATGCAGTGAGATACATCAAAGATCCAATCATGGACCTGTACCACTTTTGATCGACTTTGGGACTTCCATCATCAGGTAGCAGTGGTTTCTGAGTCTCCATTGGTGTACTAGCACTCTTCACATCCTGAAACCCAAACTTCTTCAAAACATCTGCTACATACTTGTCTTGACTAATGAAGATACCATCAGTCCTTTGTTGAACCTGTAGCCCCAAAAAGAAAGTGAGTTCTCCTATAGAACTCATCTAAAACTTATCATGCATAAGCTTCTCAAAATCTTTGCATAGCTCCTTATTGGTTGAGCCAAAGATAATGTCATCTACATAAACCTGAACTAGTAAAATATCATCCTTGAGCTTCCTAATGAACAAGGTCTTATCAATCAGCCCTCTTTTAAACCCATTATCCATCAAATAAGTAGACATGCACTCATACCATGCCCTAGGAGCTTGATGCAAACCATACATAGCCTTCCTCACCCTGTAAACCTTGTCAGGATGACCAGGATCTTCAAAACCAGGAGGTTTGCAAACATAAACCTCCTCATCAATTGTGCCATACAAAAAGGCACTTTTAACATCCATCTGATACACAACAAAATTCTTGAATGAAGCATAAGCTAGAAACAGTCTAATAGCCTCAATTCTTGCAACTGGAGCAAACACTTCATTATAATCCAAGCCTTCAGTGTATGTGTATCCTTAAGCAACCAACCTTGACTTGTTCCTCACAACAATACCTCTTTCATCTCTTTTGTTTCTGAACACCCATTTTGTCCCAATTGCCCTCTTACCATTTGGAAGATCTACCAATGTCCAAACGTCTTGAAGTTTGAACTGAAGAAGCTCCTCTTGCATTGATTCTACCCATCCTTCTTCAGATAATGCTTTTTTAACTCTCTTGGGCTCCTTTTGAGACATAAAACATGCAAATAAGCAATTTTGCAGATCTTTATGACTATTTCTTTTGTGAAGTGATCTTGCAAAGAAACCTTGTTCAGGAAAGGTTTTTGTATTCTGAACCTTGCTTCTTGTTTGAACAGGGGTGTTCAAATTTCCAAGTATTTGTTCCTTAGGATGAATCTTATGAATCCTTGTTGAGGTAACAGGACTTTCATGAATGACATGTTCCAAATTAGTTAAATCAGCATTGAAGAAATCATCCATGTCTTCATCATCAGTAGGAGTATCAATTTCAATCAAAGCGGGCATATCAGGATCATGTGGATACTCCTCTTCACCAAATAATGGCTTTGCAGTTGGCCCAAAGAAAGTACCATCATCAGTACTTACAACTGTGGTTTCACTGATACTGGTAGTGGTAGAAGTTGGCTTATCAGTGTTTGCATTATAACTGTCCGTGCTTTGATTTGGCTTAGCAGTGGTTTCAGAATGCCTTTTCTTCTTTTCAATTTCTTCTACCAACACTGAGTTATCTTTCAACAACTCTTCCTTATCTTGATGATGATTAACATTGCCTCCAGTTTTCAATACATCATCATCAGTGGGACCTTGCTTCTCAATGATGGGTGAGACAGAACTAGCTTTCCACTTTTCAAACAAATAGAACTCTTGAGGAGAATCAGCTTCCTTAGAAATTGCTTCTGCATCAGAATCCTTTTGAGTACCTGCATCAACATTAGTGGAAGTTCCTGCAATGATAGGCTCATAATTCATAGATTTGGTTAGCATATCAATGTTAAACAGCCAGTCTGGTCCTTTGGTCTCAACACTAGGAGTCTTTTCACTGAATTGAACATGCAGATTCTCTTCAAAAATGCTAGTCCTCGTATTGTATACTCTAAAGGCTTTACTATTAGAAGAGTAGCCTAAAAAGTATCCATCATCTGCTTTTTCTTGAAACTTGCCTAGGTAGTCTATGGTATTCAAGATAGTAACAGGACACCCAAAAGGTTTTAGGAATGCAATCATTGGCTTCCTATCATGTAACAACTCATATGGGGTCTTGTTATGAGGCTTTACTACCTTACTTCTGTTTTGTACATAACATGCAGTTCCTACAGCTTCAACCCAAAAGGTAGTTGGTAACTTTGATTCTGACAACATTGTTCTAGCTGCCTCAATTAGTGTCCTATTTTTCCTTTCAGCTACACCATTTTGTTGTGGTGTTCTAGCAACACTAAACTGTCTCTCTATACCTTTAACTACAAAAAACTGATTCATCACAGCATTCTTAAACTCAGTTCCATTATCACATCTGATTATCTTTACCTTATGATTTACTAGATTTTCTATCTTAGTAATGAAACTCTTGAGGATCTCACTAGTCTCACTCTTAGCTGCCAAAAAGTATACCCAAGAAAATCTACTATAATCATCAGTGATAACTAGGCAATACTGCTTATGGTTCAAAATTTTAACAAAGGTAGGTCCAAATAAGTCCATATGAAGCATAAACAATGGTTGTGTAATAGTGTTGACAGTTTTGGTATTACAAGAAGCTCTATGTTGTTTTCCTTTTTGACAAGACAGACACAGTTCCTTACACTCAAAAACTTTTGAAGGTAACCCTGTCACTAAGTTGCCTTTTACCAGTTTATTGATTGTTTTGTAATTGAGGTGACCTAATCTTCTATGCCATAACTTAGACTCATCCACAGATGCTTTAGCAAACAAACATGTTAAGGACCTATTTGGAAGAACATCTTTAAGATCAAAACAATATATATTTTCCTTCCTAGGTACCCTAAGTTGTATAAACTTCTCATCAGGCATCTTAAACTCAGGAGACAACACCACACACTCAGTTTCACCAAAAGTACCCAGTTTTTCTTATCACACATTTGAGAAACACTGAATAGATTGTACTTAAGTCCTTGTACCAAATACACCTTTTCAAAGTCTAAATTCCCTGTTCTGATTGTGCCTCTTCCAAGTATCTTTCCTCCCTTTGGATCATTGCCAAATGCCACATATCCTCCATCAAAAGATTCAAAATCTTCCAGGTTGCTCCCATCCCAAGTCATGTGCCCAGAGCAACCACTATCAAAAATACCTTTGTCTTTTAGCTCATCTTGTAGATTTCCCTGCACATGAAATTAAACAAGTTAGTTCCTTTTGTGGACCCAAGCCAATCCTGACTTGGGTCTGCCCTGTGCATCAATATAATCAAATTTTTTTAGGTCCATTGATGCACAGTTGACATGATGTAAAACCTTGGTCTTAGGCTTCCATTGCCAACTTGCTGAGGCCTTAACAACATGAAAATGATTTCCAACCACTGTATCAGTTATCACCTTTGGAATTTTTAAAACTTCTTTGTTATCTGTGGTGATTTTTGGCTTAGCAGTGGTTTGATTTTGCTTAGCCGTGTTTACACTTTGCTTAGCAGTGGTTGGAACCCATTTTGGAGAAGCAGTGACAATTGATTTTGTATTACCATTCCTCATTAACACTGCTCTAGGAATCATGTTTCTGTTAGGATGAGGGTTTGTTTTCTTTGAAAAGTTTTGGTGATTTACCCTCCTCCAATGATTCCAAACTTGTGGTCTGTTTTTATAACAATTTCTCTGTAAATGCTTAAAACTACCACATGAAAAACAAGCCTTTTTAACACATTGAAACTCATTGCCTAACCTATTTGAAATTAGTCCATTGAAGTTTCTCTGGTTTCCCCTAGGTATATATCTTTTTAACTGTTCCCCAGGTACTTCCTTGTACTCTACTACTTTCTTAGCAATTTGAGCTCGAAATCTAGGCACAAGGTTGGCTTGCATAGTATCAACTTTCTTAAGAGGTTCTATCTTCTCAGGCTGTGTTGATACATCTCTATCTTCCTCGAATCGATT
This sequence comes from Chrysanthemum makinoi, assembly GCA_910596185.1. NCBI lineage: Eukaryota > Viridiplantae > Streptophyta > Magnoliopsida > Asterales > Asteraceae > Chrysanthemum > Chrysanthemum makinoi. The sequence continues at coordinate 103,969,441 of OU343219.1, read as the reverse complement.
CCCAATCTTCAATGAAGGGTGCATCAGATGACATATCAGAACCTATCTTAGGTGATTCATTCTTATTAGTCTCACCTACAGGTTTACTGAAGCTAAATTCACTGCTAAATGAGAGCTCTTTTGGAGGTGGTGCATGTTGCATAAGGGTAGGTGGTGGCATATCATTGTAGCCTAGGCCAGTTCCATCCTTGAACTATTTTTGACCTATTGGTTTATTTACTAGATCAGAAGCATATTGTGTTTTAGCAACCCTAACAACATGTTTTTCTTTTTCTTTTAGGGTTTCTACTTTTACACTCTCGGCTTGTTCTAGTTTCTCTTTAAGCATCTTAATCTCCCTATCCTTAAGATCAATTTCTCCACCTAGTATATTAATTTTATCAACATACTCAAACTCACATTTGATACAGTAATTAAGCGTCTCTTCCACACTTTCTAGACCAACTCTATAACCTAGGTTGTCCATAGACAGTCTTTCTACTTCTTTTCTTAAACTCTTAGTGATAGCTTTTTGAGATTCTAAGTTATCTTGACAAGACTTAAAAGAACAAGTAGACTCATTAGATACCTTAGAATCTGAACCAGAAGATGAAGCATAGGCCATAAGAGCAAAGTTATGCTCTTTTGAAGCTTCACTAGCAAGAAAAGCTGCATTTGGTCCTTCTTCAATTTCATCACTCCAGTCATAATCACCAAGACCATCTTGAGCCACCAATGCTGAAGAAGGAGCAGACTCTTCAGTGGTCTTCTTGATGCCTTCAATCCTCTTAGGTGCTCGACATTCCCTTGCAAAGTGACCCTTCTTCTTGCAGTTAAAGCACTCCATTTTGCTTTTGTCAAACCCAGCTCTTCTTTTACCATCATACTTGACCTGTCTTCCAGTCCTTCTAAAAAACTTCCTTTCTTGTAGAGTCAACATTTCCATTTGCCATTGAAGATTAATCTCCTCAAGATCATCAGGATCAATTTGATCTAGATCTTGATTCAAAACAGTAACACTGGTAGTTAAATTAGCCAGAAAAGCACAGATTGCACCATCACTGACATTATCACTAACAGTGGTATTGTTTGCAATAGCCGTGGTTATACCATAAGCAGCAGTGGATACATCTTGTGAAGTCTTGTGACCAGTGGAAACAAAAGCAATGTTTTGACTTGATGTAGATGTACCAGCAATGTTGTTCTCAGACTCATATACCTTTAAGTTGTTGTAGAGATTGTCCAGAGTCATCTTTTCAAAATCATCCTTGTTCCTCCACACAACAGTATGCATAGCCCAGTCAGGTGATAAACTTCTGATGAACTTTAGATTAATATCTTCTTGAGCAACTTTGTAGTCCACTGACTTCAGTTGGCTGATGAGCTTTTGAAGTCTGTTATAGGTGCCATCAAGTTTTTCTCCACTCAGTGCAGTGAAGTTTTCAAGTTGATGCTTGAGCATATTTTTCCTTGATTTCTTGGTAGCTTCATTACCAGCAAACCTAGTTTCTATAGCATCCATAAGCTCTTTAGCAGACTCATATTGTTCAAAATCCAAAGCATATTCATTAGGTATTCCCATAGAGAGAATACTATGAGCTTTAATCTCCATCTTTCTCTTAGCCTTGTCAATCTCACTAACAATGGAGATTTCTTTGCCATCATCACCCTTCTTAGGAAGAGTATCACCTTTTTCCACAACATCCCAGAGAGCATAATCAATCATGCGAATGTATTGCCTTATTCGCATCCTCCAGATTTGATACTCACCATGCTTGAGCATGGGCACCTTTGAAGCAGTAACCATGTGTGTTTCGTCAGACATCTTATCTTATTTGAACAAAACTTAACTTGATCTCTTCTTGATTACAGTTTCTAGATCACAAGCTCTGATACCACTTGTTGATCCCTGTTGAGCAAACGATCTAATATAGAAACTGACTTAGAACAAATGCTTATTAAATATTACGCGGAATTTAATACTTAATCTTAAGAAGAAAAACAATAAACATTCAACACCTCAATATTATTATTAATACGAATACTCTTAACAGTATTAGGGTTTTACAACCTTGAAGTGTATCGACCTTAGATATAAAACATGCATATTTCTAATCTAACCTAGAACCTCCTTTTATAGACTAAGGAGTCCTTTACATTATACAATACGTAACCTACAAGATAAATATCTTTTCCATATTTATCTAATACATAATACTAAACCGACTATACAAGACTAGCAGTGGTTACATATCAATATCAGTGGTTACACAATACTACTAGCCGCGGTTTGTCTTCATCAGCGGTTACATTCTTCTGTCCGTGGTTATATCAAACCTGTCCGTGGTTCAAGCACTTAGAGTAATTCTTGATTCAAGGAACCTAAAACCCAACAGAACCAAATGGGTTTATAAAAACAAATTAGATGCAAACTGAGTAGTGTCTAGGAACAAGGCTAGACTCGTTGCCCAAGGGTATAACCAACAAGAAGGAATAGACTTTGATGAGACCTATGCCCCCGTGGCTAGATTAGAGTCTATAAGAATACTTCTTGCGTATGCTTGTGCTAATGATCTAAAGCTTTATCAAATGGATGTCAAAAGCGCTTTTTTAAATGGTTTCATTAATGAAGAAGTATATGTAGCTCAACCTCCTGGCTTCATCGATTTTGAAAAACCCAAACATGTGTATAAATTAAAGAAAGCCCTTTACGGTCTTAAACAAGCTCCAAAAGCTTGGTATGATAGACTCAAGTCATTTTTAATTAAACACAACTATACCATAGGGTTAGTTGACAACACACTTTTTACTAAGAAAAGAGAGTCACATATAATCTTAGTACAAATATATGTAGATGATATTATATTCGGATCCACTTTTCTCTAAAATCATGCATGACGAGTTCGAGATGAGTATGATGGGAGAACTTAGTTTCTTTCTTGTTCTACAAATCAAACAAGTAGAAGATAGTATCTTCTTCAATCAATCTAAATACATAAAGGAGATGTTAAAGAAATTCGGACTAGAAGAGTCAAAACCAATTAGGACTCCAATGTCATCCGACACCAAACTCACAAAAGATGAAGACGGCGAATCCGTAGATAATACTAAATATCATGGCATGATAGGTAGTCTTCTCTACCTCACGGCAAGTAGGCCGGATATCATGTTTAGTGTTTGCTTATGTGCTAGGTTTCAAGAAGACCCTAAAACATCACACCTAGAAGTCGTAAAAAGGATATTTAGATACATTAAGGGTACAACACAATTAGGATTATGGTATCCTAAGGGCACGAGAGTAGAAACAATTGTATATGCAGATTCTGACCATGCAGGTGATTACGTTGATAGAAAAACTAAAAGTGGGGTATGTACTTTCATGGGATGTTGTTTAACATCTTGGTTTTCTAAGAAACAAACGGCACTAGCAATATCAACAACCGAAGCCGAGTATGTCTCCGCCGGCAAAGCATGCCAACAAGCACTATGGATGAAACAAGCGTTAGTCGACTACGACATTCATCTAAGCGACATAGCCATCCTATGTGACAACAAAGGTGCCATCGACTTAAGCAAGAATCCGATATTGCATTCTCGCACAAAGCATATAGAGATTCGTCATCACTTCTTAAGAGACAATGTTCAAAAGGGGAACATCTCTATTGAGAAGGTAGCCTCCGAAGACAACATAGCCAACATCCTCACCAAACCGTTGAAACGGGAACAATTCAACCTACTTCGTCTTGGTCTTAGTCTAATGGAACAAACGTCATAACTTATTTGACTCTACTAGGTATGTAAACACTAGCCTTCTTTTCTGAGTCTAGGATTTCTATTTCATGCACAACTCACAAACAATACGGGAATTTTCAAAACCCAAGATAAGTTTTCCACTTATAGCTTTCTTATTTTTTTCTTACAAGCTACAAACACATAACTACATACACATTTTCAAAGAAAATCTCTTTTCAAAATGTTTTCTAAAAGGATGATACCTTCCCGTATCAATTTCACAAAAGCAATTTCTCACGTCTAGGACAAATCGCTTTTTCATTATTAATACAAAGTAAAAACCCGTTTTCATTGCATCTCATGTCTTTTGAATGCTAAAGGGGACACATAACTAATATGTGTTTTCGGGTACATTCATTTAAGCAACAATGAATTAGGAGCATTGATAACACTAAATTATGTACTCATGTAGTAAATATGTGTTTTCGGGTTATCTCAATAGGATGCTTTTCAACTTCTAGTATACTTTTTCTTTTCTTTTTAGGGGTCAAGATAACCGCAACTCCAAATAGTTTGCATATAGGCACACACTAGGCAAAAATGTTTCCAAAAGGAAAATTTTGTGCTGCCTGAATCACCAGACCCACTGATCCCAGCCTTCATGCTGGACGGATCCCTCAAGGGAAGGATCCGTGGGATCCGTGAGACAGAAGTTGTTTTTACCTTCTATTTTTCTCACTTTCGATGAAAAATCCACATTTGTTTTATTTTTGGGAGTATGCTCTTTAATGCTTGTGTTCTCATAATCACATAGCTTAAATTCATATCTAATCATTAGATTTTAATCCACATTTTGGGTCAAGCATTCATTACAATGCTTTGTTTTTCTATATATAGAACTCCCAAAATGCTTGCATAATCCATCTCATCTTCACAAACACAATACACCATGTCATCCACAAACCCTTTAGATGAATCACCTAGTACAAACAATCATCTCCATGAAACTCAAACCTTTGTACTTCCACCTTCCAAAATACCAAAATCAAACTCTAGGATATCCGCACGGATTAACATCCGATCTTGTTGCTTAGGAAAACCATCATATGGCTCATCACCATCAACTAACTCACCACAAGATGCTTCCATTATAGCACCTCCCTCATCACCAACGAGTACACCAACTTCATCACCAAATCATTCATCACCTAAAATCACTCTTTTGGAACTCCTTACGACTCCAACAAGATCTCCACAACCAAAGCAAAAAGAATTAGCCTTTTTGACACCTCCAACTTCTCCAAACACAATATTCAATGATCTTAAAACATCACCACCTTTAGCTCCCATTAAAATACAAGAACATATAGGTTCTTTTCCACCACCACTTCCAATCATTCCGGACTTTGATCCGTATTTTCCTATTTTTCCACCACAACTTCCGCAACTCACAAATCAAAACAAACCAGAAGATTTCTGGACTCATTACCCACATCACCTACATTGTGAACATTGCCAATCCACTAGGGAAATTACAATAGAAGTTAGGGAAGAAATGCGATTCATACTCAACCTCATCCTTGATCGCATCAATACCATCACTCATCCAAACCTCCATCCATAACCTTATGCAAGCATGGAAGGAATCACTACTACTATTTTCTATTTTTACTACTTTTTCTTTTGAAATCATTTTCAAGAACAAGTCTTGTTCTTATTTTTACATGCTTGTAGGTAGCATAAATACCACTACAATTTGTTGTTTTATTACAAGGTCTTGTTTACATACCTTGGCTCCCAATCTTGATTCTCGACAATCACAAGATTATTTAAGCATGTCACTAACCCTTCTTTTCGTAGGGTTCTTTTATTTTTCTTCACTTGACGCCCCAAACTAGGGGGAGCTACCGTCAAGGGGGAGTTAGCGATACGTGGACTAATTTTTCCACACTTTTATGTTTATTTCTTCCAAGGGTTAACTTTTTTTTTCGAAAAAAAGGGGGAGAAGAAGTAAAACTTAGGGGCTTTCAAAACTTACATCTATTCTTAAGTTTTACTCATCATAACATTATGTTTTGTCATCAACAAAATGGGGGAGATTGTTAATACAAATAAACCGTAAAAACGTTTATTAATATTTTGCGATCTCTTTGTGTTTTGTTGATAACAAATATAATGTTATCTTAAGTATAATTATAAGGATACATGTTATTTTTGTAAAGCATTTACATATAGCCATTTAAATACAAAAATGTAGTAATTAAGCATTTGTTGTAATAGTTTATTAGGATGGGTAAAAACCATAACCCATGGATCATAACCCATACCCAAGTTGGCTAGATACAATGTATACTTAGATACATTGAATCTAAAGAAAACCCAGGGACCAACCCATAACCAAAAAACCCATGGGCAAAGAGGAGCACCCTACGGATCTCTAGGATTACACTAGATGGATCCCAAGTGGGAGGGATCCGTGGAACAGAGGAGAAATTTGCCTATAAATAGAGAGCTATTTCTTCATTCTAACTCACCCCTCTTCTTACTAAATCTCTCAAACACTCTCATTCTCTTCTAACATATAGATCACTTGATCTAGAGAGTTGTTCTTCTTTCTCTCTATTGTGATCCTCATATAGGTCCTTCTCTAAGGAGAGATCATGAGCATTCTACAAGTCATCCAAGCAAGGGGTCCTTGATTCATTTGTCACTCCACAAGATTTCTATAGCAAAGATCTTGTATTTGATATTTCACATATTTGTTGTGTAATAGTCGTCTTGGTTTGGTCCACCGTGCTACGGACTCGGTATCTAGCTTTGTAACAAAAAAAGTGTAAGCAACGTTGTGAAGGCTTCTCCGCCAAGTGAAGGAGTTTGTTGACATAGTGCTTGAACTCTCGAGTAGGTGACTCGGGGAGTGGAGTAGGGCAAGGAAGGTGTCCTTGTAGCCTAACCACTATACATTGGTTGTGTCTTTTCTTTCCCTTCGCTTTACTTTATTTACTTGCTTTATCATTAGATCTATACTTTCTCTAAATCCATAAGATCTCACATATTAACGAATATAAAGATTTTGAAACTAACTTAAAATCGGCAAAACTATTCAACCCCCCTTCTAGTTTTCCACATTCCCCACACCCTTGCTATGTACTCATCTTTAGTACACGATACCCCTAGTTAACCCCTCAGAGCCTATCATTTTCGCGGTTCTCGTGATGTTTTGGTCTTCTGGAATATCAATGAAGAGCATTGTTTACAATCCACACCCAAATGTACACCCAAATCGCCTTAGCCTAGCTTGTATGCACTCATCTTTAGTGCATTCTTTTTATCACTACTAAACCCTTAGTTCAATTATCTAGTTACTTTCATGGTTGCTAAGTCAAGTCATATCATTTGTATATAGCTTTGGGACGATTGGGACTCATGGGTTAAAGTAATATTTTATGGAGTAACGGGAAAGAACGATAAATTCAAATTCACTTTGTCTACGTAACTAAGTAGTCCAAGTGTTTTGATCTTTTCAAATCGAGTCAATTAGTTTTAGTTAAATAAAAACTCAAGTGTAGGGATGCTCCTATAAATCCCTTTATGTTGATGTTATCATAGACGATGGTAGAGTAAAAAGGTATGAAAAAAAAATCAAAAAAAGAAAAGAAAAAAAGAGTTGTTGAAAAAAAAATGAGAAAAACATACGGGCTACCATCCTACATCTATCTTTATGTTTATGTTTTTAAGTTAATGTTTGTGTTTTGTTTCAAGTTATCTAGTGTTAGTGAGTCGAGTCATGGCTTAGCAACGCCACACTTTACATACTTGTAACATAAGATTTTTGACTTGCCACCACTAAATATCCCCTATCCAACAAAACACTTTACTTCCCTACCATAAGCCTAACATTACAGCCCTTGTAAAGACCTCTTAGATAGTTATTTCTAGGTGCTTACACCAAAGCAATGAAGCTTTGATCTATTCTCAAGCTTATGGTAATCTATGTACTATGCCAGGTAATGAGTGTTTATCTTCCATTTCCATTCATATTATATTTCATACAAACCCGAGAGATGAGAGAATCCAAACACCAATTGTGAGGTGCTAGTATACAATTACCGTGCTTTTTATGACTATTGTGGCGCTTGTACTTGTTGTAGACTATCTTAAACCAATGCTTCATGCCCCCTAACTTATAAATTGATTGGCCAAAAGCACATTTGCTTGAGGACAAGCAAATTCCGAGTGTAGGGATATTTGATAAAGATTTAAAACATGCATTTTTAGGGGGTCATTTAAGCCCTAAATCGACACATTTTATATCTGTTACTGCTTAAAATCATTCATTTTCACATTTTAGATCTTTTGGAAGCAAAATGCTGGAATGAAGCATATTTGGATGAAAAGGAGTGAAAACATGAAGCAAATGACAAAGTCAAGATCAAAGTCACTCTAACACACCTGACAGCGTCCCAACCAAAGGGCGACGCCGTCCCTCTATAGAAGTTTTGATCAAAAGTGCAAGCAGCGGCTCAGCGGAAATTCTGGTTCTAAAGCATGACGGCGTCACGCTTAAACTCTGAAAGGCGTCACTCACAAATTTCACACCAGATGCCCAAGAACCAAGACTCAGACGACATCCTTCATGAAGACTGACGACATCACACTCATAAACTGACGTCGTCCGAACGATGACTTGGCCTAAACAAAACCCTAATGACGGCGACCTAACGGCATCACTAGCAAAAGGTGACGTCGTCGCACTTGTAAATATATATATAGAATTCGATTTTTCTATTTTAAGGGAGGTAGAACTTTGGAGAGCAAACCCTAATACAGTTGTAGTCCGAATTGGACAGTATTCTAGGGTCCCATACCCTATTTTACATCACAAGATAAGTTTGTTTATCTAATTTATCATTATGTCTACCCCATGTTCAATTGTATGTGTGTATGCTTGCTTGTTTAACATGAGTAGCTAAATTATTCTTGTGTTTGCTTATATCTATGAAACTTAGTTATTAATTATTGTTAGGTTGTCTCTTGTCTTAATTGGTAGACGCTAGATTAAGGAAAACTGGCTTCTTCTTTCATTGTTGCGAGCTTGAACATCCTAAATAGCAAAAAAGCCTTAGAGTGCACTTAGGCCATTCGTTGTGTTTATTGCGTGAATTGTAGCTTAAGGATAGTAGAGTATTCGGGGGAGATACCATTGTACTTACCGATCCTGGATAGTCTAGAGGAGATTTGCAATTCATAGAACTAGAGAATTAGGCACCACCCTACGACCAAACGGAATACAACACATCAATTAAGATAAGGAAGTGACAATTCAATCGACCAATAAGAGATAAAAAAGGAGTAATAACATCTAAGTAAACACATCTTTAATCATCATACGAGCACACTTCAATTAGCATAATCTATCCATTAGTTAATTAGTTTAGTAATTAGTAAAAGTAGTAGAGATCGGTAGAAGTACCACCCCCAATCTTATACCCTGAGATATTTACCTTTGTTTTCTAAAAAACCATAAAAAAGACTAAAAAGAATCTTCCTCAACCCCACTTTCTCGTCATATATCTCTTTCTAGCATTCCTATTCCCCTAGAGAATGAAATCAATCCCCTGGGTTTATCACATACTACACTACAACGATTAGGTTCACTGCCTAGAGGGTTGAAAAACTTGCTCGTATAAAAGAAAGTCTTCTCGACCCTGAACCCTCCGTATCAGTAGTAAAGTTTTTAGTTTTATAGATTGTTAAAGACTTTCTCTCTCTAAAACATTTTTTCTCGTACGACTTTATTGAGATCATTCAGTAACATGTTTAATCTTATAAACTTGTGTTAGAAAAACATTTTATAGATTAAGGAACGTTTTTCATCATTCTATACAAACACTTTATGAATTTGGTGAAGATTTGTGCTAAAAAACGTAGATAAAATGGTTTGAAAAAAGTGTACTTTTGCTCGTAAAAATAGGGTTTACTTTTGCTCGCAAAATTTTGTTCGCAAATTTTATTGGCAAAATTAGGTTTTCTGTGCGATAGCTGGCTGAGAATAGGTTGTAATACGTGTTTTTGGTTGCGATAACTTTTTGTGATAGCTATTAGTTGCAAGTTTTGGGTTGCAATAGTATTTGTTAGTGGTTTGCGAGACTGATTCTTGTGATACTATCTTTGCGAAGCTTTCTTTAGCCACTGTTTACGACAGAAAACTCTGCCCAACTTGCAAGAAATTGTTGCGATGGCTTCTATTATAAGTTGTGATAGAAGAAGCTTGCGATGCCTCCTTTGCGAGACCTACTATTACCCACTGTTTATGTAAGAAAACTCTTGCCGTTTTACAAGAGATTGTTGCGACAACTACTGTTTGCAAGACTTTGTGTTACGAGACCTTGATTACTAGACTTTGTCCATTCGTCTGAAATTGAACTTCAAATTAATCGAACTTAATTAGTGTGAAAATCTTTTAGAGACTTTAATCAGGTCATCATTAGAAATATCTAGTAATCAACACTCAACAATTTCTTTTCCTACAAGCTAAAACACAACTTTCAAGCAAAACAACATCTCATATCAAATATCTAACATCACAATGTCTACAACTTAAGATGCATTGGCCGCAGGGAGTGATGCTAGGCCTCCCATGTTATATCGAGGAAATTATGTTCAATGGTCTTCAAGATTTATGAATGTTCTCATGGGATTCAAAGAAAGAAAATTGTTAATTAACTCTATCAAACATGGTCCATATGTAATGAAGGAGATTGATGATGCAACTAATCCTAGACAAAAGAAACTTCAAGATGAAGTTGATCTAAGTCCCACTGAACTTTATCAATTTGAAACTTATATCCGTTCTAAGAATCTAATTTTGTTTAGATTGAGCAATGAGATCTACAAAGCTATTGATAGTAATCTAATAGCTCATGATCTTTGGCAAGCTTTGGAAAGATTGATGCAAGGTGAAGATTTTTGTTAATTCAAATAAACCGTAAAAATATTTATTTATATTTTACGATCTTCTAATGTTTTGTTGATAACAATCGTAAAATCATTTTAACGAAAAAATAAAATACGTAAAAGCTTTGAGCCAATAGTTTACTAACACACTTTTACTAAACATATAAAATCATCAAAACATGTTTAGTTTAATAAGTTATATAAAACCAAAACCATTTTTATAAAACACTTACAAAGTAATTTGTTTACTTATATTTTATAAAAATGTATATTTTCTTAGTATAACTTGTAATAGGTAAAAACCAAAGTCCATGACTCTTACTCATGGAGCATGATCCATGACCCACGATTCATTGCATGACATCATGCATGAACTCATGTTGGATATTATCCATGATCCATGACCCAAAGTCCATGACCCATGACCCAAGACTCATGACCCATTGACTAGGCACAATGTATGTTTTTAGGTATCCATGATCCAAAGTCCATGACCCATGGTCTATAACCCATAACCCAATTTGCAACCCAAAATCCAGACTAGCCTGACCTAGCTGCCGGATCCCTTAGATTACACTGGCAAAATCCCTTGGTTAAGGGATCCGCCGGATCCGAGTTAACTGTAGGCAGTTTACCTATAAATAGTGAGCATTTCTCTATTGCTCCACAACCCCTTTTAGATACATCTTCTATCTATGTTCTAACCTCTCTAACCTCAGATCCAAAGGATCATTCTATGTAGTTTTCTCTTTGTGTGATTCTCTAGGTTCCTCTTAAAGGCGAGATCACAACCTCTTGAAGACGTGAAAGCTCAAGGTCATGAGTTGCTAAGCTTCGTCATCATCAAGACCACTGAATTGCATCTTGTTGATAGTTCTTATCTCCCTACATTAGTGTGTCAAGTTGAAGGCATTGGTGTATAGTGCCGAAGGTGTACATTCGATATGGGGCGTCGATGTATATTTGTGTAGTTTGTGTAAAAGGTTATTGATATCCTTTGAAGTGTTGTAAAAAGGAGTTTGTCTCCTTTGGGTTGTAGTGTTGGGTAGTATTTCTTCCTTTGTAATGGAACTCGGTGTCTAGCTTAGTACCAGATAAAGTGTAGGCGACGTTGTGATAGGTTTGTTTCTACCTCGTGGAAGAACTCGGTATCTAGCCTTGTACCGGATAAAGTGTAGGCTACGTTGTGAAGGCTTCTCCGCCATATTAAGGAGCTTGTGTTGTGTAGTGCTTAGAAACTCTCGAGTTGGGTACTCAGGAAGTGGAGTAGGGCAAGGAAGGAGTCTGATACGCGTACAACGCGCGTTTGTGGTCAAAGGTACTTCCTTTTCGTCGAGCAAGTTTTTCAACACCCTAGGCAGTGAACCTAATCGTTGTAGTGTAGTATTAGGGTAAGCCTCGGGAATTGATATCGTTCTCTAGGGGAATAGGAATGCTAGTGAGAAATTACTACGCTAAGGTTGGGGTTGAGGAAGATTATTATTTTTTTATCTTTTTTATGTTTTTTTAGAAAATGGGAAGGTACGAATCTCGAGGTTTGGATTTGGGGGTTGGTATTTCTACCGATTACTCTACTTATCTAATTATCTAAACTAAGGTGAGTGTAGTCTATGTCTATTGTTGTGTGCTCTTATGATGATTAAAAATGTGTTTACTTAGATGTTATTACTTGTTAGGATTTAGAATATCCGGTAGTTAAAGAGTCGGTCACCTCAATTATATGTAATCGTTAGAAAGCTCGTAGTCATAGTTATGTTATGTTAATAAGTAGTTTGATAAGTAACACCGTGGAGGACGGACGGGTCTTTACCCACTGTATGCCTGATCCACAGCCCGTAGGAGGCGTGTCTTGTAAGAAACTATAAATACCCTCTACCTCCCAAGGTAGAGGGTTGGAGCTTTATAATACCATTTTTCTTTGTCTCACTAAGTTCCCAACTCTCTTTACTTTCTCACTCTAAAACTTAATTCATACGCCTCCTTTTAATATGATTGATGTGTTTATGAAATCCAATATGTTACAAATGGTATCAAGAGCCATGGTTTGATCACTCATCTATCATGTTCTTGGATTTTTAGTGGTTTTCATAAGGTTTTTGGGTTTGAATGAGTTTAGAGTAGTTTACATCATTTGGATCATTTCTAGTGTTAAAGTTTGGATTTTGATTGTAATTTTGTGTTTAGAATCATTATAAGTGTTTATGTTTTGATTTGGAAGGCTTGAATCATCGTGGTTGAGTTGTTTTTGGATTGAAAAGTGGTGTTTTTTTGAATATTTGTTGGAAGCGAGTTGAGCCTCGTTGTGCATTTCTTGTATGCAAGTTGTGTATTCTGAGCTTGGTTATTTGTGACAATACGTACTTTCAGGTCATTTCTCGACACCGTTCATGTCTCATTATTTCAACATTTTAGTAAACTTGGTTTACTTGTTTCAAATTCGCGTAACCTTGGAGGTTTAGCGGCGAATTCATGATCATGACATCACGTACATTTCATATGGACTATGATTAGTCTACATTTCATTGTCATCATGTGCATCTCATTAGTACATGCACGACATTTCATTTCACCCTTCAACGCGTAATTTTTATGTTTAATAATTTTTATCGCGTGAGTTTTTATTTTGATTATTTAACCCGTTACTTTCAAAAATGATCCCGAGGTATTTTAAACTCACATTTAGTTTATAAAAACTATATTTTTAGTTTTCCTAGTGTTTCAAATTTATTTGGTATTTTAATCGTTAACGTTTAATTATTACGTCGTTTTTCTTAAAAGCTTACGATAATTATTTTATCACCCGATTTTCACAAGGAAAGTATTTTTACAATTTTTATCACCTCAATACAATCTATTTTGAGCTATTAAAAACTTACTTTTACCAAAAACTTTCCAATTTCCTTTAATTGTACATTTTACTTACATTTTACTTACTTTCTTCTACAAATTATTACAAATATCTACAAGTAACAAGTTTTAAAAAAATATATATGAGACAACCCTCCCCAAAACCGCCAAGGGGAGGGAGTGTCTTAATTGATGTATGGCTTCCTTAATAATATGTCTACACTATTATTAGCTCATTCATGAACCTATTTTCTCATAGTTGCTAGTGTAAAAAAAAAAAAAAAATCTTCTCTCTTTTCCTTGTGTTCTCCAAACCGGCCTCATCAACAAAACAAGGGGATCAAGAAACTTTTGCTAGATCAAGTGTTATTTCAACCTAGAACATATCCTTTTCTTGGTTTTGAAATAAAAACCAAGGATATTTAAGATAATCCTTTGTTACCTACACATCTTCACTTGCACTAGTAAGCATATTCTTGTCATTTTTATGTTTCCTCTTCATTTTCATATGCTTCTTATCATTTTTGGAGCTTATATGCATGTTATGTAGTTTATACCATTTATTTCTTGATTTTTAAGTTATATATACAATATGGTCATCCTATAATTATTCCCAAGTTAATCTTTGGTCTTGATGGTGATTAGGAACCCATGACACCCTAAGAAGGTGTATGGTAGGATTAGATTAGCTTTGGAGTTGATTTGAAGGGATTAGAATAGGTTTTGTCCGAGAAAACTATTTTCAGTAAACTATATTTTGTGATCTGTCCTTAAAACGAATTTCTGGAAAAACCCACAGATGGTACGAAAGTTTGGCCTTGATTTTTAGAAAATATACTTAAAAACGAATCCGTGGCCTTTTGAACGGATAAAAACGGACTTATAACGAAGCCGTGGTGAATTTTTAAAGTTTGACGACGAAACGTATTAATTTCTGAAAAAGACAGCATGCAGTTTTTACATATTTCGAGTCAAAAACGAGCCTTAAGCTTCACAAATTATTTCGACTAGTCAAAAATATATTAGTTTACTTCGATACGAAGCTAAGGACATATTTTACGTGAAAGCGGATTTAAACGACAAATATATGGCCGTTTTCATAAAGTTGCCGTAAATATTATTTTCTGAAAATTTTATTATTTCTACGTTACAAGTATTTCATTAGCTATATCGTCCATGTTTGCGTAGTTTTTAACCATGATGCAAAACTTTTTATAACAAAGTGTCTTCTAGTAAAATCAAGTTCATCGGCCATATTTTTCAAAACAAAAAGCCGTTTGTCAAGCGGAGTCATAGTGAATTATTTACGGATGTTCAAACATTGGCCGAAACTTATTTTCTGCACTCAATTAACAAAAACCACCATCTTTAGCCTTTGATATCTTTATGATCGAGACCTTTTGAACGAAAACTCCTGAACTGAAACTTTTAGATATCGATACAAATTTTCCAAAACCGTCGAGTTCGTTCTCTAACGATCGACGTACACCATGTTATTCGACTACTTTTCGAGTCATTTTGTTGATTTCATGATTTTTCCGACGACATTGTTTTGCGACGAGAAGTGGTAATTTCACCAAAAATCATTATAAAACCATTGTAGGATGACATTTTGGCGTAAAACATGCAAAGTCATTTTGTCGAGTCAAGGCGTCAAAAGAGTATTTTTAGTCGACGAGTAATATTTTCAAAAACAGTAAATGGTATAAATAACATACGAAGTGCATGCATAGCATTACATTGCAACTCATGACATATCATATCATTGATAATAGGTCCCGGTTGACGCATCATTATAAACCTCAGTGTACTCACTATTGCCGTTATTTCCAGTTTATCCAAGTGAGTTTTCATAGCCCGTTTTACATGCTTTCGATTATTTTCAAACCCACGGGGGAGAATACATTGCACTACATTTTTCTTTGTATGATACCAAGTATGTTAAATTCATTACATTGCTTAAGTTACCACATATTCCAATTTGAAAGTCCCATTTCTGAACCATGAACCGTGAATCTTTGAAGCGAGGATGAGTGGATAGATCTATCGAGGGTGACGCCTCCATCCGGGTTGGTGAATCCCAACCAGAAAAACGGATGCATTTCATTTGATTTCATTACGGAGTTGTCTGGCAAACATTCCGTGGAGGGCATACATAATTGATCGTCTAGTTTGGGGTCATGGGCTTAAGGCAATTGTAACATTATTTTACGGCTGGATTGTCATGCATATTCGATACTTGTGTAGTCGTATAAAACATTTACATAAACCTATGATTTCTCACCAACATTATTGTTGGCCGTTTTTAGCAATGTATTTTCGTGTAACGAGGCACGTGCATCATGACATGGTTAGGGACCTATATTTTGAGTCATGGCGTCGACTTACATTATGTACATTATGGCTTTATCTTCAAAACATCGTTTGGATTTGTAACATATTTGTATTTCCTTAAACTTGTTAAACCTTTTGGGACCGATGTTGTACTCGGATTATGTTTTTATGATATATCCAACGATGTGTTTTTTAAAACGACACTTTAGGTCGTTCAATATAACTGTGATGTGGTGCTATGACGGTCATTGCCCCGAATTCCATTCGCTGCAAAAAAGCAGTAAATTGGGGGTGTGATTTGGTACCGAGCTACGATTATAGAGAACTAGGTAGCATCATTGACCCTAGACTATAGCTACATTATCATAGCATCTCATCATTTCATCATAGTACATGTTCATTGTTATCATGCGGATTCACTTACATTTGATTCGAGATTATTTACTTCTATTTCACATCGGTTGTCACAGAGATGCCTTTAAATACCCATCCCATTATACCCACATCACTTTGACATGGAGAATGCCTTGTCAGTCCCTATCATGATCTTAACATCAGTTGACTCAACACCGATAACATCGATGATGACACCGAGACCTTTCGGGGAGGGCGGTTGCACCTACACCATCACGATCACTATTGATTCACTGTAGAATCGGGACAATTTTATCACTTTCGGTTGGGATGATCATACCATTGGGTAGAACTTATAGGCTTAGTCCTAATGAACCCATCTTCTTAACTCACCACAAGGATTCCATTATCATCATTGTCATTATTTTCATCATCATTATCATTTCGAGCACCATCCGTACCATCACATCTCATACACGATACATCACTACTTTACTAGGGGTTAGGCCAACTTTATTCTCGACCAATTAGTAGACTATTATTACTCGATAAGGTTCTCCTATGTATCCTACAAACCATCCAACAAATTTTATTCAGATTATCTGCTACTATTTCATAAAATTATTTCAATTGATTTTATTCAAATTATTTTATCACCATCTCGAAGCGTTGTTTCATAAAGTTTTAAACAAGTCGTTTTATTACCAACTTATCAATTGGTTTCAATCATTTTATCAACTATTTAATATACTTTCGGTAGCGATTTTCATGTTACTCTGAAAAATCATTGAGTCATTTTCTTTCAAAACAAAACGTTGAATACCATCTAAAACTTCGGAGGAACATAATACTATTTCAACAAAAACAAACATCACATCATTTGTCCTTAATTATACATGGCTCGATCACCTATGTATAATCCAGGAAGAATTATGTCATGAAAATAACAAGCATCATTTCAAATCTCCTAAAACAATTCTCATTTGAAAGCAAAGTTTTATAATCAAATATATCGTGCATAAACATTTCTTTTGTTAACACTCTATAGATGCTTACACCATTTATCTCTCACTCAACCGATAAGTAGGATTTGACGAGTGACCATTTTAGGAAAGACTTCCTATACCATTTGTGAGGAGGATTTCTCGATACAAGAAAACAATGGAAGGATTTTTGGAATTACCAGCAAGGACTAGAACTAGGTGGTAGGATGATTCTAAACTCAACAAAAATCTTAAGACATCACGAGACCTTCCGAATCACTATTTTGGGTTAGAATCCAAACTCTATCATTCCAAAAGTATTAGTTATACCGAGTTACGAGATTTAGTACAGGCGAATACCCACGATGCAACGTTATAGGGATATATCAAGTTTTCTAACGAGGTGTAGAACATTCATTAAGTATGACCTCAACAATAGGTGAACTTCCCTACAATGAGTTCCCTTAAAGGAAAATTAAGGTTATCGATATAAACTTCCCCTAAGGCATTGTGTCCTCTAGAAATTCCAAGTAACCTCACCTCTATATCAAGAAATGTCACGCGAGTGTTTGAACATGTCGGACAATCAATGACTCCTCATCTACAAGTGAAGCTAGAACAGACATTCTTCGACATAGTATAAGCGGATATCTATTCTCTTGCTAGCATGATAGCAATATTAGTGATGAACTACTTTTGGAAGCACTCAATATCGGAACAAATCTTGGAAGTCAACCACATTAGACATATCATACAACGTTGAATTAGCTAATGGTAGCGTAGTTAGCACCAACACCATTGTTCGCGGTTGCACATTCAATTTTCTTAATCATCCCTTCAACATAGACCTCATGCCCGTAGAGCTTGGTAGTTTTGGCGTCTTCATCGGCCTGGATTGGTTATCTAAGCATCAGCGAAGATCATTTGTGATGAGAAAGTTGTTCATCTTCACTACAATGGCGAAACTTTGATTATTCGTGGGGAACGAAGTGGAACTCGAATTAGTATCATATCGAGTATCAAAACGGAGAAGTATATTAAGAAAGGTTGTCTTGCTTTCTTAGCTCATGTAACCGAGAAAAGTCGGAGGAGGCGACTTGAAGATGTTCCTATTGTCCGTGAATTTTCTCGAATATTTCCAGGATTTCCGGGACTTCCACCGCACGTCAAGTAGAATTTCAAATTGACTTAGGGTTCCCGAGCTGCACCGATTGTCTTGAAACCGTACCGTTTAGCACCCTCCGAAATGCAAGAGTTGTCTAATCAATTACAAGAGCTTCTAGACAAAGGATTCATTAGGCCGAGTTCCTCGCCTTGGAGAGCACCGGTCTTGTTGTGAAGAAGAAGGATGAATCCTTCCGAATGTGCATAGATTATCGAGAGTTGATCAAGTTAACGGTGAAGAATCGTTACCCACTCCCGAAATTGACGATTTATTCGATCAGTTGCAAGGTTCTAGTATTTATTCCAAGATTGATCTCCGGTCGGGTTATCATCGACGAGTTCGGGAAGAGGATATTACGAAAACAGCGTTTAGAACACGTTACGGTCATTACGAGTTTCAAGTGATGCCGTTTGGATTGACTAATGCGCCGGCGGTATTCATGGATCTCATGAATAGAGTTTGTAAGCCGTATTTGGACAAGTTGTTATTGTGTTCATCGACGACATCTTGGTCTACTCCAAGAGCAAAGAAAAGCGAAGAGCATTTAAGGATAATTTTAAGGCTACTCAAGAATGAGAAGTTGTATGCCAAGTTTTCGAAGTGTGATTTTTGGAACCACAAAGTGCAATTTCTTGGTCACATCATTGATAGTCAAGGACTACAAGTTGATCCGGCAAAGATTGAAGCCGTGAAAGATTGGGCTACTCCAACGAATCCTACGGAAATTCGACAATTTCTAGGACTAGCCGGGTATTACCGAAGGTTCATCGAAAGTTTTTCAAAGATAGCGAGACCTTTGACCAAGTTGACACAGAAAAACAAGAAGTATGAGTGGGGAAAGAAACAAGAAACTGCTTTTAGTTGAAACAAAAGCTTTGCGGCGCGATTTTGGCACTACCCGAAGGCATTGAGAACTTTGTTGTATATTGCGACGCTTAGCATAAAGGACTTGGGGCTGTTTTAATGCAAAATGAGAAGGTGATAGCGTATGCTTCTCGACAACTTAAGACTCATGAGAAGAATTACACCACACATGATCTCGAGTTAGGAGCCGTAGTTTTTGCACTCAAGATTTGGAGACATTATCTCTATGGCACGGCGTACGAAGTGCAGTGTTTACCGACCACAAGAGTTTGCAATATATTCTTGATCAAAAGGAACTTAATATGAGGCAACGTCGTTGGTTGGAGTTACTCAGCGACTATGATTGTGAAATCAAGTATCACCCCGGAAAGCCAATGTTGTGGCTAATGCTCTTAGTCGGAAAGAGAGGCCTAAACCTTTAAGAGTTCGATCATTGGGAATGACGATTGTTTCTCCTTTACCATCGAAAATCCATGAAGCACAAGTCGAAGCACTTAAGGAGGAGAATCGATCAAGTGAAAAGCTTTATGGTATGCCCGAAAGCGCAAATGGTTTTGTGAAGAGAGCAGATGGAGTACTATGTTTCAAAGATAGAATGTGGGTTTCATTGTAGGCGGAATATCGAGAATTGATTATGTATGAGTCGCATAAGTCAAAGTATTCTATTCATCCAGGATCGGATAAGATGTATCAAGATCTTAAGAAGCTTTATTGGTGGCCGAATATGAAAGCGGAAATTGCCACGTACGTTAGCAAATGTCTTACCTGCTAAAGTAAAAGTCGAATACCGAAGCGAGTTGCTCCAACAACCGAAATTCCTCAATGGAAATGGGAACGTATTACTATGGACTTTGTTACTTAAACTTCCTAAAACATCGGGAGGTTACGACGCTATTTGGGTAATTGTTGATCGCCTTACCAAGTCAGCTCATTTTATACCGATTAGAGAGACTTATTCCATGGAGCAACTCCCTAGACTTTATGTCAAGGAAATAGTCTCGAGGCACGGAGCACAAATTTCTATCATTTCCGACAGAGATAGTCGATTCACTTCAAACTTTTGGAATTCATTGCAAGATTTATTCGAACCCAGATTAGAGATGAGCACCGCATATCACCCACAAACCGATGGTCAAAGTGAAAGGACCATTCAAACATTAGAAGACATGCTGAGGGCATGTGTAATTGATTTTAGAAATGTTTGGGCTAACCATTTGCCATTGATTGAATTCTCGTACAACAATAGTTATCACACCAATATCAAGATGGCACCATTCGAGGCACTGTATGGTCGTAAGTGCTGTTCACCTGTTTGTTGGGCCGAGGTGAGACGCACAACCATCGCCCGTAATGGCACGGGGAAACCACTAAAAAGATCGTTCAAATTCGTGATAGACTCGGAACGCAAGGAGTCGTCGAGAAAAGTTATGGATGTTAGACGCAAGGATTTGGAATTTCAAGTGGGTGACAAAGTCATGTTGAAAGTATCGCCTTGGAAGGGCGAGTAAATGCGCTTTGGAAAGCGGGAAGTTAAACCCGAGATACATTGGACCATTCAAGATTTTGAGCCGAAGTTGGTCCGTAGCTTATCGACTTGATCTTCCTTCAGAACTTAGTCATGTACACAACACGTTTCATGTTTCAAACTTGAAGAAGTGTCTTTCGACTAATCGCCGTTATTCCATTGGACGTTCATATTGACGACAAACTCAACTTTGTGGAAGAACTCAGTAGAAATCATGGACCGCGAGGTCAAGCGGTTGAAACAGAGTCGTATTCCTATTGTGAAAGTTCGTTGGAATTCTCGAAGAGGTCCTGAGTTTACTTGGGAACGGGAAGACCGTGATGCGACGCAAGTATCCACATCTTTTAACAATCGTTAGACCTAACAACGTTTGAATTCAGGGACTGAATTCCTTTTGATGGGCGAATGTGACAATAATGCCGTACTTTCGGTCATTTCGACCCGTTCATGTCTCATTATTTCAACATTTTAGTAAACTTGGTTTACTTGTTTCAAATCGCGTAAACCTTGGAGGTTTAGCGGCGAATTCATGATCATGACATCACGTGCATTTCATATGGACTATGATTAGTCTACATTTCATTGTCATCATGTGCATCTCATTAGTACATGCACGACATTTCATTTCACCCTTCAACGCGTAATTTTTTTTATGTTTAATAATTTTATCGCGTGAGTTTTTATTTTGATTATTTAACCCGTTACTTTCAAAAATGATCCCGAGGTATTTTAAACTCACATTTAGTTTATAAAAACTATATTTTTAGTTTTTCCTAGTGTTTCAAATTTATTTGGTATTTTAATCGTTAACGTTTAATTATTACGTTTTTTTTTTCTTAAAAGCTTACGATAATTATTTTATCACCCGATTTTCACAAGGAAAGTATTTTTACAATTTTTATCACCTCAATACAATCTATTTTGAGCTATTAAAAACTTACTTTTACCAAAACTTTCCAATTTCCTTTAATTGTACATTTTACTTACATTTTACTTACTTTCTTCTACAAATTATTACAAATATCTACAAGTAACAAGTTTTAAAAAAAAATATATATATGGGAGACAACCCTCCCCAAAACCGCCAAGTGGGAGGGAGTGTAATTGATGTATGGCTTCCTTAATAATATGTCTACACTATTATTAGCTCATTCATGAACCTATTTTCTCATAGTTGCTAGTGTAAAAAAAAAAAAAAAAAATCTTCTCTCTTTTCCTTGTGTTCTCCAAACCGGCCTCATCAACAAAACAAGGGGATCAAGAAACTTTTGCTAGATCAAGTGTTATTTCAACCTAGAACATATCCTTTTCTTGGTTTTGAAATAAAAACCAAGGATATTTAAGATAATCCTTTGTTACCTACACCTCTTCACTTGCACTAGTAAGCATATTCTTGTCATTTTTATGTTTCCTCTTCATTTTCATATGCTTCTTATCATTTTTGGAGCTTATATGCATGTTATGTAGTTTATACCATTTATTTCTTGATTTTAAGTTATATATACAATATGGTCATCCTATAATTATTCCCAAGTTAATCTTTGGTCTTGATGGTGATTAGGAACCCATGACACCCTAAGAAGGTGTATGGTAGGATTAGATTAGCTTTGGAGTTGATTTGAAGGGATTAGAATAGGTTTTGTCCGAGAAAAACTATTTTCAGAAACTATATTTTGTGATCTGTCCTTAAAACGAATTTCTGGAAAAACCCACAGATGGTACGAAAGTTTGGCCTTGATTTTTAGAAAATATACTTAAAAACGAATCCGTGGCCTTTTGAACGGATAAAAACGGACTTATAACGAAGCCGTGGTGAATTTTTAAAGTTTGACGACGAAACGTATTAATTTCTGAAAAAGACAGCATGCAGTTTTTACATATTTCGAGTCAAAACGAGCCTTAAGCTTCACAAATTATTTCGACTAGTCAAAAATATATTAGTTTACTTCGATACGAAGCTAAGGACATATTTTACATAGAAAAACGGATTTAAAACGACAAATATATGGCCGTTTCATAAAGTTGCCGTAAATATTTTTTAGAAAATTTTATTATTTCTACGTTACAAGTATTTCATTAGCTATATCGTCCATGTTTGCGGCAGTTTTTAACCATGATGCAAAACTTTTTATAACAAAGTGTCTTCTAGTAAAATCAAGTTCATCGGCCATATTTTTCAAAACAAAAAGCCGTTTGTCAAGCGGAGTCATAGTGAATTATTTACGGATGTTCAAACATTGGCCTAAACTATTTTCTGCACTCAATTAACAAAAACCACCATCTTTAGCCTTTGATATCTTTATGATCGAGACCTTTTGAACGAAAACTCCTGAACTGAAACTTTTAGATATCGATACAAATTTTCCAAAACCGTCGAGTTCGTTCTCTAACGATCGACGCGTACACCATGTTACTTTACGACTACTTTTCCGGAGTCATTTTTGTTGATTTCATGATTTTTCCTACGACATTGTTTTGCGACGAAAAGTGGTAATTTCACCAAAAATCATTATAAAACCATTGTAGGATGACATTTTGACGTAAAACATGCAAAGTCATTTTTGTCGAGTCAAGACGTCAAAAGAGTATTTTTAGTCGACGAGTAATATTTTCAAAACCCGTAAATGGTATAAATAACATACGAAGTGCATGCATAGCATTACATTGCAACTCATGACATATCATATCATTGATAATAGGTCCCGGTTGAGCATCATTATAAACCTCAGTGTACTCACTATTGCCGTTATTTCCAGTTTATCCAAGTGAGTTTTCATAGCCCCGTTTTACATGCTTTCGATTATTTTCAAACCCACCGGGGAGAATACATTGCACTACATTTTTCTTTGTACGATACCAAGTATGTTAAATTCATTACATTGCTTAAGTTACCACATATGCCAATTTGAAAGTCCCCATTTCTTGAACCATGAACCGTTAATCTTTGAAGCGAGGATGAGTGGATAGATCTATCGAGGGTGACGCTCCATCCGGTTGGTGAATCCCAACCAGGAAAACGGATGCATTTCATTTGATTTCATTACGGAGTTGTCCGCAAACATTCCGTGGAGGGGCATACATAATTGATCGATCTAGTTTCGGGTCATGGGCTTAAGGCAATTGTAACATTATTTTTACGTGGCCGGATTGTCATGCATATTCGATACTTGTGTAGTCGTATAAAACATTTACATAAACCTATGATTTCTCACCAACATTATTGTTGACGTTTTTAGCAATGTATTTTCGTGTAACGAGGCACGTGCATCATGACATGGTTAGGGACCTATATTTTGAGTCGCAAGATCGACTTACATTATGTACATTATGGCTTTATCTTCAAAACATCGTTTGGATTTGTAACATATTTGTATTTCCTTAAACTTGTTAAACCTTTTGGGACCGATGTTGTACTCGGATTATGTTTTTATGATATATCCAACGATGTGTTTTTAAAACGACACTTTAGGTCGTTCAATATAACTGTGATGTGGTGCTATGAGGATCATTGCCCGTGAATTCCATTCACGCAAAACAGGTAAATTGGGGGTGTGACATTATTAAAGCGAGTTGTCTTATATGCTAGTTGTGCCTTAAGCGAGTTGTCGTTTAAGTGAGTTTTCTAGGGTGCTAGTTGTCTTGGAAGCGAGTTGTCAATTTATGCGCGAAGCGGTGTTATGCGACTTGTCTATTAAGTGAGTTGTCATCGCTTATGTGAGTTGTGTTTCATGTGACTTGTCTATTAAGAGAGTTGTCATCAAAGCGAGTTGACTGGGGTGCTGAAGTTGTCTTGAGTCTTGCGAAGTTGTCTAGGTGCGAGTTGTCTTGGGTGCTTACTTGTCAAGTGTACAATTTGTCTATTGAGACTTGTCGCTTCTTCTTAGTATTACGTTTTACGTTTTCTCTTGATTTAGTAAAATCCGTGAAAGAATCTATTCCCGGTTTAATCAAAGAGTTGTAAATCCTAGAATCTTTTAATCATGTCTACAATCACCTCTTCCGATTCTTGCTTTGTACAAGCCGCAGGATCGACACTCGTCCTCGCATCTTTGGACGTAACCCACTATGACTCTTGGGCTCAAAGAATCGATTGTATTGCTTAGGAAAGAAAAGCAGTGGTTAACATACTAAAGTCAATTGATGAAGGACCTTATCAAGTTGAGACTACCAGAGACATTCTTGAGACTGCTGCTGATGGTTCAGTGATTTTAGGATTGGATAGACCAAAGACGTATGATGAACTTACCGATAAGAAGAAGAATAGATACGATGCATATATCAGGGCTTTAAACATCATACTTCAGGGTTTACCTAAGGACATCTACAAGCTGATCAATCACAACACTGAAGCTAAGGCAGTATGGGACAATGTTAAGATGCTTCTCTCTAGTTCTGAATTGACTAAAGAAGACAAGGAGTCTCAGCTGTATGATGACTTTGAGAACTTTAAGATGAATCTAGGGGAAAGTGTTACTGAATATCACGTAAGATTCCACAAGCTTGTGAATGACATGATGAATATTAAAATGACAATGCCAAATATTCAGCTCAATTCTAAGTTTGTGAACAACATGAATCCCGAATGGCACAAGTTTGTCACTGCAGTCAAGCTAAACAAAGGTTTGAGGAACACCAATTATGAGCAATTGTATGCTTATTTGCTCCAAAATGAGAAGCATGCGTGTTTGAAAGCGAATGATCCTTGAGAAGTTCAAAACCAATTCTGGAGATGCAAGCTCGTCAAATGATTCAACTGCATTCTACACTAATGTTGGAATAACCACCAAAGCATCACAGTCATACCAATGGCAATAAATGGTAATCACAAACTCATTCCAGATCCGGGTATAAGCCTCCGGTACATACACATTTATGGAACACCTTGTCAATCAATTGGCTCTAATGGTTAAGCAAAACTTGAACCTCACTCCACACACCAACAATCATATCAGAACAGCCTCCAATCTCCACAATCATGCAACCGTCAAAGAAGGAAAGATAGTGGTGCAAAATGTTCAAGGAAGATAGAATGAACAAGGAATGGCAGGAAGGGGTTACGGAAATGCTGGTATAGGTGGAGGATATATGGGTAATCAAAATCGTGGAAGGATCATGACTCAGGGTCAAGTAAAGCCTATCAAGTGTTACAACTGTGGTGGAGAAGGTCACATCACAAGGAATTTCACTCTTCCAAAACGCCCACAAAATCTTTTGAGAGAGTACTTCAGGGACAAGATGCTGCTGGTGCAAGCTCAAGACAGTGGAGATGTTAGCCTTAATAGTTTTTATTAGAAGTGATGGTCACTCACATTTAGGAACTTTATATCGTGTGTTAGATATCGTGCTAGAATAGTCAACGGGTTCGTAGATTGGGCTAAGCTAAATGGCTAGGCGTTATGATAAGCTTGCCTTGTATAAGTCCAAGTAACCCAATCCAATCCAAGTCCATATCCACGGCCCATAGAAAGCCTTTTAGGGCATCATGTATTCCAACTATATAAACCCCTCAAAGTCTCATTTGAGGGGTGTGCTTGAGTGTGTGTGTGTGTGTGTTTTCCTTGAAGCAATATACAACTTATTGTTTTCATCTCTCTATCTTGTTCATACGCATAACATCAAGTCACCATCTCTTCTTATCTTTATTTCATTCATCTTCACGCATAGTTTGTGTTTGTGTTAATGTGATATACGTGTTGGGTTTGTGATAAGGTTGATATATCTAAGGTCCTACAATTGGTATCAATCGCCTAACAATGGTTTAGGAGTGTTTGTGTTTGTTTTGAAGTTTTGGTACTATACGCGTAAGCTCTCGTTATACATCTTTGACACGCATAAAACTTTAATTTTTGCACTTAAAAATTCAAGATTCTTGTGGTGTTAGGTTTATTTGGTGTTAAAGTTTCAATTTTTTGCAAAAAGTTCGAAGCTTTACGTGTTTTACATCATTTTTAAACTCGTACGAATTGGGTAGGTCATTTCTACGCATAAGCTTTCAAGGCACTTTGGGTGAAAAAGGTCAACATTTTTGTGTTATTCGAGTGTTTTTAAGGCTATTTGTGCAAGAGAAATTGTTTGAATCATTGGAAATTTTTACGCTGTAGGTCAAAACCCTAGTTCTACTGCGTAAGGAAAGTCAACGCCTTCTTTTCTACGCATAACTTTCACGCATAAGAGTTTTGTGCGCTTTCTTCTGAGCTATAATTACTCGTGCTTCCCTCACTTGGATAAGTTTGTGGAACACTTCGACTTTGGATATCTTTTACCTTGCGGATAGTGTAAAGGATTTTTGGGCAAAACCCTAATCTTACGCATAAGCTTAGACTTACGCTTAGAACACTTACGCTTTAAGTATTTTTCTTACACCTAAGCCTTGTTTTATCGCGATAAGCTAAATCTTACGCATAAGTTTTTCTACGCCTAACTTTAAACTTACACATAAGCATTTCCTAACGCTAAGGAATCCTACCTAAGCATCGCTACTGCGTAACTTCGTTCACTAAGCTCTTAAAAAAAAAAAAAAATTTGAGTAAAATTTAAATTTTTGAGGAGACTAAACGTTCAATTTTTACGCCAAATTCAAATTTTGGTATAACTTGGAAAATTTTGGTCAAAAATTCAAATTTTTGGAACCAAATTCAAATTTTTTCGATCAATTTGGCGTCAAAATTGTTATAACTCAAATTTTTCATACGACCTTAGAATTGATTTTTATAGTGAATTTCATATTTTGGGTGAAAAATTTTTAGGCCTAAGAACCAAGTTCACGAGTACGACTTTCAGAAAAACTTCAAACGGCAATATCTTTTCAAACACAACTCCTTTATCGTTGAATCGATCCTACATCAAGTTTATTAAATCATATCTTCATCAATGGAAACTCAACAAGACATTCATGCAGCCGGTGCCGAAAACCATCCTCCTATGTTGGAAAAAGGTGGTTATCTTCAATGGACAAGTCGAATGCTTCGTTACATCAAGACAAAACCTAATGGAAATTGATGATCAAATCCCTTCGTAATAGACCCTTCATACCTCGACAAGTCCAAGACCCTGGAAATGCTGATGCAACAACTCCCGTCCCACCATTTTTTCGTCTTCAAAAAGAATCGGAATACTCTGAAGAGGATCAAAAGCAAGTCGAAGCAGATGACATGGCAATTCATATTGTCCAACTGGGTTTACCAAGAGACATCTTTGCTGCTGTAGAGCGGTTGTGAAATGCTTTTGATATGTGAGAACGTGTTAGACGACTTTGCCATGGAAAAATGGTCAACAAGACACGGAGAACAAGTTGCTAACTGCATGGGAGAAGTTTACATCTACTCCAGGAGAATCCATTGAATCCTAATATGGAAGGTTTTGCACTTTAATGAATGAGTGATCGAAACAAGTTGACACCCAGAACTATCGTGAGCAACATCAAGTTCTTGAACAATCTACCATAAGAATGGGGACGATATGTCACTATTGTCAACCAAACAAAAGACTTACATCAAGTGAACTTTGATCAACTCAACGATTTTCGGAAACAAAACCAAAATGAAGTGAATGAAGTCGAGCAAGAAAGAATAGCAAAGAATCATGATCCATTGGCCCTCATTGCAAAGACTCAAACTCCAGTGAATACACAACAACAAGCTTCATCATCTTCCACTAACAACAACTTGCAGCAATACATCCCTCAACAACAAAACTATCCACATGAACAACAACATTACGGCCAGAACAAGGAATCACCGATCTTGAAATGGAACCTAAGAAACTTTGTCACAAGCATTTGCATTCTTGGGTAAAGCATTGCAGGTCGCTATTCCACACCAACTAACAACAACCAAAGGATTTATCAAACATTCATCAGAGGAGAATTGCAGTGGGTGAACATGGGTAATCATCTGGATTTATTGGGAATCAGCGAGGATATGCTATCGATTTCGCATGGGTAATCGACGGTTCAATCGTGGGTAACGGATGGGTCGAATGTTGGGAATAGAGCGATGGGTAATCGAATGGGAATGTTGCAACTCCAAATCGTTGGGAATTATGGAAATGTGAATCGGGGTAATCAAGTTTAGTGTTATAACTGTCAGGATTGGGTCACATGGCACGAAATTGTCCTACTAAACCGAAAAAGAAGGATCTTGCGTATCTTCAGAAAGCTATCTTGTTGGTACAAAAGGAAAATGCAGGACTTCAGTTGAGTCTTTGAGGAACATGACTTTCATGGCTATTATGGATGATTTGGAAGACCTCGAGGAACTCAATGCAACCTGCATCTTCATGGCAAATCTTGAGGAGACTAAGTGCGACCGATCCGGCGCACCTCCTGTCTATGGCGCCAACGCAAAGATATCGAGGTACCAATCCTTGATCCATGCTATAACAATGTCATATTTGATGTGTTTACTCATGAAGAAAAGCATTCTGTGACATCAGCACCTACTTATGATACATACCGGACAATCCGAAATGTTGTAGCAATACTAACTCGAGACTCCATATGTGGATCCTAGTGGAGATTGTGTGGCACAAAATCTGAAGGCCGATGAGGAAACCGTGCTTATTTTGAATCATTAATCAACAACTGTGGCATTGAAATTGAGAAAGTTAGAACGGTCAATCGCGAAGTTAAGGCCGCTAATGCTAAATTGACCGCTGAGCTTGAGAGTTACAAGGAGAGCACAAAAGCCTTTGAATTTCAGAAAAACAAAGAATCAGAATTAGAAATTGGTTATGGAAATTTGGTTTCTAAAGAAAAAGAATTGCAACTCAAGTATAACACACTTGATGTGAATTTGAACTTGAAAATTAAATCTTTAAACAAGGAAATTTCGGATTTAAATAACCAACTTTCCAAACAAAAAGAAATGTTTTCTAATCTTGAAAAGGAGAAGAAGCAGTTGATTACTGATTTTTCAAAATGAGAAGATTCTCTTCTTGATGAAATTCTTGATAAGAATGAAAAGATAAAAACTTTGGAAAATTTGCTTATTACAACGGGTCATTCTGCTCAAACAATCAAGATGCTTTCTAATCAAGTAAATCCGCGTTTTCATACTAATAATAGAATGGCACTTGGTAACGACCCTTCCTCGTTCCTCAAGAAAGCTCGAAATCTCGAGAATGTGTTAAACAATGGAAATGTTTTGCATGAACCCATTATTGTTGTGATTCTCTTGAAAGCGTTAGAACTATCTGAGGAGAGTAGATCAAAAATGAAACAAAAGAATTTGGAAATCAAACCAATTGATTATAACAAATGGAACAAAATTAACGGAATTACTTTTGTTAATCAAAAGGAAAAGTCAAAGTTTTCCATCACACCAAGTGTTTCAAACAAAGATTCAACACCGCTTCAAAACGGTCGTTGTCTCAAAATACCTTTCGAACATTGAACAAATGTCTTCAAACAATCCTTTTAACACAAGTGATGCGAGAAGTATTTTAGAAAATGTGAAAACTAGAATTGTGGATCTTCAAGAGACATCAAGTAAAACTAAAACCACTATTACACCTAACAAGCTGGTTCTCTAGTTTTGACATCGAACAAAAGAAAGTTTTTGAAACTCAAATTGCCCCTCACCAATGCCATCAGTCAAGGGTAATTCATTTTGAACAAGCATTTTTGAAAAGAAATGTTGACTTTGTCAAGGACCATAAATCCACAGTAAAGCAAGCTAATGAAAGTGTTGAACACATCAAAGTTTTGGAAAATTTAAATGACTCTCTTGAAGATGTTCGACTAATCGATATTATGTCCATCATTTTGCAAACATATTACTCGTTGAAGATCATGAAAGACTCGCCGTCCGAGACCTCCGAAATTGTTTCAAAATATGAAAAAGCTCTTGAAAAACTTGAAAAGAAAATGTCTCATATTTTAAACAACTTGATCGAAAAACTGAGGAATGCAAGTATGACAAATTGTCATATGAGCGTGCCTACAATGACATGAAAGCGAAAAATGATCTTTTGAGGGCTCAAATGAAAGTCAAAAGGAAAGGCGGGATCTTGTGATTACAAAACCATTGATCAGGGAGAAAGCAAATGTTCCCAAACGGTTTCCAAACCAAAAATGTTCGTTTCTATGCCTCCTCCAAATGTCAATGAGAAAAATGTTTCATCAAAACCGGTCCACTCCACACTGCCCTACCTAAACAACATGTTGATAAAGGAAAAGCGGTTATCGAGAAACCAAAGTTTTAGCTCCCGGCCTTTTTAAGATGAGTACCACTAATGCGTCGCCTCCACATCTAAAACCTATGGGACAAAGCGACATAAGTTTAGAAAAGCACTCTAAAGAGACTAGGAAAGTTTCGAAACCTCTTCTAGATAAAAATGTAAATCCTAATGAGTGTGCCTTACCTTCTACAGGACTAGGAAGCACCTCTAGGAGCAGCAAACTAAAGCCTAAGAGCAATACAAGGAACAATAGAGTCTCGCTTGCCTCTAAGAGTAGTCTCTTGAATAAAGAGAAGAAAGTAGAAGAACACCCTAGGAATTTACCGCTTTGTAATAAGAAAGACATTTCATCTCAATGTAATGAACCTATGAAATCTGCCAAGTTTAATGAATCTGTTGAATCTGTTTGTTTAACTTGCAAGAAATCTTTAACTAATGTTCATGATGATTGTGTTTCTAAGAATGATGATTGTTAAGCTTTAAGAAGAATGTTCCCAAAAGAACTTATGCTAAACGAATAGGAAGACTAGTTCAGACTTAGGCTTTACCCTACTGATAGGGAGCATAATGTTTACTTTAGGGATGACATTTGGAAACCCACGGGTAGAACTTTCACACTCGAATGGTACAATGAGTGACCAACCGAATACCAGCTTGAAAACTTCTTTGAGTGTGATCGATTTTACCTCTAACCCAACGGAACCAAAATCAAAACGGTTTCCAAAATCTTCTTCTTAGTTATTGGCAGTGTTATCGAAATATGTCTTTGGATCGTCGACTCGGGTTGCTCCAAGCACATGACGAGGAATCAAGCTGATCAATTTCGTGCGGAAATTCATGGGAACCGTCGTTTGAAAATGATCATGTAGCAAGCTATCATGGGCTATGGAGATCTACCTTTTGGAAATTATTTGATCACTCTAAGGGTTTTATGTCGAAGGGTTGGGACACAATTTGTTTTCGCGAGGCGATTCGTCATATGCGATTTAGAGGTTGCTTTTAGGAAAAATGCTTGCCGTTAGAAACTTGGATGGCATCGATCTCTTAAGCGGGAATCGTGATACATACTTGTATGCTATCGACATCAATCAAATGGCCTCTTCATCACCAATATGTCTTATGACAAGAGCATCACGGAAGACAATCTGGTTGTGGCATAGACGGCTATCCCATCTCAATTTTGACACCATCAACAATCTTGCCAAAGACAACATCGACAACGGACTTCCAAAGTTCAAATACACCAAGGATCACTTATGTCCATCATGCGAACAAGGAAAAAGCAAAAGAGCATCATATAAACCCAAATCTGTACCTAGTTCGGAAGCAAAGTTGCATATGTTGCACATGGACTTATGTGGCCCAATGAGAGTTGAAAGCATTAATGGTAAAAAGTATATTCTTGTTATCGTCGATGATTATTCGAGATATACATGGGTTAAGTTTCGAGATCAAAATACGGTTAAGCACCGGCATCATCATCACCTTTCAAACGTATTCAAGTACTTCTTCAAACTCCGCAGGGGTTGTGTGAAAGAATGCAGAACAATCACGAATTCACTAATCGGGAGTTAAGAACTTATTTTGAAGACGTTGGAATTACACATCGGACATCAGTTGTTAGAACTCCACAGTTGAATGGGGTAGTTGAAAGAAGAAATAGAACTCTTGTGGAAGCTGCTCGCACAATGCTAATCTATTCTAGTGCAGATCAGTTCTATGGGTCGATCTTTTATTTGCCCTTGCTTGTTTCACTTTCACCGATCCATCCCTAATCCATCCAAGATTCAATAAAACCCCATATGAGCTTGTGAACAACAAAACGATATCTCTTACTTTCACATGTTTAGCGCTTTGTGCTATCCTACAAATGACAGAGAAGATCTTGGAAAACTAAAAGCAAAAGGTGATATTGGAATCTTCATTGGATATTTAGATAACTCGAGGGCATTCAGGGTGTATAACAGAAGAACTAGGAGGATCATGGAGACGATGAATGTGAAATTTGATGAACTTTCACATATGGCTTCCGAGAGATCGCTCTAGAACCCGAACTAAACCCGAGACTTCCGGACACATCGGTTCGGGACTCATACCTCAAGGAGCTCAATCAAATTCGCTTGAAAATCCTAAAGAACAAGAATGGGAGAATTTCTTCGAGTTAATGTTCGATGAATACTATGGTGGAACCTCGACAAATGCATCAAACCATCATTCCGCTTTGCACCGCTCAAAATCATCATCCTCCACCACCAACAGAAGATGCATCTACAACGGTCGAAACCAATGCACCAACTCCATCTACATCATCTACATCTACTACAGTTATTGCACCCGTTCTACGGCAAAGGTTGATGAGCAAAACCAAAACCGTAACGATGCAACGTTAGATGAAGACTTATTTGAAAACCCGTTTGCTACGGAATCGGTGAATCATCTTCAGCTTACGAGAACCATCTAATTCGCATTCGCTTAACCAGCGGTATCCTTCTACACGAAGTGGACAAAGACCACCCAATTGAACAAGTTATTGGTGAACCTTCAAGGCCAATTCAGGCGAGACTAACTTGCCACCGATTACGACTTATGCATTTACCTTTGCTCAATTAGCAATATAGAGCCAAAGAACATTCGCGAGGCAATGGCGGATCCCGCATGGATAGAAGCAATGCAGGAGGAACTTCTCCAATACCGTCTACATGACTCTTGGGAAATGGTTCCAAGACCCATTGACATTCGAGTCGTGATTACAAATGGTTATGGAAGAACAAAAGGGATGAAGAGATGACTGTCATTCGCAACAAAGCTCGTCTTGTGGCCAAAGGATACGCATAAGAGGAAGGGATAGACTTTGAAGAGTCATTCCATTGGTAGCTAGACTAGAAGCGGTCGGATTTTCTTAGCCTATGCTCACAAAAACATCACGGTTTATCGGATGGACATTAAGACCGCGTTCTTGAATGGAACTCGAAGAAGAAGTGTACGTGAGTCAGCCTTAAGGCTTCATAGACATGAATCATCCGGACTACGTCTACAAACTCAAAAAGGCAATCTATGGATTGAAACAAGCTCCAAGAAAGGTGGTATGATGAACTGTCATCTTTCCTTATCCAAAACAATTTCACCAAAGGAACAGTTGATCCTACCTTGTTTACACAAAAATGCAAAATGACATTTTGATTGTTGATTATGTGGGCGACATCATCTTTGGGTCCACTAATCCGAATCTTTCAAAACATTTTGAAAATCTCATGAAAAGCAAATTTGAAATGTCCATGATGGGGAACTAAAATTCTTTCTTGGTTTACAAATACATCAATCCCCGTGGATTTTTATAAATCAAGCTAAATATACAAATGAGATTTTGAAAAATCATGGTATGGATAATTGTGATTCGGTCGGAACACCAATGGTAACTTCACCAAAAATTGGAGCCGATTTGTTTGGGAAACCTATTGATCGGAAGAAATATCGGAGCATGATTGGTTCTCTCATGTACCTTCTTGCTAGTCGACGGATATTCATTTTGTGTTTGCTTATTAGCATGGTTTCAGGCAAAGCCTACGAGCTGCACCTCAAAGAGGTTAAACGGATCTTCGGTACTCGAAGACATCCATTCACATGGGACTTTGGTATCTAAAGGAATCCGGATTTGATCTAATTGCCTTTTCAGATGCGGACCACGCAGTGATCAAGTTACAAAGAAAAAGTACATCCGGAGGAGCACAATATTTGGGTGAAAAGTTAGTAAGCTGGTCTTCAAAGAAACAAGATTGCCTTGCACTTTCAACGAAAAGTATGTGTCTCTATCTGAGTGTTGTGCTCAAGTTCTATGGATGAGAACACAACTCACAGATTATGGCTTTACTTTCGATAAAATACCTATGTATTGTGACTCGAAAAGTGCCATAGCCATATCATGCAATCTGTTCATCACTCAAAGACTAAGCATATCGATTCGCTATCACTTCATCAAAGAGTATGTCGAAAATGGTGCTGTTGAATTATTTTTTGAAGATCGATTACCAACTTCGCCGATCTATTTACTAAAGCCTTTCCAAAAGAAAGGTTTAACGATTTAGTTCGACGAATTGGAATAATGAAGCCTAACCCCGAGGAGTTAGAACGTCTTCTTGAATCTTCTTGAAAATGATTTTCCAAAAAAGCTTACCAGTAAATATTTTTGAAATTCAAAATACAAAATTTGAAAAACCAACAAAAGCAAAATATAAAAATATAAAACTTTCAAAAATTCAAAAACAATATAAAATCAAAAATCCAAAAATATTCTTCTCACGACATGTCTCTCGTATAATCGATATTCCTGCATGCGTTTCTAGAAATGTCATTCAACAATGATAATGTATGTACTGAGATGCTTGAGCGAGAGTTCTTTAATGTTTTTCAAAACATGTCGTTTCTCAAATCTTCTTAAACTATGGCTTTCGTATACTTCCAAGATCAAACCGGACTAAAATGATGACTTTTGATTATTTCAGATCAAAACTTCGTGCTTTTAAAGAAAAATCACTGTGTAATTTCGCACTACATTTAAAAAAAAAATGGTGAGAAATCATCATCATCTTGAGCACCTTTTCAAGATTGTTCAAAAGATTTTCAAAATCTTTCAAAATATTTTGTGCTCAAGATAACTCCCTCTAAAACCCTTTAATTGATTATGCTTTATTAAAGGGGAGTATAAAACTAAAATGTTCCAAATTCATGCTTAAATCAAATCCGTTTGTCTCCCCAAAAGATTCTAAAATGTTGTTTAATCGTTTATATCAAAAATATCACGAATATGCTATTTTTGAGGGGAGAGAGCGTGATTAAAATGTGATCAAAAATGTTTAATGATCGGTATTTGAATCTCAAAATGAGCTCGACTCAGACGGAACCAATGAATTGACGGGAATCAAAGTCAATAAATGTACCATCTCGAGAAACTTGTGATAGATATGCACTTTCATGGGTCTAACCTCCTTTTCAAGGAGTGTTTACAACTTCAAGTTAGTTATTAGAGCTAGTTGTCACCTAAAAGCTGACAATGGAACTCTTTAACTAGGCAACGTAACCGTGTCTCGTGGGGAATTGTCTATCATGAGCGATCAATTCAAAAGTGCTAACTCTACTCTCAAATGTGCATTTGTCAAAACTTATAAGCACATGTGAAGGGGTGTTTCGAAAATATAAAACTCTTAGAGTGTCTCAAACATGTTTTCTATCATAAACACTCTGAGAGATTTTCAAGAAAAGGTTTTATGGCAACAATAGGACAGACATGGAGTTATAAGGTGTCTAAGGATAGGAAATTCATCCTATGATCCTGAGGTCGGAGGGATCTACCCAAGGACATCACCAATAGTTAGTATTAGAAGTCCTTAGGTATGATTGAAAAAGGAGTAATGTGAGAAAGGAGAAAGAAGGGGTTGAAGAATTAAAAGAAATGTAATGAAAAAGGGTGAAAAGAAATAGCCCTCCATATTCAACCTTAGGGTAGAAACGGGTTCAATTCATACATCTACGGTTGTCACTAGATGACACTGGTATTGAAGACAAAGACTTCATGGACCCATTGACGCACTGTACTAAACCTTCTAGCCACTCAATTCCTCTTAAAAGGATTTGTTTCATTCTCACTGGGAACCCTACATAATCTATCGACTTTCTCTAAGAGATCGTTGGTATTGAAGAAGGAGACCCTCTCCCTAGTCTCCGCTCAGGAAAACCAAAATGCACTATTGAGTCTAGAGCCAAGAGATTCATCAAAAGATCTCATAGGAACACTTGACATGACATCACTTGTTGTTCATCAATAAGGACACAAGTGATATATTATAGAGTCCTACGGATCTTAGCATCTGCCGTAACATTTATGAGAAGTTTCACATCTGTGATCTTCAATGATTGAATGGAAACTCTGCCTGGGTCAACATCAAGCGTTCTCGACAACAGGTCACTTGGTAACTCCTCGTGGATTACGCTTTAGTGTGTCTCAAACGGTCTACTGATCGTGGGGTGATGCTTGATGTACCTCAACGACTCATCCGAGTGTAGATGTACTTCGGTATATCGTGTTATCTCACTTGTTGGACTCGGTTCAGGCGGCCTTTGTGAGAATTAGAGACGTGTTTTCACACTATGCTGTTAACACCCTCGAAATTCAAACAACTTGTAAGTGCGGAATCCGCTTATTACTAACCTCGCTTTTATGTTTTCTTCTTATGGAAGCTCGGGGCGGATTGATCGTGCAGACTCTCCACATGCTCATACCAACAACACATGAAAGTTCTCATCAAAATAAAAGGCTACTCAAAGTTAAAGATGATTCTTCGTCAATGTCAAAGAATCTACAAAGTTTAAAGACTCGAGAACTTCATCATTGGAAACTCAAAGTCAAATAGAAGTGTGAGCATGGTGGAGAAAGACGTGGAGATACCTAACCAACGAAGTTGATAACGGCAGAAAACCACATTAATTGATCACAAAGCATGAAGGAACAATGAAACAAGACTATTCTATATCTACACACAAAGTTCAAGCTCGAGAAAAGTAAAGACCTAATCAAGTGGAGCATCTTTTGAATGACCACCCCTTACGGGGAGATTGTTAGCCTTAATAGTTTTTATTAGAAGTGATGGTCATTCACATTTAGGAACTTTATATCGTGTGTTAGATATCGTGCTAGAATAGTCAACGGGTTCGTGGATTGGGCTAAGCTAAATGGCTAGGCGTTATGATAAGCTTGCCTTGTATAAGTCAAAGTAACCCAATCCAATCCAAGTCCATATCCACAGCCCATAGAAAGCCTTTTAGGGCATCATGTATTCCAACTATATAAACCCCTCAAAGTCTCATTTGAGGGGTGTGCTTGAGTGTGTGTGTGTGTGTTTTCCTTAAAGCAATATACAACTTATTGTTTTAATTTCTCTATCTTGTTCATACGCATAACATCAAGTCACCATCTCTTCTTATCTTTATTTCATTCATCTTCACGCATAGTTTGTGTTTGTGTTAACATGATATACGTGTTGGGTTTGTGATAAGGTTGATATATCTAAGGTCCTACAGGAGCTATGTTGAATGAGGAAGAATTGCTATTCCTTGCTGGGGGGAAATGCCAGAACTTATGATGCTGATGTGGATGAACAAGCAAGTCTGGGGTATGGTCGAGAACAATCCCAATGCATTTCAAGTAGCGTGACTGTGATGCATTTGATTCGATGTCGATGATGAACCCAATCGCTCGGACCATTTTCATGGCTAGTATCTCACCAATGGTCTCTCAAAGGCTCCTTCACCACAACAAATCTTCCAAGGAATCAATCATATCTAAGGTATTAAACTATAATGATGACATTGATGTGAAAAAGATACACGAAAAGGTACAACCAACTGAAATTTTGGATTCAAATATTGAAAATATGGGTAATAACAATGTTGTCCCATATGATCAATATGTGAAGCAAAATGAAAGTGAAAGTATACCAAGCAATGCATCTTCTGCAGTCAATGATGACTATGTTTTGATGAATACACTGCATGTGCTCCTGATGATTCCATAACCTTTGAACTTAATGCCTATAAGGAACAAGTTGCCATTTATGAATAACGTGATAAGTTTGAATTGGCCACCCGTGAGCAGGAGATGGATAACCAAATACGTACCGTCATTAGAAAAAGTAATTTTAGAGAAGAAATGTTAAAACAAGAGCTAAATTCCTTAAAAGAAAAGCACTAAAAATTAAGCAAAAGCAAGAACTTCAAGAAAATGTTAAAGTGCTTAAACTAGAATTTAATGCTAAGGAATCAAAACTTTTGAATGACTTTTCCAATCTAAAAACTTTGAAAACAAACTTGAAAACAAACCTGCGTTACAAAGGGAACACCATTCAGACTGCTCACATGATCACTAGGCACAAAGTCTTAAGCGATAAGCATAGTATTCCCCTTGTAGAGGATCCATATCCCGAGTTCTGTAAAAAGGCTAAAGCTTATCATAAGGTAGTATATGATGGTAATGAGATCCTCAAGCAGAGGCAAATACCATCATGTATTGTAAGCACTGAAGAGGATATAAAATTAGAAGATGCCTCTAGGAAGAAAATGGAAAAGAAGCTAAAAGATCCTTAGTATAAAAAGCAAAATATAACGCTTAAACCCCATGATTACACTAAAGAAAATTGGATTTCCTTGAACAAGTTTAAGCCTCAAACTCAGAGATTAAAGAAATGGAAAAGGAATTTGATGAAATGATAATTGAGGTCAATAATTATGAACGTGAACTCAAATGTAATGAAATTGAAAGGAATAATCTGCATATCTTAAATGAGAACTTGATTTCTTGTTGTGTGGCTCAAGATGTGTTTTATACTGTTACAAAGTATTTTATTACTGCTTCTCAATTTCATGAATTATCTGTTGCTTTGAAAGTTTCCAATGATCGTGTCATTGAGCTTGAAAACAAAAACTCAAAAATGAATGAGAAAATAGAACAGGATGATCATGACAACTTGGTAAAACATTTTTCTAAGCTGGAAGTTGAACATCTTGCTTTGCAATTAAAATATCAACATTTCAAAGAAAATGTTAAAACCTCAAATGGCAAGACATCCTCGAATGCTCCTGAGTTTGATGCAGTTTTTGAAATAAGCAAACATGATGAACAGATTTGAGCTCAGTGTAACACGATCAAAAAATTGAAAACCCAAATTTCACAATTAAAGGGTGATAAGAATAATGTGAATGGCTCCCAAATTCTTCCTCCTTTAGATTCTCAGAATTCTCAAAACTTTCATCTTCAAAACATCATTAATGTTTTACCACAAGAAAATGAGAGTTTTCTTGAAGAAAATGAAAAGGTTAAACAACATTTCAAAGAGTTATATGATTCAATGAAAGTCACCCGTGACAAGAACAATGAAAAAATAACTTCTTTACAAAAGGAAATTGAGAAACTGAAGAGTCAGGTAAAAGGGAAAATGCCACTTTTCTGTGATGAGAATGGTATATCAAAGGCATCTGTGGATTCTAAGTATGTTGTTACTGTAAAGTATATTCCTCCTCATCTTAGAAATAACGAACTTGTATTTCAAGAATATTTTTCGTATCTTAAGGATAGTCTAGAATGTCTCCGTGAGATTGTCGAAGAGGATAGCATAAATAAACCACTTGATAGTGAAGTTAGGTATGCATGCTTATATGCCAAACGATCTCAAGAACTTTTAGAATGTTTAAGAGCATCATGCCCTAAATCCTTTTATAAGAAAGATAAAGTCGTTATGCCTTGCTCTATTCCTAGTGTTAAGCATGAAACCCATGATATGCCTTGTTCAGTGCCGAATGTCAAGAATGTGAACTCTGATGTTCCTTCAAGTACTTCAGATCCCAGCACTTCTAGATCAGGAACGCAAAAAGTAGCAAAACCAACTAACGTTCCCATCATTCCCTCTACAGGAGTAATCAGTGACACTAAGGCAAGTGGGTCAAAGCCTCCAGGCAATACAAAGCAAGATAGGACCTCGCAAGCTAAGAGTGATCAATGGAAGAAAGTAGAAGACCACCCTAGGAACAATAAGTTTGTGTAGAATAAGACGAATCGTGTTGATTCTAGTATTAGCTATAAGCGTACTGTAATTAATTCGAATTCTCCTGCTATTTGCAAAACATGTAATGAATGTTTGGTTTCTGGTATGAATCATAAATGTATTGTGAATGATTTGAGTAAGGTTGTTGAATCTCCAGTAAAAAATGCTAACAATAGAAAACAGGTTAAGGATGTGAGAAAACCAAGGTGGAAGAAGACTAGTAAACATTGGAAACCAACAGGAAGAAAATTTAGTAATGTAGGTTATCAATGGATACCTACTGGCCGTAAATTCAATCTTAATGAGTTGTGCCCTAAATTATCTAAATCAATGCCCATTAGGAAATGCATGCCTATTGGTAGAACTATACCTTTAAGAAGTGAACATACTTTGAATAGATCCACTGTCACTAGTAGTTCTACATCTACTTCTAATGATATCATTGACTCTGTTTCTGATGTGGATGTTCCAATCTCGTTATCTAACCAACTGGAACCCATTCTAGCATGGGGATCCAAACTGTCCAGTCATCCATACTTGTCTGTGTTCAACTGTAGGTCGTTCAAATTGTTCTGTGGTACCTGGACTCAGGCTGTTCCAAGCATATGACTCAAGATCGCTCGCGGCTCATGAACTTCGTGAGTAAATTTATCAGGACTGTTAGATTCGGAAATGACCATTTTGGGGCAATTATGGTTTATGGAGATTATGTGGTTGGTGATAGTGTAATTTCCCGGGTATATTATGTTGAAGGTCTTGGTCATAATTTGTTTTCTGTCAGTCAATTCTGCGATTCTGATTTAGAAGTGGCCTTTAGAAAACATACTTGTTTCGTTAGAGAGCTTGATGGTGTGGAACTTTTAAGAGGAAAACGTGGAACAAACTTGTACACCATCTCTATCGAAGATATGATGAAGTCTTCTCCAATCTGCTTGTTATCAAAGGCGTCTAAAACAAAGTCATGGTTATGGCATCGTCGTCTCAATCACTTGAACTTCGGAACTATAAATGATTTGTCTAGAAAGGACCTCGTAAGAGGTTTACCCAGATTGAAGTATGAAAAAGATCATCTTTGCCTAGCATGTCAATTGGGAAAAAGCAAGAAATATGCCCATAAACCCAAACCTGCAAACTCAGTAATGGAAGTTCTAATACTCTTCACATGGATTTGTGTAGACCCATAAGAGTGCTAACTATTAACGGGAAGAAATATGTGTTAGTCATTGTTGATGACTACTCTCGATTTACTTGGTGTTGGAATCACTCCTAAACCTTTATTCAAGTGTTAGTTACTCATATGTAATAGTTAGCTTAATTATGGCCTTTATGTTTGTCATTAGCCTTAAGCTTATGTAGAAGGCCCATGAGCTTAGGCCTAAGCCCATAGGAGAAAGGAAGGAACTAGGAGTGTTGCCCTAGCTTCCCTCCTATAAATACTATTGTAAACCTTCATTTGAAGGTTGGTTGTTCAAGTTATTTCTTTCACATACATCTACGCCTAAACCGTCTTTATTATCGTGTGTGTGTGTTTGTTTACTTGTTCAATCGCCTCTCTATCTTTCTATTAAGCTTGTGTTGTAAATCTAGTGACCTAACAGTGGTATCAATCGCCAAATAGTTGGGTTAACACTTTCGTTTTTGAAGTTTTTTTGTTTCGGTCTTACGCGTAAACGTGGTTACCACTTTGGTTCGCTTAAAAATTCGTTTTTTACACTTTTTAATCCAAGATTCTTGTACTTTCAACGTTTTAAGGTGTTAAAATACTTGTTTTTGGCAAAAAGTTTCAACCTTTACACGTGGATCTAAGTTTTTAAGCTTGTTTTTGTTCGTGGGTGTCGTTCTACGCGTAACCCGTTTAGCCGTTTTGATTCATCAAGTTTCACACTTTTGTGTTATTTTGGTGATATTGAAGCTATTCCATAACAAAATCTGGTTTAGAAACAAATTTGGGCAAAATCATTTTTACGAGTAAGCTACGCGTAAGTGAAACCCTAATCTTACGCGTAACTTTATCCTTGGTTTGATCTTCAGTTTC
The DNA here is from genome assembly GCA_910596185.1 of Chrysanthemum makinoi. Lineage (NCBI taxonomy): Eukaryota > Viridiplantae > Streptophyta > Magnoliopsida > Asterales > Asteraceae > Chrysanthemum > Chrysanthemum makinoi. The sequence continues at coordinate 103,926,900 of OU343219.1, read as the reverse complement.
GTGGTTTACTCCGTGTTTTCTTGCTTGGATAAGCATGAAAATACGTCGACTTTGGATATCTTTTGCTTTGTGATAGTGTAAAAGATCATTTGGGATAAAACCCTAAACTTACGCATAAGCATAAAGCTTACGCGTAGAAATCCTACGCATAAGATTCATCCTACGCCTAAGCCCAGTCTTACGCATAAGATAATCCTACTTAAGTTTTCTACGCATAACTTTAGTCTTTTTCCTACGCTACGCGTAAGCTAAATTCTACGCGTAACTCTCATTGTTACGCGTAACTTTGGTGTTTTTACGCATAAGGTCTACTTGGTTTCTTGTGATTTCTACGCCTAAGGATACTTCATCAACAAAGGTTCATTCGACTACAAAGATCCATTTTTACCAACACAAGTTTTCAACATGTCACAACCACCATACTCTAACTATTTCCCTTACACTTATTCTCAACATCAACAACAAGCAATTTATCAACAACAATTTAATCAACAACATACTCCACAACTTGCTGCAATTCCACAACCTCAAATGGTTCAACCACCACCAAGTCTTCAAGTTCAACCCTACACAAACGAATTCAATCAACATCCATCAAGGAACACTATGAAGGAACCCACTTGGTTTGCAAAGATGTGTGAAGCTTTAAGCGGCCAACAATCAATTCATGAGGCTGGATCACTTGATAGACCTCCAATGCTCACTCCGGGAAACTACGATCAATGGGTGATAAGGTTCTTTAGGTTTTGTGATCTAAGAAGCCACATGGAAAGTTCTTAAAGAAGGTTATCTTGGAAGGTCCATTTGAGATGCCTACGTTATTGTACGCCGATCCAAATGCTAATCCACCAAGAGATGAACAATCCAACATTGCTCTTTAATCTTGAATGCAGAGGAACGTCTACACTATGAAGCTGATGAACTTGCAATGCAATACATCCTCTTAGGATTACCTAACCCAATTCTTAGAAGTGTTGATGCTCAAAAGACTGCAAAGGAAATGTGGGATCATATTCATCTTCTTATGGAAGGATCTGTACTCAATCGGGAGGATTTGGAATCCAAAATTTACTTGGCTTATGAACACTTCATGATTGAACACGGAGAGACACTAGAGTCTTATCATCATCGTTTTTCGGACATCATCAATGATTTGGATAAACACAACATCATCATGCCAAGAATTGCGGTGAATACTAAGTTCTGAGTAGTCTTGGTCCTGAATGGGAGAAGTATGTCATTTTTCTCCGAAGAATATGCATCATTCTACATATGGATTGTTGTACGATTACTTGAAGCCTCATGAAAGGAAGTTGATAGGGAAAGGATTCTCCGTGCTCAAATTGCTCCACCAACACATCCGGAAAATCAACAACTTGCCTTATATGCTCAAACGCTTATTCTCCTCAACCAGCACCTCAACCAACTGCTACAATCACACCATATGATCCTTCACAGCCTCAATCTCAACAAACTCAATTGGTTCCATACAACAACAACAATGCTCAAGCACTTGTCGATGAAGCTAATGAGGAATCTGATCCGTTTGAAGCATTGCAACAAGGATTTGCTATGATTGCTAATGCCTTTAGCCGTTATACCAACAAATCCAACAACCGTATTCGTTCCTCATCTAATACAAGGAATCAAGCTTTGTGAACAATGGGCGAGTTGAAGTTCGAATCGTGGTTATGGTCGTCCGATGGGCGGTGGTCAAGGGTTTAATGTGTGGTAGGAATAACAATCGAGCTCAAGTGGTGGAGCAGGAAAATGCTCGAATGGGTTGAATGGTCTTCGATGCTACAACTGCAATGAGAAGGGACACTGGCTAATGCATGCCCAAAGCCAGGACAAGGGGCGTGCTTATCACAAAGAGGCTCTTCTTTTGGCTCTTAAGGATGAGGCTGGTGGAACTCTCACAGACAAAGAACAGAGCTTTATGGCAAATGCAGACTGAGATGATGATATGGAGGACTTGCGGGCCAATGCAAGTTATGTTGATGGCTAATATGCATGAGTTACACATGAGTGACACAGGCCCAGTGTATGACATCGATGGCTTGTCTCAGTACCGAACAAACCATATTTATCTCGATCTCATATCTCCGCCAACATCGAATCCGCAAGGCTCGGAATGTTCAAAATGCGCCATCCACATCTCATTCCGACGATTTTCAACTAGACCCCGTAGTTATATTTGGCGATCAAGATGACCAAACGGTTTCCCTTGATAATCAAATTGACTCCGTGGTTATACTTGAGGATCTCAATAATGATCATGTTGTGACTCACGTTGAACACTTGAACTTTTGCCTCATCCAAATTTTGCTCGTTTAATACAAGACCATCAGACCATAGTGGAAAAATGTCATGCCATTAATCGGGACTTGAAAAGCAAAAATGCACTGTTAACCAAGGATTTTGAATGTTTACAAAAGCAACTCAACTTTTTCAAAACTCAAGAAAACGTGAAAACGGTTTTGAAGCGACCTTTGCCAAATCTCATCAAAGCGAAAAATATTTAGAAAGACAGATTCGTGATCTAGCCGAAGAATGCTTTGTTGTCGAAATAGAACAAGCTGAAACATGAACATAAACAGCAAATTAACGCTCTCACCTTGGAAAATCAAAAAGCTAAGGCCGAGTTGTTAACTTGTCAAAAACAGTTCTCTGCATACAAAAAGCATTCAACGAAGCGAATAGATGATCATCTTGAAGAAATCATCGGCTTGCAAAACAAACTTAAAGAGTTTAAAAGTGTTGTTTACAAACATGGCGAGTCGGTCACAACCATTGAAAAGTTTACTTTAAAACCCAATCCAAATGGATATGGACCGAATCTTGCCGATTACAAACCTAAGCTTTCAACCAAAGCATTCAAACCAAATCCGAAGTTTCGTGCGAATATAAAATTGATAATTACATTTATGAGTGTTGTTAAATCTCATCGTCAAGAGGAATTAGATGCAGAAGACGAGAGTCGATCAAAATTAGAAAAAGTTGTTTACAACAAACCTTTTAACTATTCAAAGCGGTCACTTTTGTCACACCAACGGATTCTTCTAACACACCAAGGATTATCATAAAACGTCTGAGTCTTCTAATGTTAATCCCAAACCAGATTATGCACAAACTTATGGTCCTTTACCTTCCATCGGTGAAGTAAACTCAAAACACGAAAATCGCAAAAATTTTCGATATTTTGACCTTTTCATGGCTGACCTCAAAACTTTACAACATGAGATAGAATATCATTCGAAAATCAAAGTTCAACATTTTCAATCGCCTCTGGCGCGAGAACAAAGAGATATTTTTCAGAAAAATCTTTTACCAAATGTTAAAATTTGAAAAGTTGTGCATTGTCTTGGGAAAGGGACTTTCATAAGGAACTTGGATTGATGAAGGTCGTTTTAGAAAAGCGAAACATCTATTTCTAATACTAAGCGTAAAAAGAAAATGTTGAGAAAAGATGTTGATCGACTCTTGGAAGATGTCATCCGTGCTGATGTCCATAATGTTGTGCTATTGAATTCTTTGTCATATGCATTTGATTATATCTCTGCTGATCTTGTTGATTACGTGGTAAATGTTGAGAACACCGATAATGTGCTTGATCGAGTCCTTAAATGTTGAAAACAAACGATTGTCAAACGAACTTTCAAATGCAATACGTCGTCTTAATTGGTGTCAAAAAGATATTCACGATCAACAACTTGCTTTTCAACACAAAATCGCCCAGCTTGCGTGACAAATCTTACGATCCAAAATTGAGCAACTGGATGATCAAAGCGTGTCTTTTAAGTGTCAAATCTCAAAATATGAACAAGAACTTGTAAAAGTTAAAAAGGAATATGGTGTCATATTTGATTTACTCAAAAAGACTTGTGATGAAGCATCAAATGAACTTGATCATTATCTTGCACACACTAAAGAAGTTATGCATTTTCTTTGGAAATATTCGGTCGAAAATCAAGATCGATTCACACTATCTTCAAGTTAAGAGAAATGTTAGGAAAGTATGAACAACTTCGCCTACCGTGATTAAGAGAATAGCCCGGTAACACTTAGTACTCGTGAACCTAGAATCCTCTTGCCAAATCACAAGTTGCTAACGTGCTTCCTTCTCTGAAAGCAGAATAGTTGCGTCTTTTCCAAACGTCCGCACTTCACAACCTAAGAGCACTACATCGAAGAATAGGAAGTTGCGACCTAAGAAAAGATCAATAAGGAATGCTAAAGTAGAAGAACACCCTAGGACTATGAATAAGACTCACGTTGCTTCCACTATAGATATTGCGTCCGGCAAATGTAATAGAAATAGTGATGTAACGAATGCTAAACCATTAAGCACTTTTGATATTCACCGATGCACCTTGTGTTATTTGTCGTAAAAGTATGAACTTTGATTGTCATGATAAATGTGTTGCTAAAGCTATCATCTCTCGTTTAAGGAATCCTAAGAACCGGAATACCTCTAGGCCCACTAATCTTTCTAAGTGCAGTGCTTGGTAGACCGCCCTCTTTAGATTCTAAGAAGCGCTTTGTCGTCCCTGTAGCTCCATTTTGACCTCCTAGGAATGTAGTACCACCTAGTGCATTCACTAAGACTAAAGCAAATACTAGTTGGAGATGGCGGAAATGGATATATAACACACTAGGATTTAAATGGATACCTAAAGCTATTGATGTGTGTATATCTACTATAAGCGCTCGGAACCCTCTAACATTTCGGGTTCCACATCTACTTCTATTCCATCCGTGTCGCCTCATGTGTAATGCGGTGATAGATCATTCTCTGGATTGTTGATAGCGGATGTTCCACATGACGAGCAACCTTAAAGCTGTTATCAAACTTTATTGCAAAGTTCATTGGCATTGTCCGGTTCGGGAATGATCACTTCGCAGCTATCATGGGCTACGGAGACTATATCAATGGGAACATCGAAATTAGGAGGGTTTATTATGTGGAAGGCCTCGGTCACAATCTGTTTTGAGGCAATTCTGTGATGGAGATTTGGAGGTTGCTTTCGGGAGAAAACTTGTTTCATTAAGTGATCTACAAGGAAACGACCTTATGTCTGGCTCGCTTAATTCCAGTCTTTACACTATCTCTATGCAAGACATGGTTGCTTCTTCTCCCATTTGCTTACTTTCAAAGGCAACATGAATAAAATCCTGGCTATGGCACCGTCGTCTCTCACATCTAAACTTTCAAACCATCACCAACCTTGCTCGACACAAACTAGTTGACGGACTCCCGCGATTTCGGTATTCTAAAGATCACCTTTGCTCAGCTTGTGAACAAGGCAAAAGCACTCGTGCTCATTTTCCTTCAAAGGTGGAACACATCTCTCATCATGTGCTTCATCTTCTCCACATGGATTTGTGTGGCCCGATGAGCGTGCAAACGATCAATGGCAAACGCTACATCTTCGTAATTGTTGATGACTATTCATGCTGGACTTGGGTATACTTTCTTCGAAGCAAAGATCAAGCTCCACAGATGATCATCACCTTTCTCACGAAAATACAAGTTCAGCTACTGAAACACCGTTAGACAAATCGAATGCAGACAGAGGCACTGAATTTGTTAATCAAACTCTTCGTGAATTTTATGAGAAAGTGGGAATTCATCGGACATCTATTGGCGTACACCGAACAAAAACGAGTTGTTGAAAGACGAAACTGAAAGTTAGTGGAAGCTGCAAGAACAATGTTAATCAATGCTAAACTTCCAGATTACTTATGGGCGAAGCTGTATCTCTGCATGCTATACTCAAAACCGTTCTATGATTACAAAACGCCACAACAAAACACCTTTTGAGCTTGTCCACAACAAAAAACCGAATCTCAAACACTTTCATGTATTTGGATCTCTTTGCTATCCGAATAATGATCGTGATGACTTTGGAAAGCTCAAAGCCAAAGCGGACATTGGAGTCTTTATAGGATATTGTGATAATTCTAAAGGTTCCGAACTGGAATCGTCGAACATAGGAGGTTATGGAAACGATTCATGCTCATTTTGATGAACTTACGGAAATGGCTTCGGAGTATAACAGCTTGGAACCCGGACACAACCGCTTAAACTTCCCCAAACCCCATCATCGGTGAACAAAGCCCCCACTTACTCGTCAACAAATGGAAAGGTTATTTGCTCCTGTTCGCTGACGATATTGATGAACGTGCTCCGTGTGTATCCGCCAAGCTTTCCACTGCCAACCCGATAATACTCTTATACCGATACACTGCTACAACAACTAAGATTGAAGAAGCACCACCAGTTGACTCCAACACAATAGTTGAACAAACCGCTTCCAACAATGATGAACCGGCTGATGATGTTTTGAATGAAGTACCCCCACCTGCAGATTTACCAACATCAACCCTCCACACATAGATGGACAAAAGACCATCCTCTGGAAAACATTATTGGCAACCCAATCAACCGGTCGTTACAAGACAACGCCTTCACTCGGATGGTGAACATTGCATTTATGCACTCACCGCTGCCAATCTGAACCTAAAAACATCAAAGACGCAATGACAAAAGACACCTGGATTGAATCCATGCAAGAAGAACTCAACCAATTCAAACGTCTTGAAGTATGGGAACTGGTTGAAAGACCAACAGGTGTCTACGTCATGGGTCTCAAATGGATTTGGAAAAACAAATTGGATTCTTGAAGGAATGTTATCCGAAATAAGTCACGCCGGTGGCTAAGGGTTATCGTCGGAAGAGGGTATTGACTTTGAAGAATCTTTTGCTCCGCTGCTCGTCTTGAGGTCGTTGGATATTTCTCGCATTCGCGGCTCATATGAATATAACGGTCTTTCAGATGGATGTCAAAACTGCTTTTCTCAATGGACAACTGAAAGAAACGGTTTATGTCACCAACCGTAAGGATTCGTTGATCCCGCGTTCCCGAATCATGTCTACAAACTGAACAAAGCTCTGTATGGTCTCAAACAAGCTCCTCGGGCATGGTACGATAAGCTATCATCTTTCCTAATTGCCAATAATTTCACCAAAGGTTCGGTTGACCCTACTCTTTTCATACAATATCATGGGGAACATATTTTAATTGTTCAAATTTATGTGGATGACATCATTTTTGGGTCAACTCATAAAAAGTACTCAATCGCTTTTGAAAAACTAATGAAGAAACATTTTGAAATGTCCATGATGGGTGAACTTACGTTCTTTCTAGGACTACAAGTTCATCAATCACCCCGTGGTATTTTCTTAAGTCAGACCAAATATGCCCTTGAATTGTTAAACAAATTTGGAATGAATACCTGTGACACTTATGCCACACCAATGGCACATACCAAGAAACTGACGATTTACATGGGAAACTGGTTGACCCTACCAAATACCGTAGTATTATTGGGTCTCTCATGTATCTAACAGCCAGAAGGCCTGATATTGTCTTTGCCGTATATCTTTGCTCCCGTTATCAATCGAGACCAACTGAAACCCACCTCTCTGAGGCTAAAAGAATCCTCTAATACATAAAGGGAACCATTAACTTGGGGATCTGGTATCCGAAGGATTCTGGTTTTGAACTAATCGCTTTTCAGACGCTGACCACGCAGGATGCTTAGACTCACGGAAAAGTACTTCAGAGCTTTACAATTTCTTGGTGATAAACTAGTGTCATGGCAATCGAAGAAGCAGGATTGTACATCATTGTCCTCAACCGAAGCAGAATATGTAGCCATGTCGGCGTGTTGTGCTCAAGTCATTTGGATGAGAACACAACTCAAAGACTATGGTTACGTATTTGACAGAATCCCGATGTACTGCGACAATCGGAGTGCCATTGCGATCTCGTGCAACTCGGTTCAAAGACTTTTCGAAATCAAAGCACATCGATCTTCGATATCATTTCATCAAGGATCATGTGGAACAGTGGTAATCGTTGAATTATATTTTTGTGGGTACAGAATACCAATTGGCAGATCTTCTCACCAAAGCCTTGCCTCTCGCTAGGTTTAATGAGTTGGTCCACCGGATTGGTATGAGGTGTTTGACACAAGAGGAATTGGATGAACTCCTAAAACAGTCTTAAAAACCTGTCAAACACCAAAATCTCTTTTGTAAATATTTTTCAAAAACAAAATACAAAAATATAAAATCAGAAAATCTCAAAAATATTCTACTATCTAATTTTTCTTTCAACATGGCAAGTATATTTCTTCCGTCAACACTCTAATCTTTCAAAATTCAGTATTTTTCCGATCAAGTGTTAAGGGGGAGAAAACTAACACTTAACTATTTTAAAAACATTCGTGTACTTGCATGTTACTCTATTCTGGTTGTTTCTTGTATCAATGGTGGTAAAATTTATAACCTTTAAATAAAACACCTCACCTAATTCCTTCATTTCACATTTATTACTGTCATCTAACTAATCCTACGCACAAAATTCGTTCAAGAAATCTGTGTTTTTGATCATCAAAGTGTAAGTGTTTTCATGATCTTAACGTTAATACAAGCAAAGGTTTTGAATTTGATGCAAATCCAACGGCTAAATCGTTAGAAATGTGTGATTATGTGTTCTACGCATAAGCGTATGAACACACAATCATTGGCGTGTGTTTGTGGTTGAAAAGAATGTGTCAAAACGTGTCTTTAACAACAATGATACTATTTTTACCCTCAAAATCCACCCAGAAACACGAATTGATGGTTTTTTCAAAATTAGGGTTCTTAAGTCGATTTGGGTATTTTAAAATGTGAATGGTTTTGGTCAAGTAAATTGTTGTGTGATGTTTATATCATGTTGAATTAATGTTATCCAGGCCCTATAACTACCCAGAAACACTAATTAAGTCAGAATTAGAAATTAGGGTTTAATGTTCTTGAGTTTGGGTATTTTTGATTCACCACAAATTGGATGTTAAAACTTGGTTATTAGACTCTCACAACACTTAAGACCTACCAGAAAACGTTTGGTGCAAATCCTATGGTTAGAAATCATACGCGTAACTCTTAAAATCTAGGGTTTTGACCTACGCGTATGACTTTCTACGCGTAAATGTTTAACATGTCTTCATGCCATGATTTGTTGGAAACTGAATATATGTATTAAGATTGATGTTATGATGATTTTATTTCAGGCTTGCTACGCATAAAACTCAGAATCAAGGTGTTTGTTACTCTACGCATAAGGATCACCTTACGTATAGAAAGTTATGCGTAAGAGAAATTTTACGCGAATCATTGCGCGTAAGGTCTACAATGGGATTACGCGTATCCTGTGAAGGATATGTGTAAACATGACTCTACGCGATAAGGTTTACTCTTAAGAGTAATCCTTACGCGTAAGGTTTATATACGCCTACGCTTAAGTTTTACGCATAAGGTTCTCCTGTTCCTACGCGTAATATTTCTTACGCGTAAGTCAGGATCCTACGCGTAAGCTTACACCTACGCGTATACTTATCTTGTTTACGCATAACCTACTATTCCTACGCATAAGCCTTGATCAAACCTTCGTTATGAATTGTTACGCGTGCAAACTTGTAAATAAATGAATCATAACGTCACGAATCCAATAATGTCACTAATAAAATTAAACGTTTGATATGTTGTGAACTATAAGTGATAACATAAACTTTAATACTTAAAGTTAACTAACTCACGAAACATTTCACGACGTCATTGGACTACTGGACAAACAAGTGACGTAGGACTCGTAACAATCATTAACACTGTACATTTAATAATTAGTCAATAAAAACCTTCTGTTGACTAACATTATGTCTTTCGATATGTTGGTTCTTTTGGCTAATGTTATTTCAGATCGCGACATGGCTGCCCAAATGAATGTGGATGCACCTGAGGTTCTCACAATTGCTTTGATATCTTCCTAATGGCTATCCACGAAAGATTGTAAAGAACAATCTCAGAGTTGACTTTGAAACCCTCACATGCTAAGAATCTTCTTGCTTGATCGCTGTGGATATTCTTAAGAACCATCCGCACCGTAATATGCTCTCACACTCTGCTACAGACGAGATCTACATACAACAATTCCGGAATTCAATGCAAAGGATCAAAGGTCAAAGTGCGTAACGTGACGCCAATCACAAACAAATCACCATCACACATGCAGATCTACGGGCTGTTCTTCTAATTCCCGAAATCGAGCCAACCGACTTCTATGCCACACCTAATGAAGAGATAGTTCAAATTCCCGATTGATATTGGTTATGATGAAGCTTCAGGAATAATCACTAAGCATTCTCATGTGGAGCTTAAGAACATTCCTCAACCGTGGAGAACCCTCTACATCATCATTACCAAATCGGTCTCGGGTCGTGATAGTGGTTATGAGCATCCCAAGCTCATGGAACTACAAATCTTCTGGTCTTTAATCAACAAAAGGACATCGAAATTGAAGCACTGCTATTGGAAGACATGATGTCATTTCACAAGAAACTTGGCTCAAAGATTCCCTATGTCGGATACACGAAATTGTTGATCCAGAGAGCACTTGGACTTCATCTCGATATTCCACAGAGGCTCAATGACCCAGATAATCACGATATGTTGACCGAGCCTACCCTATCACCGAATCAAGGAATCGCCAACAAAGAAACAGGGTGCCGTCTCGCTGATCACCTTCCGACAAATGAAATCAAAAGGCTTGAAACATACAAAAGGTATCAAGTAGCGACGAGAAGGCAAAGTTGGCCATCTCGATGATAAGTCTTCTCGGAACACCTACTAGGAGAACCGTAAGAGGAAGTGCTGGTAGTGCTGCAAGCACCGAGAGTCGAGGATGTTTCCCAGGAGAAATCCTCCACGAAAGGGGACAGTTCCCGCCAAGGAAGTTGTTCCTATTCCCGTATCTAAGCCCGAACCGCAGAGAAAGCTAATGGACGAGGACTCCGAGGCTACTGAATCAGATGAAGAGACTTTCTACTCAATCTGCAGAATCGAAACACCTCCTTCAGCAGCAAAACCTCCAAGTCCACCAGCTGACAAAGGAAAAGGGAAGACTCTGTACTTTGTTCCTTATGAAGAAAGCTCAGATGAAGAAGAAGAGCAACCGGATACTTCATACAGGAAGAAGTTCAAATTCCTTAGACTCCAACACGTGGCAAAAGAATTTGCAAAAGAACAAATGGGTGGCCCCGGAGGGTCAAGTGGTGCAGCTCAACCTTCACCAGGTCCTGATGCAGTTAATCAACCCGATAAGGGATCTGGTGCCACCACTTTGGAACAACAACAAAAGCCCGTGGAAGAAACTATTGAGCATGAATTTGAGGAACCGGTTAAAGAAAAGTCCGAGAAAGATGAGGGTGACAAAGAAAAGACCGAGACGTAAAAGACCTGAAGAGAAAGATAAGTCCGAGATGACACTGATTATGATAAGTTTCGCTAGATATCCTGCCGCTCAGAGGAGAAAACCTGAACCTCCAAAGAATCCAGAGTCTCCTCATGTCTCTTCATCATCAGATTCGTCCTCTCATTCTTCACCACTACCTTCAAAGAAATCAACCAAATCATCATCCGATCAAGAAAGAAGCCAACTCCATCTTGGATCTCTAAATCTAAGAATCGAATCGTTAAAGCTGTCAAACGATTCAGAAAGAAAGATATTCTCCACAGAAAGTTGAATTTCCTCACTGATCGATAACGATCTTCATGATGAGAATGACAAGATGCAAGTTGAAAGGGAGTATGTACATAAGCTTATGAAGGATGATCTTCAAGGGAGCATGTATGAGATGATAAAAGGATACACTCACAAGTTCTTAATGGAGGTCATTCCGAAACTGACAAAGGAGATGTATTCCAGAAAACTTTATCCGAATCTCTTACATTTAGCCTAGCAAGCCATGAAATCAACTCCGATGAATTTGAGCATCAATCCAGTTGAAACTACAATCTTCTCAGATGATGAATTAGTAAACCGGCTGGTAGCAAAAATGTCAACACGCTATGCAACGTTTGCCTCCCATGAAGCTAAACCGTTTGAAGCATTGCTGGAATACCAACTCAATTCATCATTCAGAGAAGAGGCTATAAGCCCTAAGCATTCAAGAGATGATGAAGACAAAGATCAAGATAAGGATAAGGAGCCTAAATGCACAAAGAAGTCTGGTGAATCATCTTCGATTCAGTACTCAATGCTGCCTCCACCACAAAGGACTCCAGCTCAACAAAGATCTCCTCCTCCCTCTTCACTGGTAAACCTCAGATTCGAAGTTACCACCCCAGACTCAAAAAACCGGTGATCACTTTAAGTATACGGGTGGTGACGATGAAGAATACCATGAGCCCCAACAACAACCCGCCTCACCCGACAACGTACAGAAACCAGAATCCTCATCTAGGCCTAAGAAAAAGAAGAAGAAGGCTCCCAAGGCTGACGTCCTATCCTGGCTAGATGAAGATAACACAGAGGAATTTGAATGGTTTTCTACACTTGTCAATTCCACTCCCTACCCTGAAGAAGGTCAAGATCTAGTAGACGGTACTACTTTGGAGCATGCTAAAATTCTGCAAGAAAAGTTCAAAGTAAAGAAGATGACGAAATCCGAGTTGAAGCGAATCAAGAATGAAGCATTTCAAATGTTAAAAGATAGCTCAGAAAGTGCCATCGAGGTCGAATATCACCTTGACAACATTGCTCGAGCTATGTCTAATAACATGGATTGGCTCAACCCGGAAGCAAACATCGACTTTACGAAGCGGGACAACCCTCCATATTACACCGACTGGTCTAAACCACTACCAACGATCGCCAACCAGATCAAATTTAGGATCCCATTCAGATATTTCTTCAACAAAGACTTGGAATTTCTTCTACACGGTGGCGATGGCTCAAGGAAATACGCTACATCTCTGACACTTCCATTCCCAGCAGCCGAATACTCAAACTGCATAGCTATCGAGGAAAGAGCTAATCACTTGTTCTCCAACAAAGTGGAAGCATACTGTTAGGAATTAGAAATTCCCGGTATTAAAGAGTCGGTCACCTCAAGTATATGTAATCGTTAGAATGCTCGTAGTCATAGTTATATTTAGTTAAGTAGTATTTTGTTAAGTAACACCGTGGAGGACGGACGGGTCTTTACCCACTGTATGCCTGATCCACATCCCGTTGTGTGGCGTTTTATGTAAGACTATAAATACTCTCTACCTCCCAAGGTATAGAGTTGGAGCTCATAATAATATCTTTCACTTTCTCTCACTAAGTTCCCTAAACCTCTAACTTTCTCTCTCTAGAATTCCACTTATACGCCCACTTGTGTTAATGGTTTGATGTGTTTGTGAAATCTAATATCCAACAATTGGTATCAAGAGCCATGGTTAGATCATATCTTACACATCTTTGGATTTCTAGTGGTTTTTAGGTGGTTTTTGAGTTTGAAAAAGTTTAGTGGTTTGTGCATCATTTGGTTGATTTCTTGTGTTAAAGCTTGGATTTTGTTAGTACTTTTATGTTTAGAATCATCACAAGTATTTAGGTTTTGATTTGGTAAGCTTGAATCATCGTGGTTGGGTAGTTTTTGGATTGAAAAGTGATGTTTTTGTGGTTTTCTTGCTAGCGACTTGACATTCGGACTTTATTCTTCGTAGCGACTTACTTTGCAATTTCGTGGCGAGTTACAGTTTTGGAGCTAGCGACTTAGATCTAGCGATTAACAGTAGAAGTAGTGGACTCTCCACTACGGGTAGCGACTTGGTGGTAGCGACTTGGTCTCAGAAGCGAGTTGCTCTTTAGCGACTTGTATCTTTAGCGACTTGAGTAGCGAATTGTTGCCAAAATTTTGCTAGCGACTTAATGCTTAGCGAAGTTACTACTTAGCTTAACTTGCAATTGTTTAGCGCCTTGGTGGTATAGCGAATTAGGTGTTAGCGACTAGAGGATTAGCGACTTGTATTTAGCGACTTGGATGTTGATTTAACGACTTGGGATTATTACTATTTAGTTGTTAGCGAGTTGGTTCATTATCTTCTAGCGACTTGGGTGATTGTTTACGGTTTTCTCTTGATTTAGTAAAATCCCGTGAAAGAATCTATTTCTCGGTTTAAATCATAGACTTGTAAAATCCCGTGCATTCTACCACATCATGTCTTACTCTACTGACCCAGTGATTTCAGAAGTGCTTAAATTGTATGATGTCGTGGACAACAATGATAAAGTATGCTACCCTGAACGGTTAAAGATGTTTGAATTGAACAATGAGGATGTGAGATCTTCATGTTAAAGTACAATGAGAATGTCACGCAAATGGAATGCAGCATTGAGCCATATCAGCTACTTCATCTGCACCTCATACAAATTATCCATAGCTAGGGATTGAACATGTAGTGCTCTTTTCCGCCAGGACTTACCTACATTGACAAGAAGCTTGTGTTGAACTTAGAACACTTAAAGCTGCAACTTACCAATAAAGAGGTTCAAAAGGATGGTTCCAGGGCAGCTCTTCAAGTAATCTACAAACAATTTCACCATTCATCGTGGGGAATATTCACATTACGATCAACACTTGACTAGAATTTCCTTCAAAAAACATACTGGAATGGAAATTCAAGAATTCATTGAGACATTTATCCAACTCATGGATAATGTGAAAAAGTACATTGAAGAATCTCGCTCAAAAGAATGAAGACGTGAATGAGTGTCAGCAGCTTGAAAGATTGTTGTGATAAGTTGGGTAATGTATCTGTTGAAGAATCGGGTGTTGATTGAATGCGAATGTCAGTGACAACAAAAATTGATGAGTCGGATAATGAAAAATGGAATCTTCGTGCTCAAATTCACAAGAGAGAGAGGTGCACCAGACACAACATGTGCAAGTTAATGCAAAGGAACGCTCCATGGAAGCTTCGGATGTACCCAAGATAGAGATGCACCCGCCACAGCTGTGCATGTCAATGCCGAGGTAAGTTGCATGGAAGTTTCATCGTACCTAGTTGTGCATCTTCTACTCAAAATGATGATTATGAACTGCATGAGTACGTTGCATTTGTGCTTGATGATTCCCTTACCACTGAGCTTAACATATATAAGGATCAAGTTGCTATTTATGAACAGTGTGCTAAGTTTGAGTTGACCACCCGTGAGCAGGAAATGGATGTCCAAATACGCACAACTATTAGAAAAAGTAGGTTTAGAGAAGAAGTATTAAAACAAGAGTTAAATTCCTTACAAGAAAAGCTTTCTAAAACCGCTAAGCAAAAACAAGAACTTCGGGAAAATGTTAAAGTGCTTAAGCAAGAATTTAGTGCTAAGGAGTCAAAACTTTTGAATGATTTTTCTAATCTAAAGACTTTGAAAAACAAGCTTGAAAATAAGTTGTACGCATACAGGAAACACCATTCGATCTGCTCACATGATCATTAAGCATAGAGTTCTAAGTGACAAACATAGTGTGGCCTTAGTTGATGAACCAAACCCTGAGGCTTGTAAAAAGGCTAGAGAAGCTCATAAGGTCCTGTATGATGGTAATGAGATCCTTAAGCCTAGACAGAAACCTAGTTCTTGTGAGTGCACTGAGGAAGATAAGAAATCAGATGAAGTCACTAGGGAGAAAATGAATAAGAAGCTCGAAGATCCTGAGTTTAAAAAGAACAAGATAACGATAAAACCCCATGATTACACTAAGGAAAATTGGATATCCTTAAACATGTTTAAGCCTCGGACTCTATTGACCCCTGAACAAGTGTTCTGGAAAAAGGATATGGACTTGCAAAAAGTTGAAAATCTTGTTGAAAAGAATCCCCATTGTAGGAAATTCCCTAAAGCGACTGTGTATCCTCCAAATACACCAATGCATTTAGTTCCTAGAACTATTGCCACTAAGATCAAGACCTTAATCAGCCAATATGTTATTCTTCAACTATTTGCCGATTTTGAGAAAACTTGTAAGAAAAGGATCACACCCATGGATAATGAAGGGGGAAAGGGGTTTTTAGCAAATGAAAGAATGTTATTTAACTGAGGTCATGCCTTTCTTTAAACAACTAAAAGATCATTTTGAGAGTCTTAAAAAGGGGATAAAATCATATATTAAAGAAATGGAAAAGGAATTTGATGCAATGATAGTTGAGGTTAGTGACTATGAGCGAGAATTAAAATATAATGAGATTGAGAGGAAGAACTTGCATACCTTGAATGAGAATCTTATTTCGGAATGTATTACTCAAGATGTGTTTTACATCGCTTCTAATTGTTCCATTAATGCATCTCAATTTCATGAATTATCTGTTGCTCTGAAAGTCTCCCATGATCGTGTCATTGAGCTTGAAAAACTAATTCTAAACTAAACGAGAAAATTGAACTGGATGATCACGACAATTTGGTTAAACATTTGTCTAAACTAGAGGTTGAGCATTTTAATTTACAACTAAAATATCAACATCTTAAAGAAAATGTCAAAACTTCAAATATCAATACATCCTCAAATGCTCCAGAGTTTGATGCAGTTTTTCAAATTAACAAACGTGATGAACAGATTCAAGCTCATTGCAACACGATCGGAAAGTTGAAAGCCCAAATCTCTCAATTAAAGGGTCAAAAGAACAATATGACAGGCTCCCAAATGCCTCCTCCTTTAGATTCTCAGAATTCTCAAACTTTTCATCTTCAAAACTTAGTTAATGCCTTACAAAAGGAAAACGAGAGTTTTCTAGAAGAAAATGAAAAAGTTAAAAGAAATTTTAAAGAGTTATATGATTCAACAAAAGTCACCCGTGACCAAAACAACGAAAAAGTAACGTCTTTACAAAAGGAAATTGAGAACTGAGAAGTCGGAAATGGGAAACTACCATTTGTTTTCAATAAGAATGTTGTCTCAAAGTCACCCTTAGATTGCAAATACACTCAAGGATGCTTAAATATATTCCTCTTCATCTTAGGAATAATGAACATGCTTTTCATGACTACTGTGCTCACCTTAAAGATAGTCTAGAATGTCTCCGTGAGATTGTCGAAGAGGATTTCATTAACAAACCTCTTGATAGTGAAATTAGGTTTGCTTGCCTCCAGGCCAAACGATCTCAAGAGTGCTTGAATGTGTAATAGCAACATGTCCAAAACCCTTAGGTGAAAAAGGCAAAGCTGTGAAGCCTTGTTCTATGCCTAGTGCCAAACAGAAAATCCGTTCTATGCCTAAAGCCAAGCATGTGACCCTTGATATGCCTTGTTCCATATCTAAATTCAAGCAAGCAACCCGTGATGTGCCTCCTAGAATTTCAAATCCCAGCACTTCTAGACCAGGAATGCGGAAAGTAGTGAAGCCATGTAATGTTCCCATCGTTACTTCTACAGATGTTAAGATTGACACTAAAGTTAGCGGTCAAAACCTAGAAGCTATGCAAAGAAGGATAGGATTACGCAAACTAAAAGTGATCATGATAAGGAAGTGAAAGAACACCATAGGGACAAGAAGTTTGATTTGAACAAAAGAATCGTGTTAGTTCTAGTATTAGCTCCAAGCTTACTAAAATTAATTCGAGGCCTTATGCTGTCTGCAAAACATGCAAAAATGTTTAATTTCTGGTAATCATGATAAATGTGATGTGTTATTTCTGAGGTCTAAGATTCATAACCAGTTAAGAAAGTTTGGAGAGCGAAATGATTAAGCAATCCTCGAAACCTACAGGGAAGGTTTTTACCAATGTAGGATTTCAAAGTGGAAGCCAACAGTCAATATTCACGAATGGCAAAACTTGCCCCTTAACTAGATCCACTATGCCTAGAGTAGTGCCTGTTAAGGTTTGGAAGCCAACCGGTAGAATAATCCCATTAAGCACAAAATGTCCCTCGACTAAGTCTAATGCTTCTACTAGTTTAGCTCCTAGTGACAATGACATTGCACCTAGGGTTTCACGATTCAAAGATTGTTTATACTAACCAAAAGGACCCCATGAGCACGTGGGGATCCAATGTTTCCAATTCTATGTCTTCGTCTGTTGTCCAAAGCAGTGTATAAGTCGCCCTTGGTATTTGGATTCGGGCGCTCTAAACATATAACTGGGCTCTAAACAATGACGCCTGCTCACATCAGATTCAGGCCTCGACTTCATCATTATGGAATCTGCAGATAACACTTCAGGCCCCGTTCCTCAAAGAAAAGAAAAGTGTATGCTTCAGGCGCTTTATCTTCGAAGAAGAGAAATCTTAATGTTTATGACCATTCTCATCGACATTCTTCATCAACAAGCTTCATGTTTCTCCCATGCTCATTCAGTCATCAAGTGGATCTACATTCATTAATGTATATTCTTATTTACTTGCTAAATCAAAAATGACAACTTCGGATGCAATTTTTGAGGGGGAGAAGAGTGAATATACTAAATGATGATGGATGTTTGAATAATGGTTATACGACTTAAAGTTTGATGACTCTCACTCACTAAGGATAAATGGGATTTATGAGAAGAGTGAATATACTAAATGATGATGGATGTTTGAATAATGGTTATATGACTTTGATGAGTGCTTATTCACTCATCATTTTTACCCATCTAAGACCACAAAAATGTCTAAAAACACGAAAATATGACCAAATATACTGCAGATATCCTTGGACCGTGTTTTTATGTGTTTCAGGTACAAAGGATCGAAAACAGGCAAAAACGACGAATTGAGCTCGGAATGGAAAACGTGCTTTTTGATGGAGCCGAAGCGGATTTTCTACATTTTTCAGAGTCCGGGATTCATATTAGGGAGTGAGCTTGGGGAATCAGACGGAAAACGTAAACCTAAACCCAAATTTCCATTTCACCTTTCACCCGAACCCAGTTTATCATTTTACCCTTAAAACGTTTTTCATTAAAAACAATTATTTTCAATTTTAACCATTTTTATTTAAAACAATTATTTTTATTAAAACCAATTTTTATTTTTACTAAAAATATTTTTCACTCTTAAAAAAAAAAAAAAAAAAAAACTACTATTTACAAAACTTAAAAATACATTTTTACAAAACACATAACACAAAAAAAAAAAAAAAAAAAACTACCCATTCCCCTTAACCACCCAACCCATTTCACATATTTACCCATTTCTTGTTTTACCCACACCCATTTTATCCCAAAGCCAGGATTACCCAAACCCAGAACACCACAAAACTGGCGCCCTAATTTCCCTCTCATCTCCTCTCTCCCCTGTCCCTATCACTCCAGAAGCAAACAAAGCAAGCACATGGTCTCATTGCCATGTTGGCAATCCCATCAATACCCATTGGTGCTAAGGAAATCAATGGCTCAGATGACTCCCTTGGTGCCCAAGATCAAAGGGATGGTTAAGATTGAAGAAAAGAAACACAAAGCAAGCCAAGACTCACTTTTGTCTCACAAAAGTAACACACAGCAGAAGCAGACAAGAAGACAAGACCAGGAGATAGTTTTCTTTTTATGTATAAATAGGCTTTTAGTGTTAGTGAGAAACCTTGTCTAGAATTTTGATATTCTATGTCCACTTCATTATTGTCATTTAATTTCCATGTAATTTTAATTTCAGTTTGATCTAAAGTCTCTTTTAATTTCAGTTTTGCAATTAATTTTATGAACCTGCCATCATTTTCTTTGAAATACATTGTTGTTAAAGAGTGTTATGAGTTTGTTTAAGTTCTTGTGGAGCCTTTGTTCAAGTTTACTAAGCTGTGATTACTAGTTTCATGCCCTTAATTTTTTTTTAAAACAACATTTTCGTCCTTAAAGGGGTGTTTGGAATTGCATGGTTTACGGGTCAAAAACCACTTTTGACCCATGTTTGATGTCAAAATGGTTTCAGTTGAGTGTTGAGTTAGTTTATTTGATGTCGTAATTAGTCCTTAGTTGTTAGGAAGCTGTTAGAGTAGTTTTTTTTTAAATCCAATTTGGTATCCTTAAGCAGCAAACAGCCCCACTGTCCACTTTTTTTTTTTAGTTTAATTTTAGGCAGATTTTAGCTAGATTGAGCATGTGAGTTTAGTTTTACAAATAGAATGTAGTTCAGTCTTAATCAGTGTTCGCTTATTTGAGGTTTCCTAGTTCCTTTAATAGCTTATTTTGCCCCTCGATGACCCCCCTTGCACCACTTTTGTTTCTGTCCTAAGCCCATGTCCATCAGTCCATTTGCACTTTTAAGCATAGTCTTAAGCTCTTATGAGTTAAAATCTAGTTTTTAGAGTACTTAGATGTATGAACTTTATTTTTATTTTTTTATTTTTTTGGATTTGCTTTAGCTTCTAGCATATGTTTAGGTAGCTTCATTTGCCTTTTAACACTCCCATTTGCTTGCTGCTGCTGTCATAAGCCCATTAGCAGCGTATTTTGAAGCTTTACTAAGTTTATTTTTTTGTTAAAAAGTCCTAATTTGATCTTTAGTTCATGTCCCAAAGAAAAAAAAATAAGTGTAACAAAAAGTGCTACTGCCAGGATTCGAACACTGGTCAGCGCCCTTTCACACGCACCAAACCAGTAGACCCATGACCATCTGCGCTAGTGCCTATGTTGTGTTATTCTTTACGCTCTTTAATATTTACTATGCATTTGTCATTTTGAGCTTATTCCATACTTTAGCTTTTTAACAGCTTATGGGTTATACCTTTGAGGTCCATTTTATTTTTCTTAGATAGATAATAGTTTAGATTAGTTTTGAAATTTTTTTCAGAAATTTTAACTTTCATTTAGTATTTTATTTTATTTTATTTGGTTTAAATAGTTTTTAATTCGTAATAAATAAAATAAAAGTCGAAAAAATACCCGGCTTTTTTCTAAAATTATTTTTAGTCATTTAGAATGTAGGAAAATTGGTTTTGCACCCGTAGGCTTTAAATTGCAAAGATTTCACGTTTTAGACACGGTGCATTCCCGGTTTTCGCGTTTTTTAGTTTTAATGCCCTAGGACGTAGTGTAGCTTCGTTTTATTGTTTCTTATGCTTAGTAGTAGTTAATTTAGTCATTTACTTTTTTACGTGCTTTATTTACTTCCCCGTTCCTTAATTAGTAGATAACGTAATCCAAAACAAAAATTCCCGTACCATTCGAGCACTTTAATAACAAACCTCAAACGTCACCGTCAATTCACACCTCGTTGGGAAACGACCCGGGTAATCACTTGCCCGGTATCACTTATCGAGTATTCGCGGGTTTTGCTTATCGATCTTTTTTCCAAAACGGTTGATTTGTAATTCTCTCGCTTATTTCGTATTTGATATTTTTGTATAACAATTGAAGTCATCAAAATTTTGGCGCCGCCGCCGGGGAGGTTGTGTTGCGACAATATCGTTAAAGGTTTGACGATTAGTGACTTGAAGAACCTTCCTCGTGAAGTTATTTGCTTTCTTTTGTATATATATATAAAAACCCAAAAACACAAAAATATTTTCCTTTTCAAAATTTATTTTCCCTTTTATGTTTTTTATTTATCAAAAACCCCAAAAATATTCTTCTCGTTCCTCTTATCCGTATGATTCTATTTCTCTCACCCTCTTTTACCATTTGATTCTATTCTTCGTATCCTCTCGACCATTTGATTCTACTTCTTAACCCTCTATAAGTTTAATTCTCATGGCGACGATCGATTATCGTCGTTGTTTTCACTGTAAAGGCCGTATGGAAGAGGATCAAGTTTATTGTCTCAATCCCGATTGTTTATGTACGCGGTGTGGAAGGGTTGGAGCAAGCAAATATTGCTATTGGTGCGAATTAGCCGATAAAAACTCTCTCGATGATTCTCCAAGTTTTTCCGACCTCCCACCTCAACCCGAGATTTGTTCTCTTGTTTCTGAGCCTAAACCGTCTAGAATTGATCAAAATCTTTCGCGGTTTACGGTTAAGGTTAAGAGAAAAGAACAAGAACCGGAGACCAAAACGGAAGTGGTGGAAATTGCTAGCTCTGAGAGCACACCACTTGTCCCATCTCCGGAATCTTCTAACGAAATCGTGAACATGATTGAAAACTTCTTAAATGAACTTCGTCAAGATTCAACTTCGGGAAATACAAATACGACTTGTGATATTGTGGAGCCCTCGATCCCTATTCCCGAGCCCGAGATATCTTCTTTCGATCAAGATTATTGCTACGGTTGTGGAGACGTGTTACCGAAAGGTTTTCGTTGTTTCAAATGTATGTGCGAGAGGTGTGGAAATTATCTTACTAATGGATTTTGTTCGATTTGTGCCGAGAATTCATTCGCTTATGATTCTAATCCAAATCCTTTCAATTATCCTCAGAACGATTTCAACTACCCTCCACAGAATTCATACGAACCACAACCGTACTATCAAGATTTCAATGATCCTTCATTTCAGAATTTCTCTCCTCAAATTCCTTATTGTGCAAATTGTGGGGGTCCTCATTATGATTACCAATGTCAATCATGGAATCAAAATTACTATGGACCTGATCCTTGTTATAACACTTCCAGTTTTGATAATTTCCAACCCCCACAATTTCCTGTCATTGAACAATATCCCGTCATTGATCAACATCCTCGTGAGAAAAGTATGCTAGAAGAACTTGCCGAAGACCAAACGTCTCGCAACGAAAAATCTATGCTAGAATTACTTGAAGAAGAGGAACGAGCCGCTAAGATTCAAAGATGTCTTGAAGAAATACGAATCGAGGAACAAGCACTTGCAAGACGTGCCCGATGGCTCGCGACTTAAATTGACGATGATGGTGATAGTGACGATGATGATGAAAGTTTGTCAGCCGAAACCACACCCGAAGAGCCCGTTAACTCTCTAAGTATAGGGGATGAGCATCTTAGCACTACTCCGGAAACGGAACTGTCTTGTGCTGAGAACCTTGTCCCAACCCCAAGTGAGTGCGAGGGTGTCTCTAATATGATGTGTGATGAGCCGGTTGATGATGATTCTTCTCCTCCCACCCCTAATGATTCTGTTGAGATGATCTCCGAGTCTGATAATGACTATACGTCGTTTGACGATTCCTTATCGTGTGGAGACATCGAGTATGTTGAGGAAGATCCTTCTGAGCTCGTCAGCTTAGAAGAAGTGAGAGATTTTGAACCTGAAGAAAGAGAAATCGACACTGATTTTGATTCGGATGATGAAGATATTCTTGTTGTGTCCGAGGAACCTTTCACTATGGCATTCACTAATCCTCTGTTTGACTTCGATTCTGAATTCACTCTCGTTTCAAATAACCCAATGTTTGACATTCAGAATGAGGATAGTGACCTTTACTTGGAAAACCCCGTTATCTCTTTACCCGAGCTCGAGGATTCTACTTCTGAAGAAAAGAATAGTGGCAATCCCACTTCGACGTTAGACCTTCTCGAGGAGTTCGCCGATGAACTTGCTCTTATCGATTATTCTCCACTGGGAGATGATGATGCTCACTTCGACTTTGAAGCCGACCTCGCTGAATTGGAAAATCTCCTCTACAATCGGTCTTCTGATAATTTGTCGAGTGACACTCTTATGGAAGAGGTCGACTCATTTCTTTCTCCGGATGACTCGATGCCTCCGGGTTTTCAGAGTGACGATTATGGCTTAGGTCCATCATCCACTCGTCCGCCTGCTAAACCGCCGGATGATGGAATCTTCTCTAAGCCCGATACGGATATTCCCACTGCTTCAGTGGTGGATAAGATTGTTGAACATTCGCTCAATGTTCCTCAATCTAATCTTTTGCCCACCCAACCCACCCGTTGTCAAAAATTTGACACTCTCCTTTCTTATCCCGTCTCTTCTCCATATCTTATCTCCTACGGGAGTGAAGATACCATCTTTGACCCCGGCATTTCTCATTCTTTTAAGCCGGTTAGATCTCATCGGAGTGGAACTTTCAGCACATTCAATGTTTCTTCAAACCATTTGAATGAAAGTCCGATTGAGATTTTCTCTTCCACTTGCTCCCCCATGGACCAATGAATTCGGGGTTGAGTCAAGCTAGCGACTCGGTGAACAAAAACAGTAGCATTTCATGGGTGTCCACCCATGTTTCTGACTTCTTTCTTATTTCTAACACTAAGTGTGGGGAAACCCCATGTTGTTTTCTTGTTGTGTGCTTGCCCTTTGCTTTTAGGATTCCCGTAGATCGTGATTATTAATGCTCGCTGTTTTCGATTCAAAGCCGCCCAATATCCGATCTTTTGCTAACGCTTTATCTAGGGATATCTTTTAAAATCCTTTTGTGAAAAAAGATTTCGCTTCCACACTTGGCTAGTAGTATTACCTTTTTCCGTTCTATAGTTTCGCTACGGCCGGTACTTAGAATATTGAGGGCAATATTCAATTCTAAGTGTGGGGGGGAATTCTAGCGAATTTTGATCACATGTTTACCTTCTAGTACCCTAGCACCCCGTTTTGACCACAAATTTTAAAATTTTATCGTTTTAAGTCAAGTATTTACATTTACAAGAAGTGCTTTGCACAAAAATAAAGCATTGATGCTTCGGTATTAATGGTAGTTTAGTCTTGATTCGGCTAGAACAAGGGGAATCCCGACTCTGCTAGAGTGTTGATCTAGCTGCTCTCTTAACATTTAGGCTAAGGTTTTACGCGTTGTGCAAATGAAAATGCTAAGCGTGGAGTAGTTGGTTCTCTTTAGAGCTTATATAAGTAATCTATGGCTTTTTCTCCCAGAAGCTAACTAATTGGACTTAAATACGTGTTCATTGTCAAACTTTTGAACATTCAAATCGTATTGTTACAATAAAAAGTTTTTAAGCAAAATTGATTTAGAGTCCGAGTTCAACTTTTTATTTAAATTTCCGAAAAAGCATACTTTCTTTAAATCTGAATAATGTTGCAAAATGAAAGTATCGAAAGTTGCTTGAATGATGCAAAAAGTTGCAAGTTTAAAAGTTAAAGTCAAAATGAATGTGAAAAAAAAAAAAAAAAAAAAATGATGAAAAAGTTGAAAATTGAAAAAGAGAAAGATATGAGTTGCGTGAATAAAAGCACTATGTTGCTTGTGAATAAATGTGCGAAACTTGCTTTTTCTTAAATTTAAATCGGAAGTTGAACTCGTATTCGTCGGTTGTAATCCATTTAGGTTTAGTTTTAACTTAACGGTAGCTTCGTAAATCTTTGGAATCGAATTCCCGCTAATTCCGGTACTATTCTCTGTGAGGTGTCAAAAGCCCGTCACTTAAAACCTATGTTTTGGGATGTGCCGAGAAGAAAGCCGCTACATGGAAGAGGCCCTTTCGATCCTTAGACTTTCATCGTTTCCGGTGGGTTAGTACTTTAGTTAAGTGGATAACAACCATAACAAATGTCGATTTTAATGGTCAAACTTTTGAAAATGAGCACACACACTTAAATTTTATGAATTGCGGGAGTAAAAAGTTAAGTCTCGACTTACATAGATTATTTGTATAAGTAGTGTTAGCATTTTACAAAAAACGTTTGCACAATAAGTTTAAGCTTGGTTTGAGAGTATAAAAAAGAGGATGACGATTATAATTCCCCGGAGACACCCATTTTGTGTGAATCCCGTTCTATGATGCCATGTTTTGATGATCAAGCATGTTATTTATTTACGTTCAAGTTTAAATTTCTCGTAGTTGAATAAAAAGTGGAGACGGGGTATTCTTGGTATTTTTGATCCTTTCATTACTTCATATGATCGGATTGCTAGGGACTAGCAATTGATAGTGTGGGGGATTTGATGAGTGCTTATTCACTCATCATTTTTACCCATCTAAGACCACAAAAATGTCTAAAAACACGAAAATATGACCAAATATACTGCAGATATCCTTGGACCGTGTTTTTATGTGTTTCAGGTACAAAGGATCGAAAACAGGGCAAAAACGGACAGAATTGAGCTCGGAATGGAAAACGTGCTTTGCTGATGGAGCCGGAAGCGGATTTTCTACATTTTTCAGAGTCCGGGATTCATATTAGGGAGTGAGCTTGGGAATCAGACGGAAAACGTGAACCTAAACCCAAATTTCCATTTCACCTTTCACCCGAACCCAGTTTATCATTTTACCCTTAAAACGTTTTTCATTAAAAACAATTATTTTCAATTTTAACCATTTTTTATTTAAAACAATTATTTTTATTAAAACCAATTTTTATTTTTACTAAAAATATTTTTCACTCTTAAAAAAAATTACTATTTACAAAACTTAAAAATACATTTTTACAAAACACATAACACAAAATAAAAAAAACAAACTACCCATTCCCCTTAACCACCCAACCCATTTCACATATTTACCCATTTCTTGTTTTACCCACACCCATTTTATCCCAAAGCCAGGATTACCCAAACCCAGAACACCACAAAACTGGCGCCCTAATTTCCCTCTCATCTCCTCTCTCCCCGTGTCCCTATCACTCCGTAAGCAAACAAAGCAAGCACATGGTCTCATTGCCATGTTGGCAATCCCATCAATACCCATTGGTGCTAAGGAAATCAATGGCTCAGATGACTCCCTTGGTGCCCAAGATCAAAGGGATGGTTAAGATTGAAGAAAAGAAACACAAAGCAAGCCAAGACTCACTTTTGTCTCACAAAAGTAACACACAGCAGAAGCAGACAAGAAGACAAGACCAGGAGATAGTTTTCTTTTTATGTATAAATAGGCTTTTAGTGTTAGTGAGAAACCTTGTCTAGAATTTTGATATTCTATGTCCACTTCATTATTGTCATTTAATTTCCATGTAATTTTAATTTCAGTTTGATCTAAAGTCTCTTTTAATTTCAGTTTTGCAATTAATTTTATGAACCTGCCATCATTTTCTTTGAAATACATTGTTGTTAAAGAGTGTTATGAGTTTGTTTAAGTTCTTGTGGAGCCTTTGTTCAAGTTTACTAAGCTGTGATTACTAGTTTCAT
>OU343219.1:103816909-103900014 GCA_910596185.1 Chrysanthemum makinoi | reverse complement strand
GGGGAGAAATCCATTCACATAATTGTCTTTTGTCAAAATTTATGTCTCTTAGACTCTAAAATACCAACACATAGGTAAATACCACTTAGCTAAAACGGTTCGAAACCACAACTAGTTCAACCTTTTTAACCTTATATCACAAGTTTGCACCAATACCTCATCAAGTGAAAAACACATCATGTGTTTTACAAACTTCTTCATCTCCACAATCAACGAATCTAGGATTTTCCTTAAACTAGCACCTTACAACTTCACTATCTAGAACACCATCACAGGATCTTATCCTTTTCTCGCTTGACATATATCATGCATGTCATTGTTAGTGCAAACAATATATTAATCAAAACAACCATTTCCAACACGTTGGTCCATCCAACTCTCACTTATATGATGTCATTCTCATCCTCATATAGGTACTCATTATTATTATTATTAGTATTTTCCATATTGTCTTCACTTCTTTTCAAAGTGATAATCATCCATGTCGGTCAAAACCATGCTAATACTACCTTTCCCATTGTCACCTAGAATAGGTCATTTTATAATTCGTGTCAATCAATGAACGAATTTATCTTCATGTTATCACTTTTATATATTCTTAGATAGAACACATTATTGATTACTCTTGGGTTGAAGCATATGAGAACTTGCTCAAAACAATAGGTTGTTAGCATCAATAAATCATTCAAATCATAACCCTTATGCATCATTGAAATGCAATGTCCAATCATATTTTTCTTCTTAGCTTTGGTCACTTGACATGACGAAAGGATTGCATGAGTCCATATTTTTATATTTGCTATACATATGAGTTTCTAACTCCTTAATAGCTTCCTACCTAATCACCACCACCTTCCATCACCACTTTCACTAATCATCACCACCATGGATTAGCGAAAACTTACTTTTGTAAATCTCGAGTCATCTATCATCACCACATGAATCCTACTAGTAAACTGACACCAACACTAGCACCACTAGTGGCACACCCGGTGGAAGACTTCATATCTTCTTTCTAGGAACTATTTTGTAGGCTTTTATCATATTATATTCTCACTTTTCTTATGATTGTAATTAGGAGACTACACTTCATGAGATCTTTGATTATATCATTTATCACATATATACATCTTATTTTTCTTTGTGAAAAAAGATGAAATATATTGCACTAATGTTTTTCATTGTAGGTTCATCACCATATACACTTGATTGTATATAACTTACTCATCTAAGGATGAAGTTTGCATCAATTATTTTTCTTATTTTAGGTGCTTCTTGACATCCTAGAACAAGGAGGAATACCCTTTAAGCACTCATATTGCATCGTCTATACACTTGGTTGTATATGACATATTTGTCTAAAGACAAAGCTTCTATTATACTAATATTTATTTTGAAGGTTCATCTTTACGCCCTAGAGCAAGGGGCTTCCGTCCAGAATTTCTTGAATGCATCTTATACACACTTTGTGTATATCACTTACTCGTCCAATGACGAATATAGTTTTGCACTAATAATTGTTTTGTAGGTTTTAATCATACCCGACACCTCAAACAAGGGGAGCAACCGTCGAGGGGAGCATGCGCATTTAGCATCATTCTCACTTTTCAACAAGTATTTGTGCTTCGATAAAAAGTGGAGAAAATAGGCTAACATTGCTATGGATTTTACTTTTTCATATATTTCTCATAATTTTTGTTGCATAGAACTAACCTTGATGTAGGTTAAGCCTCTTTATTTGATCCATGGATCCGCTACCAAACAAGGGGCGGATTGAAGTGGACGATTTAACTTCACTAGGGATGATGCAAGCTCGCTTTTTGGGAGAAATTAAGTTAAACTCCAAGGACACGCCCTTTTTGTTTTCGACAAAGGGGAGAAAAGAGTGTAAGGAAGGTAATGTAAGGTAGTAAGGATACAAGTAACCTTTTACATTTTACTTTCTATTACGTTTACATATCTTTGTCATCATCAAAAAGGGGAGATTGTTAGTGCAAATATTACGATATTTAATCTATACAGCTCGTTTGTTTTGATTGATGACAAACATGTAACTTGTAATACATAACGTAAAATGTACAAGTTACTTGTAATTACATTTGTCTCAACATACATTCAACACCTCTCGATGTCTCAAGTCCTCGTATGTTACAACAGAGGTTCGTACATGTTTGTTATGTGGCATTATGATCAAACCCATTAACAAATCATTTAGAATGTTTAAAATACATTTAGAGTCACTAAGTATTTTAATAGGTTAACCATTCTATTTAGAACCTCATTTTACATTTTGCATTCACAAGTATTTCAAAAGGTAACTAGACATTTTATTAACTAGTTACATAATACATTTTACAAGTTTACCTTGATAAACCTTTTAATCTAAAAATGGAAATACATGTTACATCATGTCATGCATCATCTTTGAAATCCTTGGAAGATCACTTGAATATTTTGGTTAGATTGACACACAATATATCAAATGTGATCTTAGTAAGATGTGGTAATATCTTGGAAAGATTTGAAGAAAGATTTTTTAGATTTTGTGTCAGCACACGGAACCCTTTTCATAAAGGCGGAACCCTTTAAAGGGCTCCTTGGTCCGTGGACGCTCCTGTCCACTTTTGGCTATAAATAGAAGCCCATTGTTTTCCCATTGCTTCACCACTTCAAATCATCTTCTCCACCTTCTTGCATACATTTAGATCAATCATTAACAATGTAATAACATACATTAAACACCCTAATGATCATGATCATAATGCTTCTAACATTCATCTTTTTTG
The DNA here is from genome assembly GCA_910596185.1 of Chrysanthemum makinoi. NCBI lineage: Eukaryota > Viridiplantae > Streptophyta > Magnoliopsida > Asterales > Asteraceae > Chrysanthemum > Chrysanthemum makinoi. Next base: position 103,897,228 of record OU343219.1, on the reverse strand, counting down.
TAAGCATACTCTTTGATCAACCAAGGAAAGTTTGGAGATTTAGCCATCCCCACTTACCACAAGTTGAAGATCTATCACAAAAAGTTTAGGGAACTTGTGATCTTCATCATGAAGGCTTCCTATCAATGGAAGTTCATTTAGAAGTAGTTATTCATATCCATTAGACATTTGTGTCATGGATCATTAGTGTAAACATCATTGCATCATAACAACACTTTCACCAAACTAGATTAGATGGTTTATGTGTTTGTGCCATAAAACACAAGGTTTATTATGTTGGGCCATAAAACATATTGGGAGTGGTTGTACCTTGTAAAAGAACTCGACATCTAGCTTAGTGTCGGAAATATTGTATAGGCGGCGTTAGGTTGGTTCTACGAACTAGAACCGGTATTTAGCTTTGTACGGAAAAAGTGTAGCGGCGATTGTAAGGTTTTCTCCGGCGAGAAGGGAGCTTGTTGATTTAGTGAAGTAACTCTCGAGTTGGGTACTCGAGGAGTGGAGTAGGGCGGAAAGGAGATCCGTGACCGAACCACTATAAATCCTCGTGTTTGGTTTGCACTTTCCTTTCTTTATCTCTTTACTTTTATACTTGCACTATACTATTGTTTGTGATGTGGTTTGATGTTCATGATTGTGTGACAACTTGGTTTACCATACTTTATATTAGTCACAAACAATAATTGGTACTTTCATATTATAACAAGCTTCGTAAGCGATTTGATAATAAAGATCTAAAGTTTTAAGCGTAGCGTATTCACCCCCTCTACGTTTCCATAGGGTTGAGCTATTAACGATCAAGATTCTTTGAAGCAGCATCGTAGTGGCAATATCTTGAATACATTAGACCTAAGATGTGCTTGAAATTTGCGAGAGTAAATCAAAAGTTCCTATTTCTCAGAAAAATTAATGTTCCGAACACTCTGCTTCACATCCGGTGCTCTTAAAGTTTAGCGGCTCGATAGCCGCTCTAACGGACATGATCCATTGTATGATAAAAGAGGTAAAGGAAATCAAAAGCGAAATTCAAAAGCGGAACCAATCAAAGCCATAAACAAGGTGTGTGAAATTTGTAGTGGTCCACCGCGGCGTATTATGATTGTCAAGCAACCGATGCTTCTTTTTACCAAGCTCCACGTAGCTGGTAAACCACAATCAATACCGACCACAAATTGATCCTCACTACCGTGCCCTAGCGGTATGACACCACCTGGTTTTCACTCTTGCAAAACCATGGCAATCAAAACCATGGCAATCAAAACCATACATAATCAAAATCGCTTTGTTTCGAATCAAGGACACAACTTCAATAACTCTCAAAATTTAAATCAAAACCGGAACAATTTCAACCAACCATATCATGCTCCTAATCATCAAAGTTATCAACAACCTCCTCAAGCTCCATACAAATGACTTCATGAAAATGGTAGGTCGAAACATTGATGAGTGTGTAAATACTCATCATTTTTGGTTAATCTGAACTGCAAAGCGGTTAAAATGCTCGAGAAATGCATCAAAATACTGAAAATATCTTAAAATGCATTTTATATGTTTTTGATGCAAAATGTTCAAAATCAGATGAAAAACGAGCAAAGTTTGCATAATTGGCAGTTTGGTCCCAGACTTTCAGAAAATGGCAAAATCAGTCCCTAGGCATTTATTTTAAAAGAAAAGTCACCAAAGGTCCTTTTGTAATCATAAATTATCATATTTAGTCCTTTGGTGAAAAATCTAAAAATTTTGGGAAATTACAGTTTAGTCCACGAAAATCCAAAAATGGTCAAAATTAGTCCTTGGGAATTTCAAAAGTGTCAAAAATTAACCCTTGGATTATTAAAGTTTGGCAAGACCAACCCTTGACTACATCTTCATAATTTACATGTTTGGTCCCTTGAATTTCAAAAGTTACACAAGTGATCCTTGTGTTATTATTTATAAACCAAGCCGGACCTAGTATTTAACCCAAGCCCAAACACTAAACACCCTGGCCCAAATCTTTTACCCGGTCCGTTACCCACAACCCGACAACCCAAACCCAATGGTTTAAATAATATTAACCCGCCCCCTTTTCCTGTCATCTGACCAAAATGTCGCAACCTCCCCCTCCAGCCACCTCTTTTGCCACCTACTCCACCTTTGTCTCCCCCACCTCTCACTAACAACCAAATTGCATTAAATGTAGTCTTCCTGTCCAAGATATCAAAGACCGTTTTCCGCCAATTTCAATAAATGGCGGGGATTGCTTCTAGCCATCCAGGGTTGAGATTATTCTGGGATCACTTTCGAGGAAAGCTGAGAAAAAGTTTGAGCATAAAAGGAAGCGAGAAGAGGCAAAGAGAAGAGTAGTTAGTTTAGTTTGTTAAAATGTATGTCGTTTTGTAGCTTAACTTGTCTAAAATAGTTTTAATCGTATTTTCAAGCTTATTTTGTATCAAATACTTGATGTTAAGTGTGTTCCAACTCATTTCAAGTTTGAATTCAAAGTAATGATCAGTTTCCACAATTTATGTCCACTGTTGAGATTTTGATTTTCAAACTCATTTGTTTAAGCTTTTAACGACAGTTTCAACATCAAACAAGCATATAAGCTCATAATAGCTTTTATAAGCTTGTGTTTAGATCTTAACAATATTGAAACCTGGTCAACAAAAGTCAACATGGGTAAGAAAAATGATGCAGAACAGGAAAGGGTTGATGCAGGCATGGATTTGGGTTGAATAATAGCTAGTTGGATTGATTTGGTAGGTTAGTGTTCCTGGTTTCATAGTTGGCAAGCCATAGTGGCAAGGGACCTCTGTAAGTGATTTCAAGGTTTCTTTGTACAATCTTCATTTTTAGCTATAACTGGTTTAAATCTGTTCCATAAGATGTATTTAGGATATATAGATGTAGTTTGATCATTGAATCAAGATTGCTCAAGTGTTATCTCATTTTAAACTTCAAAGCAGTTAGATTAAGGGGTGTTTGGTTTATAGCTTAAATCTGTACTAGAGGTGTGTTTGTGAGTTAAATTAGTTTGTTCATGCTTGTTTGACTAATTTGAGTACATATCTGTCTTACTTTTGTGTTTAGTACACGCAAAAGTCAAAATCAACAAACAATCTCAACTGATTAGCTGTTGAGAGATTTTTAAATCAAAAATCTTGTTTTATGTTCCAAAGTCATAAATAAAGCTTGCAGAGGTTTGATTTCTTCATATAACATCAGTCTTAGCACTTAAAATCAGTGGTAAAGTTCAAAAAAAGTCAAAGTTCATTTTCTTCAAAAGTCAAAAAAATCCAAAACACGTTTTGAGCCAACTACTAAGGATTTTCTTGAATTCATCTTTGGGTCTATCAAGTTGGATTGGCATTTTAGAAACTTCAACTGGTCTTGTTACTTATCACCATTTTTGTAAAATTTTACAATTTTTATAAAAGCTCCAAACAAGCCCTTCTTTTAGGCCATATTTTGCCACGCTCCATAGATTCATATTCACTGAATTTTCTCGGATTTTGTGCAAGGTGCACAGGGCTCATAAATTTGGTCATAGTCTAATTTTTGGTATAATTGATCTCAACCAGGTCTAGAATAAGTTCCAATTTGAAGTTTTTAGTTTTAGCTTGATTTGTGACTTGTGCTTGTGTTTAAAGTAGGTACTAATAGCATTTTAGCTTATTCACTCAACTCTTCAAATTTGATCAATCTTGCAATTCAGTGGTTGTAGCTTGTTAATTTCTGTTTCATTTGGTCACTTTTAGTATATCATAGCTTCTGTTAACAGTTGGTAGCTTAGCTTGTTCATTTGGCTTATTTAGTGCTTATTCATAAGCACTTGTGACATCAGTTTCATATTCTTCCAAGCAACCTACTGTTTTTCCATTTTTCCTAGTTTCCTAACATCATTTTAGAGTTTTCCAGAAATTTTCATATTTTTCCAAGCTTGTTTGATATTTTTCTGCATTTAAATCATTTTTTAGCATTTTTTAATTAGCTTTTAATACAAAAAATTCAGAAAAGGTTCAAAAAAATAATTTTTCAATTTTCTTAGGTTTAGATAAATATAAAAAGTAAAAAAAGTAATTTTTCAGATTTTTCATAGTTCATTTTGTAATTTTTAGTAATTTAATTAGTTTTTAATAGTTTAAAATTCCTAGAAAATAGAAAATAATCAGAAAAATACAAAAATAGTTTTGAAAATTCTCTTTTGATATTTTAGACTTTTCCAATTCATAATTTTATTTTTCTAGCCTAATTTCCTATTTTCTTGTATTTTAGGTAATTATTTAATAGTTAAAAATAGTTTTTAATTAGATAATTAGTTATAAAAGTAATTTTCTTTTTCTATAAATTTCTCTTATCATTAGGATTGTAAAAACATCATTTTCATATTTTTAGGGTTAATATTTTGTAAGTTTTACTTTTAATTTTATGCGTCACGTAGTTTTTAATTTCAGTTTCGTAAAAACATAAAAACAAAAACATCATTTTAATTATAGTGATAGCGTTTATTTAATATTTTTTATCTTTTTAATCTCCTTTTAATTTGCATTTTAGCCCTTGTAGTTTATGTCCTTCTCCTTAGTTATAATAATTCACAAATCCCTTTTTCGTTCAAATTTCTCGATCACTTTACGTTTGATAATCCATTGCATAGCTCGCTTGGACATAACGACCCGGGGAAACACTATACTCCCCGATCTTCATTGAGTTCGTTTCTGAGCCGTTTAAGCTTGTTACGGTCTGTCATTCACAAGTGGCAGGCTTGAGTGATAAAGCTTGACGTGTTGGCGCACATCAAATTTTTTGCGCCGCTGCCGGGCTTGAGGTTGTCTGATTATCTTACGTTTAGCAGATTAGTGATTTGGATATTCACTCTTTGTTCATACCATCCATCTGTATATGTTTATATTTTCTTATCCAAAATCCAAAAATACTCTTCTCATTCTAAAATCCATATGATTCTATTTCTCTTACCCCTGTCTGTTTGATTCTTTCTTCTTTAACCTCAAAACCGTTTGATTCTATCTCTTTAACCCTCTATATGTTTAATTCTTATGTCGACAATCGTCAACATCATCGTCACAAGTGTGTGTGGCGGTGTGGAAGGCCTAGTTCAAGCGAATTTTGCAATTCGTGCGAATTATCCATCAAAAATTATTTTCAAAGTTATTTCGACCACCCGCCCAGCACGAAATACATTCTAATCTTGACAAACCGGTTCAAGCCGGACTACCCCAAGCACCCACCGAGGATTACGAGGACACTGAAAATAGAGCCTGTAATCTAATCGAACAAATTCAAGCCGATGAAAAAAGGTCGAGAATTAGAATTGATTACGATGAACCCGTTCAAACATCGGTGACTAGCAAGAATGACTTGCCTAATCTTCACGTTTCTCAAGAACCAGAACCGGAGACCATAACGGAAGTGGTGGAAATTGCTAGCTCTCATAGCACACCACTTGTCCGCACTCGGTTTTTGAATGTTCTTGAGATTTGATAGTCATCCGGATCACCATGTTGGTTTTGTTGATTCTTTGAATAAACCGATTTTTTCTCATTACTCTCAAATGCAATCGTTTATTCCTTGTGTCGGTTGTGGTGAGCCTCTCTTTGGTTCACCCTGCGTTGGTTATGCGTGTGTACAATGTGGTAATGATATCCATAACGGGAGTTGTTTGTTTTGTGGTTCGAGGAATTCATTTGATTATGATCCTAATCCGAACTCATTTAACTACTCCTCAAACTTTTCAATACCCACCACACCCGACTTATCATCATATAATCAACATACCTACTGTGAATTTTGTGGAGGTCCTCACCAAGGATTTGAGTGTCAATCCGGGAACACGTTTGTCTATGAACAGTTTTTCGGTGATGCTCGAACTTTGGTTATAACCAAAATCCATATGATTCACCGTCGAGACTCAACGGTTTCTTGTTGTGATACTGTGGAGGTCCCCACTTCAGCTCTGATTGTCAAATAGGGAACCCATTCCTTGTTTGCAATCATGACTCTTATGTTTGACAATTTCCAACCTCCACAGCACTATACGGTTCAAACTCCACCTGAGACGTTGTCTCAAGAAATCTCCCAAGATTTTGAAACCACAATGAAAAAACTTGATGATATAATTCAAAACTTTAAGAATCAAGTAAGTGGTGAAAAGACCATAGGAGAATTCTGGCGAAGCGAAGGCTATAAAGCTAGGGAAGAATTATTAGCCCTAGAGCATGCAGCTCAAGGCATTCAATTTCTTAAGGCGCTCTATATGATGATGACGAGGAGAGTTTTTATCCTTTTAGAAATAATATTTCTCAACCTCCTCGGTCGGTTGATATCAGCGATTGAGATGCATCTCAACAAACTGAAATCACACGGCTCCCATTGACTCTCTCATAATGGGGGACGAGCCTCTTAGCACTATTCCAGAAATGGAATCGTCTAGTGTTGAGAGCCTTGTTCCAATCAAGTGAGTCAGGGTTATCTCGGTATATTGTGATAAGCCTCTTGATGATGATTCTTACCCTCCTCTTGACATTCCAAATGATCATGTTGATATGTTCTCGATTCGACAGCGATTGTACCGTTTGACGATTCTTTATCCTATGGAGACATCGATTATGTCGAGGAGCTACCTTCTGAGATAGTTAGCTTAGAAGTGAGAATTCGATGATCACGGAAATGAGGGCGAATGCTTCGTGAAAAATTGTTCAATATAAATCTCCTCGTTTCTAAGATCGAATCATTATGTGCTAAGTCAGCTTCATCTCCTATCCCTGTTGTGGATAGTGACTCTACATTGGACGAGCGAAACATCTCACGAACTTGAGGCTTTTTCCAATGATTCTCTTCATGAAAAGTTCTCCGGTGAACTCTCTCATGACATATCTCCTCAGGAATATGATCATTTCTATTTTGATCTTGAGGATGATATTGGCTCGGAGGAAGGTGTACTCTATCATAAGAGTTTACTTATTGATGATACTCATCAACTTCCTCGATATGTCTACATTTGAGGATGACGAATGGATCCTAATTGTTATAAACATCTTCCTTCCATTCCTCCACATGATGTGACTTCTCTCTTCTTCACTCCTTCGGGAGTGAGGACACTATCTTTGACCCCGGCATTTTCATTTATCATCATGCCGGGTCTTTCTCTTGTATATCTCGTCGGTGTGGAACTTTGGCGTTCTTCATGTTTATCCAAACATCTTGAATGAAAGTCCGATGGAGATTGTTTCTTCCACTTTGCTTCCCCATGAACCAATGAATTCGGGGTCGAGTCAAGCTAGCGCCTCGGGAATCAAAAATAGCCGCCATATGGGTTTTCACCCATATTTCGACTTCTTTCTACTTTCTACCACCTAGTAGTGTGGGGGTTGCCCACATGTGTGTGTATATAAGTTTCCTAAAAAAAAATCTTCTTTCTAAATAATGGCCGTAGTATTTTCCTTTCACGTTCTTTGTTTCGGCATAACCGCCGGTACTTTGAATATTGAGGGCAATATTCATTTCTAAGTGTGGGGGGGAATTCTCACGAATTTTATCCATATTTCTGACCCTAATTCCCCGTTTTGGCTAATTTTTTTTTTTGAAATAAGTCTACACTTTCTCATTTTAGTTATCAGATCGCCTTGTCTAATAAACAAAAGTTGGCTAATCCAGAACAAACGGCTCTTGGTAAAGATATCTCAAATCCGTTGACGGCTTGCAATTTGCCCAATATTGTATGGTATTCATTTCACCATATCCTTAAAAGTGAAGAGTTGGCTAGCCCGCAAGATTATGGCTTGTGGTAAAGGCCGTGGAAAAACCATAATTGGTAATCGACTCACCAAAGATAATATTGATAATTTATCTATGAGTTGGCTAGTCCAAACAAGCGGCTTCGGTAAAGACAAATCAAATCCGTTGGAAGTGGTGGTTTGCTCAAAATCATGGTTATCGGTTGTACCATGGTTCTTACTTGAACTGAAACATTTGGCTACTCCAGGAGTAATGGCTTTTGGTAAAGAGATGCAAATCCATTAAGTTTTTCTCAAAAGATTGCTAGGGACTAGCAATAGTTTAGTGTGTGGGATTGATGAGTGTGTAAATACTCATCATTTTTGGTTAATTCGAACGCAAAGCGGTTAAAATGCTGAAATGCATCAAAATCTTTGAAAATATCTTAAAAATGCATTTTATATGTTTCAGATGCAAAATGTTCAAAATCGATGAAAACGAGCAAAGTTTGCATAATTGATTCAGGTCCCAGGCTTTCAGAAAATGGCAAAATCAGTCCCTAGGCATTTATTTTAAAAGAAAAGTCACCAAAGGTCCTTTTGTAATCATAAATTATCATATTTAGTCCTTTGGTGAAAAATCTAAAATTTTGAGAATTACAGTTTAGTTCCTTTGAAAATCAAAATGGTCAAAATTAGTCCTTGGGAATTTCAAAAGTGTCAAAAATTAACCCTTGGATTATTAAGTTTGTAGACCAACCCTTGACTACATCTTCATAATTTTCATGTTTGGTCCCTTGAATTTCAAAAGTTACACAATTGATCCTTGTGTATTTCTATAAACCAAGCCAGGACCTAGTATTTGGGACCAATACTAAACACCTTGGCCCAAATCTTTTACCCGGTCCGTTACCCACAACCCGACAACCCAAACCCAATGGTTTAAATAATATTAACCCGCTTACTTTTCCTGTCTCCCAGGCCAAAATCAAATAGCAACCTCCCCACTCCAAGCCACTCTTTGCCACCCTACTCCACCTTTTGTCTCCCCCCCCACTCACTAACAACCAAATTGCATTAAATGTAGTCTCTTCCTGTCCAAGATATCAAAGACCAGTTTTCCGCCAATTTCAATAAATGGCGGGATTGCTTCTAGCCATCCAAGGGTTGAGATTGTTGCTGGATCCACTCAGAAAAGCTGAGAAAAGTTTGAGCATAAAGGAAGCAGAAGAGGCAAGAGAAGGGTAGTTAGTTTTTAGTTTTGTTAAAATGTATGTCGTTTTGTAGCTTAACTTGTCTTAAATAGTTTTAATCTGTATTTTCAAGCTTATTTTGTATCAAATAACAGTATTTAAGTGTGTTCCAACTCATTTCAAGTTTGAATTCAAAGTAATGTCGTTTCCACAATTTATGTCCACTGTTGAGATTTTGATTTTCAAACTCATTTGTTTAAGCTTTTAACAGCTTAGTTTCAACATCAAACAAGCTTATATAAGCTCATAATAGCTTTTATAAGCGTGTTTAGATCTTAAGCAATATTGAAACAGGTCAACAAAAGTCAACATGGGTAGAAAAATGATGCAGAGCAGGAAAAGGGTTGATCAGGCATGGATTTGGGTTGAATAATAGCTAGTTGGATTGATTTGGTAGGTTAGTGTTCCTGGTTTCATAGTTGGCAAGCCATAGTGGCAAGGGACCTCTGTAAGTGATTTCAAGGTTTCTTTGTACAATCTTCATTTTTAGCTATAACTGGTTTAAATCTGTTCCATAAGATGTATTTAGGATATATAGATGTAGTTTGATCATTGAATCAAGATTGCTCAAGTGTTATCTCATTTAAACTTCAAAACAGTTAGATTAAGGGGTGTTTGGTTTATAGCTTAAATCTGTACTAGAGGTGTGTTTGTGAGTTAAATTCTGTTTGTTCATGCTTGTTTGACTAATTTGGTACATATCATCTTACTTTTGTGTTTAGTACCAAAGTCAAATCAACTTAAACAATCTCAGCATTAGCTGTTGAGATTTTTGAAAATCAAAATCTTGTTTATGTTCCAAGTCATAAATAAAGCTTGCAGAGGTTTGATTTCTTCATATAACATCAGTCTTAGCACTTAAAATCAGTGGTAAAGTTCAAAAAAGTCAAAGTTCATTATTTCTTCAAAAGTCAAAAAAATCCAAAAACCTGTTTTTGAGCCAACTACAAGGATTTTTCTTGAATTCATCTTTGGGTCTTATCAAGTGGGATTTGGAATTTTAGAAACTTCAAGCGGTATTTGTTACTTATCACCATTTTGTATAAAATTTTACAATTTTTATAAAGCTCCAAACAAGCCCTTCTTTTTAGGCCATGTGCCTGCTCCGTAGATTCATTCACTGAGATTTTCTCAGATTTTGTGCAAGGTGCACAGGGCTCAATAGAGCTGGTCATAGTCTAATTTTTGGTATAATTGATCTCAACAGTCTAGAATAGGTTCCAATGAAGTTTTAGTTTTAGCTTGATTTGTGACTTGTGCTTGTGTTTAGTAGGTACTGTCTTGTTTAGCTTATTCACTCCAGCTCTTCAAATTTGATCAATCTTGCAATTCAGTGGTTGTAGCTTGTTAATTTCTGTTTCATTTGGTCACTTTTAGTATATCATAGCCGATTTTAGGTTGGTAGCTTGGCTTGTTCATTTGGCTTTTTGGTGCTTATTCATAAGCACTTGTGACATCAGTTTCATATTCTTCCAAGCAACCTACTGTTTTCCATTTTCCTAGTTTCCTAACATCATTTTAGAGTTTCCAGAAATTTTCATATTTTTTCAAGCTTGTTTGATATTTTTTGCATTTAAATCATTTTTAGCATTTTTAATTAGCTTTTAATACAAAAAATTGAGAAGGTTCAAAAAATAATTTTTCATTTTTCTTAGGTTTAGATAAATATAAAAAGTAAAAAAAAAAAAGTAATTTTCAGATTTTTTCATAGTTCATTTTGTAATTTTTAGTAATTTAATTAGTTTTAAATAGTTTAAAATTCATAGAAAATAGAAAAATAATGGAAAAATAAAATAGTTTTGAAAATTCTATCTTGATATTTTAGACTTTTTCAATTCATAATTTTATTTTTCTAGCCTAATTTCCTATTTTCTTGTATTTTAGGTAATTATTTAATAGTTAAAAATAGTTTTTAATTAGATAATTAGTTATAAAAACAATTTTCTTTTTCTATAAATTTTCTCTTATCATTAGGATTGTAAAAACATCATTTTCATATTTTTAGGGTTAATATTGTGTAAGTTTTACTTTTTAATTTGTACGTCACGTAGATTTTAATTTCAGTTTTGTAAAAACATAAAAACAAAAACATCATTTTAAATATAGTGATAGCGTTTATTTAATAGATTTTATCTTTTTAATCTCCTTTTAATTTGCATTTTAGCCCTTGTAGTTTATGTCCTTCTCCTTAGTTATAATAATTCACAAATCCCTTTTTCGTTCAAATTTCTCGATCACTTTACGTTTGATAATCCATTGCATAGCTCGCTGGGACATAACGACCCGGGGAAACACTATACTCCCCTGATCTTCATTGAGTTCGTTTCTGAGCGTTTTAAGCTTGTACGATTCTGTCATTCACAAGTGGCAGGCTTGAGTACATAAAGCTTGGCTGATCGGGCGCATCAAAGCATGCGTTCAATGCAAACTCGGATCATAACATGAGAGGTGAGCTAAAAAGGAAATTGATACCACATTATCTCGGCGGACAAATGAGTTAAAAGAATATGATGGCGAGTTTCATGAACATGAATATGAACAAAGCTTCATCATCTTCTGGAGGACTCCCAAGCAATACTATTCCCAATCCTAATGCCGAGTTGAAAGAGTCACCACTTCGTAGTGGTAAGACGCACAATGGACCTAAGACTCCTATGCCCCTTCCTCCTGTGGCATTGAGTCAAGTTACCAAGGAGACAACGGACAAGGTGCAGTATTCAAGCCCACGATGCCGCTACGTCCCACCTTGGTAGTCAGTTTAAGTCCGGAACCCGATTCCGAAGAAAAATTCGAGCCAGAAAGACTTCCATCCGGCTCAAAAGAAGCCGGCTTCCTTACCCATCAAGAATGAATGATGAGAAGCTCAAAGACAAAAACAAAGAGCAAATGGAAAAATTTTTCCAAATCTTCAATGAGCTTCACTTTGATATAAGCTTCGTTGATGCTCTCGTTCTAATGCCTAAATTAGCATCCACGCTTAAAACTTCTGAGCAACAAAGATAAGTTGTGCGAGATGGAAAACCCCTCTAAATGAGCAATGCTCGTGGCCAATTCTTAATAAGCTTCCCAAAAAGCTTGAGAGACCCTGCCGTTTTAATCCGTGTGATTTCTTGGGGATGTTTCAATGCTCTCATTGGCAGATCTTGGCGTAGCATTAACCTCATGCCACTCTCGGTATGGAAGAAACTGTCTCTTCCTAAACTTACATCCACTTGTATGACACTGAGCTAGGACCGTACCACAACTCGTCCACTTGGGATAGCCGAGGATGTCGTGATGAAAGTGGGAAAGTTTCCTTTCTCACGACTTTGTTGTAGTAGACTTGATGCGAATCCTAGAGTTCCCCTCATCTTAGGGAGAGCTTCTTGAAAGCGAGTCGTGCTTTGATTGATGTGTTTTTGAAGAGTTGACCATTCGGGTTGACAACGAAGAGCTCACGTTAAATATCCTTGAACTCCAAACCTTTATACAAAAGCAGTGTTGCCACAATTGATAAAAATCCGAAAGAATCAATGCAACACTCTCAAATTTCACGGTTAGAGGAGTTTTTCAAAAACGTCTTGAGCTAAAAGCTTTGAAAATCTACCCTGGTTCAAACAAATGGTTTGAAAGCTGTACCAGGGAAGTCAAGAGTGTTCTTGATGATGATGACGATGATCTAGAATTGGAGACTTCATCGGAGTGGTGGAAATTGCTAGCTCTAAGAGCACACCACTTGTCCCACCTCCGGAATCGGTTTGTCGCATCGAGTTTGTTAACTCTGTGGATGAAACCAAACTCTCTTGTTTCATCACGAGTTGGATGATGATGTTTGTGATCCAATGGGAGACATTCTACCCATTGATGAATTGCTCAAAAATAATCCATCATCCTCTAGTCTTATTCCCAACTCTTCCATCCTTTCTCACTCATGAGGAAGATGACAACTTTTGGAATGAAGTCGATGCATTTCTTAGTGATGAGTCAATTTCAACGGGAATTGACAATACTACTGATCCGGAGGAGACATCCTTTTACGGAAAATCTTTGATTGAAGAACCGTTTCCCACCCTCCCTCCCGGACATCTTACTGACAATCGCCATATAAGCTTCAAGTTTAAGCTTAAAAATGTCAAAACTGGTGATTTGCTTCTTTCTGTGAGGAATGGACATTCTCATGTGCGTCTTTATTCCATTCTTCACAGATGGTGTGGTTGCTCTTTCCCTTTTCTCTTTCGGGAATGTGGACACCATCTTTGACGGTATCATCCTTATAGTTTCTACTATTAACAATACCGCGGTTGTATCTCGTCGGTGTGGAACTTTCCGATGTTCATATGTTTATTAACATTGTGAACGAAAGTCCGATCGAGATTGGTTTTCCACGTTACTTTCCCCATGAACAAATGAATTGGGGATGTCAAGCTAGCGACTCGGGAATCAAAAACAATATACGCCATATGGGTTTTCACCCATATTTCTGACTTCTTTCTACTTTCTACCACCCTAGTGTGGGGGAGTTGCCCCACATGTTGTAAAAAAATCTTTCTAAATAATGGCCGTAGTATTTCCTTTTCGTTCTTTGTTTTGGCATAACAGCCGGTACTTTGAATATTGAGGGCAATATTCATTTCTAAGTGTGGGGGAATTCTCACGAATTTTATCATGTAATTATACGCCCAATTCCCCGTTTTTGGCCAAAATTTTTTTGGAGTAAGTGTTTTACACTTACTCAATTGGTTATCAGTCCGCCATGTTTGCTAAACTAAAGGATTGGCTAATCCAGGAGCAAACGGCTCTTGGTAAAGATATCTCAAATCCGTTGACGGCTTGCAATTTGCCCAAAATTGTATGGTATTCAGCTCGCCATATCCTAAAAAGTGAAGAGTTGGCTAGCCCGCAAGATTATGGCTTGTGGTAAAAGCGTGGAAAAACCATAATTGGTAATCAGCTCACCAAAGATAATATTGATAATTTATCTAAGAGTTGGCTAGTCGAGAGCAACCCTGTAAAGACAAATCAAATCCGTTGGAAGGTGGTGGTTTGCTCAAAATCACATGGTTATCGGTGTACCATGGTTCTTACTTGAACTGAAACATTTGGCTACTCCAGGAGTAATGGCTTTTGGTAAAGAGATTCAAATCCATTAAGTTTTCTCAAAAGATTGCTAGGGACTAGCAATAGTTTAGTGTGGGGATTGATGAGTGTGTAAATACTCATCATTTTTAGTCAAATCTGAACTGCAAAACGTCTAAAACTGCTCAGAAATGCATCAAAACACGAAATATTCCAAAATTGCATTTTATATGTTTTAGATAAAATGTTCAAAATCAGATGAAAAATGAGCTAAGTTTGCATAATTGGCAGTTTCAGTCCCTTAAGTTTCAAAAATTATCAAAATAGTCCTGAGCCTAATTTCAAAAGTAAAATCACCAAAGGTCCTTTTTAAATCATAACTTGTCAAAATTAGTCCTTTGGTGAAAAATGTCAAAAGTTTGAGAAAATTACAAGTTTGGTCCTCCAACTTTGAAAATTGGCAAAAATTGGAAATGGAGAATGTCACTTTGGTCCTTGTACTTTTGAACTTGTCATTTCAACCCTTGGAACAACTTTGTGAATATGTGATTAAGTCCCTCAATTTCAGAAAATTACACAAAGGTCCTTGTCATTTAATCCCTTGTCAAACCAATTTGGACCTGCCGACCTTGGACCCCCTGTCATAATGAATTTTGAACCCACTTCTATTATTACCCACAGTCAAATACCCAACCACGCAAAAAGTCTCTCCTTCACCCTTTGTGCAACAAGATCATCCCATCCCCACTCCTCTCTCCTTTACATATTTTTGTTCCCCCACCTCAGTACCATCCATGTGCATTAAATGCACTTCCCCCCTCACTCAACCTATCCAGTACTTTACTCCAATTTTGGCGCCAAAACTGATTCTATGGCCAAGATCAAATTTAAGCCGTCCAATGGCTGAGGAATTTCTTTGAAACAATCGAGAATAGAGAACTTGGGTTATATAAAAGCAAAAAGAGGAGCAAGAGGAGTGAGTAGTTTTAATTTTATCTTAAGTGTCGTTTTAACATAGTCTTTAATTTAGTATAAAACCTGTAATATCTTGTTTCTTTGTATCAAACTAAGGTATTTGTATCATTATAACTTGTTTCCAAGTATCAATTCAGTTTATGTTAAAATTCCTTGTTTAAAGCCTCTTTTTTGAAATTTTCATTTTCAATTCTCACACAAAAAGCTTCAATAGCTTGTTTCTCAGTTCCACTAAGCTTATATGAGCTTAGCATAGCTTTTTATAAGCTAAAGTTTAAGTTTCAATCAATATTGAGTTTGGTCAAAGAAAGTCAAACTGGGCCAAATTTGGATTCAGAAATGGACATGGGTTGGTGTAGCATGGAAATGGGGTGATTTGGAATGATTTGGGTGGACATACTTAGGATAGAGGTTCTGTGATTGTTTAAATTCAAGCCATAGTGGCTGGGACCATTTTAAAGTCAATCCCAAGTTCCATTGCATATTCTTCAATTATAGTCATATCTAGTTTTAATCTGTTTAATAAGTAGTATTTAGGTTATTTTAATTAGTTTAATGTGCATTAGCTAGATCAATGGGTAGTTCATTTTAAATTGCAATCAGATCTAAATGGGGTGTTTGGATTAGTTATAATCTGTGTTGTAATGTGTTAGTGTTTGAAGTCTCTTGGTTTATGCTTTTTAGTTCATTTGAACTCTTATCATCTTAATTGTGCCTGACAACACACCTGAAAGTCAAAAATCACTGAAACTGTCTTAACTTGCTCCTTTGTTGAGATTTTTAATAACAAATCACTTGTTTATGTTTAAAATCATAAAAGGTATCTTGCATTAACCTCATTTCATCCATTAACATCAATATCAGTCTACAAATCAAGCTCAAAGTTCAGTTTAGTCAACTGATCAAAACTGTTCTAAAAAGTCAAAACTAAAATCTTGTTTTGAGCCAACTGAGAGGATTTTTTATTGCCAGTTCTAATCAAATTCATTGAAGCTTGTTGTTCTAAAACTTCAGATCTCATTTCTTGTCACCATTTTTGTGCAATTTTACAAAATTTTTACAAGGTCCCAAAATGCTTGTCAAGAAGGGCTTAAGTGCCTGCACAGGTGCTTGAGCGCACAGGACTTGTGTAGTTCTTGGGTCCTTGCACAAGAGCTTATCTTAGCTCCTTTAGGTCTCAGCTTTGGATTTTACATAGCTAGCCAGGTCCTTTGAGGTTCCCACTTTGGTTTCAGTTTTTTAGCTTATTAGGTGCCTTATTTTTTAAGCTAAGTAGTGTCCCTAAACTTGTTTTTAGCACTTAAATCAAATAAGCCAAATCCTTGCAAGTTGCAATCCAGAGGTCATGAATAGTTGTTTCTGTGCATATTGGTTCTTTTATTTAGCTTCTGTTTTGGTTTGGTGCTTATTGATCTCCATTTGCTTATTGAAAGTGCTTATTAATAAGCACTTGCATCAGTTCAATATCTTGCACATAAGCACCTATTTTTCCATTTTCTTAGCTTCCTTATATATATTTTAGAGTTTTCCTGAAATTTTCAGATTTTTCTAAGTTGATTTGCTATTTTTCTTAATTTAAATTAGTTTTAAGCATTTTTAATTAGCTTTTAATACAAAAAAATTCAGAAAAGGTTCAAAAAATAATTTTTCAATTTTCTTAGGTTTAGATAAATATAAAAAGTAAAAAAGTAATTTTCCAGATTTTTCATAGTTTATTTTGTAATTTTTAGTAATTTAATTAGTTTTTAATAGTTTAAAATTCATAAAAAATAGAAAAATAATCAGAAAAATACAAAAATAGTTTTAAAAATTCTATTTTGATATTTTAGACTTTTCTAATTCATAACTTTATTTTTCTAGCTTTATTCCTAATTTCTTGTATTTTAGGTAATTATTAAATAGTTAAAAATAGTTTTAATTAATAATAATTAGATAATTAGTTATAAAAATAGTTTTCTTTTTCTAAATATTTTCTTTCATCATTAGGTTTGTAAAAATATCATTTTCATATTTTTAGGATTTATATTGCTTAAGTTTCACCTTTTTATTTGTACGTTACGTGATTTTTTATTTCAGTTTTATAAAAATATAAAAACAAAAACATCAATTTAAATATAGTGATAGCGTTTATTTAATAGTTTTTATCTTTTAAATTCTCTTTAATTTGCATTTAAGCCGTTGTAATTTGTTGGCTTTTTCTGTAGTTATAATAATCATTCCAAATCCTTTTCCCGTTCAAATCTCTCGATCACTTTACGTTTGATAATCCATTGCATAGCTCGCTGGGACATAACGACCCGGGGAAACACTATACTCCCCAGATCTTCTTTGCATTCGTGCTTAGAGTTTTAAGCTGTTTGATTCTGATTCATTCACAAGTGGCAGGCTTGAGTGATTTAGCTTGACTGTTTGGCACGCATCAGCGGCCTTGGTTATCGAAATATCGCGCACACCATTAAGTTTACTTGCCAAGGTAAGTTAATGATTCATATAGGTGTCTTTCACTTGGTTATCGTTTACTAAACAATCATAATCAACAGGTAGTCAAGGTCTACGCAAAGGCGTAAGTCTATAACAATACATAAGTCATACAAAACACACATAGAATAAACTAAGGAACGATTGTCATTAAATAAAAAAGGTTCATAACAAGGTCTCAAGTTAGAGTCTTGTCTAGGGCGATAGGGGTTTCCTCCCGAGTGCGTACAGGGAAGGGTACCATTGCCTTCTGGGTTGGACCCAACACTGTTGTGTGTGGGCTAAGCTTCATGCAGGCTAGGGGCCATGTAGCCCATAATTCTTAGTTAAAAAAATAAAGGCAAGCACAAAAAGCTTAGCCTTCCATAAAAAATGATATGCAAAGAGTATTCAGAGTAAACAAGATAATCGAAATCATATTGAAAAACTGATAATCAATGGTTTATGATGTGTAAAATATTCACTCTTGGTGTCTTCCTTCGTTCTTGAACCTCCCAAGCGAACTAGGGTTTCTACTCTTCCGGACTCTCTCAAAAATGTAGTTTAGATGTGTATTTATAGGCTAAAAAGGCTTAGGCCTTTATGTTGATACAACGTATGCCTATAGATGGGCATGCAGCGTATGCCTTTGAGATAACACATACGAAGCTTCAAGAATACAGTTCCATACGGCATATGGTTGGATAGATCATACGGCGTACGTTCTTCAACACTTGGATCTGTAATAATTTGATATGTCTCTTTAGAGATATACTTGAATAAGTATTTGATTAACATACTCTAGCCACAATACTCCACATTAATGTGAGCATGAAAAGCGGCACACAATGTTCGGTTTACGAAACTATATAGTTGTTGTCTAATTTCTCTTGATGTTTATTTGCTTGGATTCTCGTCTTCCTTCTTCTATAGTGCACATACCCATCTTTATAAAAAAAAAATATCCCGTTATACTTTTTGGGAAACTTACATTTTCCCTCTTGCATGCACACTACACTTTTATTAACCATCCTGCAAGATGGGCAAGATGTTGTACCCTTTCAAGTCAGCTATCAGATCCAGTAACTCGGCACAAATATAACGATCAACATCTTGCCCATCTTTTATCCTCTCATTTGTATCGACCCACAATAATGTGTGGCAGTGTGGCAGGCCCTTTTTTTGGAACTCAATTGTGTACATAGCTGCATAAGAAAAATAAATCAGCACATATAAAAATTAATCAAACAGTTTGTTGACAGTGTTTTTGCTAAGCACATATGTATTTCATTTCTTTCATAAATAACTCGAGCACAAAAAATGAGGTTGAATATAAGAAACATTTGACATAAAATCAATTAGCTTAATTGCATATTTGAATGCAGAGTGAGTTTTATATGCAATATTAAATAGCTTGTTCAAGCAATTATTCTAATAACCAATATTAAATAGCCTCAACAGTATCACCCATCCAAACTATCCGTAATCATTAAGAGGGATATGCAAGCACCTAAAACTATAATGTTTTCTTATTTACCTTTTATTTTTTATTTTTTTTTTCATATTTTCTATTTAAGAACAATTCATTGTTCTTATTTTTACATCTTGTAAGTGGTTAAAGGACTACTACATTTGTCTCGTTTTATTACAAGGAGTATTGTCTCGTATTTTGAATCTTGCATATGTTGGGCGTGATTAGATTAGCTATCATTTACATATTCTCTAGTTATTTATACTCTCCTAGCTAATGAGATTTATTATTGTTTATCACTAATCATTTTTTTAGGTTTTCAATTACATTAGATTTACTTGACGTCCTCATTAAGGGGGAGCTAACGTCAAGGGGGAGTATTACATTTGGAATTTTTATTCTACAATAATTTCTCTTCGACACTCTTTTTGTTAAGAATTGGAAATTTCATAAGGAAGTGTCGGTCACCCCAATTATTGTTTAGCATATCTTAGCTCGTAGACTTTACGTTATTTAGTAGTTATTAGCTTAGTTATTAGCTTAAGTAACACCGTGGAGGAAGAACGGGTCTTTACCCACTGTATGCTTGATCCACAGTCCGAAGGAGGATGTGTAGTATATAACTATAAATACCCTCTACCTCCCAAGGTAGAGGGTTGGACCTTTCACTCAATCTAACCTTCTTTCTTTTGTTTACTTTCTCTCTCTAGAAAGGCTCCCATTCTACTTTCTCTCTCTAAACTCTCTATCTCATTCGATCCATACTAGTGTTTGTTATGTGTTTATGAAAACCAATATCTAACAAATGGTATCAAGAGCCATGGTTTGATCACTCATCTTTCATGTTCTTGGATTTCTAGTGGTTTTCATATGGTTTTTGGGTTTGAATGAGTTTAGACTAGTTTGCATCATTTGGATCATTTCTAGTGTTAAAGCTTGGATTTTGATTGTACTTTTGTGTTTAGAATCATTATAGGTGCTTAGGTTTTGATTTGGAAGGTTTGAATCAGCGTGGTTGGGTTATTTTTGGATTGAAAAGTGCTGTTTTAGAAAGTTTCATGGTAGCGATTTGTGTCTCGTACCATTTTTCTTCTAAGCGATTTGTCTATTTTTTTGTGAAGCGATTTGTGCACTAAGCGACTTATCTATTGATACAAAACGACAAAAAGGACAAAGTAGTGGATGTACTTCTCTGTCTAGCGATTTGTCTGCCTAGCGATTTGTCTGTCTAGCTATTTGTCAACTTAAGCGATTTGTCCCTTAAGCGATTTGTCAACTTAAGCGATTTGTCCCTTAAGCGATTTGTCCCTTAAGCGATTTGTCAACTTAAGCGATTTGTCAACTTAAGCTATTTGTCCCTTAAGCGATTTGTCCCTTAAGCGATTTGTCATCAGAGCGATTTGTCATCAAAGCGATTTATCAAGGACTGAGATTTGTCTATTCCTGCGATTTGTCTCTAAACCTAACATACAAAACCCTTGTTTTCAAACCCTAATTTTCCAAAACATCCGTGGAATAGGGGGTATATATAAAGAATTAGGGAATATCACAAACTCAACCATAACACCATATTTATCTTTACCACCAAATCATCTCCTAGTTCCCTTACTACATCCTATTTATCACTCTCTTACGGTTTGGTATTGATTTTAGTAAACTCCCGTGAAAGATTCAATTTCTCGGTTTAAATCACAGACTTGTAAAATCCCGTGTACATAGCAACATCATGTCTTACACTCCTGATTCAGTGATTTCAGAAGTGCTTAAATTGTATGATGTTGTGGACAACAATGATAATGTATGCTACACTGAACGATTAAAGATGGTTGAATTAATCAATGAGGATGTGAGATCTTCATGGTCTGAGTACATGAGAATGAATTGCACCTGATAATGCTATAGAATGCCATGCAAAAGGAATGCTGCATTATACCCTATCAACAACTTCACTCTCACCTCATGTTACTTCTACCCATAACAACGGAACGAACATGTATTGCCCTCTTCCGTCAGAATTTATCTACATTAACAGGAACTTCGCTGTTAAACTTAGAGCAATTGGAGCTGCAGCTTGACAAAGAGAAGGTTCAAAAGGATAGTTCCAATGCTGCACTTCAAGTGATCTACAAACAATTTCAGTCATTCATTAGAAAGGAATTTACATCAGATTATGATCAAGACATGACTGAAATGTCTTTCAAGAGACACACTGGAATGGAAATTAGCGTGTTCATAGAGAAACTTATCCATCTCATGGATAATGTGGAGAAGTATATTGAGGAAGTTACTCAGAAAGATGAAAAAAATAGATGAGAGTCAGTGCAGTTGACAGAAAGTTGTGATGAGTTGGGTAATGTATCATTGAAGAATCGGATGTTCTGAATGCAGAATGTCGAGACAACAAATAATGATGTAACAATTTGTTGATTACTTACTCCTAACACACAAGTAGATGATGTCGAAGGGGAATGAATGTCGGGCACAATCAAAAGATTGTAGTGTTGAGTCGGGTAAAGCACGGATGATGGATCGATTGACACTTGAATCAGAGCTTAGAGATAGATAAGATTGACAGCCGTGGTCGGTGACTCTTGTTATACATGATGTGGATGCAGATATCATCTCGAAAATTAAACAGGTTTCATGTAATGAGGTACCCTTAAGTGTTCAACATAGTGCATTTGCTAAAGTACTTAAACAAACTGATCATGATGCTAAACATGACTTTGATAAATGTTCTATTGAGAAAGGCTGAGTTTGAGATTAAGTGTTTCAAAACAAAAGATATGGTTGATAAAAGGCTTTTGATGAACTTTCAAACAAATTCTCAAATCTTGAAAAACATTGCATTTCACTTGAAAATGCGATACAGAGTAAAGAAGAAAGTTTTCAACTTAACAAACCATGTAAAAATCCGGAACTTCCTGAATTCCGTGAACTTTTTGAAATTAACACATTGAAAGATCAGCTTCAAGACAAAGACTCAACTATTTACAATATGAAGAAACATATTTCTGTCCTGAATTTGAAAAGTAATTTAGTCATGACTAAACAAGACATTGATGCTATTAAAACAAGAAATAATGAATTGGAAATTTATGTGGCTAAAGTACTTAAGGAAAATAAGACTTTGAAAAAGCATCAAAAGGACTTAAGCGACTCTATCAATGAAACTAGAACTAAGTCCGTGGAACAAACAAAATCTTTGATAGCAAAAATTGATGAACTCAAAGCTCAACTTCAGGATAAGAGTTTTGCGATAGTTGCCTTAAAGAATGAGCTTAGAAAAACCGTAGGGAAAAGTGTGAACACTAAGTTTAAAACACCATCAACCTTGGGAAGCGGTTCTCATCCCCTAGAGACGGTCTTTGTTAGGCAACTCTCATTTATATCTGAAAGAACAAAATTTTCGAAAACCCGGTTTGCCTTCCAAGTTGATGCTAAACAAATTTTTCCAAAACCAGTCACTTCACCTTATTTGCCTAACAATTCACATGATATGAATGACTTGTTCAAGAACTATTATCTTGAAAAATCTAGGAAAAAGGCACAGATTCGAAAAGATGGAATTTTAGGTGCTAGACCTAGGGTGATGAATTCTACGAGATTTCAAGGCACTGGTAGTAGTTTTAAACCATTACCTAGGAACACTCAACTAAAGACTAAGGATTGGCTTGGATCTAAGAGTAGTTGTGTTTTGAATAAATCTATTCCCATAGTAGATCACTCTAAGAACTCTAGATCATCTTCTGAATCCAAACAAGCTATTTGGCAATTGTCTAAATGCATCTTTAAGGCAAATCATGATAATTGTTTTTCAAAATGCCTAAAGAAAGTAAATGCTCATGCAAAGGTTCAACCTATTAATTCTAGGATCTACACTAAGTCTATGAAGCAAAACAAACAAAAAACTTCGCCTAAATGGATACCAACTGCTAAATCTTTGGAAACTAGGAATAACGATAAGTCTTCCACTATGCATAAGAAGCTTAACAATCCTAGACCTTGCCATAAGAGGATACCGATCTGGGAATGTTTAAGGATGTTGGACTTAGGTGGATACCTACCGGAAAACTGTTTTCTGATGGCAAAATCAAGGTTGACTGTGAAACCCCAAAGGGTTTGGATACTAATGTCACTAACCAATAAATATGCAATCAAGCTTGTAATGTTAGTGCGGTTAGTCCTTACTCAATGCAGATACCGATCCTTCAATACATGGACGGCAAAGTATGGATAACACAAGTTGATATCTCATAACTCACGGTTCAAGTAACTCAACCTTGATATTCAATGGAATGACGTCTGTTTACTTCAGTTCAGGCCTCGTACTTCATCATTATGGCATCTGCAGATAACTCTTCAGGCCCGTTCAAAGAAAGAAAGGTGTATGCTTCATGGCTTTATCTTCAAAAGAAGAGAAATCTTCATGTATATGATCATTCTCATCGACATTCTTCATCAACATGCTTCATGTTTTTCCTATGCTCATTCAATCCTCAAGTGGATCTACGTTCATTGGTGTATATTCTTATTCACTTGTTCGAATAAAAATGGCAATCGGATGCAATTTTTGAGGGGGAGAAGAGTGAATATACTACATGTTGATGGATGCTTGAATTATGGTCATACGACTCTCCAATGTCAAATGTTTCACTTACTAAGGATAACTGGGATTTATTATTTATTTAGGATTCATTGTTTTAAGATATGCTTGATGAGTTGTTGTATAATAGTTTTATTAGAAGTGATGGTCATTCACGTTTACGAACTTTGTAACGTGTGATAGATATCGTGATAGAATAGTCAACGGGCTCGTGGATTGGGCTAACCTAAATGGCTAAACGTTATGTTAAGCTAGCCTTGTATAAGTTTTCATCCAATCCAAGTCCAATCCAAGCCCATCCCAAAGCCCATTAGGGCAACTTGTAAGGAAGTATATAAACCCCTCAAATGGTCATTTGAGGGGTGTGCTTGAAAGTGTGTGTGTGTGTGTTTTCCTTTGAAATAAACATCATATTGTTTATCTTATACTCTCACAACATACACGGTTTATATCATTCAAGTCACCATCTTTCTCATCTTATTTCTAAGCTTTGTTTGTGTTTGTGTTTCACGTTTTATACGCGTAACTTGGGTTACGTGTGTGTTGGGTTCGCTTGGTAAAGGGATAAGGTTGATAGATATAAGGTCCTACAATTGGTATCAATTGCCTAACAATGGTTTAGGAGTGTTTGTGTTTGTTTTGAAGGGTTACGCATAAAGCTCTCGTTTTACAAAGTTGTCACGCTTAAAGCTTTAATTTTTGCACTTAAATCTTCAAGATTCTTATGGTCTAAGGTTTACATAGTGTTAAAGATTCTAGTTTTTGCAAAAAGTTCGAAACTTTACGTGTTTAAATCATTTTTGAACTCGATTTTGGTTCATGGTCATTTCTACTCGTAACTTTTATAAGCACTTTGGGTGAAAAAGGTCAAAAGATTTGTGTTATTGGAGTGTTTTAAGGATATCTGTGCAAGAGACATCGTTTGAATCATTGGAAATTTCTTACGAGTAGAAGTCAAAAAGTCAAAACCATAGTTTTCTACTCATAACTTTTTGGTGCAGATTCTTCGAGCTTAGCGGTGACTCATGCTTCCTCACTTGGATAAGTTTGTGGAACACCGACTTTTGGATATCTTTTACTGTGATAGTGTAAAGGATTTTTTGGATTCTTGCGTAAGCCATTCTCGCGTAAGCCATTCCTCTGCGTAAGCTATTCCTCTGCGTAAGCATTCTTCTAGCGTAAGTTGGGTTACCTATTAGAATTTCCTACGCCTAAGGATTCCTACGCCTAAGTATCCTACGCACTAGATCCTACATAATATCCTACGCCTAAGCCATCCTACTTGTAACCATTTCCTACTCGTAACTTCTATTTCTACGCCTAAGCTCTTTCTACGCATAAAGGTTTAAAAAAAAAAAAAAAAATTCAAATTTTTGGCGGGAAAACTTGAGTAAAATTTAAATTTTTGAGGAGACTAAGCGTTCAATTTTTGTAGAAATTCAAATTTTGGTTTAACTGTGAAAAGTTTGGTCAAAAATTCAAATTTTTGGGCCTAAATTCAAATTTTTTGGGTCAAAATTGTCATAACTCAAATTTTCATACGACCTTAGAATTGATTTTTATAGTGAATTTCAAATTTTGGGCGACAATTTTTTGAACCAAGGTTCGTGCGACTTTCAGAATCACCTCAACCGAGCTTTAATCTTCATCAACCACAACTCCTTTATCGTTGAATCGATCCTACATCAACTTTATCAGATCATACCTTCATCAATGGCTACTCAACAAGAAATTCATGCAGCCGGTCTTGAAAGACCTCCTATGTTGGCAAAAGGTGGTTATCTTCAATGGACAAGTCGTATGCTTCGTTACATCAAGACCAAACCTAATGGAAAACTCATGATTAAATCCATTCGGGATGGACCCTTCAAGCCTCGACAAGTTCATGTACACGGAAATGCAGATGCAACACCTCCGTCCACCATCTTCTCGTCTTCAATACGAATCTGAATACACTGAGAGGATCGAGAAACAAGTCGAAGCAGATGACATGGCAATTCATATTATCCAAGTGGGTTTACCAATAGACATCTTTGCTGCGGTGAGACGGTTGTGAAACTACTTTCGATATGTGGGAACGTGTTAGACGACTTTGTCATGGAACATAAATTGGTCATCAAGACATGGAGAACAAGTTGCTAACTGAATGGGAAAAGTTCACATCTACACCCGGAGAATCCATTGAATCCTACTATGGAAGGTTTTGCACTTTGATGAATGAGCTAATCGAAACAAGTGACACCCAGAACTATCGTTCAAAACATCAAGTTTCTGAACAATCTTCCAGAAGAATGGGGACGATATGTCACTATTGTCAACCAAAAAAAAAGACTTACATCAAGTGAACTTTGATCAACTAAGCGATTTTCGAAAACAAAACCAAGCTGAAGTGAATGAAGGCAGGAAAGAAAGATTGGCAAAGAATCATGATCCATTGGCACTCATTGCAAAGACTCAACCTTCGGTGAATACACAACAACAAGCTTCATCATCTTCCAACAACAACAACTTGCAGCAATACATTCCACAACCACAACAACAATTCTATCCACAAGAACAACAAGTCTATCAACAACAGTATCCAATTACGGGAACAAGGAATCACGATCTCGAATCGATCAAGAAGACCCTATGTCCCAAATACTTTCTCTCTTGGGAAAAGTAATAAAAGGTCGCTATTCCACACCTACTAACAACAACCAAAGGATATCATCAAACACTGCGCATAGGAAAATTGCACAGCCGGTGTGAATATGGGTAATCAAGGTCAAATGGTTGGAGTTATTGGGAATCAGCGAGGATATGCTCTGGATTTCGCATGGGTATCGGCGGTTCCGTATCGGGTATCAGTTGGGTGAGAATGTTGGAAATCAGATTAGACGAATGTTGGGAATAGGCGTGGGTAATAGAATGGGTATGTTTGCAGCTCAGTCGTTGGGAATTATGGAAATGTGATCGGGGTAATCAGTTAAGTGTTACAACTGTCAAGGAGTGGGTCACATGGCAAGGAATTGTCCCACTAAGCCGCACAAGAAGAATGGTGATTTTCTTCGGAAAGCTGCTCTGTTGCTTGAGATAAGCAAGCGGCGGGGTTCAGTTGAGTCTGAGGAAATGACTTTAGCTATTGTGGATGATTTGGAAGACCTCGAGGAACTCAATGCGAATTGCATCTTCATGGCAAATCTTCAAGAAGCTAAGTATGACAGCGATGCGATCGCTTCACGTATGGCCTTGACGCGATTATCGAGGTACCAATCATTGATCCATGCTATAACAATGTCATATTTGATGTGTTTATTTATGACGAACAACATTCGTGACGCCAGCACCTACTTATGATACATACATGGACAATCCGAGTTGTAGCAATACTAACTCTGAAACTCCATGTGGATCCTAGTGGAGGCGTGTGGCACAAAATCTGAGGCGATGAGGAAACACGTGCTTATGTTGAATCATTAATCAATCAATGTGGCATTGAAGTTGAGAAAATTAGAACGGTCAATCCTGAAGTTAAGGCGCAAATGCTAAATTGACCGTGAGCTTGAGAGTTACAAGGAACGCGCAAGAGCCTATGAATTTCATACAAACAAAATATCAGAATTAGAAATTGGTTATCGAGATTCTGTTTTTAGAGAAAAAGATTTGCAACTCAAGTATGACACACTTGATGTGAATCTAAATTTGAAAATAAAATCTTTAAACAAGGAAATTTCTGAACTAAATGACCAACTTTCTAAAAAAAGCACTTTTTTCGATCTTGAAAAAGAAGAAGCGATTGATTCTGATTTTGCAAAACGAGAAGATTCTCTTCTTGATGAAATTCTCGATAAAACGGAAAAATCAAGAAATTGGATAATTTGCTTCTTAGCGGGTCATTCCGCTAAGACAATCAAGATGCTTTCTAATCAAGTAAATCTGATTTTTCATACTACAAATAAAATGGCTCTTGGTAACTCACCTTCTGGTTTCCTCAAGAAAGCTCAGAAATCTCAGAATGTGTTGCACAATGGAAAACCTTTGCATGAACTCATAATTGTGCATGATTCTCTTGAAACGTTGGAACTATCTGAGGAGAGTAGATCAAAAATGAAACAAAAACATACCGAAATCAAACCAATTGATTATAACACATGGAACAAAATTAATGGTATTTCGTTTGTTTCTCAATCAACGTTTTCCACCAAACCAAGTGTTTCAAACAAAGTGTCAACAACTGTTTCAAAATCAGGTTTCAAAACCAGTTGTTGTCTCCAAATCTCTTTCGAACATTGAACAAATGTCTTCAAACAATCCTTTTAACTCAAGTGATGCCAGAAGTATTTTGGAAAATGTGAAAATGAGAATTGGAGATCTTCAAGAGACCGTTAAAACTAAAACCAATATTACAACAAACATCTGGTTTAATAGTTTTGATATTGAACAGAAAAAGTTTTTGAAACTCAAATTGCCCTCAGCTGACTAACATCAACTCAAGGGTAATTCATTTTGAACAAGCCTTTTTAAAAAGCAGCCGACTTTGTCAAGGACCATAAATCCACAGTAAAGCAAGCTAATGAAAGTGTTGAACACATCAAAGTTTTGGAAAATCTAAATGATTCACTCTTCAAAGATGTTCTGACTCTTGATATTATGTCCATCATTTTGCAAACATATTCTTTGAAGATCATGAAAGACTCGATATGAGACCTCCTAATTGTTTCAAAATATGAAAAAGCTCTTGAAAAACTTGAAAAGAAAATGTGTCATATTTTAAACAACTTGATCGAAAAACGAGGAATGCAAATATGACAAATTGTCGTATGAGCGTGCCTACAATGACATGAAAGCAAAAACTGATCTTTTGAGGGCTCAGCTGGAAAGTCAAAAAGGAAAGGCGTGGATCTGGATTAACAAACCATTGACTAGGAGAAAGCAAATGTTCCCAAACGGTTTCCAAACCAAAATATACATTTCTATGCCTCCTCCAAAAGTCAATGAGAAAAATGTTTCATCAAAACCATCCTCCACACCTTTACCTAAACAAAATGTTGATAAAGGGAAAGCGGTTATCGAGAAACCAAAAGTTTTAGCACCTGGCCTTTTTAAGATGAGTACCACTAATACGTCTGCCTCCACATCTAAAACATATGGAACAAACGACATAAGTTTAGAAAAGCACTCTAGAGAGACTAGGAAAATTTGAAACCACCTCCTTCATAAAATGTGAATCTAATGCGTGTGCCTTACCTTCTACAGGACTAGAAAGCACCTCTAGGAGCAGCAGACTAAAGCCTAAGAGCAATACAAGGAACAATAGAGTCTCTCATGCCTCTAGGAGTAGTAGCTTGAATAAAGAGAAGAAAGTAGAAGAACACCCTAGGAATTTACAGCTTTTGAATAAGAAATACATTTCATCTGAATGTCTTGAACCTATGAAACTTGCTAAGTCTAATGAATGTGTTGAATCTCTTTGTTTAACTTGCAAGAAATCTTTAACTAATGTTCAAGATGATTGTGTTTCTAAGAATGTGAATGATAAGCACTGTTGAAGAACGTCCCAAAAAGTAATTATGCTAAAAGAGTAGGAAGACTAGTTGTAAAACTTAGGCTTTACACTCTTGACAGGAACTAACGTGTATACTTTAGGGATGATATTTGGAAACCCACGGGTAGAACTTTCACACTCCAGAATGGAACAATGAGTGATAAACAGACTTCCTGTAGAAAACCTCTCTGAGTGTGATCGATTTTACCTCTAACCCAAAGGAACCAAAATCAAAACGGTTTCCACAATATTCTTTTTACATTCTTGGCGGGTTATCGAAATATGTCTTTGGATCGTCGACTCGGGTTGCTCCAAGCACATGACCGGAATCTGCGGCTGATCAATTTCGATGGAAATTCATGGGAACCGTCACGTTTGGAAATGATCATGTAGCAGCTATCATGGGTTATGGAGATCTACCTTTTGGAAATTATTTGATCACTCGAGTTTACTATGTTGAAGGGTTGGGACACAATTTGTTTTTAGTCGGGCAGTTCGTGATGCGATTTAGAGGTTGCTTTTAGGAGAAATGCTTGCTTCGTTAGAAACTTGGATGGCACAGATCTCTTTACCGGGAATCGTGATACAAACTTGTATGCTATCGACATCAATCAAATGGCCTCTTCATCACCAATATGTCTTATGACACGAGCATCCGGAACACACCTGGTTGTAGCGACGGTTATCCCATCTCAATTTCGACACCATCAACAAAATTGCCAAAGACAACATCGTCAGCGGACTTCCAAAGTTCAAATACACCAAGGATCACTTATGTCCATCATGCAAACAAGGAAAAAGCAAAAGAGCATCATATAAACCCAAATCCGTACCTAGTTCGGAAGCAAAGTTGCATATGTTGCACATGGACTTATGTGGCCCAATGAGAGTTGAAAGCATTAATGGTAAAAAGTATATTCTTGTTATCGTCGATGATTATTCGAGATATACATGGGTTAAGTTTCTGAGATCAAAAGGCGAAGCACCAAGCATCATCATCACCTTTCTAAAGCGTATTCAAGTACTTCTTCAAACTCCAGTAAGAGTTGTAAGAACAGCGTACGGAATTCACTAATCGAGGAGTTAAGAGCTTATTTTGAAGATGTTGGAATCACACATCAGACATCAGTTGTTAGAACTCCACAATAGAATGGGGTAGTTGAAAGAAGAAATAGAACTCTTGTGGAAGCGCTTCGGACAATGCTAATTTATTCTAGTGCACCGTTATTTTATGGGTGATGTGTTGCTTTGCTTGTTTCACTCGAACCGATCCCTAATCCATCCTAGATTCAATAAAACCCCATATGAGCTTGTGAACAACGAGAAAACGGATATCTCTTACTTTCACGTATTTGGCGCTTTGTGCTATCCTACGAGCTAACGAGAGAAGATCTAGGTAGCGAGAAAGCAAAAGGTGATATTGGAATCTTCATTGGATATTGAGATAACTCGAGGGCATTGAGGTGTATAACAGGAGAACTAGGAGGATCATGGAGGCGATGAATGTGAAGTTTGTGAACTTTCACAAATGGCTTACGAGAGACTCGCTCTAGAACCCGCACTAAACCGATAGACTTACGGACACATCGATTCAGGACTCGTACCTCAAAGAGCTCAATCAACTTCGTTTGACAATCCTAAAGAACAAGAATGGGAGAATTTCTTCGAGTTAATGTTCGATGAATACTATGGTGGAACCTCGACAAATGCATCAAACCATCATTCCATTTGCGCTCAAAATCATCCTCCACAACCAAGAGAAGATGCATCTACAACGGTCGAAACCAATGCACCAATTCCATCTACATCATCTACATCTACTACAGTTATTGCACCCGTTCTACGAGTAGTTGATGAGCAAAACCAAAACCAAAGCGATGCAACGTTAGATGAAGACTTATTTGAAAACCCGTTTGCTACGGAATCAGGTGAATCATCTTCTAGCTTACGAGAACCATCTAACTTCATCACGTTTAACAAGCGGTATCCTTCTACTCTAAAGTGGACTAAAGACCATCCAATTGAACAAGTTATTGGTGAACCTTCAAGGCCAATTCAGGCGAGACGTCAACTTGCCACCGATTGCGACTTATGCATTTACCTTTGCTCAATTAGCAATATAGAGCCAAAGAACATTCGCGAGGCAATGGCGGAACCCGCATGGATAGAAGCGATGCCGGAGGAACTTCTCCAATACCGTCTACATGACTCTTGGGAAATGGTTCCAAGACCAATTGGCGTTAGCGTCATTGATCTTAAATGGTTATGGAAAACAAAGGGGATGAAGAAATGACTGTCATGCAACAAAGCTCGTCTTGTGGCAAAGGATCTGACAAGAGGAAGGGATAGACTTTGAAGAGTCATTGCGCCGGTAGCTAGACTTGAAGCGGTCAGGATCTTCTTAGCCTCGCCGCTCACAAAAACATCACGGTTTATCGGATGGACATTAAGACCGCGTTCTTGAATGGAACTCTGAAAGAAGAAGTGTGCGTGAGTCAGCCAGAAGGCTTCGTAGACATGGAACATCCGGACTACGTCTACAAACTCAAAAAGGCAATATATGGATTGAAACAAGCTCGAGGCGTGGTATAATGAACTGTCCTCTTTCCTTATCAAAACAATTTCACCAAAGGAGCAGTTGATCCTACCTTGTTTACACAAAAATGCAAAAACGACATTTTGATTGTTCAGATTTATGTGGGCGACATCATCTTTGGGTCCACTAATCCGAATCTTTCAAAACATTTTGAAAATCTCATGAAAAGTAAATTTGAAATGTCCATGATGGGGAACTAAAATTCTTTCTTGGTTTACAAATACATCAATCCCCACGTGGAATTTTTATAAATCAAGCTCAATATACAAGCTGAGATTTTGAAAAATCATGGTATGGATAATTGTGACTCGGTCGGAACACCAATGGTAACTTCACCAAAATTGGAACCGATTTGTTTGGGAAACCTATTGATCGAAGAAATATCGAGCATGATTGGTTCTCTCATGTATCTTACTGCTAGTCGACCCGATATTCATTTTGCTTTTGCTTATTAGCGGTTTCGAGGCAAAGCCTACCGAACGCACCTCAAAGAGGTTAAAAGGATCTTTCGGTACACGAAGACATCCATTCACATGGACTTTGGTATCGAAGGAATCGGATTTGATCTAATAGCCTTTTGGATCACGGACCAGCAGGGTGATCAAGTTACGACAAAAGTACATCGGAGGAGCACAATTTTTGGGTGAAAAGTTAAAAAGTGGTCTTCAAAGAAACAAGATTACCTTTGCTATCAACCTGCTGAGTATGTGTCTCTATCTGCGTGTTGTGCTCAAGTTCTATGGATGAGAACACAACTCACAGATTATGGCTTTACTTTCGATAAAATACCTATGTATTGTGACTCGAAAAGTGCCATAGCCATATCATGCAATCTGTTCATCACTCAAAGACTAAGCACATCCGTGTCGCTACCACTTCATCAAAGAGCGTCGAAAATGGTACTTTAATTGAATTATTCGTTGGTGATTACCAACTCGCCGATCTATTAACTAAAGCCCTTCCAAAAGAAAGGTTTGACTATTTATTTCGACGAATTGGAATCGAAGCCTAACCCACGAGGAGTTAGAGCGTCTTCGATTCTTCTTGAAAATGATTTTCCAACAAGCTTATTTGTAAATATTTTGAAAAACAAAATACAAAATTTGAAAAACCAACAAAAGAAAAATATAAAAATATAAAACTTTCAAAAATACAAAAACAATATAAAATCAAAAATCAAAAATATTCTTCTCACGACATGTCTCTCTTATAATCGATATTCTGTACGTTTCTAGAAATGTCATTCAACAATGATACGGGTATGCGGATGCTTGGCGAGATTTATTTGTTTTTCTAAAACATGTCGTTTCTCAAAATTTCTTCATAAATTGGCTTTCGTATACTTGATGCAAACCGGACTAAAATGATGACTTTTGATTATTTTTTTTCAAATCAAAACTCGTGCTTTTATAGAAAAATAAGTGTACCTTGATTGCACTACATTTAAAATGGTGAGAAATCATCATCATCTTGAGCACCTTTTCAAGATTGTTCAAAAGATTTTCAAAATCTTTCAAAATATTTTGTGCTCAAGATAACTCCCTCTAAAACCCTTTAATTGATTATGCTTTATTAAAGGGGAGTATAAAACTAAAATGTTCCATATTCATGCTTAAATCAAATCCGTTTGTCTCCCCCAAAGATTCTAAAATGTTGTTTAATCCGTTGATATCAAAAATATCACGAAAATGCTATTTTTGAGGGAGGCGTGATTAAAATGTGATCAAAAAATTTAATGATCGTTGTTTGAATCTCAAAATGAGCTTGACTCAGACGGAACCAATGAATTGACGGGAATCAAAGTCCGTAAATGTACCATCTCGAGAAACTTGTGATAGATATGCACCTTCATGGGTCTAACCTCCTTTTCAAAGAGTGTTTACATCTTCAAGTTAGTTATTAGAGCTAGTTGTCACCTAAAAGCTGACAATGGAACTCTTTAACTAGGCAGCGTAACCGTGTCTCGTGGGGAATTGTCTATCATGAGCCGATCAATTCAAAAGTGCAAACTCTACCCTCTATGTGCAGATTTACTTTAAAACTCATAAGCACATGTGAAGGGGAGTGTTTACGAAAATATAAAACTCGCGAGTGTCTCAAACATGTTTTCTATCATAAACACTCTGAGAGATTTTCAAGAAAAATGGTTTTATGGCAACAATAGGGCAGTCATGGAGTTATAAGGTGACTAAGGATAGGAAATTGCGTCCTATGATCCGTGAGCGGAGGGATCTACCAAGGACATCACCAATAGTTTAGAACTAGAAGTCCTTAGGAATGATTGAAAAAAGGAGTAATGTGAGAAAGGAGAAAGAAGGGGTTGAAGAATTAAAAGAAATGTAATGAAAAGGGTGAAAAGAAATAGCCCTCCATATTCAACCTTAGGGCAGAAACCGGGTTCAATACATATGCTACTGGTTGTCACTAGATGACACTGGTATTGAAGACAAAGACGTCATGGACCCAGTGGCGCACTGCACTAAACCTTCTAGCCACTCAATTCCTCTTAAAAGGATTTGTTTCATTCTCATTGGGAACCTTACATAATCTATCGACTTTCTCTTAGAGATCGTTGGTATTGAAGAAGGAGACCCTCTCCCTAGTCTCCGCTTAGGAAAACCAAAATGCACTAATTGAGTCTAGAGTCACGAGATTCATCAAAAGATCTCATAGGAACACATGACATGACATAATGCTTGTTTGTCATTAAGGGCACAAGTGATATATTCTAGAGTCCTACGCAGATCTTAGCAATCTGCCAGAACATCTATGAGAAGTTTCACATATGTGATCTTTAGTGATTGAATGGAAATTTGCGCGGTCAACATCAAGCAGCTCGGCGGCAGGTCACCGGTAATTCTCGTGGATTACGCAGGTGTCTCAAACGGTCTCTGATCGTGGGGTGATGCTTGGTGTACCTCAGCGACTCATCACGAGCGTAGATGTACGGTATATCGCGTTATCTCACTTGTGGGACTCCAGTTCAGAGCGGCCCTTGTAAGAATTAGAGATGTGCTTTCACACTATGCTGTTAACACCCTCGAAATTTAAACTTGTAAGTGCGGAATCCGCTTATTACTAACCTGTTTTATGTTTTCTTCTTATGGAAGCTCCGGGCGGATGGATCGTCTGAGACTCGCCACATGCTCATACCAACGACACATGAAAGTTCTCATCACAATCAAAGGCTACACAAAGTTTAAAGACTCGAGAACTACATCATTGGTAACCAAAAGTCAAATAGATGTGTGAGCATGGTGGAGAAAGACGTGGAGACACCTTACCAACGAAGTTGACAACGGCAGACAACCATATTAATTGATCACAAAGCATGAAGGAACAAAGAATCAAGACTATTCTATATCTACGCACAAAGTTCGAGCTCAAGAAAAGTAAAGACCAAATCAAGTGGAGCATCTTTTGAATGACCACCCCTTAGGGGGAGATTGTTAGCCTTAATAGTTTTATTAGAAGTGATGGTCATTCACGTTTACGAACTTTGTAACGTTTGATAGATATCGTGATAGAATAGTCAACGGGCTCGTGGATTGGGCTAACCTAAATGGCTAAACGTTATGTTAAGCTAGCCTTGTATAAGTTTTCATCCAATCCAAGTCCAATCCAAGCCCATCCCAAAGCCCATTAGGGCAACTTGTAAGGAAGTATATAAACCCCTCAAATGGTCATTTGAGGGGTGTGCTTGAAAGTGTGTGTGTGTGTGTTTTCCTTTGAAATAAACATCATATTGTTTATCTTATACTCTCACAACATACACGGATTTTATATCATTCAAGTCACCATCTTTCTCATCTTATTTCTAAGCTTTGTTTGTGTTTGTGTTTCACGTTTTATACGCGTAACTTGGGTTACGTGTGTGTTGGGTTCGCTTGGTAAAGTGATAAGGTTGATAGATATAAGGTCCTACATGAGTACTTCCAACCTTCAACAAATGTTGTTCATCTAGTTCCTGAAGCTCCTGCTCCGGTTCCTGCTGACTCAACTGGTTCTCCATCTAAGAAGTACAACTCAGAGTACTCGAGAAACCCAATCTCGATTATTCCTCGGCGTTGATAATGACTATCGTAATATTGCAGTTGCACTATGAATAATGATCCGCTCTTTGGTATTCCTTTGCCAAATCTTCACGGATTTTTATTCATGAATAATGATCAAACTCTTTGGTATTCCTTTGCCAAATCTTCTTGGATTATTGTTCCTCTCAATGTACACGCTATAAATCAACCACATGAACATTAAGGAAAATGACTACCTCATCTGCTCAAAAACATTATTGGTGAACCTTCCAGATCAGTCTCTACATGTATACCTTAGGAAGAATGCACTGATATTCAGGAATCATTTTTCTTCGGTTCATTTAGTGGATCGACGTACATCCGATTGTATGTTTATTCACGTGTTGGGCATTTGACACAAGGTGATTACTTCAGAGTTAATCGTTTATCACTTATTTGAGATTGAAGTTAAATTTCCCAAAGGCGTGTTCTTAATTGATAACTTGCTCGGACTTAAGAATTTGAGTTGAAGACTTGGTTTCTCTAGTTACCAGTAGTCAGGGTGAATGGTTGAAGACCTGGTTAACTATCACTATTAGGAGTTACGTTGTTTTACTCAGTGTCACATGCATACGACGGTGTGGATAATCACAAGAGGTGTTAATGTCTCATACTTTGTTTGAGTAGTGAGTACTTAGAGATTTTCTTGAAGCATAAATTCTCGACATCGTTCTTCGATCATTAAGTGCAAGCTTAAGATACAAATGTGGGGAATTTGACTTCAGTTTCAAGTTTGGTATATCGGGTTTTCTTCATTAGTGGTCACTTCAAATTGTCTTCATATGGGTTGATAAAGATAGTCAGAGAGAGTTTCTGTAGCAGTTGATTCTCACAAGATTCATTTGAGCTTATTGTGTTCTTCTCAAAAGGATTTCAAGGATATGAGTGTATTATGTTTTGCTGATTCTGAGGTATCAAAACCAGCAAGGGGGAAGGAGACATACATTTAAACTCTCAACGAGTACACGTGATGAACTTAATACTTCTACTCAATTGAAGTTATTCCGGGAAGACAAGTGTCTTAACCACAGAGAAACTCAGTGTTTAATTCGTGGAGTTTGGTGTTATTATTACAACTATTTGGGGGAAGGATGTATTATTCCAACGATTTGGGGTAAGTGGTCTCTTGACGCTTTTGGTATGTGTTATCTCAGCCTTCAGTGGGACGAAATATGAGAAGAATATTTGGAACGTGAGATGAAATTGCACATCGACATCTTCGTTATAGGTTATGATAAAGTGCTTCCGGTTATTGCTTCATGTACACAATGTAATGATGATTTCGATGAGATCGCAACCATCAGGGGAGAGAATTGTGTACATCTGGGATGCACAACATGTTCACTTGATCGGGCTTAATCAGTTATTCTGGAGTTGACATCCACAGAGATAGTCAGTGACTCAACATGTTACTTGGATGTCATCGTCTCTACTCTTGTTGGGTACATGTGTACATTATGGGCTGATTGTTTATATGTTAGATAACTGGAATGCATTTGGTGAAATGAAGATGTTGATATATATTGTTCTCTCCATAGACAACTGCTCAAACTCGAAGAGTAATGTGTACATCGAGGACGCACAACGGGATCATGTTAACTTGTTGTGCTCAAACAGGATCATGTTAACTTGTTACTTCGTTGTTATCATCTTCTTCGGGTTATTGAGCTTTATTCAATTAGACTGTTTGCTTCACTTCTTCTTCTTGGGGGAAATGGTCTTTTTACGAGGACTGTCGGTTTGGGGGGAAGCTGCCAAAGATTCACTTTTAGAAGGCTCATGTTCTTGCGACGATTCATGAGCCTCGAATGCTTTGGTAGTGAAAGTTTAAGAGATGATGACTTCTATCTTCTACATAGTGCTGAACGATTTTCTTATCTCGGTACTCGTATCATCATCCTCTTAAACTATTTCTCTATCTCTGTAAATATTTATCAAAAACCAAAATACAAAAATATAAAACCAGAAAAAAAAGAAAATAGAAAAGTATAAAACCTACAAAAATTCATAAAAAATCAGAAAATTTGAAAAAAAAATAAAATAAAAAATAAATAAATAAGTAAATAAAAATTCTAAAGACATGTCTTCTGGTATCGACAACATCTACGGTATTAGAAATGTCATTTAATAATGGCACGGGACTTTAGATGAAGTTCGAGCATGAGGTGTAAATATTTTTTTCAAAACATGTCTCTAAATATGGCTTGCAGTTACTTCAGACTGTAACCCGTGCTTAACTATGGTTTGCTATTATTCCAGATAGCAACCCGCTCTTCAAAAAAGGAAAGTGCTACACTGAACCAACTTTAAAATATTTCGTGCACTTATCCTAAATACAAAAATGAGGAAAGTATGTCGAAAGACTGCTGTTCCTACACAAATGTTTTTCCTTCTAAGATTCTTCAGAAAAATATTTGTTGTTTCAAAATGGTGAAAAATGAGTTGCTTAAAAATCAATCAGAATCAGTGTTTTCATAAATTTGCAAAACTCAATAAATGACTTCAGCGCTTTTAAAACTTTTCAGAGAAAGAGTCATTGATTGAGGGGGAGAATGTTTTTCAAATTTATATCATCTATCGGGCTTATCTAATTATCCTATATGCTTAACTGAAAATGATGTTAACCTACGTTGAAGGACTAAGTGCCTAGGATATGACTATTAGGATTAGATGATTAGAGTTTGTTAAACATATAATTCCCATGCCTTTGTATGAAATAATTGATATGTTGGATTGACTTGTATTAGTCGATTGCTGTTTGGGTGCTGTCGACCACCATATATCTGTTTGTATGTCTACTAACATATGCAGATATCATGGATTATAAGAATGTTCCCGATCCGGATCCTACAAATGAAGATGATTGGATGCCAAAAGGAAAGGGCAACTATTTCTTGGGTCGAAAAATGAAGAAACGGATCTTAATTTGATCTCTATGGATAGTTGGCAGGATAGATGCAACGTCAGAGGTCTTACTGCATCAGCAGATGGTTTTCTTCAAACCCTACAGCAACAACAACAAAAGCAGTTTAACCACCACGTATCTTGTGCAGGAAAAGTAGTGAATGATATCATCTATAAACAATTTTAATAATATTGTTTTGAAAATGATAAAAATATTGTTTTGAAAATAAATTGGAGTAAATTTTGGAAATCACCGGACTTCATTTTATCAAATCTTAAGTCACTCAATCATCGACTACGGTCATCGATTGAGGGGGAGAGTGATTTAAAATAAAATATTTTCAAACGATATTTCTTCATAAATGTCCGTCTGTACTAAACAATGTGGTGATCTAAAGATTTAATGTTATGTCATGGTATGATTTTATTTAAAAATCAAGGATCTTTCAAAATGAAAAATTTTCTGTTCTTGTTTGATTGTGAAAATGTTTTATTTTACTTAAAGATCTTTTAAAAACTATAATACCTGACACTAACAATCTTTAATGTTTATAATTGGTCTATATCTATCATTTTCAAAAGCAAATCATGCCACGTCTTTCCCCTAAAATTTTCTAAATAATTTAAATCAACTGGGATCACAAATATCAATTGGTTTGAAATTTTTGATCGGGGGAGAGATCATGATTTAAATCTCAAATCTGTTTAAAGGGTGATTGTTTCAAAAGCACTCCTTCCTTCATGTGCTAAACGATTTCAAATACATGATGCACATGATTGAGGAGGAGCATTTAACCAAAAACAAGATGAGTATTTAAACCAGGCCACATTTCCTCCCATGTTTTCTAAACCTTATTAAATCACTTGGGATCCAAAATCTCAAAGGGTTTGATATTTTTGATCGGGGGTGAATTTGTGATTTAATTATGAAATCTGATAAATGATGATCGATTTGATTCAAATGTGCATGCTGCTATCCCATATGTGCTAAACGCTTTCGAATCTCGAAGTACATATTGAGGGGGAGCATTTCAAAAGAAAATAAACTATCAAGGTACAAAGATTTCTATGTTTCAACATAAAATACCTTGATTGATTTTCTAATGGTTTCTTAATGGCTAGTGTGATCGTGGAAGTTCTTCAAAAACCTCTTTCCTCTATGTGTTAAATGATTTCAAATAACCAACGCACATTTTGAGGGAGAGAATTTACCAAGAAAATCAAATGGATTTTTCCACGGAAATTGTGATCAAGAATATATTTCAAAGAACTCTTGCCTCCATGTGCTAAACAATTTCAAAATCATGTGCACATGTTGAGGGGGAGCATTTCTAAAATGATCAAAAACAATTAAGGTACAAAATGTTTTGATTCAATATCACAAGTACCTTGATTGAGTTTCCAAATGATTTTTCAATTGGTTTCGAGAATGAATGAACTATACCAAAAGACCGACCAATTTACTTTATGCATGGTGTTATAAGGATGGTTAGGTTAGGTATTCGTTCCCACGATCCCGCCAGAGACGGAGGGATCTACCCAGGGAAATCCACTAGATAGTGTAGAGTCCTTAGGTATGATGATGAAAAAAGGAGAAAAATGAGAATATAGGAAGAGTGCGGACTGAGATAGAGCTAGAACTGGAACAAACCCAACAAGGTTCTAGTTATGAAATCTCGGTAAGCACTGAAGGGGTTGAAGAATGAAAAGGAAATGAATGAGAAAGGGTGAAAAGAAATAGCCCTCCATTATTTCAACCTTAGGGCAGAAACCGGGTTCAATTCATATGCTACTTGTGGTTACCAAGGTAACACGGTATTGAAGACAAGGCGTCATGGACCCATGACCTTTGCTAAACTTCCCAAGCTACTCAAGTTCCTCTTAAAAGGACTTGTTTCATTCTCACGGGGAACCTACATAATCTATCGACTTTCTCTTAGAGAATGTTGATATTGAAGAAGGAGACTCTCTACCTAGTCTCCGGCATAGGAAATCAAATGTGCACAATAGAGTCTAGAGCCAAGAGATCATCCACAAAATCTCATTAGGACACAAAATTAATGAAGACTTGCTGTTTCACACAGTGTGGAAAGTAAGTATATATTAAGAGTCCTACGCATTATCCTTATGGTATTGCCAGAACATCCGAGTGATATGTCAAGTATTCACGATGAAGATGGAAATCCTTCTAGAGCCAACATCAAACAAGCTCTTGGTGGGTGACATGTGAGATCTTTTCTAAAGACCAAGCTTGTGAGAACTGGATAGAAACAATGGGGTGATTCGTTCTTGAATCAACCTTGGTCCAGGAAATGGATTGATGGATACCTTTGAAAAAACTGGTCGGTGTGCTCAACAACTCTTTTCTCTTGCACATCGACTGAGTATTAATCTTTCAAAATTAAAAGGATATTTATGATTGAAAATTGATTTCTTCTTATAAACCTTCGTCATATTGCAAAATTCTTTCTCTTAAGCAATACGCGATTGTTTTCAAATCATTTTCTATCAATCAGTAAATCTCAATTTGCTGGTTCACTCACTCCGTGTTGTCTTCTTTGAGACGTTCCGATCTGAGAACGGCTAGAGCAGCTGCGAAACCCTGTCAAGGAGATTCTTATGAATCCTATCTGATCATAGGCAGTACTTGTACTAATCAACGGGGAACCGTGGGCCGTCACCTCAATTCAACGAAAGTGATCAAAGACACTTTCGTGCGCTTTATTGCTAACTGTTGTATGCGAATACCCGACGGTTCAGCTGTCAGGTGAGAGTCAATCCATAGCCGCATGCTCACACATCACATTCACTTCTAAAGAAATCATGATAAATGCATATCTTCATCAAGGCTTGATATTTTCAATCCATGCTTCTGCTACACTGCTGGAAATATTATGAATCAACAAAAGTTTCCGCATCCAAAATGTTAGCATGTCGGTCCGAAAGTCACAACTTCACATAATGGCGATACTACAATGGATGAGTGGAGATTTCTTTGTGGTGATGAT
Organism: Chrysanthemum makinoi; assembly: GCA_910596185.1. Classification (NCBI taxonomy): domain Eukaryota; kingdom Viridiplantae; phylum Streptophyta; class Magnoliopsida; order Asterales; family Asteraceae; genus Chrysanthemum; species Chrysanthemum makinoi. The sequence continues at coordinate 103,855,591 of OU343219.1, read as the reverse complement.
CTCTAACTGGCTCAATGAATCACCAAACGTGGATCAGCACAAATACCTCCACTAAAAGTACAAAGCAGTTGGACTTTGAAGAATCACTGCTAAAGCACAATGACTGCGGACATTGAAGAATTGAAGTCTACGAGCTCGAGCATAAAGTCAAAGATAGAATGCTAGGATTCAAAATGTAAATCATGGGGTGACCTCCCTTAGGGGGAGATTGTTAGGAATTGGAAATTCTATAAGGAAGTGTCGGTCACCCCAATTATTGTTTAGCATATCTTAGCTCGTAGATTTTACGTTATTTAGTAGTTATTAGCTTAGTTATTAGTTTAAGTAACACCGTGGAGGAAGGACGAGTCTTTACCCACTGTATGCCTGATCCACAGTCCGAAGGAGGACGTGTAGTATGTAACTATAAATACCCTCTACCTCCTAAGGTAGAGGGTTGGACCTTTCACTCAATCTGACCTTCTTTCTTTTGTTTACTTTCTCTCTCTAGAAAGGCTCCCGTTCTACTTTCTCTCTCTAAACTCTCTATCTCATTTGATCCAGACTAGTGTTTGTTATGTGTTTATGAAAACCAATATCTAACACTTTTTGTTTTGACAAAAAAGGGGATAAGAGAGTAAACCTTTCAAAACTTTAAACTATTAAAAACATCTTGAACTTAAAGTTTCTCACAATAAATTTACGTTTTGTCATCAACAAAAAAAGGGAAATTGTTAATACAAATAAGGCGTAAAACCGTTTAGTTATATTTTTTGATCTTTATATGTTTTATCAATAACAATCGTAAAATTATCTCAAGTAGAAATCAAAGAACACAAGTTTTTAAAATAGTCACCACAATTATTTTGTTACTAAACTACACATTATTTACTAGTTACTTATACATTTGTTATTTACTAGTTCATTATACATTTGTTTTTATTTATACACTTAAGTAAATATCTAGTTCATTATACATTTGTTTTTATTTATATACTTAAGTAAATATAATAGTTACTTCATGCATGACATCACTTGACAAGATCCTTGGAATATTTGCAAGATCGCACAAGATTAATTGGGTATTTATGACCCAAAACCCAGAGCTTATGACCCAAAAACCAGAGCTTATGACCCAAAACCCGGACTTTGAGACCCATAATCCAGACTATATGATCCTAACAGTCGGATCCCTCGGTTAAAGCTAGTCGGATCCCTTTTGAAAGGGATCCGCCAGATCTGGAGGGTCAAAGAGAAATTTACCTATAAGTAGAAGGTCATTTCCTCATTGTAACTCACCCCTCTCTTGCATAATTTTTCTTATATTCTTATATCTCTCTAACCTCATATCTCATTTCATTCTTGTAGTTTACTTTTGGTGATTCTCTCTAAATTCTTCATAAAAGACGAGATCATGATTTTTGCATATAAGACTTGCAAGCTTCAAGAGAAGTGTTGTTAGCCTTCATCATCATTAAAAGATAACTGATTTGATTATTGTATTTCATTCACCACATTGTATCATAAACAAGTAGTGTTAGTTTGTGTTGTTGGGTTGGTTCTTCCATTGTAAAGAACCCGGTATTTAGCTTTGTACCGGATAAAGTGTAAACGACGTTGTGAGGCTTCTCCACCGGATAAGGAGCTTGTTGACATAGTGTTTACGAACTCTCGAGTTGGATACTCAGGGAGTGGAGTAGGGCAAGGAAGGTGTCCTTGTAGCCAAACCACTATAAATACTCGTGTCACAGTTCTATCTCTTCTTTACTTTACTTTACATATCATAATTGTTTTATTGTTTATATTCTTGCTTTACCTATACCTCACTATCAAATGTTTCACATATATTTGACTAACTAATTTTGAAAAGAAATTTTAATCGGTAAAACTATTCAACCCCCGTCTAATTTTCCACACATTTGATTATATGCACGAATATTCTCCATAAACTGTTGTATCCAAACAACTTTTTAAAATAATCTGGAGGATCTGGCTCATTTTCCAAAACAACCTTTCCTCTTCCACAACATTTGTGATATTCAACCTTTCCACCTTTAACATACCCTTTGAAGCGCTCTTCATACCAGAACCAATCATTGAAATATTCACAACACCAACTGCAATCACCAATATCAATCAAAGAAGACGACACACCTACGATAAGCAGTCGACAATAAACACATGAAAATTTTGAAAAAAAAGGTAAAAAAAATAAATATATAATGTATCGAAACAAAAAAACAATCAAAAGTATATTCCCCATAGGTTCGAATATTGCTTGATCATGAGCCATCGGCACAAACACTGAGAGCACGTCTATTTACACGTCGGGTGTTCAACGTGCAACGGGAGCCCGACATCTGAGTTCCACTTATATCCTGCCCTTTTTTTTCTTAAAGCTGGAAGAAGAAGATACACCTACACTCGATATTTTTCAGAAATAAAGACAATAAATAAGCACAAAAATAATTATTTAAAACTATAATGACACAATAAACATGGCACTGTTAAAAAAATATTCATAACCAAGGTTGCAAAAATCGTGAATTGGTAGTTGGGCGGTCGACCACCTTGTAAGGATTAATTGGTGTATGCGGGATTAATCGATGATTAATCGGATGGACATTTTGTGCAAGTTTTGGGTATTTCTGGAGACTAAACTAAAGATCTTAACTGATTATAAGCCTACAATGTTCCGAAACCTCAGTAAAAGGCTCTAATTCTGATTATGAGGTCTATTGCGCGTTATAAGTGAAATAAACGTACCCCAAATTAAGTAGAATGCCTAAATTAATATTTTTTTGAAAGTTGACCGATGAAGATGATTTGGCCGATTAGTCTAATTTTTGACCGATTAGTGGCCAATTGTTTTTACCAAAACCGATTTTTCCCCTGATTTTCAAAAATCAACAAGGTAGAAGGCCTATTACCTAGTAATGTCCGATTAATCGGCCGAGTTAGCCGATTTTTGCAACACTATTCATCACCCTAAGACTGAACACCATTCACATCAGCATTTTTCATTTCCACATCATGTATCACAATGTGCCTTGTAGCAGACCGTAGACCTTCTCCTTTCAACTGGCTATTGGCCGCTTCTATTTTACCACTTACAACGCTAGAAGAAAATGCCCTAGTAGCAAAGCATTAATCGTAAGAAAAAAAATCTATATAATGTATGTAAAAACAATGGTCAAAGAATCTTATTCACCTTTACTTCAAATACCAACTGATTCAATACTCTTACATACTGTATTATGAATTAACAAAACACCTCCAGAAACAGACACAAAATCTAAAGAAGCGTGCCTTTGCATACCGGTACTAAACAACGAAGGACCTTCGAAAACCAATCTAAATTTTCCAGAACCTTTTGCTACACACACGGAGCAAACGGCTCAAAAGGATCACCTAAAAAGTGGCTTCTAGCAGATGGTCTAACATTCGATTCTATAGATGGTATGAGAAATGGTTAAACTCGTATGTTGTATGATTCCTGAAGAAACCTTCTTCTATAACTTTGTTTCTTAGAAACGACACACGTGTCCAATGTTTGATCACTTTCACATAAATCATTACCAGCTGGCCCTTCCTCCAAATCCAAAAAATAAGGAGGCAGGACACCTATATCCGTTTTTTTTAATGAAAAAAATAAGATCACTTCAATAGTAAAGCTAATACACGAAAAAGACCTAAAAATCTTACAAACCTTCGGTAGCAACACTGGATGAACCTTTACACTCATTCACCACATGTTTACTGAAACATCTTTCAACATCCTTGGCATCAAGCAATCACAAATCATCCCTCCTCAAACCTCGCCTATCCCGTGTGAGACAAAAACCAACATTTTGATCATTAAATGTCAATCGCTTGTTAGGTACTTCAAACTCATTATTGTAGTTTTCAAGAATCAGATTCCCATTCATATTTTAGTAAAAATTTGCAGGGAATAACAGTACAATAAATATCACTATTGGCATAAAATAAGTAACTATTCTAAATTGATTTCACATTGCAAAATACCAGTTTAAAAAATAAACAAAAGACAAATTAGGAAGTAGCCAAAAACAACCAAACTCAACAAACAATATAAAATTACCTGGAATATGAATAGCCTCCGTTAGCAATAAAACTCCAGCAACTAATTAAACACCGAATAAGTTCATATGTAACAACAAACAAACCCTAGTAAATACGGAATTAAAAGCTACCAACAAATGAAACATAAAATACCTACAACTCAAATGAAGTCCAACAATAGTTTCCAACCTCCTTTTGTGCTAATAGAATACTGAATAGACCAACTGCTTATCTGTAAATACAAACAGAAATCACACAACAAAAATTCAATTTCAAATTCTCTAAAAAAAACAAAGTAACAACCCAAAACCAACAAAATCCCAAAAAAATCACCACATACATGTGACTCAAAACACATCCAACAACACCTTGCCACCTCCTCTTCTGCTAAATCCATGCCACGTGAAATTCCTTTTGTAAAAAATTCTAAAAGAAAAATGAACAACCCAATAATTTTAGAAATATGATGTTACAAAACTCCCATCCAAGCTTATTACATATTGATAATGGAAAATAAGTGTAACACATGCAATTAAGCAAAAAAAATACATGGCAACACTGTAGGATATTGGAAATCATAACACAAGGTCGGATTTGTACAATGGCCGAATCTAGAGAGAGAAAGTGGGATATTCTAGTGAGAGAAAATGAAGTTGAATGATTAATATCAAACGAGTTGGGCGTCGGTCCGCCGCGTTGCGGCGGGCGTCGTATATTTGCGGTTTTGGATATTTTCGTATCTTTCTGGAGAATTTAAGCCTAGTTCCTGAAATTAGTAGAGTACATAATATGATGAAACGAATAGTCATTGATTGATCATTAAAGCACATATATAAGTATTCACTGGGCTCTCATACTAATCCATGCAATCATAATCTTAGGTTTGATATCCGGTCCTTGCTGCCTTATTTTAAGTAACATCTCATTCTCCAAGGCACAGACTTGATGCAATATGTGTACCACCTGCATTTGAAATACAAATAATGAGTGATTACTAACAGTTACATGGTAAATCAATATCAAACTTTGAAGGATAAACTAACAGTTACTTGCTAGCACAGTTCAAAGCTAAAAATTGTTAACTTGATTGGCTAACTTGGACTTGTACAAAAAGACTATGGACAGCTTCATTACCCACATGAAATCCTAAAGTGATTGCATTGGAATATCAAATAAGGTAAAATCAAGTACAAATTCTTGATCTGTATTCATAAAGCTATTACTTTTTAGTCACACCTCAACTCATTAATGGAATTTTATTCCAACCTTGTTACCAAGCTATTGATAACATCATTATGGATGAGGATATTACAATAGGGACTAAAAAAAAGGCAATTGTATTATACTTTAAATATTTAAAAAGTAAAACAGAACATAGTCATAAAATATCATATCTTATTGAATTGAAATCTACGTTCATTTTAAAACAAAAAAGTATAAATATATAAAATATGTCGATTATCAGTGCCTCGTAGATGATAACAACATTCAGAAAAGTAGTTAACTGTGATTTGGAAGTTCAATAATGTTTAACAGGAATAATAAAGTTACGGATTTACAGATTCATCGTGCATCAGTTCAAGAGTTATTGAACCTGCAACATGCCTAACCTGCTGCTACAGTTCAAATTGAAAAAGCAATGAAACAAAACAATGCATTACCTGCTGCTACACTAACACAGTTTTCTAACTTGTTAGTCGCTTTGCCCACAAAATTATTTGGTTTTCAAATTCTGCAAGAGGAAGAAAAAGCAATGGAAATTAAACACGCGTTTCAGTTTATAAATAGTTCGATCATTCATTTGGAAATGACCTTGGGTCATGCGGCGCTTACAAGCATCAGTTTTATTTGAAGCGACAGAGCTTGGACCCAGATTATCGTTTGCGTCTGCAAAAGTAACAGGCTGCAACAATTAATAATAATTTAAACTGATATACATTCGTTAAGCATAGCAATTGCAGAAAAGTCTTTCGAAAAAAAATTGCAGAAAATTGCACTGACTTTGAAGAGTTAGGCGACCACTTCTGGTTCTGTTACAGTGGGATGCAGGAACGTTTGTTGGTTTTCCTTTAGCAACTGCTACAACCAAAAAAGAAAGTTTAGGGAAATTCATGGTATGATTTGCGTATTGTGCTATTCGATAGTGTAATCATAACATATACATACGTGCACTATGATGCATAGACGCTGGCATGTCCTTAGATCTAGAGGAATCAATATGGCAAGCTGTTATTATGGAAATCCCAGGTGTACTTGTGTGATCAACCGTCCATTGCTGAGCAGTTTGTATTTTGTCCACCAGCTCGCGTTGTGGGCATGCATTCCACCAAAATTTCGTTGTCACACACCACCTGCAGTTTCCTCTTATTATTCTCAGCAGCGTCTGCAAAGTTGCTCTGAGAGCTGGCTGCAGAACAATGGTGGCTATTAAGGGCATATGTAGTACCAAAACTTCTAGAAAACAATGTACTCGCAATAAAAAAATGAGGGTGAAATCATGTGGCTTACCTATGAACAGAGAAGACTAACACTCTGATAGGTAGTGAACATTTGGTTGGAACATCATCAGCTACTGACGTATAGAAAGGTTCCTCATTCATACATGTACATCGTTGGCTCGTTGCAATAAATAGATGTAACTGATATAAAACACAAAAAGTCAATACAATTGAAGATAAACATAGATTTAATAAACCAAAGTATAAGACTCTCATTTTGTGCGTTAGAATACTCTATGGTGGGTGTCCTGCAAAGAATAAGACTCTCATTTTATTCAAAGATTGTAGGCTGCTGTTGTTTATACAGATGTGGCTTATAATCACCTGGTCGGATTCTTATCAATAGCTGACGTAAAAAGAGAGGCCCTTCTTTACACGCATATGAGTGGGATAAATGGCTAAAACAGATACAAAGCAAGCAAAGACCTGCACGCAGAAGCAAGTCAGAATAAACAAAAGTTTAGGTACGAAAAGAGCAATACAAAAAGGGAGGGTGTTTGCACCATCAGCGACCAACTGATATATGGCCAATGGTGTAATTGAAGTATAAAATTCTGGAATACCTCAGCTCATTTTGGATGCATACTACTGAAAAGGAAATACTCATGAGAAGAAAATTGCATTTCCATTAACTATGAAGAGATGATCAGTGGAGGTGTTCGTTTGTGACTGCAATATTACAAAAGCTCTAAGGATGTACATATAAATAGAAAATGACCTGTTAACCCATTACTCAAACTGCCCATTTTGCAATCACTGGACATTAGTGAGATACTCAGATTAGAAGCTAATGATGAGTATTACATACCCATAATCTCATATGTTGCTAGATTCAGGATTCATTAAGTGAAACATATGCTTTCGTCGTGCTCTGCATTTAGCCCATGAGCAATAAAGGTATGCCCAAGACACAACTTATCAACTTTAACCGAACCGAATTCTTCATGAATTGCAAGCAGTAGTCTGTCGGGATCTGCAAAACACACACCAACATGTAATTGTGTCCTGAACAAAGAACATAATAAGGTAATAATCCAGAAAAATGCAACTATGCAAGGAAGGGTCTTAACATGTTTCCTGACCTGATCACACAGTAGCAGGTGCCGTTCTGCTGGGGACATCTGTTTGTGAGGCAGCCACGTGCAGTCCACTCCTTCACCTCACATTCGTATTTGTTCCAAACAGTACCCTTGAATCCGTACCTGCATTAATAGCATAGTAGCTTTAATATACACATACTAATGTCACTTAAAATTAAAAACAATCTTCTGAGTATCTGGCAACCACAATCAGTTATTGATTACATATTTATGGTTCTCGATACATTTCACAAATCCAAACAATAAATACAATTATAAAGACCAACTTAATTACAAATCAGCGTTATAAGTATACAAATTATGGGAGGCAAAACACTCAAAAGCATCGAATTAGTAAACAACATATATGTGGGCAGGTACCATCTCAATATCAAGTTTCATGTTAATGTCGTGCAGGTGATGGATTTAATCACGTGACTTGTCAATAACCCATATAACCTGTACAACCGGAAAGCCACTTGACTCACCACCCTAATTCTACATACAAAACAATTTTTCCATTGCCCTTATAAAGTGGTCGTCGCCCCATCATGAGTGGTGCAACAACCCATATAACCTGTATAACCTCAGTTTTTCCATTGCCCTTATAAAGTGGTCATCGCCCCATCATGAGTGATGCAACAACCTGGTAAGCGCAACAATTCCATCTGCAACAATTACTATATATATTAAAAAGCATTTGAAACGACGTCGCACATCAAACAAGCTCGCAGCCCATTTCAGCTACCCATAACTTGTTCCAGCGGGATTGGGTTATTGTAACTGTTCACATCGTCCAAGACTCCTACCAATATCTATCCCCTCAGATTCGTGGTAACAGTAAGTGGTGTTACCTTAAACTACAATTGAACAAATACGTGTTTCCTAATCACAAATAACCTGTTATGTATAATATTCAATCATTCAGTAGTTTATACTTTACAAAGAAAAGGTTATAAATAACCATAGAGATTTGGATAAACTTAAAAGCTGTCAAACTTAAGAGATTCATAGGTATAGGAAGAAGCCATATCAAATAGAGATTTTTTCTTTCTAAACATACCCTACAACCAAACGGAACCTGTTCATTCAGCACATCTTTTATTCCATCAGCAGTCAAAACCTTTCAAGCAATTTACCAATTATCAAAATTCTAAACAACCTAATCAAAGATAACAAATACAAACCTAAAAAAAAAAGACATTTCACCAAACACTTCATATGCATAACATAAACTTAGACTGTTTAATAAAGAAAAAATATACCTCAGTGTAAGCATCAACAACATAACTTCTTCATCTCGCTAACCGAATATTGTGCCTCAACCGTCATAAAATTGTTTCCAACAACCCTTAAAGCGATTTTTAAGCTTCCGTAAATAAGGCGATTGTATTTAGCTTTCACCAGTTTTTTTCTAGATCTTGTTTGAAAAAAATAGTATGTGTACTGGGATTGATACAGAAGGTTATCACGAATGGGATAAGGCGGTGGAATACTCGAGAAGAATGAAGAACAGCCTTTGGATATACATATTCCGGGTTTGGAGTGCTAGCAGGCCAGCAAATGTATTGGGCTGCTGAAATGGGCTACGAGTATTGTTTGAAGACGTCAGTTAAGTGACGTCGTTTCAAATGGTTTTTAATATATATAGTAATGAACATCCAACCCTTTCCCATGGCTGGAAAAGGGTACTTATACAAGCCTTAAAATGCCCCTACTTGGGCTATGGAGTGGGCTTACAGTGGGTAAAGACCCGACCCAACTCCATGGATCGCATGCTAACTAAACATTTACTATTAAGCCTACGAGCTAACCTATGCTAGACATTACTCGGGGTGAGCGAGTCTTTCATATGGATTTTCATAATCCTAACAATCGCCCCCTAAGGGAGGTCACCTCAGAAATTACAATTTGAATCCTAGCATTCTATTACATGAATTTAACTTCCTAGCTCGTAGACTTTGATTCTCCAATGTCTACAAACTTTGTACTTCTGGTAGTGATCTCTGATTAATGTTCCTGTTGGGAATAAAGCTAACAGTTAGCACTGATAGGCGTATGGAAGACACTGCTGAAGAATGCACTAGCAGTGGAAACACATTACCACTGCTAGTACATATTATTACCACTGCTATTAGGATAATTGTTATGTTGTCATATATAGATAAGTATAGAAAAGATCTTGTGTATATTCTATATAGTTAGCATTATACTTATCTTGTAAAGGACTCCTTGTGCTATAAAAGGAGATCCTAGGTCATTGTTCTTGGTACGTATGCTTCAAGGTGTAACCCTAGTGATAAGCAAGATCACTCGTATTATTCATAATAATATTAAAGCTGTCTGTTACATTGTTCTCACTTACAATACATCATACAATCCATATTCTGAGTATTACTAAGTATATTCCGCGTACTTATTAATATAAATCAAAGTATCACTAACACAAGGTGTGTGTTTAGATCCATCAAGTGGTATCAGAGATTTGTTCTAATACTTTGATTCAGAAGATCCAAAGAATAAGCTTAACCAACTCACTCAAATCAATGGAGATGGAAAACAACCAGTCCAACTCTGCTCCAAGGCTTCCTAAGCTCAAACTCAATGAGTTTGAGATATGGAGGATAATGATTGAGCAATACTTTCTCATACAAGACTATGCTCTATGGGAGATCATCTTAACTGGTGATTCCTTCAAGTCTCAAAAGAATACTGAGAAAGTTGGTGACACGTGGTTATAACAGTTTGCCTGTGACTGAGACTAATGATGAAAGATCAAAGAAGAAGAATGACCTGAAGGCCAGAAGTTTGTTACTTATGACTCTTCCTAAAGACTGCATCATTGCTTTCAAAGAAATTAAAGACAACAAAAGAACTTTTGAAGAGATTTGCTCAGTTTTTGGTGGCAATGATGCTACAAAGAAGACACAAAAGACATTGTTGAAGCAAAGTTATGACTTCTCTGCTTCAAGCAATGACTCACTTGACAAAGATCTTCACCAAACTCCTAAGATTGTCACACAACTGATTGTGTTTGGAATTGAGGTAGAAAAGGAAGACCTCAATTTGAAGTTTCTAAGAAGTTTGCCTGCTGAGTTTCATACTAATGTTACTGTCTGGGAAAATAAACCAGAGATTGAAACTATGAAGCTAAATGATCTTTACAACAACTTTAAACTTATTGAACAAAGATTGAAGAAGGCAGGGATACTTGGTACAAGCTCTAGCAGCTTGGCATTGTAGTCAACCTCTGTTGACAGTGATGATTCTGAAGATGACAATGATGATGATTTTGCCACTGCTGGTTCTACAGTTTCCATTGGTAATGCTAGTGTTACCACTGCAGGTTCAAAGAAGAAGGTTGCTGGTATTGGAGATCCTACCTTTATGCTTTTATCTCCACTCAAGTTAATGGCTCTATATTAACTCATGAAGACATAGAGCAAATTGATGATGATGACTTGGAGGAGATGGACATAAAGTGGCAAATAGCTCTTCTTAGCATGAGGGCTAGGAAATTCTACAAGAAGACCGACAAGCCAATTCACATCAATGGTGGAGAAACTGCAGGGTTCGATAAAAAGAAAGTAGAGTGTTTCAATTGTCACAAGTTGGGGCATTTTGCTAGAGAATGCAGAAGACCAAAGAAGCAGGACCATAGGTCTACTTGGTACAATCAAAAGAAAGAAACAATTATGGAGGAACCAAAGGCAATGCTGGAAATTGATGGTGTGAGCTATGATTGGAGTTTCATGGCTGATGGACAAGAGGAACAACCTTCAGATGCTGCTATTGTGTCTACAGATCATGCTCTCATGGCTTTCTCTGACTCTGAGGTACAAAACTTTGAAAGTTGTTCTAAAACATGTAGGGCTTCTAGAGAATGTGAAAGGCTTAATGAATCTTATGAAAACCAAAGAACAGAGTTGTTTGCTGCTAATTATACTGTGACAAATCTTAGAAGAGGCATATCTCATTAGAGAAACAACTAGAGCATTATAGAGAAAATGAGTCAAAATACAATGATGATATGATTGTTCTTAGAAGAGAGTTAGATAATAAGATAGCAGTGAATGAGGCATTAAAAGAAGAGTTTGAAAAACTTAAAAAGATAAATGAGAATGTCAATTTATCTGTTGACACCTGTTATTATCAGTCTAAGTCAATTGATAAAACTTGGAATGCTCAAATTACTAGTAAAGTTAAGTCCGTATGGGATACAATGTTCTCCACCACTAAGGGGTGTTCCATCACCTCCTGGCATAGATTTAGCTCATACAGGCCTAGAAGAATTTCAGGAACTTAATCTTGAATATGGTCCTCCCAAATTTGTGAAAAGTAGGGGAGGTTAAGCATGAATCTGATGTTTTTGAAAGTGCAAGTGACTCATCTGTTGTAGATGAGAATGTTAAAAAGAATGAAGAGGCTTCTATCCCAAAATTTGTAAATACTATTACAGAGGAACCTAGGAAACAAGTTAACAAACCTAGATCAACTGTAAGGTATGCTGAGATGTATAGAAACAAGTCATCAACTCTTAGGGGTAACCAGAGGAGTTGGAATCATGTAAAATCTCAACAACTAGGTAGTAAGTTTGTGATGAACAATAAAGCATGTCATATCTGTGGTAGCTTTAATCATTTACATGCTAATTGTGACTATCATGTTGGGAGAAGGGAAGTTTATGAGAATAAAAGGGTGGAGTCAAACAGGTTTCAAAACAAAATACACCCTAATTCACACAAAGAACATGATCCTAAGAGCAGTTCAACTAAGAAGTGGACTTAAAACTTTCGCCACTGCTAAAACTGTTAACATTGCTCACCCTAAAACACCTGTTACAAGTGCAAAATCCAAAACAACTTTTGTAAAATCTGCACATACAGGGAAAAGGTCTTTTAATAATAAAAGGGTTCACTATAACCAACAGTGGGTACAAAAAAACTAAACCAGCAGTTGTAACAACGCGCATTTTTCGGGTTACTTTTCATATTTTTGAAAAGTTACTATTCACTTTTACTATTCACTTTCACTATTCATCCCGTAAAAATTTTTATTTCACATTCTTGTAAGATAAATTATTTTAGTAATGACCTAAGAGTTCGACAATCGTTAGATCATTTTCGCAAAAGTTATTAAGAAAACATCGTTTTAAAGTTTCATTTTGGTCGGAACACCATTTCAACATCCCACGCATAATGAAAATCAACTCGGACAATTTTCCTCACATCAGATTAATTTTTATATCACTCATAATTAATTAGAGAATTTTTAAGATTTCTTTTAAATGTTACCAAATAAACCCTGAGCCGTACGAAACTAAACTTACGTTTTAAACAAATCTACGTAGACCCAGACTTAACCATTCCTGCACGGTATTTTATAAGATGTTTAGAAACTTTTACATTTTTTGAAAAGTCAAACATATTTCCCCCCTCCTTTGACCATAAAGAAATTAACCTTGTACGTTCTACATTTTTGCTTAAATCGCGTAACTTTTAAACTTCACGTATAACTGTTAAGTTATCCCACGTATAACGAAAACCACATTTTGACATCTCATATCACTTTTAGACTAATTTTAGTCTACTCTAAATAAATTCACGATCATTTCTCTGAAATTTTGTTCTTTCTCGATAAACTCGAATTACGCTTTTTGACCCGGTTTTCAGTTTTAAGCATCGTTTTTGCACCCAATGAGACTTATCACCCATTTTATATTTTTAGATGGAGTATAATGATGAGTTTAATCATTCCTTTCAGTTTCATATTTTTACGACACCCGATTTTACGTTTTATGGCTTAACGACTTACAGTTAGCGATTAACGGAACCAAAACTCACTCCGTAACCAAGATAATACCAAAACTATCCACCTAAGTCATCTTATCTCTTCATGGCCGACCTTAGGGGGGGGGGAGTCATCATTTTGGTGGCATCATCCTAGCCATGGTTCATTTAGATCATTACATATGTCCTAACTTAACCATGGTTAATATTTAATCCAATATATGGTTAACCAAACTTACCCTCCTATAAATAGCAAGTGAAATTCATCCTAAAGACCTTCACAAACTGATTTGGGTCGTTCATATCATCAAACCCTCATATCTTCCATAATTTGATCTTTAAACTCCAAGTTTATGCAAAGAAGTTTCAAGTAGTAAGTTACTACATCAAATCTCTAGGAAGTTTAAGTGATCTTCTTGAGTTTAGATCCACTCAAGTCACTTATTACTTCATCACCAACTCTTCAAGATTGCAAGGGTGCCAAGGTGTAGAAAACTAGCTCAATCCGAGGTCCCAGGTGTTCAATCAAAGTCCGATCCTTACTAGTTACTCCTTTCTTAATTGAAAGCCGAAAGTTGTAAGCAACTAATCACCACCATCATCTCATCTTATTTATTCATAATATTAACAATTTCATGCTATATATATAGTTACTATGTTGATTCATGATGTACATATACTCAATCACATGTTTTAATTCACATATTGTCGTAAAAGTAACAAACTAGTAAACTAGTCATATTCTACACATTTGAAACCATTAAAACCAGCCACATATGGAATTTATAACTTACATAATATGGTAGAAAAGATAAAAAGGTAAAAATAGCAACTTGAATCACCTGAAATGGACAAATGAGTTAAAAGTTATAGTCAAAAGAAGTTAGCAAAACCAAAACACCAAAACTGCCTAACACAAGCTGTTAAGCGTACTGATCGTTTTGAAAGTGGTACTTCTGGTCTGAATCATCAAAAAATTAAATCACGAAAGTTGTCCGGAATGACGTTTTCCTTCAATGTTAAATAAGCTCGGAACCTGAAAACGCTTTAATAGGCCATATTCTTTCAAAAACTGAAACTGCCCTATATATAGTTTCACGACTATAATTTTGTCACAACTAAAAGCAAAACCAAGTTATTTTCATAGCTAGTTACATATTAAGTTAACAAAACTTCATTTAATCTTTGAAATAGTGTTTTCACAAGTAACAGAAAAATGACCATTTTACCCTTTTTCGACGATTTTTACCAAAACTTCATTCTTGAATATGTTAATAAGTTGTAGTCACTAGTAAGAAATGAGAACTTGTAAAAACTAGATATTTACTAAAAGCATGATAAAATTTATGATATAACAATCTTCACTCAAAACATATGTTGTATCTACTAAGTGCTACAATAGTAGGGAGCTTCATGTGAGGGGTTTCATTTGAGTAAAACGTATCGACGAGTTGCTGGATTTATGATTTAAAGTGTCCTAGCTCCTCAAACGTTTACTGCATGACCTCTGAATTATGATGGCCCGAATGATAGTACGATATCTATAAACTAAATACGTTTTCACAACTAGATCATTTCTATAAGCAACATACACAAAAACCTTGTACTACATCATGATCAACATAGAGATGTATATATGTCTGATATTTCTTTCGCATCATTATTTCAAACCTAAGTCACAACATCCTATTCTAGGTTGCTCGTAGAAGTTCTCGCGGCATATCCATTATTCTCATTATACATTTGCTATCATTTACTTTGAGGTGAGTTCATAGCCCCACTTTCTATTACTTAATTGTTTTACAAACCCTTGGGGGAGATACATGCTTTATTTTAAACCGAACACATTGCTTTCAAAATGTATGCTTAGTCTAATAATAACTGTTTTGGTTTTCAAACCATTGGTGTGAATTTATAACTCACACTACAAACATAATGTGTTCAATCATCTAACAAACTCTATGAATTTCACTCAACCTTTGTGTTGATAGTTTTAAGCATGTATTTCAGGTCCATATTGTACGAGGCTGGCATGGAGGAGCACGGATACTCAAGAAGGCTATAAATTTTATTATCATTCTAAAACCAATTTAATGTATTTTTTTTAAACTTGGAACTATTTGGGACCTCATCTTTGTAAACTCTGATATTTATATAAATCGAATGATAAATCTTTTAAAACGACTCAATTAGAGTTCGTGTTCTATTGTTATGACTGTTGTGCCATGAAGTAACACCCAATTTGAATTATGATGCGTATCACATAATTGAGGGTGTTACGGATTGGTATCAGAGCCACAGTTATAGAGAAACGGGTCTAATCGAGACCTAAACTATAACCACTTTTACAAATAAAACATTTTTTTAGCCTTCCGTTCTCCGTGCCTTCCATCCTCCAGACAATTATGTGACTTTTAGGCATTTTAAGCTTAAAAACATACTAGTATATTGATATATACACTTGACATATTTTCAATCATTTTAGCTAAACGATAGACTAAACATATCTGCGTATGCCTATTCTAAGGCATTACGGCACAATCATATTTTCCCAATCTCCCAATCAAGCATCTACTCGTGCATTTTAGGATTATGAAACTTTATCCAAGACATTGTAACTAATTACAATGGTCTTTCCTACTTCCCAGACATTATGAGATACAATGGTCTCATTTATGTTTCAAGACACTGTGAGATACAGTGGTCTCTACTATATTCTCAGACACTGTAAATCCTAGAGTGGTCTCTATTACATTCTCAGACACTGTAAATCCTACAGTGGTCTCATTTATTTCTCAAGACATTGTGAGTTACACAATGGTCTCTCCATCATTTCTCAAGACACTGTGAGTTGCACAATGATCTCTCCATCATTTCTCAAGACATTGTGAGTTACACAATAGTCTTAACTATTTCTCAGACATTGTGAGTTGCACAATGGTCTCTATTATTTCCTAAACATTGTGAGTTGCACAATGGTCTTAACTATTTCTCAGACATTGTGAGTTGGACAATGGTCTCAATTACTTCTTAGACATTGTGAGTTACACAATGGTCTAATTTACTTCGCAGATATTGTAAGTAATACAATAGACTCTAGAAATTATCTTATAAAACCTTATATGATATTCTTTTACATGAAGCCCGTCACAATCTATTGATTTTCCTAATGGAAATACAAGAAATGGGATTTCTAAAAGATAAACTAACTCATCATCTACAAAAGCTGAAGTTCAGCAACTCTCTCTACATTCATCAAAATTCTCTTCTGAAACTTTCATTGTTAAAAGTTCGTAATTCTAGCCAAGTATGGACTATTTTAGAATTACTTAAGATTTCCTTTCCACACGTATCTACCCATACTATCTTCTATGCAATGGAATGTAAAAACATAGGTTACAAGTCTTTTATGGCCAGGACATGCAACTGGATGGTTTGATATCGTCTTTGCTTAGTGGACAATTTCTCAAAAGCTATGGACATATCACAAGTGTACCTAATTTAGGTATTTGGAAAATTTATCGAACCTCGGCTAAATATAGTCTAGTCAGCTATATTTAACCTAGGGATAGTGGAACATAGTCTGACTAACTATGTTCGACTTAAATTTTTCAAACACTGAGAATAGTTATACAAGTGTTATATTCAGGTTAATTTCTTACTTAAACTCGATAAACCACCAGAATTCATTAAAAAGATCTAGAGACATGATAGTGTTTTACCACTCAGCGAGATCTTAACACTTATTTATACTACCTAATTTCATTCTTGAAAGTTTTCATTTATGAAATAATCCTAACTACTATCTTGGGATAGTCATCAAATCTTCTCGTCATTTCTTAGAAGTACTAGCCTGATTAGGTTTCAAGGATATCATTCCGCCATAATCCTTTAAAATTCATTTTTGATTTTAAAGCAAACTTGACATCCCTACCTAAGAATAATGGTAAGCGTACGCTACACTCTTCTAATCGTCAACATATCACATCATTATCTGAACCCCATTGAAATTCAATATGTAAAACTTCATAATACCACGTTTCTATCAAACACTAGTAGGCATAAACACTATACGATATAGCCTTCATCTCGAAACCACCTAAGACATGATCAACTTTGGAAATGGTTTGGATAACCACTTGCCACTAGCAACACTTTCCCTACAACGACAATTATCACATCATTACAAACCATTTCACATCAACAATATCTTACACCTTTGATTAACAACAGTAACAACAACAAAACTATTCCATTTTGAGGCACTATATAGACGAATGTGTTAGTTAACCATTTGCTGTACTAAGGTGTTCAGAGATCACCCACGAAACAACTAAGGAAACCATACAAATACAAATTAGGCTCCATGTCGTACACTATCACCAAAAACTCCATGTTAGAAATTAAGGTTTTATTGATAGCCTCGATACAATAAGATGTGATTCGTTTTGAGAATCGCGAAAAGCCAAACTTGAGGTATATTAGACTCAATAAGATTTTAACAAAACCCTTTAGGTTATCAACTTAAGCCACATGGTACATAACCCATTCTATGACCAGAAACTTGATAACGCAAAGATTAGAATTCGGCGCATATAAACATATTTTCCTAGACACTTCAACATTAGTAACACACATTGAATTCCTGGACTGAATTCCCATTAAGGTGGTGAGACTATAACAACGCGCATTTTTCGGGTTACTTTTCATATTTTTGAAAAATTACTATTCAATTTTACTATTCACTTTCACTATTCATCCAGTAAATTTTTTTATTTCACATTCTCGTAAGATAAATTATTTTAGTAATGACCTAAGAGTTCGACAATCGTTAGATCATTTTCGCAAAAGTTATTAAGAAAACATCGTTTTAAAGTTTAATTTTGGTCGGAACACCATTTCAACATCCCACGCATAATGAAAATCAACTCGGACAATTTTACTCACATCAGATTAATTTTTAGATCACTCATAATTAATTAGAGAATTTTAAAGATTTCTTTTAAATGTTACCAAATAAACCCTGAGCCGTACGAAACTAAACTTACGTTTTAAACAAATCTACGTAGACCCAGATTTAACCATTCCTGCACGGTATTTTATAAGATGTTTAGAAACTTTTACATTTTTTGAAAAGTCAAACATATTTCCCTCCTCCTTTGACCATAAAGAAATTAACCTTGTACGTTCTACATTTTTGCTTAAATCGCGTAACTTTTAAACTTCACGTATAACTGTTAAGTTATTGTTGTTCCCCGTTCACTATCGTTTAAAACAGTTTAGAAATATAAAACAAGTTAATAGTGAACAATGACTGAAATTAAAGTAAGTAAAACACACAAAGTAATTTTCAACATCATATTCTTTATTAGAAATTAATCAAAAAGAATACGTTACCCAAGTACTTGCGGAATAGTACTTGGGATTGAAATAACAAAGTTTGGTGACTCCTCTATAAGCTCAGGCTAAGTCTAAGCACAACTCTTAGAGCTCACTGAGCTATCTCAGGAACTAAGTTGTATTTGGAGGAGTGAGAAGATGGCTTGCGTGTATGTGTGTTTTTACAATTCACAAGCTTAATCTATCACTCCATCTCTTATGCTATTTATACATGTATGAGTTTTAACTCTTTCCTAAGTGACAAACTGACATCATACAGAAGACAAAATACTGATGTATTTTGTCTTTGTTTACAGATACTATTCTAGGTAAGAGACAAGACTACTTTCCTAAGGTCAGTGATGACACTGAGCCTGAACTTTAGCCACTCAGGGAAAGTTGACTTTCTTTGATAAGGACTTCGTCTTATCTGATTCAAACTTATCCCGCTTTGTCCCGCTCATTCTTCAGTCTTTACATCCTTCAGTCTTCTACTTCAGTTTGTCTTCAGTGTAAGTAGTTGGGGAGGAGTCTTTGGGATTCAGTGAGTTATTGTCATCACTCACTGAATCCACCATCTTCTTGACTCAGTCTTCACCCTTTAAGTTCCGCCTTACGGAGTGGAGAGACTATCTTGTCGCCTCGTACTGAGTATCCTAAAGATGTCTCACTGAGAGACTATGCACTCAGTGACCTGTTAGTGTTTAATGGACTAGACACTTGGGCTATTTTCTATTCAAATCCTAGATTAAGGGGTTTGGGTATTTACTGAACCCAACAGTCTCCCCTTATTTGGATATACAAATAGCCTAAGTGTTTGATCAGTGTAAGTGATCAAATGGCTTCTTCTTACACTGAATGTACTAATGAATACAATAAGGAACACTGCATTTTTTAACTAAAACATACATCATTTATTGATCAAATTACAAGGTTCCTATTACTAGTACAAAAGATAATTCAAAATGATGTCAGTCCAGATGGATTCCCAGTGCTTCAAGCTTGACTTTCTTGGTGATGAGTGTTTCCCTGTCAGGATGGTCTCTAATCTTTGCGTTTAAGTCAAGATGTAACCTCGATATTCAGAGAGTCTCTGAATTTGAGAGGCCACTGGAATATAGCTGATCATTGTAGCCACTCCTGCCTGATCGATATCACTCCACCTTTGGAATGCTGGGTTTCCATAGACATCAATGAAAAATAGCCCTCTTTCAGGCTTTTCAATCACTAGACAGTTCACAAATTTCACTCCTTCAGGTAGCTCCCTATTACACTCCAGTCCATGCACTTTAATCTCAGGTTGGAACTCAACTCTCACCCTTTTGCCAGTGGATGATTGTGGTTGAGATCCTTGAGGTGCGCTTAAGGGCTAAATTCCAGTTGGGCAAGACAATCCCTCAGTCTTTCATATCTTTTACTGAGCATCTTCATCAGGTCCTTAATCACCGCATTCTTCTTCTTTTCAATAATTGGACCAAGCTCATCGAGTTCAGTGATCCCAAAGTCGGTGTATTTGAGGGGATCATGAACCTCAAAGTGTCTTTTATCAACCCCTCTGTAAACGTTCATGGCCAGTGTTTTGGTATTGGGGATGATTTTGACATCTGTGATCTTTTCAGGAAGCCTTCGGCTTGTCATTGTCCAGTTGTAATGCCCAATTTCGCTTTGCCTGATGGCTTCTTCTTCTTCTTTCTTCCAACTGTTTTCTCATTTCAGCCATCTGAAAGCGTTCTAAGCTTCCTTGAACTTTTGTCCTGCCTGACCTTTTGGAGTTTCTTAGGATCAATTCCCATGTTCTCAGCTTCTTCAATGACTACCTTTGCCAGTGCTTCTCTATTCTTCTTATCTTCTTCAGCTTGTTTCAATCTCTTTTCTTCTTTAGCAAGATATTTAATTAGCTGTTGAGGTGTGAGAAGGTATTCAGTGTCGCCGATTTTGTAGGGAATCTTCTCGGCCAGGAGTTGTCATTTTGCCTTTTCCTTTCTCCTGGCCTGAGGAAGATGAAGTTGCTATCAGGGGTGGTGTTGTTGTTGTTATTGGTGTGATTACTGTCAGTGTTGTTGTTGTTGATGTTGGTGGTGGGATTGATGAGATAGGTATTGCTGAGACTGGTGGTGATGATGAGATTGGAGCTACTGATATGGTGGTGTTGTCCCCCAGTTTGAAGAGGAGTTTCTTTAGCTTTCTCCCCCTCAACTATTGCCGGAGCGTCAGTGAGGGCAAGAGTTGGAGTTGGTGCTGAGGGGGATGGAGCTGCTTGACCCTTGAAGGCCTTTAAAATTTCAGAGATCATAGCCTTGATATCTGAAGTGTCGGTTTGAATACCAGTGACTTTTGCTTCCAAGTTAGCCTGAGAAACTTCCAGAGCAGTCATTCTGGGCCCAAGATTCCAGGCCAGAGATGAGGATGCCTGAGCCAAAGTAACCACCTACGTATTCAAGGAGTCCAATGTAGCTTGAAGAGACTGGACTGAGGATGGAAGATCCCGAACATTTGCAGACTTGAGCATATCGAGCAGTTTAGTGAGACTTGAGGATTGTTTCAAGTACGCCTCAGTAGCCTTTAGCACTTTAGACTTGAGTGCTGGGTCTTCTTTGACAAATTACTTGATTTCATCTATCTTTGTACCTACACCCTGAAGGTGCCTAAGGAATTTAGCCAAGTTGTCATCCAGTCGGTGAAGGTTGTCATACATCAGATCCATGTGCTCATGAACATTTTCATCAAAGCCTTGTACCTCAGCCTTTAGATCAGATAACTTGCGCAGCATCAAATTTAGTGTGTTGTTCCCACAGGTTTTAGTAACCCCATAGTATAACCTTTTTGAAGCTTTGGTGATCCACAACAAGTCCGCCTTTCAGTAAGTGGGAGAACATTATCAAATCTTTCAAATTCATCAGTGGAGGAAGAGGAGTCATCATTTCATGTTGGAATGGTGATTCAAGATGCTCCCTGGATCAGGCGAGGCTCTTGTTCATATTGAACCTCAGCGTCCACTTCTTCCCCAGCTGATAAAACTTCATCATCGGGCCGCAAGCTCATCTTCCAAAAGAGTATTCCAAGAACATCGCAACGGTTAACAAGGGGTTGGTGATGGGTTCCATATCGGGTGGTATGTTTCCTCTGAGTCTTTGTCCCCGTTGACCCTCGCATAACGGGTGGGCGTTTCCAGTGTCTTCTAGAGTCGATTAGTTTTGGGTTCCATATCGGCGGGTTGTTCCTGTCCCTCTGAGTCTTTGTCCCCCAGTGACCCCTGAGACACTGGTGGGTGTTTCCCAGTACATTTAGTAGAGTCAGTGACAGTTATATACCTATCATCGGGTTGTTTGGTTTCCTCTGAGTCTTTGGGATCGATCAGTGTGCCCTCAGACAAAGGCTGTGATTTGCTAATGTCATCCTTGGGCGAAATGGAAGGCGCTCCCCTACCAGCGGGTTGTATGTTTTCCTCTGGATCTTGGGGATTAGTAGTTGGGACCAAGGGCACTGACTGTGATTTATCAGTGTCCTTCGTTGTCACCTGGGTGGGTATTGCTTGGTCTCCAGGGGTGGAAGATCGTCTTGGGTTTTCTTTGCCTTTTGGCCGGTTCCGAAGCTTCCAAGGGCCCAGAGACTTGGGTTTGGTCTTAGTCCCAGTCTGAGACTTCCCCTTTCTCTTTTTAGGAGCAGGGCTAGGAGACACTGAATCCCTCTGGTTGTTTACAACAACCATATGGACCGTCAATTCAATATTAGAGACTTGGGATGGGTCCTTTTGAAAATTAGATTGACTCAGGGTACTTGGTAAAGCAGTGTATTTGTACTCCTGAGGATAATTACAACCTAGTAAAACCTGTAAAGCACATGAGACAAACCTAGGGTACGAAACGTATTTCGCCCTAGTTTTGCTCAATAGCTTGGTTACAAGATCACTGTAAATGATCTCCCCATGTCGACATGACCCCATTCATCAAGCAGTGAGCCATCATCAACTGAATAGAATTAACTTGTTCAGTGGACGAGTGGTTCCCACCGAGTACCTGAATCACAAAAGTGAACAGGATCCTCCAAGCCACGTGAAATGAATTCTTGGTGATGGTTATGTCCAAAAAGTTTGGATCTAAAGCAATTTGTTTTAACCCATCCTTAACTGTTGAGGGTTCAGGATGGGCAACATAGACTCCATTGTTGTAATCTAACCCTGTTGAAGTGCAAAAGGTTTTATAATCCAAGGTTAGTGATCGTTTCCATTGAAAAGACTGAACTTAAAATATACTCCCTGAGAGGTCGTAGGTCAGTCTCATTAGTTGAGGGTGTCGGGTCATAGGTCGTGGCTGTAGCCCAAAACTCCCTTGAGAAGGTTTTGGTACGAATTGAGGGACATATCACAAAGGCCGTTTTAGTGGGCGTTAAATAAAAATTTCATAATGTCTTTGTAGGATGGGACAGTTTAGTGGTATTCAAAATTGCCTATGACATTATTAGTTTTAAATTCAACATTTGTAAGATCCCCTACCCACTGAGAAGCAAACTGGAGAGATTGTGTTCTAGCCGTTTCCATTAAAGATTTTAGGGTTTTTAAAAAAATAATTTCTTTTGACTAGAACAATCAAGGTTTTAGATCTCTCAAGTTTGTGATGAAAACTTTTGTAAATGTTTACAAGAAGGGTTTTCCAAAAGAGGTTTGAAGAGTTTTTGAGAACACACAAATATTTCTGGGTTTTAGAAATGATTTTGACAGAGTTTTGTTGCAAAAATAATTTGTGTGTGTTTGTTTGTCTTGGAAGAGGGTATTTATAGAGTAGTGAGAGGGGTAAAATGTGCATAAATGGGAATTTGTAAAGTCAGTTTATGAAAACGTTTTGAATCTCCACATTTAATGCCACCCACCACTACCCGCAGTAAAATCCTGTATTTCAAGGGAACAGTTTGCAGAGCACAAGTTAAAAGTGCACTTTTGTAGTAATAAAATATCCATTGGATATTTCATGTGAGATGAGGCAATTAATGCAAGTGGGGTGAGGTAAGTGAGAAGACCCCTGACAGTAAGAGATATATTCCTATATTAAATTGGCATAGTTACCAACCTAGGACATTTAAGTAACTAATACTTGGATCATTTAGTTACTCATTCAATGCTTAATAACAATCGACAGGTCCCCTGAATGAGTCTTACTCATTCGTGAGAATAATTTTGGGTGTTCGGGAGGAAGAACCATTTCGAGAACCTACTGAGATTGGTTTTCGATGCCGAATTTCAATGTCAAGCATTCCCAATTTAGCTTTCTCTCCGAAGGTAGGTTCATCCAAGGGTTTGGTGAAGATATCAGCTTGATATTCAGAGGGATGAAATGGAGTTCTATGTCTCCTTTCATTATGTGATCCCCGATGAAGTGATATCTGATATCAATGTGTTTGGTTCTTTGATGAAGGACAGGGTTGTTGGATATTGCAATTACATTGGTGTTGTCACAAAAGATGGGTACCATTTTGTAATGGATGTCATAGTCACTGAGTTAACTTTTCATCCATAAACGCTGGCACAAAGATCCCGCAGCAGCCACATACTCACTTCAATGAAGACATAGCCACCTGACTGTTGCTTTTAGCACTCCAACAAACTAGTTTTCCTCCAAGGAATTGACAGGACCCTGAGGTACTTTTCTTGTCCATGTTGCACGCAAAGATAATCGAGTCGAGTAACCTTTGAGATCAAACCCTGAGCACTTTGGATAATAGAGTCCAAGATTTGGGGTTCCCTTCGTGTATCCTGAGTATTCTTTGGCTGCTGTGAGTGAGATTCTTTGGGATTGGACTGATATCTTGCTATTAAACAGACCGAGAATTGTATGTCCGTCTAGAAGCGTTAGATACATCAGTGAGCCTACAATCCCCCTGAATGAGTTTGATTGACTGGTTTGCCGTGAGATCGTGTCCAAGGTTGTTAGGAGGGACCATTGGTGTCTTCATCGAGGCACTCAGATATCTCATATTTCTTCAAGAGATTTCTGGTGTAATTCTCTTGACTGATGGATATTCCTTTATCAGTTTTCCTGATTTGTAGTCCAAGGAAGTATGTGAGTTCATCCATCATGCTCATTTCAAACTTCTTTGTCATCGCTTTTCAAACTGCTTGCAAAGTTTGTAGTTTGTTGAGCCAAAGATGATGTCATCAACATAAACTTGGACCAGTATCACATCCTGTTGTGTTCTATAGACAAACAATGTGTTGTCTATCTTTCCTCTGACAAACTTGTTTTGTGTCGGAAGGTCTGAGAGAGCTTCATACCATGCCCTTGGAGCTTGTTTAAGACCATAAAGGGCTTTGTCAAGCTTGCATATAGTCAGGAATTGACTACTCTCAAAGCCGGAGGTTGCTGAACGTACACATCTTCCTTTAGATCACCATTTAAGAATTCACTTTTGACATCCATTTGGTAGACTCTGAAGTTCATGTATGTTGCATATGCAAGGAAGATCCCGATTGCTTCCATTCTTGCAACAGGAGCAAATGTCTCATCATAGTCAATGCCTTCTTGTTGACTGTAACTTTGGCTACAAGTCTGGCTTTGTTTTTAATGACATTCCTATGACAACGACATCCTGAGGACATTTGATCAAGGTCATGACCTTGTTTTTATCAAACTATTGCAGTTCTTCTTGCATAGCCTGAACCCAGCTTGGGTGCTTTAGAGCCTCAGTGACATTTTTGGGTTCTATTTCGATAGGTAATCAAAGATATAGACATTCATTGGTCAAGCCGCAGTTAACTTAGCGCCATGCTTCTAGTGAGCATGCCCTCAGTAGGTTCACCAATAATGTTTACAAGCTCTATGTCCTGAGATTTTGTCCACTTACATTGTGGTCTAGCATCAGAGCTTGAAGAGGTCACCGAGACTCGTGAGTGAGTTCTGGTGCTTGAGCCACGAATCATTCAGAACATCTCTGAGATGTCTTGTTCAAAGTTAGGTTTCTTGATTCACGGTTCCTGAACATTTGGTCCAAGAATACCTATCCCAGAGGGACTGATTGATTATCAATGAATTCACCGATAGTTGGTTGGGGAAGGTTGTGAGGCAAGCACATAAAATGAGATGTCAAGATCACTTGATATGAGGAATTGAATTGTTGTACCTCATGAGGATATCTTGATGAGTCACCAATTCCTATTTCCTCCACTCGAGGTGTTGGTGAACCGATGCTTTCAGCACTTTCATCAAAGGTGACATGAAAGGTTTCCTCAACTTGTTGTCTCCTTGTGTTAAAAGCCCTTAAGGCTTTGGAGATCAGTGAGTAGCCTAAGAAATATCCATCATCAGCTTTTGCATCAAACTTTCCTAGATGATCCTTGTGGTTATGAATGAACACAGGACACCCAAATACATGAAAATAGCTGATGTCAGGAAGTCTACCTTTGAAGATCTCATATGGGGTTTTATTTTGTCTTTTGACAATGATTGACTTGTTTTGAGTGTAAGTAGTTTTGACCGCTTCACCTGTAAATGCTTTGAGAGGGCTGAGCCATTTAACATGGTTCTAGCAGCCTCAACGAGAGTTCTGTTTTTCCTTCAGGACCCCATTTTGTTCAGGGGTATAATGGAGATGAGAAATTTTGAGAAATTCCTTTTCATCACGAAACTCTCAAGCTCTTGATTTCTAACTCAGTCATTGTCAGGCCTCGATTTGTTTAACGGTAATGTCATTCGTTTTCAATCTTCCTGATGAATGACATTATTATATCACCGCCTCGACTCTTTTGGAAAGAAAGTATACCCAAGTGTATCTTGAGAACTCATCAACAATGACAAGTGTATACTTCTCATGCGGATTGATCCGAACCTGATAGGTCCAAAGAGATCTATGTGCAGGAGGTTAAGGCACTTTTGATGGAAAAATTTTTTTGGTTTTGAATGATGCTCCGTGGTGTTTACCTTTTTCACAGGCAGAGCATGGTTTGTCTTTTGCAAAACCAGTGATGGTAAGCCAAGGACCTTGTTTTGTTTTTCCAAGTTGTTGAGGTTTTTGAAGTTTAAGTGTGAGAGTCTCTTATGCCACAGCCAATTGATAGTTTCAGTGGCTTTCGCAAAGAGACAAGTTCCATCTTGGGAGAGTGTTGACATGTCTAAAACGTAAACATCATCTCTCCTAGGAGCTATCAACACAACTTCCTTGTTGGCATTGAACATGGTACCTTGTTTGTCATTGAATTGCACAATATACTTAGCATCATATAGTTGACTGACACTGATGAGATTGTATTTAAGACCATTGACATAAGCTATTCTAGAGAAAACTATTCCATTGCAGTTTACTGAACCATAACCTTTAGTGGGACATGATGAGTTATCACCAAATACTACCTTGGGTCCTGGTTCCTCTACATACTTGTGCATATACTCCTTCACACAGTACCATGCTTCTTGAGCATCAACTGCCTAGATGCCAAATAGGCTCTGGCGTTCTCTCGCACAAGTAGTAAACTGAATTAGTTTCTCTTAGTGACCCACTTACTAGTGGGCTTGGGTCTCTAGGTCTCTTTGAATTTGGTAATTGACTCATGGTCAGTGGTTGAGTGCATTGTGCTACCACAGATTTTGCATTTAGAGACCGAGGATGACTCAATGATTTTGGGTTGTTTTGTACCTCTCTTGCATGAATGACACCGTCATGTTGGGATGTCTCATGAGCTGGATTACCGCATATATCACAACATGTGTTCATGAGACAATCATCCTGATGATGATCATTAAACCCACGTAGGCACAGAGGAAAAGGTTTTGCTCTATTCTTGGGAGCAGTTTTGGAGGATGAAGCATACTGATGACCAACTTTGGTATAGTTTGCTTCATTGACAGAGTTTACATACTGTAAGTGATCTGCAGTCCTGTGATCTTCCTTTTTGCAGATAATGCAAAAAAGAATTCTATAGCAGTTGTCGTGGTATGGTCGGTGTAATGACAACACCACATATCCTGCTGGGTTTGTTGGTGGATTTTGACTTTGATGAGCTTGATGAGGCTGACTTAGTTTCCTTGATTGAATCAGAGCTTTTTGATGGATTCCATCTTTTCGCCTTCCTCACGAGCTCAGCTTAGTTGCCGAATTTGGCCGGCCAAAGTGGGAACAGAGGATGTTGAAGTCTCAAAGAGGAGTAGACTCTGTTGAGTTGGTTTTTGGTCTTTCGGATGGTTCTACCAAGTCCGCACCTTTCTTTGGTGAGTGAGGATTGAATTGTAATGGAGTAAGCTCTGAGCTTGTGCAGACCCAAGAGGTTTCAGTGGTGGAAGCGGTGCTTGAGATCTCCGCCGCACTCGAGATGTGTTCAAGACTACTGGGTACATCGTGGAGTCCAAGCATGATCTTTAGAGCTTGGCTTTCGTGCTCTAGAATCCTTCCTGAATTGAAATTTGGAAGCTTACTCTCAGGATTGACCCTTTCAATCCAATCATTCAGTTTGGTAGTAGTCAACATATTGGTAATCATACCACTGACACAAATGGCTTAGGACCCCGGTCTTTGTTGAGAGAGCCAGAAGATGATCTTCACCTAAGACTCTCTTCTTGCTACTGGGGCTCCCACAACATCAAAGACCGGGATTCTTGGCATCCAACTATCAAGAATATCTTGAACCTTTTTGAATTGTCTTGAAGAGCCTGATTCCTTTTAACTAGTTCAGTGTTTTGAATTTGCAAAGAGACAGCCTCAAGCTTAGCTTGTTTTAAAAGAAGCAGTTCATCCCTACACTTGTTTAATTCAAAACTTAGCTTGTTGTATTTTGAAAAACGATTTAGTCTTTGCTCCTCTACCTAACTTAAGGTCAACATTAAGATAATTCATGTAAGATCGCCAATCGAGTCATCATCCATAGAAAGTAGAATATTTACCTTCTTCATTGTGATATTGACCCATTCTCCATTCCCGGCATGATTCTTTCCAACAGCTAGCTTGTCCTCTTATGAGAGGGCCATTAGTGCACTCACATGCACCATTTCATCATCCGATGACACCGCTCTTCATCCCAAATAAGGTCTCAAGAAGGCCTTTGTTTTACCCCGCACATGATTGAACACTTTTTGTTGTTTTGAGGGACCGCCTCGAGCAATGCAAGCTTAGCTTTGACTTTCTTATACTTAGCTTCAAAATCAATAGTTTTATTTTGATCAGATTTGTTTTGAAAGTTTTGATGAGACTGATAGATTTTTGGTTGAAATTTGCTAAAGCCCGAGGACCGATTTGACCCTCGATGGTTTATAAGAGGGTTCGTAAATTGTTTTGAAAAAAAGTCTTTGGAAAATGACCTCTTTTGAAACTTAAAGCATTCAGTGTCCTCATTTGCTTTGGCATTTGAAAAACCTTTGTTTCCTTTTATAAACCTTCGAGAGTTAGCAAGGAGTGCTCTTTCCTAAAATTCAGTGTTCAGGTCATTTAGGTACTCCTCACTTGATCTCTCATCGTGCCTATCATGAGAATTTTCCTGAAAATCTTGAACAACATTGTTAGAATAAAAAGAAGTTGATATTGGTGATGAGGTGGTGGTCGTGGATTTCTTGACTTGAGACTTCTTTAAGTCAGGGTATCGTCTGTTAATGAGGTTTTCCTCATAGAAAAATTTTCCATAAATTTCGTGAAGCTCAAGATTCTCGGATATGATTAGCATTCCTAAGTCCCCTAGAGAAATTCAACCACTTCCTTGGAGACTGTTGACAAAACCAACATTGATTTCATGTTTGGATAACTTAACACCATCATTTGATAGTTCATTTAAAAGAGTTTTGTACCTGGTGTAAGATTGAGAGAGAGTTTCGAGTCCTTAGCCCCTCAATGTGTTATACTAAAGTTTCGTGTCCATTATCTTGTTTTCCTTGGTATCGATGGGCCTTCATGACTATGAACTAGGTCATCATCCCGGTTTGTTTAGTCAGTACTACAGCCTTATAATTGACTCCATAATATCGCCGGCAAGACAAGATATTATGATACTTTTGAGTCTTTGGTCCCTGGTTGACCACTCCTTTCATCCTGGTCCACTGAGCTTCAAGTTTAGGCAAACCTTCGCAGCCTTTGGGATAAATGGACCTTCATTTACACACTTGATATAATAAGGTTCCATCCCAATCAAATAGCAAAGCATGCGCTTTTCCATTTGTTGAATTTACCAACTTCAAGTCTAGGCAACAAATTGAATAAGCTCAACCCTTTTTATCGACTAGTTAGGGTACATCAATTTTTTAGGATCCTAATTTAAAAACTTTTAGAGCGGCCTAAAAAGAGTTTTATAATTAGCCTTGCTCTGATACCACTTGTTGTCCCCCGTTCACTATCGTTTAAAACAGTTTAGAAATATAAAACAAGTTAATAGTGAACAATGACTAAAATTAAAGTAAGTAAAACACACAAAGTAATTTTCAACATCATATTCTTTATTAGAAATCAATCAAAAGAATACGCTACCCAAGTACTTATGAATAGTACTCTGGGATTGAAATAACAAAGTTTGGTGACTCCTCTAAGCTCAAAGCTAAGTCCTGAGCACAACTCTTAGAGCTCACCGAGCTATCTCGTGAACTAAGTTGATTTGGAGGAGTGAGAAGATGGCTTGCATGTATGTGTGTTTTTACAATTCACAAGCTTAATCTATCACTCCATCTCTTATGCTATTTATACATGTATGAGTTTTAACTCTTTCCTAAGTGACAAACTAACATCATACAGAAGACAAAATACTAATGTATTTTGTCTCTCAGCTATAAAGACTATTCTAGGAAAGAGACAAGACTACTTTCCTAAGGTCGCTGATGACACCTAGCCCCATCTTTAGCCATTCAGTGGAAAGTTGACTTTGGTTGATAAGGACTTCGCCTTATCCGATTCCAAACTTATCCCGCCTTTGTCCCGCTTCATTCTTCGCTTCTTTACATCCTTCCGCCTTTTACTTCTTTTTCCGTGGTAATGTAGTTGGGGAGGAGTTTTGGGATTCAGCTGAGTTATTGTCATCACTCACCTAATCCACCATCTTCTTCTTTACCTGGGCTTCACCCTTTAAGTTCCGCCTTACGGAGGGAGAGACTATCTTGTCGCCCTGATCGAGTATCTTAAAGATGGCTCACCGAGACTATGCACTCAGTGACCTGTTAGTGTTTAATGGACTAGACACTTGAGCTATTTTCTATTCAAATCCTAGATTAAGGTGTTTGGGTATTTACTAAACCCAACAGTTATCCCACGTATAACGAAAACCACATTTTGACATCTCATATCAGTTTTAGACTAATTTTAGTCTACTCTAAATAAATTAACGATCATTTCCCTGAAATTTCGTTCTTTTTCTCTGATAAACCGAATTACGATTTTTGTTTCCAGCTTTTAAGCAGCTTTTGCACCCAATGAGACTTATCACCCATTTATATTTTTAGATGGAGTATAATGATGAGTTTAATAATTCCTATAAGTTTCATATTTTTACGACACCGGTTTTACGCTTTGTGGCTTAACGCTTACGCTAGCGATTAACTAAACCAAAACTCACTCCATAACCAAGATAATACCAAAACTATCCACCTAAGTCATCTTATCTCTTCATGGCTGACCTTAGGGGGGGGGAGTCATCATTTTGGTGGCATCATCCTAACCATGGTTCATTTAGATCATTACATGTGTCCTAACTTAACCATGGTTAATATTTAACCCAATATGTTGTTAACCAAACTTATCCTCCTATAAATAGCAAGTGAAATTCATCCTAAAGACCTTCACAAACTGATTTGGGTCGTTCATATCATCAAACCCTCATATCTTCCATAATTTGATCTTTAAACTCCAAGTTTATGCAAAGAAGTTTCAATTAGTAAGTTACTACATCAAATCTCTAGCAAGTTTAAGTGATCTTCTTGAGTTTCGATCCACTCAAGTCACTTAGTACTTCATCACCAACTCTTTAAGATTGCAAGGGTGCCAAGGTGTAGAAAGCTAGCTCAATCCGAGGTCCTAGGTGTTCAATCAAAGTCTGATCCTTACTAGTTACTCCTTTCTTAATTGAAAGCCGAAAGTTGTAAGCAACTAATCACCACCATCATCTCATCTTATTTATTCATAATGTTAACAATTTCATGCTATATATATAGTTACTATGTTGATTCATGATGTACATATACTGAATCACATGTTTTAATTCACATATTGTTGTAAAAGTAACAAACTAGTAAACTAGTCATATTCTACACATTTGAAACCATTAAAACCAGCCACATATGGACTTTCTAACTTACATAATATGGTATAAAAGATAAAAAGGTAAACATAGCAACTTGAATCACCCGAAATGGACAAACGAGTCAAAAGAAGTTAGCGAAAACTGCCTAACACAAGCTGTTAAGCAGCTGATCGTTTTGAAAGTGGTACTTCTGGTCCGAATCATCAAAAAGTTAAAGCACGAAAGTTGTCCAGAACGACATTTTCCTTCAATAACAAAGAAGCTCGGAACCTAAAAACGCTTTAATAGGCCATATTCTTTCAAAAACTGAAACTGCCCTATATATAGTTTCAAGACTATACATTTGTCACAACTAAAAGCAAAACCAAATTATTTCCATAGTTAGTTACATATTAACTTAACAAAACTTCATTTAATCTTTGAAATAGTGTTTTCACAAGTAACGGAAAAATAACCATTTTACCCTTTTCCGACGATTTTTACCAAAACTTCATTCTTGAATATGTTAATAAGTTGTAGTCACTAGTAAGTAATGAGAACTTGTAAAAACTAGATATTTACTAAAAGCATGATAAACTTTATGATATAACAATCTTCACTCAAAACATATGTTGTATCTACTAAGTGCTACAATAGTAGGGAGCTTCATGTGAGGGTTTTTCATTTGAGTAAAACGACGATTCGACGAGTTCTGGATTTACGATTTAAAGTGTCCTAGCTCCTCAAACCTATCGCATGACCTCTGAATTATGATGGCCCGAATGATAGTATGATATCTATAAACTAAATATGTTTTCACAACTAGATCATTTCTATAAGCAACATACACAAAAACCTTGTACTACATCATGATCAACATAGAGATGTATATATGTCTGATATTTCTTTCGCATCATTATTTCAAACCTAAGTCGCAACATCCTATTCTAGGTTGCTCGTAGAAGTTCTCACGGCATATCCATTATTCTCATTATACATTTTCTATCATTTACTTTGAGGTGAGTTCATAGCCCCACTTTCTATTACTTAATTGTTTTACAAACCCTTGGGGGAGATACATGCTTTATTTTAAACCGAACATATTGCTTTAAAAATGTATGCTTAGTCTAATAATAACTGTTTTGGTTTTCAAACCATTTGTGTGAATTTATAACTCACACTACAAACATAATGTGTTCAACCATCAAACAAACTCTATGAATTTCACTCAACCTTTGTGTTGACAGTTTTAAGCATGTATTTCAGGTCAATATTGTATGAGGCTGGCACGGAGGAGCACGGATACTCAAGAAGGCTATAAATTTTATTGTCATTCTAAAACCAATTTAATGTATTTTTTTTAAACTTGGAACCATTTAGGACCTCATCTTTGTAAACTCTGATATTTATATAAATCGAATGATAAATATATTAAAACGACTCCATTAGAGTTCGTGTTCTATTGTTATGATCTAGGCTATGAAGTAACACCTCAATTTGAATTACCTCACGCATCTTAATCGGGGTGTTACGATTGGTATCATGAGCCAGCTTATAGAGAAAATGGTCTAATCGAGACCTAAACTATAACCACTTTTACAAACAACACATTTTTTAGCCTTCCGTTCTCCGTGCCTTCCATCCTCTAGAAAATTATGTGACTTTTAGGCATTTTAAGCTATAAAAACATACTAGTATATTGATATATACACTACATATTTTCAAATCTTTAGCTAAACGATAGACTAAACATATCTGCGTATGCCTATTCTAAGGCATTACGGCACAATCATATTTTCCCAATCTCCCAATCATGCATCTACTCGCGCATTTTAGGATTATGAATCTTTATTCAAGACATTGTAACTAATTACAATGGTCTTTACTACTTCCCAGATATTGTGAGATACAATGGTCTCATTCATGTTTCAAGACACTGTGAGATACAGTGGTCTCTATTATATTCCCGCATAATCAGAAATCCTACAAAGGGTCTCTATTACACTCTCATTAATCGTGAAATCCTACAGTGGTCTCATTTATATTCTCAAGACATTGTGAGTTACACAATGGTCTCTCCATCTTTCAAGACATGTGCTACACAATGGTCTCTCCATCATTTCTCAAGACATTGTGAGTTACACAATGATCTCTCCATCATTTCTCAAGACATTGTGAGTTACGCAATGGTCTCAACTATTTCTCAGAAATTGTGAGTTGCACAATGGTCTCTATTATTTCCTAAACATTGTGAGTTGCACAATGGTCTCAACTATTTCTAGTATTGTGAGTTGCACAATGGTCTCACTACTTCTAGACATTGTGAGTTACACAATGGTCTAAACTTCCTGCATACATTGTAAGTAATACAATAGACTCTAGAAATTATCTTATAAAACGTTATATGACATTCTTTTTACATGAAGCCACCACAATCCATCGATTTTCCTAATGGAAATACAAGAAATGGGATTTCTAAAGGACAAACTGATTCATCATCTACAAAAGTCAAGTTCAGAACTCTCTCTACATTCATCAAAATTCTCTCTCGAAACTTATTGTTAAAAGTTCTGTAATTCTAGCCATGTATGGACTATTTTAGAATTACTTAAGATTTCCTTTCCACACGATTCACGCATACTATCTTCTATGCAATGGAATGTGAAAACATAGGTTACAAGTCTTGTATGGCCGTGACTTGCAATGGATGGTTTGATATAGCCTTTGCTTAGTGGACAATTTCTCAAAAGCTATGGACATATCACAAGTGTACCTAATTTAGGTATTTGAAAATTTTATCGAACCTCGGTTAAATATAGTCTAGTCATCTATATTTAACCTAGGATAGTGAAACATAGTTCGACTAACTATGTTCGACTTAAATTTTTCAAACACTCAAATAGTTATACAAGTGTTATATTTAGGTTAATTTCCTACTTAAACTCGATAAACCACCGTAATTCATTAAAAGATCTAGAGACATGATAGTGTTTTACTACTCATGAGATCTTAACACTCCTATATTTATACTACCTAATTTCATTTATGAAAGTTTTCATTTATGAAATAATCCTAACTACTATCCTGGGATAGTCATCAAATCTTCTCGTCATTTCTTAGAAGTACTAGCCTGATTAGGTTTCAAGGATATCATTCCGCCATAATCCTTTAAAATTCATTTTTGATTTTAAAGCAAACTTGACATCCCTACCTAAGAATAATGGTAGCGACGCTACACTTCTAATCACAACATATCACATCATTATCTGTACCCCATTGAAATTCAATATGTAAAACTTCATAATACCACGTTTCTATCAAACACTAGTAGGCATAAACACTATACGATATAGCCTTCATCTCGAAACCTCCTAAGACATGATCAAATTTTGAAATGGTTTGATAACCACTTACTAGCAAGACTTTCCCTACAAATGACAGCTATCACATCATTACAAACCATTTCACATCAACAATATCTTACACCTTTAATTAACAACAGTTACCTTAACAACAACAAAACTATTCCATTTTGAGGCACTATATAGACGAATGTGTTAGTTAACCATTTGCTGGACTAAGGTGTTCAGAGATCACCCACGAAACAACTAAGGAAACCATACAAATACAAATTAGGCTCCATGTCGTACACTATCACAAAAAACTCCATGTTAGAAATTAAGGTTTTATTGATAGCCTCGATACAATAAGATATGATTCGTTTTGAGAATCGGGAAAAGCCAAACTTGAGGTATATTAGACTCAATAAGATTTTAACAAAACCCTTTAGGTTATCAACTTAAGCCACATGGTACATAACCCATTCTATGACCAGAAACTTGAGAACGCAAAGATTAGAATTCGGAGCATATAAACATATTTTCCTAGACACTTCAACATTAGTAACACACGAATCCGGGACGGAATTCCATTAAGGTGGTGAGACTGTAACAACACGCATTTTTCGGGTTACTTTTCATATTTTTGAAAAGTTACTATTCACTTTTACTATTCACTTTCACCATTCATCTAGTAAAAATTTTTATTTCACATTCTCGTAAGATAAATTATTTTAGTAATGACCTAAGAGTTGCTACAATCGTAAGATCATTTTCAAAAGTTATTAAGAAAACATCGCTTTAAAGTTTCATTTGGTCGGAACACCATTTCAACATCCCACGATAATGAAAATCAACTCGAAAATTTTCCTCACATCATTAATTTTAGATCACTCATAATTAATTAGAGAAATTTTAAGATTTTAAATGTTACCAAATAAACCTCGAAATACGAAACTAAACTTACGCTTTAAAACAAATCTACGTAGACCCGCACTTAACCATTCCTCGCACGTATTTTCTAAGATGTTTAGAAACTTTTACGTTTTTTGAAAAGTCAAACATATTTCCCTCCTCCTTTGACCATAAAGAAATTAACCTTGTACGTTCTACATTTTTGCTTAAATCATGTAACTTTTAAACTTCACGATAACTTAAGTTATCTCAATGATAAAGAAAACACATTTTGACATCTCATATCACTTTTAGACTAATTTTAGTCTACTCTAAATAAATTCACGATCATTTTAAATTTGTTCTTTTCCTCGATAAATCATAATTACGCGCTTTTGACCCTGGTTTTTAAGCAGCTTTTGCACCCAATGAGACTTATCACTCATTTTATATTTTTAGATAGAGTATAATGATGAGTTTAATCGCTCCTATAAGTTTCATATTTTATTTATAACCCGTTTTACGTTTTATGGCTTAACGGCTTACAATTAGCGATTAACGGAACCAAAACTCACTCCGTAACCAAGATAATACCAAAACTATCCACCAAATTCATCTTATCTCTTCATGTCCGACCTTAGGGGGGGGGGAGTCATCATTTTGGTGGCATCATCCTAACCATGGTTCATTTAGATCATTACATGTGTCCTAACTTAACCATTGTTAATATTTAACCCAATATATGGTTAACCAAACTTACCCTCCTATAAATAGCAAGTGAAATTCATCCTAAAGACCTTCACAAACTGATTTGGGTCGTTCATATCATCAAACCCTCATATCTTCCATAATTTGATCTTTAAACTCCAAGTTTATGCAAAGAAGTTTCAAGTAGTAAGTTACTACATCAAATCTCTAGCAAGTTTAAGTGATCTTCTTGAGTTTAGATCCACTCAAGTCACTTAGTACTTCATCACAAACTCTTCAAGATTGCAAGGGTGCCAAGGTGTAGAAAGCTAGCTCAATCCGAGGTCCTAGGTGTTCAATCAAAGTCCGATCCTTACTAGTTACTTCTTTCTTAAAACAAAGTTGTAAGCACTAATCACCACTATCATCTCATCTTATTTATTCATAATATTAACATTTTCATGCTATATATATATAGTTACGATTCATGATGTACATATACTCAATCACATGTTTTAATTCACATATTGTCGTAAAAGTAACAAACTAGTAAACTAGTCATATTCTTCACATTTGAAACCATTAAAACCAGCCACATATGGACTTTCTAACTTACATAATATGGTAGAAAAGATAAAAAGGTAAACATAGTAATTTGAATCACCCAAAACGACAAACGAGCCCAAAAGAGCATTAATTTGTCCAACGCCAAAACCCTAACACAAGTCAAGCAAGCAAGCCATTTTGAAAGTGGTAATTTCCGTCCTAATCATCAAAAGTTAAAGCACTAAAAGTTGTCCGAACGACGCTTTCCAATTTCAAAAAAGCTCTGAACAAAAAATGCTTTTATAGGCCATATTCTTTCAAAAACCTAAACCGCCCTATATATAGTTTCAAGACTATACATTTGTCAAAAGAACTAAAAGCAAAACCAAGTTATTTTCATAGCTAGTTGCATATTAACTTAACAAAACTTCATTTAATCTTTGAAATATACACAAGTTTTTATGACCATTTTACCCTTTTTCGACAATTTTTACCAAAACTTCATTCTTGAATATGTTAATAAGTTGTAGTCACTAGTAAGTAATGAGAACTTGTAAAAACTAGATATTTACTAAAAGCCTGATAAAATTTATGATATAACAATCTTCACTCAAAACATATGTTGTATCTACTAAGTGCTACAATAGTAGGCTTCCCATGGGTTTCATTTGAGTAAAACGTGATCGACGAAGTTGCTGGATTCTTAATGATGCAGCGTCCCAGCTCCTCACACGACCTCCTAATCATGATGGCCCTAACCCATAGTAATGACATTCTATAAACTAAATACGCCACAAACTAGGTCATTTCTATAAGCAACATACACAAAACCTTGTACTACATCGCGGATCAACATAGAGATGTATATATGTTTGGTATTTCTTTTCGTGATCATTATTTCAAACCTGTTTAAATATCCTATTCTAAGTTCGCTCGTGAGAAGTTCTCACGTATATCCATTATTCTCATTATACATTTGCTATCATTTACTTGAGGTGAGAGTTCTATAGCCCCACTTCTATTACCAATTGTTTTACAAACCCTTGGGGAGATACATGCTTATTTTAGACCTAACACATTGCTTTCAAAATGTATGCTTAGTCTAATAATAACGCTTATTGGTTTCAAAACCATTAAGTAATTTATAACTCACACTACAAATATAATGTGTTCAACCATCAAACAAACTCTATGAATTTCACTCAACCTTGTGTTGATGTATTTTAAGCATGTATTTTAGGTCCA
>OU343219.1:103768121-103816809 GCA_910596185.1 Chrysanthemum makinoi | reverse complement strand
TTCAAATCATAGGTTTAAGATAGATGCTCCCCTTTCAACATGTGCATGGAAAATTTGAAAATCGTTTGTCATATGTGGGAAGGGCTTGTACATCCTTATAAAATCATTTACCGGATTACGGTTTAAAATCCAATATTCTCCTCCGATCACAATTATCAAATCATTTGAGATTTGTGATCTCTTATAGATTTAAATTGATTTTTGAAAGCTTTTAAGGAGAATTGTGACTTGATTATGGCGTTTTAGCCCGATAATGATGGGATTTTAAAGACTTTTGGGCTCCATTGATAAAACTTGCTTGAATATCTTTTGAAAACAATTGAATGCCAAATAACTTTTTAATTTAATTGAAATCATTCTCCCCTCAATCAATGACATAGGTTGTTGATTGAGAGATTGATATTTTGACAAATAAGTGCAGATGATTATCAAAAATAGAGAGGTTATTTTTCAAAGCGATTAGTTTTCGGCGGATAAATGATTAAAGAATCGAGCATGGAATTTTGAAAAATGATAAAGATGGCTCTGTTCTTTCTTTGAAAAGCGGGTTCTTGCACGAAATGACAATAAACCATTGTTTCTCTTCTCCCAAAAATAATTTTTTTTTTGAATTTAACAACATCTAAAGTCCCGGTATTATTCTTTGGGACAGCGACAAAGACCGTAGATATTATCGAACCAGAAAAGCGCATGACAAAATGACAATATTTTTGAAGATTTTTGAATTTTTCAAATTTTTATGGTTTTTGAAGGTTTTATAATTTTGTATTTTGATTTTCGAATAGATATATACAAGAGATAGATGAAGATAGACCTTTACTCCTCGTCTTCCTCACGAAGGCGTTTGAGTGTTCACGTTGAACTTTTCAAGCCAAGACGTGGAAGAATAAACTCAAAACGTTCTCTTGGAAGAGCTTTGGTGAAGATATGCGCTAAGCGATATTAGACCTCACAAAATAGAGTTCCACCACACTTTTTCCACTTGTTCCTAATGAAATGATGTCGTATGTCGATATGCTTTGCTCTTGAGTGTTGAACGTTGTTGCATGAGAGAGCAATAGCACTTTTATTATCACGTCGAGAGGATTTTGTTGAATTCAAAGCCATAGTCGATAATGAGATCTCATCCATAAGACTTTGAGCACAACAAGATGACATGGCTATGTATTCAGCTCTCGTAGAAATAGAAGTACTCATTTGCTTCTTTGAAGACCAGCTCACAAGCTTATCACCCAAAAGCGAGCACCTCGGGCGTGCCGGTGGTATCTTGACATCTGCATGATCGGCATGCATGGTACATTGTTAGTGACATACTGGTGTCCTTTGGGTACCAAAGTCCCATATTGATGGTTCCTTGGAGATACCGAAAGACCCGTTTAACGCTTCAAGGTGCTTTTAGTAGGCTTAGCACGGTATCTAGCACACATGCAAACGGCGAACAAGATGTGCGGTCTACTGGTGAGGTACATCGGGGATCCAATCATACTACGATATTTTGTTTGGTCAATCATGATCCCCGAGTGGTCCTCATCTAGTTTGGTTCGATCAATCATGGGGTGTCAACGAGGTCACTTGAATCAAATCCAAATTTCTTTAAGATCTCGGTTGCATATTTAGATTGATTTATGAAAATGCCTCTGGGACTTTGCGAAATTTGTAATCCCAAGAAAAATGACATTTGTCCCATCATTGACATTTGAACTTTTGAACTCATTTCATTAAGCGATCACATTCCATTGGATTGATCGAGGCAAAAATAATATCATCAACATAAATTTGAACATAGTTAAATGTTTGCACGACTTCACGGTGAACAATGTTGGATCAACTGCTCCTTTGCTAAATCCGGTTGATAGAAGAAACTTTGACAGCGTATCATACCATGCCCTTGGAGCTTGCTTTAAACCATAAAGGGCCTTCTTCAGCGATAAGCGTGAGTAGGATGCTCTTGATTTACAAATCCTTCGGGTTAGGCGGCAGACTTCTTTAAAGGATTCGGGGAATGCCGTCTTTCACGTCCATTTGATAGACTACCATGTTCTTACTTGCAGCATTAGCCAAAAGATTCTAATTGCCTCGATTCGAGCCACAGGAGCAAAAGATTCTTCAAAGTCTATACCCTCTCTTGGCGGTATCCTTTAGCAACTAATCGAGCCTTGTTCTTCAACACATCACCATGCTCATCAAGTTTCACTTTGAAGATCCATTTTAGAGCAATAATCATAGCACAATCTGGGCGGTACTAATTCCCATCCATCTAGTCGATCGAACTCATGAATTTCATCTTGCATAGCATTGAACCAACTGTCTTCATTCATGGCGGTTTTAACATCTTTTGGTTCGATCTTAGAGAGTCGGAGTTGAAGAAGCACCATAAGGCATCGGTTGCAAGTTGTTTCCGTGTGGATACTAGGCGAGAGGGATTTCCAATGATGTTGTCTAATGGATGATCGTGAGTCCATTTTATGAGGTGTTCATGTGGTAGTTGTTGAGGGGGCTGAAGTAGCGAGTCGATGTCTCACGAAGAGGATGGTTCTGCGATGAAGATTGAGAGCAAATATGTTTTCAAATGGAGCATCTGCAGGATTAGCAAAGGGATTAACTTCATCATTGATGCCAGAAACAGTTCCATGATGTACATTTGAAGAATGATGATTTGTTGATGAGGCGGAAGGATCGGCGAAGAGCACTTCTGACTTAAAGATATGAGAGACTAAGGATTGACTTCATTCACTGGAATATGAGCAGACCTCTTTGTGGGATCAACACCTCATTAGAACTCGGATCATAAAGTTCATCAAACATAGGATCAAACAATTTCTTTAAATCATCTTGAGATGGAGGTACATATGGAGTTTCTTGAGAAGAGTTTGGAACAAGGGATGAACCAATTGGGCTGATTTGAAGTGCGGGTCGAGAAATGAATTGTTAGGGAGCGTTTGACGGTCGACTCATCAAGCGTAGCGTGAATTGTTTCCATGATGTTTGGGTTCTTTTTTGTAGATTGGGTATCCCTTTTTGTTTAGTGCATACCCACTACAAATACTCGATATGCACTTTAGCTCTAAGTTTTGCCCTAGTCTTGACCTCATGAACGGATATACAAGCTCCAAACCACCTTTTAGAAGGAAGAGATTAGGTTTTCTACCATTGTGGACAGAAGTTCATATAGGGTAGTCTTTCCATGAGCAGTGTAGAATCAGAGTAATCATCAACTATAACTAACAATATTTCTTCCCAATATTACGCACTCTCATTGGTCCACATAAATCCATATGAATTGTATGAAGAACACGTGAGCCAGTTAGTAGGTTTGGATTTATGGGCATACTTCTTGCTTTTCCCAATTGACATGCTGAACAAAGATGATCCTTTTCATACTTTAGTCGAGGTAAACCTACAACTAAGTCCTTTATGGAGAGATCATTGATGGTGCCGAAGTTCAAGTGATTGAGGCGTCGATGCCATAACCATGACTTTGTTTTTGAAGCCTTTGACAGCAAGCAAATTGGAGAAGACTTCATCATATCTTCTATAGAGATGGTGTAAAGATTTGAACCACGAGTTCCTCTTAAAGTTCCTTACCATCAAGTTCTCTAACAAAACAAGTATGTTTTCTGAAGGCTACTTCTAGATCGAGTCACGAATTGACCAAAGACAGTGATACCAAGACCTTCCACAAAGCATACTCTAGAGATAACACTATCACCAACAACATAATCACCATAACCCATAATTGCAGAAATGATCATTACGAATCTAAGCGTCCGATGAATTTGCTCACGAAGTTCATGAGCAGGAGGTCTCGGTCATATGCTTGGAACGACTGAGTCCGGTACCCGAGCGATTTGAACGATCTGCGTTGAACCAGACAAGAATGGATAATTGGAAAATTGGGATCCCCATGCAAGAATGGGTTCCACTTGGTTAGTAACGATGAATGGAACACCCACAGAAATAGAAACATCCATATCGAAGTAGAAATGGAATCATTGGGAATAGATGCAATCTTTGGGTGTGCGTATTTGACCTATTCAAAGTATGTTCACTTCTTAAGGGAATAGTTCTACCGGTAGGCATCCATTTTCTAGTGGGCATAATCTTAGTAGTTTGAGAACAAAACTGATTATTCTTATGGCCAAAAGGTATCCAATAATAACCTATCTTTATAAAAGTTCTTCTGTGGGTTTCCACTTTGTTTTCTAACAATCTTTCTTTTTTGCCTTTTTGCCTTATTTGCACGATTATTAGCATTAACAATTTTAGCTGGGCATTTGACAGCATTAGACAAAGCATTCACACCACATTCATGATTAGCTTAATGGCA
The DNA here is from genome assembly GCA_910596185.1 of Chrysanthemum makinoi. Classification (NCBI taxonomy): domain Eukaryota; kingdom Viridiplantae; phylum Streptophyta; class Magnoliopsida; order Asterales; family Asteraceae; genus Chrysanthemum; species Chrysanthemum makinoi. Next base: position 103,812,482 of record OU343219.1, on the reverse strand, counting down.
GAACATCATTACAAGGTTTGCAAATAGTATCGATTGAATTAATTCGATGCGCCTAAGGCTAATACTAGAATCAACACGATTCGTTTATTCAACTCAAGCTTAAAGTTCCTAGATTGGTCTTCTACTCTCTTCCAATGCACATTCTTAGCTTGCAAGGTCCTATCATTCCTTGTATTGTCTTGAGACTTTGACCGCTCGCTTTAAAGTCATTGATTACTCTGTAGGGGAATGGAACATTAGTTGGTTGATCTAATTTTGCATTCACGAACTTGGTGCAAGGATCACGAAGTACTAGAAGGCACATTAGTGTATACTTTCTTAAGGCTGTGATTTGAGCTTTTGCGGGCACACTAAATTCACTTTCTTAGCACTAACATAACTGGAATCTGAACTACTTGAAGGCACATTAGTGTTTCCTTTCTTAAGGCGGGCATAGAGCGGATGCTTGGAACTAGGTTTGAAGCTCTAGGCATAGAACAAAGCATCACAGCTTTGCCTTTTGCACCTAAGGTTAAGGATTTGGGACATGTTGCAATTACACATTCTAGCAACTCTTGAGATCGTTTGGCATGGAGGCAAGCAAACCTAATTTCACTATCAAGAGGTTTGTTAATGAAATCCTCTTGGACAATCTCACGGAGACATTCTAGACTATCCTTAAGGTGAGCACAATATTCATGAAAAGCATGTTCATTATTCCTAAGATGAGGAGGAATATATTTAACAGTCACAGTGTATTTGCAATCTAAGGGTGACTTTGAGACAACATTCTTATTGAAAACAAGTGGCGGTTTCCCATTTCCACGACTTCTCAGATTCTCAATTTCCTTTTGTAAAGACGTTATTTTTTCGTTGTTTTGGTCACGGTGACTTTTATTGAATCATATAACTCTTTAAAATGTCGTTTAACTTTTCATTTTCTTCTAGAAAACTCTTGTTTTCCTTTTGTAAGGCATCAACTAAGTTTTGAAGATGAAAAGTTTGAGAATTCTGAGAATCTAAAGGAGAGGAGGGATTTGGGAGCCTGTCATATTGTTCGTTTGACCCTTTAATTGAGAGATTTGGGCTTTCAACTTTACGATCGTGTTGCAAGAGCTTGAATCACTTCATCACGTTTGTTAATTTGAGCTGCATCAAACTACGGAGCATCCGAGGATGTCTTGATATTTGAAGTTTTGACATTTTCTTTAAGATGTTGATATTTTAGTTGTAAATTAAAATGCTCAACTTCTAGTTTAGAAAAATGTTTAACCAAATTGTCGTGATCATCGGTTCAATTTTTCTCGTTTAGTTAGTTAGTTTTCAAGCTCAATGAAACGATCATGGGAGACTTTCAGTGCAACCGATAATTCATGAAATTTGGAAGCATTAATGGAACAATTTGTAGCATTGAAAAACACATCCTGAGTAATACATTCTGAAATCAGGTTCTCATTTAGTGTATGCAAGTTCTTCCTCTCAATCTCATTATATTTTAGTGCTCGCTCATAGTCACTAACTTCAACTATCATTGCATCAAATTCCTTTTCCATTCCTTAATATCAGTTTCTATCCCTTTTTAAGACTCTCAAAGTGATCTTTTAGAAGTTTAAAGAAAGGCATGACCTCGGTTAAATAACATTCTTTCATTTGCTCAAAACCTCTTTCTCCTTCCGTAATACCAATGGGTGTGATCCTTTTCTTGCAAGTTTTCTCAAAATCAACAAATAGTTGAAGTATAACATATTGGCTAATTAAGGTCTTGCTTTTAGTGGCAATTGTTCTAGGAACAAGATGCATTGGTGTATTAGGAGGATACACGCGTTGCTCTAGGCATTTTCCAAGAGGAGGGTTTGTTTCAACAATATTTTCGACTTTACGCTCTAAAAATCCATTTTCGAAACTTGTTAGGAGTCAACAATGTCGAGGTTTAAACATGTTCAAGGAAATCAGTTTTCCTTTGTAATCATGGGGACTGATCTTTATTTTCTTCTCTCTACATTTAGGATCATCTAATTTCTTGTTCATCTTTTCCCTAGTGACTTCATCTGATTTCTTATCTTCCCGGTGCACTCAAGCATAACTAGGTTTTGTCTAGGTTTTAGGATTTCATTGCCATCATAAAGAACCTTATGAGCATTTCTAGCCCTTTTAATGACCTCTGGATTTGGTTTCTCAACAAGGGGAATGCTATGCTTATCGCTTAGGACCCTATGCTTAGTGATCATGTGAGCGGTCTGAATGGTGTTCCCTTGTATGTACAACTTGTTTTCAAGTTTGTTTTCAAAGTTTTCAGATTAGAAAAATCTTTCAAGAGTTTTGATTCCTTTGCATTAAATTCTTGCTTAAGCATTTTCACATTTTCTTGAAGTTCTTGTTTTTTTTAGCGGTTTTGAAAGTTTTTCTTGCAAGGAATTTAACTCTTGTTTTAATACTTCTTCTCGAAATTACTTTTCTAATAATTATGCGCACTTGGTCATCCATTTCTTGCTCACAGTGGTCAACTCAAATTTGCGTTGTTCATAAATAGCAACACGCTTCTTTATAGGCATTTAGTTATTACGGAATCATCGGAGGCACTGGCGGTGTATTCATCAAAAATATAGTCATTGTTGACTGCGGGAGATGCATCACTTGGTACAACTTCACTTTCACTTTGTTTCACATATTGATCATATGGGACAACATTGATATTACCCATATTTTCACTATTTGATACAAAAGTTTCAGTTGATAGTACTTTGTCATGCATCTTTTGCACATCACCATCATCGTATAGTTTTAGTACCTCTGAGATGAGTTTTTCTTTGGATGGGCCAGCTTGTGGTGAAGAAGAGACCTTGGGAGAAACCATTGGAGAAATGCTAGCCATAAAGATTGTGTGTCGATGGGTCCATCATCCACATCGAGTCGTATGCATCTGTCAATGACTTGAAAGGCATTCGATGATTGTGACCTATCTCTGAATAGGTTGCTCATCCACATCTGCATCATAGGTCTTGGCATTGCCCTCAACAAGAAACAACAATTCCTCTTCATCCAAAGTAGCACCATTATCCCGAGCTTGCAAAGCATCTTATCTCTGAAGTATCGGCATTTTGTGGGCGCTTTGGAGATGTGCAGTTCCTTGCAATGTGTCCCTCACCACCACAATTATAACATTTGATCGGCTTAGCTTGACCTTGATTACCATTCCTTCCTCGATTACGTTCCAACATAACCTCTACCGCTCCACCTCTTACGATCATCTTGTCTTTCTGAGTGGTTGCACCACGATCCTCCCATCTTTAACGATAGCTTGATTGTGTGGGTTAGATCTTTTTCTAGGTTGTTATTGGTTTGTGGGAGTTTTTTTGACGTCGGAAGAGCTAGTTGATTAATGAAATTACCACGTGTGCATCGGCATCAGCTTGTTTGAACATAGGATCAGGAATTAGTTTGTGATTACCATTTCCCATGGGTATGACTTGTGAGGCTTTGGTTGTGATTCCGATGTTTGAATAGAAGGAAGTTGAGTCATTAGACGAGCTTGTCTCTCCACGGTTGGTTTTGAGCTGATTAAGAACCAATTTTCAAACATGTCTCTCTCATTCGAAGGAGGAAGGCATAGAGTTGCTCATAGTTTGTATTCTTCAATCCTTTAGTGAGCTTCACGGAGGTGACAAACTTGTGCCATTCGGGATTCATGTTGTTCACAAATTTTGAGTTAATTTGAATGTTAGGCATAGTCATTCTGATGTTCCTCATGTCATTCACCAACTTATGAAATCTCATATAGTACTCATAGACACTCTCATCTGGTTTCATCTTGAAGTGTTCAAATTAGTCATAGAGTTGTGATTCTCTGTCTTCCATAGTTAATTAGAACTTTGAGAAAGCATTATCCCTTGCCTTTGCCGATGTTGTGATTGATCGACTTGTAGATGTCTTTAGGAAGACCTTGAAGAACAATGTTAGAAGCCGATATCGACATCGAATCTCTTTTACTCCTTATCGTCAAGCTCATCATACATCTTTGGTCTGTCCATTCCGTAAATCGAGTTCCATCTTCAGATATCAAGTACATCTCTAGTCGTCTCAACTCGACACGGTCCTTCATCAATGGATTTGAGAATGTTGACACCATTTTCCTTTCCAAGGCATACAATCGATTCGTTGAGCCCAAGAATCGTAGTCGATTCAGTCAAGCATGGGTGGGCAGTATCCGAACGGTACTTGAACATCCTCGACGCGATGGAGATGATAGTAGGAGCGTTGGTAGACATGTTAACATTATCACGGGATTTTATAACTCTATGATTAAACCGGAAATAGATTCTTTCACGGGATTTTACTAAATCAAGAGAAAACCGTAAACAATCACCCAAGTTGCTAGAAGATAATGCACCAATTAAGCTAACACCTAATTAGCTACACCCCAAGTAAGCTAAAGTCCCAAGTCGCTAGACAAATGCAAGTCGCTAAGTAGTAACTTCGCTAACCTCAGAGTCGCTAGCAAAATTTTGGCGACAATTAAGCTACTCAAGTCGCTAAAACTTCAAATCGCTAAAAAGCAACTCGCTTCTGAGACCAAATCGCTACCACCAGTCGCTACAGTAGTGGAGAGTCCACTACTTGTATTTATCGCTAGGTCTAAATTAGCTAGCTCCAGCTGTAATTCGCTACAAAATTGTGAAGCAAATTAAGCTAAGAAGAAAGAGATCCGTATATCAAGTCGCTAGCAAGAAAAATCACATAAACATCACTTTTCAATCCAAAAACAACCCAACCAAGATGATTCAAGATTACCAAATGAAAACCTAAACACTTGTGATGATTCTAAACATAAAAGTACTAACAAAATCCAAGCTTTAACACAAGAAATCAACCAAATGATGCACAAACCACTAAACTTTTTCAAACTCAAAACCACCTAAAAACCACTAGAAATCCAAAGATGTGCAAGATATGATCTAACCATGGCTCTTGATACCAATTGTTGGATATTGGATTTCACATACACATCAAACCATAACACAAGTGATTATAATGGTGAGTTCTAGAGAGAGAAAGTTAGAGGTTTAAGGAACTTAGTGAGAGAAAGAAAAACTATTATTATGAGCTCCAACTCTCTACAGGAGGGTAGAGAGTGTTTATAGTCTTACATAAAAGCGCCACACAACGGTTGTGGATCGGGCATCAGATGGGTAAAGACGTCCAGGTCCTCACGGTGTTACTTAACAAAATACTACTTAACTAAATATAACTACGACTACGAGCATTCTAACGATTACATATACTTGAGGTGACCGGCTCTTTAATACCTGGAATTTCTAATTCCTAACATATCAGGTTATGGGAATTTGGTAATTTGTTAGGATTATATTCGGAGGAAGATTTTAGGAATCAGGATTTTAAATATATAATTATGTTGAGTGATAGGAATAAGGAAGGATTAGATGAAAATGGGTTTGGAAAATCGATGCGGAAAGTGGTGACTTATGGTGAAAGTAGAGTTTTAAATACGATTAGGAAGCCAATTTTGCAAGTGTTTCACAGGATAGTAGTTGAATCTCTACTACATAGGGCGCATGATGTGGACAAGATGCTCGAGGATGATTTGTGGGTACTATTCACTTTTGAGGAAAGACATCCTTTAAGATCATTAGATATAGCGTGGTTGATTGCCAAACACCTTCATCTATCTCCATTTGGTTAAATAAACCAAGACATCCTTTAAGCTCATGAATATATATTTGTGGGGGACACTTTATTACTAGGATTGTAAAAAGCCTTGGTTTATTTAACCAAATGGAGATGGTTTTGTTTAGGGAACCGATTGTGCCTGAAAGTACGGATGCTGAAGGATTTGCTCATATGAGAGAAGTAGGAAGTGCAAAGCTTAAAGGATTAGATGTAAAGTGGATCATTCTTTGGATTGTGATTTGAAAAACAATGCTTATGCGTGTCGAACAATATTTTCTCTATCTCTCTCTCTAACTATTTCTTTAGGATTATTATCGTACTTTGTTTATTTTTATTTTTAAGTAGCGTTTGGATTGTTTTTAGTTTTGTTTGTTTGTTTTGTGTGTTGTGTATATTTTGCAGTTTTGGTTTGCAGGGATGATATGCCAGAAGCTTATTGTTGGTCAATATTCGGAGTTGGATAACTCACACACATGCCTATGACCAAATATGCGTATTGCATACTTAATCCTGTGGTATCTTTTTGACTATTTCTTTTTCCCATTTTCTTTACTTTGAAGTTCATTTTATTACATTGTGGACAATGCAAAACTGAAGTATGGGGGAGGCAAGAAAATAGGAAAAATGATACGATTTTTAAATTTTTAAATTTTTTTAGTTTTGTTTTGATTATTAGGTAGAATTTTTTCAGATTCAAGTAGCTAGTAGAAGTTCGCTCTTGATTATCTAGTTGATTTCGCATGTTATATATATATATATATATATATATATATATATATATATATATATATATATATATATATATATATATATATATTTAAAAAACAACTTGGTTATTTCAATGGTAAAAGAGGTTTTTGAAAAAATTTTAATTGGACCAAATTACGAAAGTAATTCATTTTGGATTCGATAACATCTACTGATGCCTTTTAACTAAATTGTGAGGATTCGTTTGTATAAAACACATTCTTATGTTTTATATTTTGCTATGAGTGTGCCGGTGATTATGTCGATTCTAGAACTTGTACTTGTTATGTATTACGGTTAAAATCACTCTCGAGTGATAAAAATATGTTCAAATGATAAGAGGCAATCGTAGGATTTAACCCAAATGGCCTTCCATTTTACATCTAATGTTTTTTGCTAACCACATCAGTTAGTTAACCAGTTAATATGGACCCATTTGTTAGTGCTCATTTTTAGCACTAGATACCCTTAGTTACACCCTCCGAGCCAATCTTTTCGTTTTTTGTTAAATCCAGAAAAATACAAAAATATTTTATACCTTAAACCTTAGCCAACCTATATCAATGTCTATTGGTTTGTTGCTAGTTGTTTGGAGTGTTGGATTGTTTTTGATGATTATGAAGAAGCTACACTTTGTCATTCGTGTGTGCCATTTTCCAACAAAGATGAAGGAAACGTCTTTCTCATTTGTATTTTTTGTGGTGTATCCTCATACGAAGTGTGAGGGGAGATGTGTTATGAAAAGAAAAAAAAATATTATGTGATGATGATTATAGCCAATGTGCTATATTAGTATATTGATTAGCCAATGAGCTAAATTAAGTTATATATGTTTGGAGATTGATATGTGAAGAAGAGGCGAGTATAATCATTATTGGGATTGTGGTTTGTTCGATGGCTAGCAACGTGGGGGTTTATACTTGACTTTATTTTTCTTTTTAAACCAATTTCATAAATCATCTCATGCCTTATCCATACCATTTTATAAACTCAAATACTTAACGTTATAACCCGAATAAAAGACCTCTCTGATGAATTTATTTTATTTGTCATGATACTTGTACAAGCTTATGGTAAGAAGCACGAATCATGACTAGGCATTGAGTGATTTACATATACCCACCAATATACGAGTGTTGAGTGAATTCCTAAAATCATTCGTGAGGTGTTTAGTTGTGTTATCTAAAGTCATTTGGTTCATTTTCAAAATTTTCACATATAAAAAGCAAATTAACAATGATTTATGTTGAAGTGATTGTTAGATTTTTGGAACCAAGGTGTTGATACCATTAAAATCAATTTTTATAAATGCTAGACCTACTCGAGGGTGATTAGAACTTAAGTATGGGAGAATTTGATAACGCTCAAAATGAGCATCTTTTTAGTAGCATTATTGCTAGTTTTCTATATGATAATCGGTTATATTTACACATAATTATTGCAAAAGTGCAAAAGAAGCGTATTTGTATGTGAATGTAGCCAAGTATCGTAAAAGGAGAAGAAATGACGATTTCATGCACATTTGGATAATTCCCGAGAAAGAAAGTTAGGTGAGAAGGCTCAAGGACTCAATGATTGGAAGCACAAGGATTTCTAAGTATCTACATCAAATAAATATCAAGTTTTATCTTGGAAATCAGCATCGAAAGCAAGGAAAAAGACATGAATCGAGAAAAGTCAAGAAAAGTCAAATTATGTTGTACGGAAGGCATCCAGCCAATCAGTCAGAGCCCGCAACCGAATCGGCTGGGAAATGGTCAAAACGCCATGACGAGCCGCTTTCGGCGCCCAGCCGATCTGGCTGAAGATGTTGCAGTTACATTTTCTCTCATTTATTGATGCCATATCTTCTATTAATTATTGGAGTCCGATCATTTCTAGTTAATAACTCCTTATGAACGTTTTTGGCTTGTTGGTGAAGAGTTCCTAGCTATATAATGCACCTAGACTTAGTAGTTTAGTGTGATACACCCAAAAAGAGTAATAGGCTTACACCAAGACTATTACCAACCACTTTTATTCATCCCAAAAGTCCTATTTCATCTGTAAAACGTCCAGGAGTGTGGTGAGAACAATTCTCAACCATTTGGTAGTCATTTGGAGTTGTACGGGTAGTATAAGGCGATTGGACGCGCGTGGTTGCTATAGTTCCACAATTTTCTAGTTCTTGTAATCCAAAGTTTAGGTATTTTTATGAACTTTGTCATGAATCTCTATTCTTATGAATTATATGAATTACATGGTTACTACTTGTGTTATGTTATGGTTTTAATGGAGTAATTCTTGAGTATACTTGTATGTAAGGATGTAGGAAATTGTAGGAGTGTTCTTATATATGTGATGCAAGTAAATGACCTTGTTTAATGAGTTTGTTGGAATAACTACTAGTCTTGTTTAATTTGTTGGTAAAACATTTTCAAGATAAAGGACCGAAAGGATTTCTCTTATGTTTTATTCCAAAACGTTAGTGACAAACTAGTATGGGGATATATGATTGACACCCATCATATTTACTTGTTAAAACAAGAATAGAAACGATTTCATCACGTAAAGGTCGAAAGAGTCGTAAGAAAAAGGTGAATAAGAATCTTTTACAAAGAAATGGATTGCTAAAGAATTATCATTGGGTTAAGGACCGAAAGGATTACCTATGTGTTTTTATTCTTAAAATGATTTTTGCAAAACATAAATCATGGATTGGAAATCATTTGCTTATGCTTTGTGCATTGCATCAAGTTTACACCAAGCTTTCATGAACACTCTTTATAATTTACTATGGACTTCACACAAGTATATGTTTCTTTAATTTGGTTTTTATAAAAGCATCACTTTGAAGGAAGCCTTGACAAGCTTTCTTGTCTCAAACAATTTAACAAACTAAACGCTAATCCCTTGGGACGATCTCGACTTACCCACCTTTGCTATCACGAACGAGTATACTTGCTCGTATGTGTTAAATTAATTACTCGTATAAATCGTGTTTATAAATTTTTAAAACTTGCACACGGTAAGCACATCAGGCATGAAGATCATAGACAACTATATGAAGCTTTAGAAAAATCAATCTATCATGACAACTCTGATCAACTCATGGAGGATATGGCTAAAGATCGAAGAAAGAAAAAGAGGAGACATGATTCACCCAAAACACCCCCTGGGTCTCCACCACAGCCACCTCCTCCTTCACCACCATTAGGACTATCCGAAGTTTCAGGATCTTCAAGAACTTCTTGATCATCCAAAGCACATCCACCACCTCGTCCTCCTTCATCATCCAATCAGCCAAGGCACTCTACTGCTCCAAGCTCTTCTAAGACCATTTCCTCAACTGACTACCCAGCTTGGACGACTACTAACACAAGATTCAAGCCCTCAGTCTCATCAGTTCCTGAAGATCTTGTCATGAATGAAGATTCAGCTCTCGACCAGGAACCTTATTCTGATGATGAAGATATCTCGAACATACATATTCCAAAGGTGAACCTGAAGAGAGATTGGTGGAAGTCCTTCTCAGAGGAAGACAAATCTGAAACACCAGACTCAACCTGGTCCATCCCTACAGGTGATATGATGAAAGATTGGTGGAAGCCCTTAACTGAGAAAGACAGACCTGCAACACAAGAACAAACCTGGTCCATCCCTTCAAAGGATATGAAAGTTCCTGATCACAATTGGGCAACTGCTATTACATCTAACCATGTGCCTCCACCAGAGAACTATCTATTTGCTTAAACCGGTGACATGGGAACTTTTATGGACTGGTACTGCAAGCAGAAAGGAATCACGACATTTACACCAAAAGACTTGGAAGGTCCAGCATATGAAGTTGTCAAAGTCTTCCATCCTGATGTGATTCATATCCAATTTCAGATGGAGGAATGCCACAAGCTTCTGATGGATCAGGTGCACGATGGGATCCTCAGATACGATGTCAGCAAACCCCTCCCATTGGGTGGTCTACCAAGTCAATTCACCATCTAATCAGACTTCTTCTTCAACAAAGATCTAGAATACCTATGTTTTGACAAGAAGGGTAGCAGACATGCGTTGTCAATCTCGAAGATGAAAGCTGCATATTATCTTGATGTTGGGTTAGATCAAATGGTGCGTGATCAGATGTGGATTGAAGAGGAGTGCAAGTATGACATTTCTGCCTCATATGGAATATCTCACTAGTGGTTCAACAGACAACGATTCTACATTGAAAGACACGCAGCTGATGGTAATCGCACAGCTGCACGAACACATATGCGAATGACTTCAAGCACTTGTACCCTAATGAATTTGAGGATCTGTACTTGTTAAATCTTCAAGGTCACCTGAACCATCTACCGCCACATGAAAAGAAGACTCTCGCTACTGCAGTCAACTTATAGACCAGAGGCTTAGTTATCAGACAACGAGTAGGAGACTTTCAACTTGGAATTGAGAGCTACCAGACTCAGCTCAATCTCACAAAGCCTTGTTGGGAAGCAAAAGGGTTAGAGTTCAAACACGACTACTCTGTCATCGAGTCTCCAAGAGTTGTCACATTTAGAAACAAGTATGGGGTTTAGATGATCATGCAGTTCAATGAGATCCACAAGTTCAGCGATGGTACTCTACATCAGATTGATGAGGCATAAGACTACCAGGTAAAAGAATTCATGATCAACAGGATAATTTCGGGGTTGAACACTAGGTTTTGGACAAAGAAAGATGTGGAAATGAGCAAAGCGTTTATGTTTGATATTCAGAAGAGACTTAAGACAAGGAGGATCTTCCGCAACTTGGAAAGCTTTGTTGGTGGAAGAGTTTGAGAGGGTTGTTAATACAAATAAGCCGTAAAAATGCTTATTTATATTTTACGATCTTCTAATATTTTGTTGATAACAAACGTAAAATCATTTTAACGAAACAAATAAAATAAATAAATGGTTTGAGCCAATAGTTTACTAACACACTTACGTTTTCACATAAAACAACTAAACAAGTAAAAGTGGTTTTATGATTTAGTATTACATATGTACAACAACTAGTGTTTACATATTGGGTAGTTATATACATAACTAGTATGTATTATAATGGGTAATATAAATGGGTATGACGGATCTAAACACACACCTTGTGTTAGTGGTATTTTGAGTTATATTAATAAGCACACGGAATATACTTAGTAATACTTAGAAGATGGATTATATGATGTAATGTAAGTGAACAGTTTAACAAAAAGCTCCAATATTATTAAGAAATAATACGAGTGATCTTGCTTATCACTAGGGTTACACCTTGAAGCTTACGTGAGTATTTCGTACTCTAAACAATGACCTAGGATCTCCTTTTATAGCACAAGGAGTCCTTTACAAGCTAAGTATAATCCTAACAATATAGAATATACACAAGATCTTTTCTATAATTATCTATACACGGATACATAAAAATTATCCTAATAGCAGAGGTAATAATGTACTGGCAGTGGTAATGAGTTTCCACTGCTAGTGTAATCTTTAGCAGTGTTAACCACAAGCGTATCAGTGGTAACTGTTAGCTTTATTCCCAACAATTCTCCCCTAAACTTATGATTTCTCTGCAAATCAATAAGTTTCTTCAATCTGCATCTTCTGTAAGGATTTGGGGAATTCTTTCAAACACTTCTCTTTCTCCTTAATTCCTGAATAGCACTTGAACATTGATCTTGAAGCCTAAGTAACAATGCTCTGACCTTCTCATTATCTTCATGAACTCTTATTGTTGTACACAACAACACAGTGAGAGTTCCAGCTCTGAGTGAGTATTCTTTCTCAGCAAACATGAATGCATCCACTCCATCTAATGTAGAAACATGATAAACTTGACATGAATCATAATAAAACCATTTAGTACCAGGACATGAACATGAGAATTTCCAAAAATCATCATTAGTATCTGGTTCATAGAGCCTTCTTAGATTAACCCATAACTGCATTTCCTTCATATCATTGAGTTTTTCAGCATCAAACCTTTCTTGAACCAATCTCCACAAAGTATCCAGATCATGTCTGTCACATGCTTTGATGAGTTCTTCAAATTGAATGAATGATGAAGTTTCACCACCTAGCCTTGTAATCTTCCATGTTGGAGCAAAATTGCTAGCAGTAAACACTTCCCAATCAATAATAGGATGTCTGACTTGCAGTGGTTCAGGGTAAAAATCTTCTTCTTCTATCAATATCATTTCAGTCATCTGATCTTCAGTAAATTTCTCAGTTGGAACTTCTTGTTCTTCAGCAAATTTTGTCTTCTTAACTGTCTGAGATTCACTATCTTTGGCCTTTCTCTTCAGATGAGGATACCTTCTTTCTTCTTCTTCAGAGTTCATTGGAATAAAGTCTTTATCTTATCTTTGAACTCTACAGTAGATACCTTCAACTTTATCATCAGGCATCCATTTGAATTGATGTCTTTTCCAGCCACCAACACTGCAACAATAATCTTTCATCATTGAAATCACATGTGCCTTGGTTGGTTGTCTTGGTTTCTTTTGACCCTTCTTGACTGAAACAATAACATCTTGAAGTGCTTGATTATTCTTTATCTGAATAAAATCCTTTAACTATGCTGTTCTTTGTTCTTCAGTTAAAGACTTATCTGCAACTAGGTCAATTGCCTTCTTCTTAATCACTGGATCATTAGTAATCAAGAATTCAATCTCCTCTTCTGTAGGTACACAGTTGAACTCTGGAGTCTTTTCTCTGAATATTGTAGGTGGAAGAGTGGAAATTGGATTTACATCCATTGGATCAGTGGTGTCCATTCTGCCCAGCCTTTTAGCCTCCATAAAGTCTGCAATCTCTATCTCCTCTAGTCTTTTCTTATTAGCAACTTGATCTTCATTGATCTTTCTAGCAACCTCTTCATCATGAGCAATTTGAGCTTGTTATTTCTTTGAAATCTTCCTTCTTGTTTGCTCTTTTCTCTACACAACTGCTTTTACTTTCATCTTCTTGATTTCTTCCTCTGCAGTGGTAACGTGTTCTGCAGTGGGAATGAAACCAGTGGTTGCAATACTGAAAATTTCTTGCTCTAGTTACTGTTGAGGATCTTCTTAATTATCAGCTTCCTCAGTACCTTTACTTAAAATACCTTCATCTCCAAACTCAATTCTCCTCCCCTTGGTTTCAGCATCAGTTTTCCTCCCCTGTTTGGGAGAATTTCCCAAATCTTTATTGAAATCTTCTGAATCACCATTATCAGGTGAGGATGGAGATGATAACACAATCTTTGCAGTTTTCCTTTGCTTCAACCCCTGATATGTGCAAAAACACATATCATTTCTTTATCAAATTATACCCAAAATAACCAAGAAAGAGCCGTTTATTGCTAATATTTGTTGTTTTCTTGAGTTTGTGCTTGTGCAGGTACGGATATGTCAAAACACACAAAAGATAGCCAAATCTGACAAAAACCCGAGCACGAGAGACAAAGACTGCTAAAGCTGATCTGGAAGATCAGAATTGTGCATCTTGAAGATTTCTATGCTTAGAGGATTATTTTTGAAAGATATGTTCAACTTTGAAGAAATGTCAGAATCAGTCCCTGAACTTTCATCAAATGGCAGAATACACCCTTGAAGTTTCAGAATTTACACAATCAGTCCTTGCTTATTTGAAGAATGACAACAATGGCCCTTGGATTACATTTTCAGAATTTACATTATTGGTCCCTGGATTTTCAGTTTGAACACCTTTAGTCCTTATGTTAATTTTTGGATCCAATACAAGTCCTAAACTAATACTATCACAACCTTAGGCCCAACTTACCACAAGCCCAACTCATCCCATACCCGGTCCAATCCTCCGCCCGGTCAAACCCCACTATAACCCGGTCAAAGCAGTTAAACAATAATAAAAAATATTACCCGCCTAATAATTTTTACCCCTTTTCCCTCTTTACCCAAAAATATACATGAACCCTAATACTCACACGCTCAATTCACCAAATCCAACTCAAATGCAAATGAAATTCGTACTTCCATCTGACACACGGATGCCACGCTGGCAATCCGTGTGTCATATCACAACATTCCTTTGATGTGATTGGCTAAGAAGAACATGGCACATGATCCAAGGGTCCAAATGAAAGGGGAAACGTGTAAAAACAATCCAAAGGCTGATATCACTCAGAGAAAGCACAAGGAGCTGATTCTAGACCCTTCCACAAGCATGAGCTCAAGTATAAAAAGACTCTTCCATCACAAGCTGAAAACACCTTTTATTTTCAGTAGCTATTTGTATTTTAAATTCAGTTTTATTGTTTTTAGTATTATTCAGTTTTGTAATTCCTTATTGTAATCTCAACTTTAAGTTTTTAATGAAATTCAGTTTTTATCTTAAAATCCTTGTTTGAGTTTTAATGTTTCTTATTTCAGCTTATTACTTGTAGTTTGATTCATCTTATTGAGTTTAAAAGTTATTTGCAGCTTGTTCTCATTTTTAATCAAAAATACAAAAAAATCAAAAAAATAGATAAAAAAAAATACTTAAATCTATTTTATAGCTTCTAAAAGCCTTAGCTACTAATTACTTAAGCTCATATAAGCTTTTTATAGCTTATTGTGAGTTTAGTTCTGTTTACAATCCATCACTCAATCAAATTCATAAAAAAGTCAGTCAATAAAGTCAACTGAAGCAGATTTGAGTTGAAAAGCTGGAACTGGGTCAGATTGGGTTAAGTTGAGCTGGATTTGGAATTAGTTATGGGTTAAGAGAGTGATAATTGGTTCTCAGTTGGTGTTAATTTGGCTGGACATCTGGTGAGTTTTTGATTTCTCTCAACCTTAATTCAGTATTATAGATTAGTTACTATTACTTGTTTATGATTGATATAGTTTAATCTAGTATTGTTAATTTGTTAGTTGATTACCTATTCAGTTCATCTCTGCCATAAGTTTCATATTCTGCATAATATCTGTGGTAAATCTGAATAAGTAGATCAGTTGTTTTTTAGTGTTACATTGCTATCTCATTTGCATCATTTAGGAGTAATTTAGCTTACTGAATCTGTTTTTAGGATTGCATAGGTTCAGATTATCCATTAAGCTTGATTAGTAACACATTAGTCATCATAACTAGTGTTTGGATCAGGCTGCAAATCTGTGTTACAGGATTAGTATTAAGGATAAGTCTAATTGAGATAGTCTCATTTAGGTTAAGTACACTCATATTAGTCTTGATATTGCACCTTAGATTGCTCATAGTAAAAATTACTTTAAAACTGCTCTTAGTGTCATTTCTGTGAGAATTAGTTGATTAGATCTTGCTTATAGGTATTAAAATTAGTGATATAGCTTGCATCAGTATCATTTTATCACAAAATATCATAATCACTCAGAAAATTGATTTCAAAACTCATTTTAGTCAAAGTTTCATATCTGTGTTAAAAAGTCAAAATTGTCAAAACAGTTTTTCACTAAACTTTGTTGATTTTTCATGAATTCAATTTTGAGTCAAACTCATTCAAACTTTGGGATAAATAAGTTTAGCCGGTCTACTTTTGGAAACTGAATTTTGTGGAATTTTTGGGAACAGTTTTTAGCACTAAATAAGCTCTTCAAAAGAGCTGATTTGCCCTGTTCAGCACTCAGCATTAGCTGAGTGCAATCGTCTTCTTTTCAAACCTTTCATAGGCTTCAAAATAGCTTGTTTTGAGCTCAAATTTGGTTCAGTTGTAGCTTGATTGATGGTCTAGAGTTTCTCATTTCTTGTTTCCTCATAAGCTCATTAGGTAAGCCTGTGCTTTAGCTTAAAGATAGGGGGTTAAGGCTGTTTGGCCTTAGTTGTCAATTAGCTTCTAACCTTTGTAGATTGCTCAATAGAGGTTAAGAGTAGTTGGATTTAGCTGGATTTGAGTTATTATAGTATAATCTAGCTTCTGTAATCAATTGGTGCCTTCTAGAGCTTTTTAGCTTATTCTAAGTGCTTATTCTCAAGTCAGTTGCATTACAGCTTCATTTTCTCACACATAGGCATAGTATTTTATAATTTCATAGATTTAGAATATAATTTTAGACTTTTCCTGAATTTTTGCATAATTTTCCAGTACTGTTTACTATTTTTCTTGTTTTAAAATTAGTTTTTAAGACTTTTTTAAATAGCTTTTAATACAAATAAATCAGAAAAGCTTCAAAAAAATAAGTTTTCAATTTTCATAGATTAAGATAAATATAAAAAGCAAAAAAATAATTTTTCCATATTTTTCCTAGTTTAATTTGTAATTTTTAGCCATTTAATTAGTTTTAAATAGTTTTTAATTCATAAAAAATAGAAAAATAACCAGAAAAATACAAATTCAGTTTTGAAAAATCTTTTGAGTTATTTTAGATTGTTTAAAAAATAGTTTCATAATTTTCACCTTTAGTTTCATAATTTTTAGTATTTTAGATTTGTTTTAAGAGTTTAAAATTAGATTTTAATTCAAATAAATTCAAGAAAAATCGTAAAAATTAGTTTTAAATCATAGTTAAGTTTTAAATTGCATTTTTAGTTTAAAAGTAATTTTAGATCATTTTTAGGATTTAGATTAGACGTAGTTGCATTTAATTCGCGTTTCATTTATTAGGTTTTATAATAATTCGCGTATTTAGGATTCCCCGTAGTATAATTTTCCTTTTATGCTTCCCCATTTCCCGTAGTTTAGATAAAAACAAAATCAAAAATCCAAAACATCGAGCATTTTAATAACAAACCAATAACGACGTTGCCCATTCACACCTCGTTGGGACACGACTCGGATTTCCTAATCCGTATCACTATCACTCACGGGATTTGATTCATTATCCTTTTTCCTAAAGGGATTTTAAATCATTCCTTGTGGTTATTTTTGATATCGATATTGTGGTTTTATCCATACACACACCCCTAAACCTACAACGAATCAAATTTTGCCGCCGTTGCCGGGGAGGTTGTGTCGCGACAATATCGTTAACGGTTTGACGATTAGTGACTTGAGATCCTTCCTTCGTGAAGTTATTTTTTTTATAAAAATCAAAAAAGTAAAAAATATTTTCCTTTTTCTTTTGTATATATATATATTATTAAAAATACAAAAAGATTTTCTCTTGTGTTTTTGAGCTTAAATAGAATACACCAATTATATAACATTCTCGACGGAGGTGTTATCATTAGTAAGTTCCCGAACTAAAGATCAAAAACTTGCCTTTGTGTCTCTTGTGAGTCGATTTATTTCTATCAGATAAACAAACTGTGTGGTGGGTATAAGGACGGCCTGACATTAAATTGCGGCTGAAAAGAGGCGGGTTTTTAATAAGCTTCGCGCTGACCTAAATAGCTTCTCCGCTCGCTTGTGCGTTTGTCTTATAGAAGTGATTTATTCACTTGGGATTATTGGTTAAGTTCACTGTTGTTTTCGAATACCGTTCTCATTTAATTGCCTTGGTTTTTGAAAGTGCATGCGCACTCGTTCTAATAACTACAGACCGCTACGTGAAACTGCTACAATTACGAGAAGGCGAAATAGACGTGCTCCATTAGTCGAACCCGAGATTCGAACTAATCCGACTCCGCCCATCGTTGAAATGGCGAAGGACAATCGATCTATGCTAGAGCGACTACAAGCACCCACCGAGGGTTATGGAGAAGCCATCGTCGTCCCGGCAATCGTTGCCGATAACTTTGAGCTTAAACATGGTTTGATCAACTTGGTATCGTCGAGCCAATTTTATGGATTTGAGAGGGACGATCCTCACTCTCATATCCGACGATTCAACAAGCTCACGTCTACGATCAAGTACCGTAACGTCCTGGAAGAAGCTATCAAGCTACTACTCTTCCCGTTTTCACTTGAGGGGGCCACCCGGATTTGGCTCGAAAAACTACCCCCTCGATCGATAACCACATGGGAGAATTTAGTGTCAAAATTCGTGAACGAATTCTTTCCACCGTCTAAAACAACAAGCTTAAAAAATGAAATAACAAAATTCATACAAAGATTTGATGAATCATTTAGTGAGGCATGGGACCGATTCAAAGATTTGCTTAGGCAGTGTCCCCATCATGGTTTTACTGAATTACACCAACTTGATACGTTTTATAACGGTTTGAATGAGAATGATCAAGACTCTCTCAATGCCGCCGCGGGTGGTAATTTGTTGACCCGATCAACGAGAGATGCCTTGTCGATTATTGAGAACAAATCTAAAGTTTGTACCTCACGTAGCAAATCGGTTGCTGCCCGAGTGAGTGTTTCACCATCGTCCTCGTCTTACGAAAATACGTCTAGCACCGATGCTAAGATTGATAAGCTTACGGATATGATACAGGCTTTGGTTAAGATTAAGACGGCTAAGATTAATTCTTCTCCACCCGCTCAAGTCAAAGCGGTAGAATCGACTTGTACTACTTGTGGTGGCCCGCATGCTTACTACAATTGTACCGCCACCGATGGAAATCCTTTCGAAGCTAATGCCGTAACCGGAGGTAACCAATACCGTCCTCAAGTTGAAACGAACCCTCATGTTAGTAATCAAATGGGACCTCCGGGATTTTCTCAATCGAACAATCAGTCTCGTGTTAATCAAAGTCAAATTCGTGGACCAAATGTTCAAAACCAATTCAAAGCCCCACCAAATCAATACCCGACCCAAGGGGTCAATTACAATCAAGGATATCAAGCTTCAAGCTATCAAGCTCCGCCTTTGCCTCCTAATGAATTCTCGAATTACGTTCAGCACAATAATGCTAAAATCCACACCATGCAAACCCAGATTTCAAGTTTGAGAAATGAATTCCAATCTTCGTTAACAAGACAAAGCAATGAGTTTAAGAACGAAATTCGACAACGGAACAACAAGATGGATGCTTCGCAGAATAAACTTGAGAATATGTTGAACGCTGTTTTGTGCCAAATAAGTCAACCCTCGGGTTCCGGTTCTCTCCCAAGTAACACCATTCCAAACCCGAAGGGAGAAATGAAATCCGTTACCATTCGAGATGATGGGCCCTCGATGACTACTTTCTCTCCGGTGAGGAGTGTAGCACGAGAGACCGAGGTGACAAAGGACCCGGTAATTCCTCTTGATAATGGAAAAGCCAAATACGTCCAACCTCTGGTTGCCCAAGTTCCTTCTATCTCAGTCATAATTCCAAGTTCTAACCTTACACCGTGCAACTCTATTCAATCACGATTCGACAAAATGAAAGTTGTTTCCAGAACCAAGTTCAAACTTACAACTGATATGATCAAAGCTGCTGACATGATTTATGAAAAGAAATTGGAACAAATTTCAAAGATTTCACTTGAGCCTACACCGTTTAATTCTTCCTCGAACCAAGCTCCCGAGAAGCTTGGTGATCCCGGGAAATTTCTCCTTCCCTGCTCTTTGAAAGATATTGAGGAATATAATGCCTTGACCGATTCGGGTGCAAGTATAAGTCTCATGCCTCTTGCGATATATCATGAGCTTGGATTGATGAATCTTATACCGACTCGTATGACTATCGAATTAGCTAATCGAACAATTGCTCACACGGTTGGTGTAGTCAACGATGTTATGGTACGAGTGGATAAATTCCATTTTCCTGTGGATTTCGCCGTCGTTGATATAGAGGTTGACGCCCGAGTCCCTCTCATTCTTGGAAGACCATTCTTGAGAACCGCGAAAGTCCTTGTGGATCATTACCAAAGAACGTTGACGATAAGAAAAGGAAATGAAAAGATAGTGTTTTATGCCGAACAACTTCAAAACCTCCACCCGATGATCATTCTATCCATAGCATCGGTGTGATTGATTTTTCTCAAGAAAGTGGCGATCCCATTTTACCGTTTAATCCGATTATGACCGACTCTTTCCCGTCTCTCACTACGGAAAGTGACCCTATTTGGGAAGAGATCGAGGCCTTACTTAATGATGATTCAGTTCCCGTTGAGATTGATGATACTACTTTTGACCCGGAGGGGGACATTCTTTTACTTGAAAAGTTGTTATATAATGAGCCGTCTTCGTACCCCTCTCCGAACGATCCGGATGATCCGAATGATGTGAAGAAAGTTGAGCCTAAAACGTCTCGAATTGATATTTCAAGGTTTACGATTAAAAGTATGTCGACAATACGAGCTGAACGGAAAAAGAAATTAGAAAAGGAGTCTATAACGGTAGTGGTGGAAAATGCTAGCTCTAAGAGCACACCACTTGTCCCACCTCCGATTTCTAAGAAAATCAACCTTCCTTTGAGTGGCAATCCCACTCCTTCTTCTGAAATCATGGAACCTTCTACTGAGACATCTTTCGATCCAGAAATTTTCAAAACGACATTTTCAAATCCCTTGTTTGAATTCGATTCTGAATATACTCAAATTTTTGAAAATCTACTCTTTGATGAAGAAAGTGAGGAGTTCACCGATGAACTTGCTCCTACCGACTCGATTCCTTCCGAGAATGAAGAAAAAGAATACGATGATCCGTTTTTCCCGAAGAAAGATAAGGAAGTGAAGCTTTCGACAGATGAACTTGTTGATCCTGAGGTCCAATATTATTTTTTATCCGAGAGTGATTCCTCTTCTCGTGAGGATTTTCACGTAGATGATACCTTGATTTCCTTCCTCTCCGAGGACAAGATTTTTAACCCTAGGATACTCATCGGAGAGGACATTCATATCACAAAAGTTTTTCGGAAAAAGGATCCTCTCTTGGATGCCTTCATGTTTGAGCCTTTAAGAAACATTTCTTCTTACCATGGAATCCCTTCTTCTATGGGGTCGTTTCTCTTTGAGTCGTCATCCCTTCGTCCGCCCGCTAAACCGCCGGATGATGGATCGTTCTTTCATATGCCTTTTATAAGTTTGGGAGGATTTAACCTTTATGTGCTGGAGCCCGACATTTTCTTTCCCTCCCAACCCACCCATTCTCTTTCCCTCTGGAGTGAGGATACCGTCTTTGATCCGGGTATCCCTTCCCGCTTGTTTCCCCAAGGACAAAAGAATTCGGGGACGAGTCAAGCTAGCGACTCGGTGATCAAAAACAGTAGCGCTTCATGGGAGGCACCCCATGCTTATCTCTATCTTCTTTCTATTTTCTAATAAGTGACGTGAAGGGGTTAGCCTCTTCGATTTCTTGTGTTTGGTTGTTTGTGATGTTTTGTCCAGGATTTTCCCGATATGAAGACTCTCGTGCTCGAATTTTGTCTTTTCTCCACTCGAGTTTCATGTTCGATGCTGATGGAAATCTGATATCCTAAATCTTATTGACTAACGTTTATCTTTTAGCATACTTAATAAACGGCTTTTAGATTTTCGTTGATACCTTTGCCTTTAAACATTGAGGACACTAATTTGTTTTAGTCTGGGGTGGGTAATCTTCGATTTGATTTGACCGCACTTGCTTATTTTTGGGTAATCTTCGATTTGATTTGACCGCACTTGCTTATTTTTGTTGTGTTCTCTCGCGACCCCGTTTTTTCTTAGAAAATGAAAAATTGTGCAAAAAAATGAGAAAATTTAAAATTTTAGTAAGCTTTTGTTAGTTTTATGATTGAAAAGTTTTTGCGAGTTTCTTAGAAGTTACTTTAAATATGCGTTTTTCTTGAAAAAGCCTTTGCTAATTGCTTAGACAAGAGGCAATAAAATGCGATTCTAGCTCAAAAGGCCAAGAATTTGCAAGTCTCCCTGAGTAATTTTAAACATGCGAAGCTTAAACAAGAATTTGCTAGTTTCTAATAAGTGACTTTAAAAATGCGAGACTTGAGATTATTTGACGAAGCATTTACTAAGTTAATATATGTTTTGACACCTTGTTGACTTTCCGCTGGTGAGAGTAGGAATGGAATTCTAACTTGACCGGGCGTGTTGAGCCCTAGCTTGTTCCCTTAACCATAGATAATCAAAAAATTATCGGCTAAGCATCCGCGGATCTCATTATTTGGGATTTTAAATTTGCGGAGATCGAGGAATGATAGAGTTACTTATGAGTTTAGATGCTAAGCGTGGAGTAGATGGTTCTCTTTAGAGCCCATCGAAGGTACTTATGGCTTTTTGTTCCCACAAAATTGTCTCACCCCATATCTATTAAATAATAATTAGAGATGTTGAGTTTTCGACGATAGTTAGTTCTTTATTCTTCTTTAGAGAATCCTTGCCCATGAGGGTTGGGTACACATCAAGGTACTGTCAGTGTTGCGGTGTAATAGACAACTGATTCCTGATAGTTTGTTGCTATTGTTTCTATTGTTATAAAAGCCGTAGGATTCGGAGTTTGGCACAAAAATTAACATGAAATAAAGCCCAAATATATTGAAGTTGAAAAATCCAAAGCCATAAAAGTTTTCTATGTCTGACGGTAACCCCGTTGTCATGGACTTCTAAAAAGGTGGAGGAAAATCCAAAGTCATAATAAGACTTTTGATAAAATGGTAATCCCGTTGAGTTAGTGGTTGAAAAGACCAAGGGCCTAAATTGCAAAAATACAAATGTGCTGAAATAAGTGTTAAGCCAAACTTTGAATCCGGGAGATATCTCCCTAAATCGTGCGAAATTAGGACCTTGATGTGGACCTCATTCTTATGTGCAATGCTTTTCGAGGGAAGATGGATAACTAATTAGCGACTTAGCTTCATATCTTTATCGGAATAAAAATTATCGAAACGAGAAATTTGAAGAAATTCATTTCTCACAAAAATAAAATAAATTGAGGAAAATAGGAAAATGGGAGCAAAAGGTAATTACACAAGTAACTTCCATGGGTAGTGTTACCATCTAGAATCATATTTAACAATGATTTCGATTTTACGCTTAGTTTGGGAGCTTGTGAAAAATCAGGGACGATGTATTCTATCCGTATGGTCACTTCACGCTGTGTTGTGTTTCCTACTCCGTGATCCTAACGTGTCGTTTGAAAAATGTTGGAGTTATTGATCGACATGAAAGTTCAACAAACCGTCACTTATAATCAGAATGTGCTTAATCGTAATATCTACATGTGAAATAAGAAAGGTAAATGGGGCATTTTTAGAATTAAGGGTTCTTAATCTCTTTTGAGGAATCTTTGCTACTTTTCATAGGTTTAGTAGAAAGAGATTGAAATCCTTGGTTTTAGAAGCGTAAGTTGATTGCATTGCGTGAGGACACGACAATGGTCTCGTTTGGGGTATTTTGATATGTGCAAAAACACATATTATTTCTTTATCAAATTAGACCCAAAATAACCAAGAAAGAGCCGTTTATTGCTAATATTTGTTGTTTTCTTGAGTTTGTGCTTGTGCAAGTACGGATATGTCAAAACACACAAAAGATAGCCAAATCTGACAAAAACCCGAGCACGAGAGACAAAGAATGCTAAAGCTGATCCAGAAGATCAGAATTGTGCATCTTGAAGATTTCTATGCTCAGAGGATTATTTTTGAAAGATATGTTCAACTTTGAAGAAATGTCAAAATCAGTCCCTGAACTTTCATCAAATGGCAGAATACACCCTTGAAGTTTTAGAATTTACACAATCAGTCCTTGCTTATTTGAAGAATGACAACAATGGCCCTTGGATTACATTTTCAGAATTTACATTATTGGTCCCTGGATTTTCAGTTTGAACACCTTTAGTCCTTATGTTAATTTTTGGATCCAATACAAGTCCTAAACAAATACTATCACAACCTTAGGCCCAACTTACCACAAGCCCAACTCATCCCATACCCGGTCCAATTGTAACAACCCGCATTTTTCGAGTTACTTTTCAGTTTTTTGAAAAGTTACTATTCACTTTTACTATTCACTTTCACTATTCATCCCGTAAAATTTTTAATCCACATTCTCGTAAGATAAATTATTTTAGTAATGACCTGAGAGTTTGACAATCGTTAGATCATTTTCGCAAAAGTTATTAAGAAAACATCGTTTTAAAGTTTCGTTTTGGACGGTCCACCGTTTAAACATCACGCGCTTAACGAAAATCAACACTGATAATTTTCCTCACATCAGATAAATTTTTAGATCACTCATGATTAATTTGAGAATTTTTAAGATTTATTTTTTTTCTTTATACAAATAAGCCCTGCGCTGAAAAACTAAACTTACGTTTTAAACAATTCTACTTACATCCAGACTTAACGATTCCTACACTGTGTTTCTAATATGTTTTTGAAACTTTTACATTTTTTGGAAAAGTCAAACATATTTCTCTCCTCCTTTCACCATAAAGGAATTAACCTTGTACGTTCTACATTTTTGCTTAAATCGCGTAACTTTTAAAATTCACAAATAACTGTTAAGTTATCTCGCGTATGACGAAAACCACATTTTGACATCACATATCACTTTTAGACTAATTTTAGTCTACTCTAAATAAATTCACGGTCGTTTCCCTGAAATTTCGTTATTTTCTGATAAACTGCGAATTACGCGTTTTTGACCCGTATTTCCAGCTTTAAGCAGTATTTTTGCACCCAATGAGACTTATAACCCATTTTATATTTTTAGATGGAGTATAATGATGAGTTTCATCATTCCTACAAGTTTCGTATTTTTACGATACCCGGTTTTACGTTTTATGGCTTCGGTTGGCATTTAACGGAACCAAAACTCACTCCGTAACCAAGATAATACCAAAACTAACCACCTAAGTCATCTTATCTTCACTTGGCCGACCTAAAGGGGGGGAGTCATCATTTTGGTGGCAAAATCTCAACCATTGTTCCTTTAGATCATTACAAGTGTCCTAACCTAACCATGGTTAATATTTAACCCAATATATGGTTAACCAAACTTACCCTCCTATAAATAGGAAGTAAAATACATCCTAAAGACCTCCACAATCTGTTCTTGGTCGTTCATATCATAAATCCACCATATCTTCCATCATTTGATCTATAAACTCCAAGTTTATGCAAGGAAGTTCCAAAGATCAAGCTACTACATCAAATCTCTAGCAAGTTTAAGTGATCTTCTTGAGTTTAGATCCACTCAAGTCACTTAGTACTTCATCACCAACTCTTCAAGTTTGCAAGGGTGCCAAGGTGTGGAAAGCTAGCTCAATCCGAAGTCTTTCGCGATCAATCAAAGTCCTATCCTTACTAAGTTACTCCTTTCTTATTGAAAGTCAAAAGTTGTAAGCAACTTATCACCACCATCATCTCATCTTTATTATTCATAATCTTAACTATTTCATGCTATATATATAGTTACTATGTTGGATCATGATGTACAAAAATCTTTAAAACAAGTAATAAGAACCGATATGTTAAACTTGGGTTAGTAAGTGTATAAATGATAAACTTTTGTACAAAGTTTCCACAAAATCGACCACATATAGATCTGATACTTTTCATATTCTTGTAGATAATATTAAAACAAAAACGTAGCAATTTGAATCACCCTAAACGGACACACGAGTCAAAAGTTATGACAAAAAGAAATTAGCGAAACTAAAACACGAATCTGCCAAAATAGCTTACTGCCTAAAATCTGAAATTTTTAGAGGCCCTTCTGGTCCGAATCATCAAAAATTTAAAACACGAAAGTTGTCCGGAACGACGTTTTCCTTCAATAACAAAGAAGATCGGACCTTGAAAACGCTTAAACAAGCTATAAATCTTTCAAAAACAGAAACTGCCGTAAATATAGTCACATAACTATACTTTTGTCACAACTAAAAGCAAACCAAGAGGCCTAATGGCCATAAGCCAAAGACCACGGCTACGGCTAAGACCAAAGCTAAGTCTCAAGACCATGGTATTCAAGACCAAAGTCACGGCAAGGCCATGGCTAAAGCCTCAAGGCTTGTTTACTCAAGACCGTTAACTAAGGCAATCATATTTATGAAACGACAAGAACTTGTAAAAACATGATAAACTTATTTATATAACAATCTTCACTCAAAACATATATTGTATCTATTAAGTGCTACAATACTAGGGAGCTTCATGTGAGGTGTTTCATTTGGGTAAAACGTATCAACGAGTTGCTGGATTTACGATTTAAAGTGTCCTAGCTCCTCGAACGTTACTACATGACCTCTGAATTATGATGGCCCGAACGGTAGTACAATATCTATAAACTAAATATGTTTTCACATATTAAAGATCTTTGTATAAACATCAAATGATAATTGACTACATCATGATCAACATAGAAATATATATATAATGGATTTATGTTTTTCTAAACATTGTTCCAAACTTAAGTCGCAACATTTCATTTTAGGTTGCTCGTAGAAGTTCTCACGGCATATCTATCATTCTCATTATACATGTGATATCATTTATTAAGGTGAGTTCATAGCCCCACTTTCTATTATTTAATTGTTTTACAAACTCTTGGGGGAAATACATGCTTTATTTTAAACCGAACACATTGCTTTCAAACAAAAGCGGGCTCAAGTATCACAACGTATTGAGGCAGCCGTATCAAATAAAAGCGGGCTCAAGTATCACATACTTGAGGCAGCCGTATCAAACAAAAGCAGGCTCAAGTATCATGTACTTGATCTGATTGTTATTAACACTAAGTTACCGCATTTGCCAAACTTAAGTCCCTTAATCATGAATCATTAATCACTATGTGAGAGTGGGCGCGAATATTGTGAATAGATCTATTGGGATTGACGAATCCCGTTTGTGTTGGCCCGTTAGAGGCAAACAAACGCACTATATTTGAGTAACATAGGTAAAAACGGCAATTTTACCTGATAGGGCACGCACCGACATTTTGTCACAATTCTCAATTTTTGGTCATTTCTCAAACTCTACATTCATCATACTAGTCATGCATGGGTTTTGCATTTCACATTAAACGCGTAATTTTATATTAAATAAACGTTATCGCGTGAATTATTATTTTGAACATCTAATCCGCTACTTCCAAAAATGATCCCGACATATTTTTATATTTACATTTAGTTTATAAAAACTATATTTTGAGTTTACCTAGTGTTCTAAATTTATTTTGTATATAAATCGTCATAATTATATTATTACGACACTTTTCTCAAAAACTACACGACAATTATTATATCACTCAAATTTCACAAGGAATATATTTTTACAATTTTTATGATCTCATTATACTTGACTTTGATCTAATAAAAAATTTATTTTGAGCTAAAACTACCTTAGATGCACAATTGTATATAAAAGCTACAAGTTACAACTTATACTTATTTAACTTATACATTTTACCTACACAATTACTTATACAATAAAGAAAGAAAAAAAAAATATAATTGAGAGACACAATCCCCCCATAACCGGCCCTAGGGGGATGTATCTCAAAGTTGGTAAAAATTTTCAATGGTGAATATATGTACTCAAACTACTTCATTTATTTCATTCAACACAAATAATTCAAGTCAAGTAAACTTTTTCTTTCTCTCTTGGTTCATCCTCCATAACCGGCCATCTAAAGGTTTTCACAAGGGATCATCAATTTTTCAAGCTCAAGTGTTTTTACAATCTAGATCACACTCTCATTAAGGTTTTGAAATAAAAACCTATGGTGTTTAGGCTAACTTTGGTTCTTTACACCTCATCAAGTTTACTTGTAAGCATATCATTTACATTTTTCATGTTTCCTTATCATTTCATATTTATCTCTTCATTTTTGGAGCAAACATGCAAGACTTATGTTGATTTATACCATTTTTCATGATTTTTAGAGTTATATATATATAAGGTCATCCTATAATTATCCCCTTGGTATATGTTGGTCTTGATGATGCTTAGGAACCCATGACACCCTAAGAAGGTGTATGGTAGGATTAGAATAGCTTTGGAGTTGATTTGAAGGGATTGGAATAGGTTTAGTACGAGAAAAACTATTTTCGACAAGTATATAAAGTGTTCTGTCCTTATTTTGTTTTTCTGGAAAATCCGACAGTAGGCACGAAATTTTGGCCTTGATATTTAGAAAATATACTTTAAAACGAATCCATTGAACGGATTAAAACAGAGCTATAACGAAGAAGTTATGAATTTTTCAAGTTGACGACGAAATATATATTTTTCAGAAAATTTCAGCAACCTATTATTGTTTTATTAGTCAAAACGAGTCCTAAGCTTTACAAATTATTTCGGCTTATCAAAAATATATTAGTATACTTTGATACGAAGCAAAGGACATATAATACGTAGAAAACGGATTTGAAACGAC
Source organism: Chrysanthemum makinoi (assembly GCA_910596185.1). Taxonomy (NCBI): domain Eukaryota; kingdom Viridiplantae; phylum Streptophyta; class Magnoliopsida; order Asterales; family Asteraceae; genus Chrysanthemum; species Chrysanthemum makinoi. The sequence goes on along the minus strand of OU343219.1, from coordinate 103,783,967 downwards.
TAAGATATACATGTTTTCATAAAATTGCCGTAACTATTATTTTTAGAAAAACTATATTATTTTACGAGACAAGTGTTACGGTGACTAAAACGACCATGTTGAAGGCTGTTTTTATCGATGATGTGGAACTTTTTGGAACGAGATGTCTTCTAATAAAATCGAGATCACCAAGCATATTTTTCAAAACGACAAACCGTTTGTATAGCGGAGTTGTAATAAATTAATTGCGGTTGCTTAAACTTTGCCGAAACTCATTTTTAACCAACATTTTAGACAAAATCACCATCTTTAACCCTTATTATCTTTATGTTCGAGACCTTTATGACGAAAACTCAATGAAACTTCTGGATTTTGATACAAACTTTCCAAAACCGTCGAGTTCGTTTCCTAATGTGCGACGTACACCATTTTACGACTAGTTTTTCGGAGCCATTTTTGTTACTTTTATAAATTTTCCGACGACATTGTTTTACGACGAAAAGTGAAAATTTCACTATAAATCATTATAAAACCATTGTAGGATGACATTTTGACGTAAAAACTTGTAAAGTCATTTTGAAGGGTCAAGACGTCAAAAGAGTATTTTTCGACGATAATTATTATTTTCAAAACTCACAAATGGTATAAATAACATACGAAATGCATGCATAACATTACATCATCACTCATTACGTATCATATCATTCACAATAGGTCAAGATTAAAGCATCACATTATACCTCGGCGTACTCACTCTTGTCATCATTCCAGTTATTCATGTGAGTTCGTAGCCCCACTTTCTATTACGTATTTGTCTTACAAACTCTTTGGGGGAGATACATGCTCAACTACTTACTTTCACTATCACAAATATTCTAAACTTTGACATATTACTGTGAGTTTTCATAGCCCCACTTTCTATTAATTGTTTACAAACTTTTGGGGGAGATACATGCTCAAACTATTTTCATTTACTTTCACAAGTACTTTAAACTCTTACATATTACTGTGAGTTCATACCCCGCTTTTACTCGTTTAAATTCCTATAAACTATTTGGGGCGAGATATATGCTTATTTATCCAAACATTTAAACTCTTTTGCCAAACAACATTACTTATACTTTACACTTGATTGCGTTATACTCTTGATTGCGTTATACACTTGATTGGGTTATACTTGATTTCATATGCATATTTGTAACAAACATACAAGAATTAGTGGCTCCAAATTAAGTTGTTGGAAGGCTATTAATTTACAAACATCCCAATATTTATATGTTGGAAGGCCATTTATTTGGATACAGCCCAACGTGAGTCGTTGGAGGAACATCCCAGCATTTATATGTTGGAAGGCCATTTTATGGATACGACCAACGTGAGCGTTGGAGGAACATCCCAACACGTGTGTTGGAAGACCCTTGTGGTGACATTTATACTTTTAACTACTATGATATATACATACAAGTTTGACATACTATTTTTAGCAGTGGGTTGTAAACACACAGGTTGCAAGTTTTGTATGGGCGGGACTTGGTACTGAGTGGATTTACGATGCCTTTGCTTTGTGAACTATTCTATATGACCAAAAACTTAGACTTTGCTGCATGAACGTTCTTTAAAGGCTTTACATTTCAACACAAACTCTATGAACTCACTCAACCTTTGTGTTGACACTTTTTAGCATGTTTTATCTCAGGTACCTAAGGCATTCACTTCATGGCATGCATATGGACATATCATAGAGTCGTGGTGACGACGCGTCTTACATGGGATTTTACTCACTTTAAAACATCGTTTGAATTGTAACACACTTATTTCCGCACAAGTTGATTTTCATTTGGGACCTATACTTTGTAAACTCTGATTGTTTTATTAAATCAAACGATGTGTTTTCTAAACGACACTTTAGGTCGTTCGATATAACTGTAACTTTGATGCTATGACAGTCCTCCCCAAGGTATTCAATTCCGCTGCAAAACAGGTAATTTGGGGGTGTGACACATTTTATCCAATTAATTTTGGAACACGTTAACGCCTTGATTGCATGATGTTTAGTCTAATAATAACTGTTTTGGGTTTCAAACCATTTGTGTGAATTTATAACTCACACTACAAACATAATGTGTTCAACCATCAAACAAACTCTATGAATTCACTCAACCTTTGTGTTGACAGTTTTAAGCATGTATTTCGGTCCATAATGTCAAGCACGAAGAGCAAGGACTAGATCAAGAAGGCTATAAATTTTATTATCATTCGAAATCCAATTTAATGTATTTTGTAAACTTGGAACAATCTGGGACCTCATTTTTTTGTAAACTCTGATATTTATATAAATCGAATGATAAATCTTTTAAAACGACTCCATTAGAGTTTGTTTTCTATTGTTATGACTGTTGTGCCATGAAGTAACACCCAGTTTGAATTCAGTTGCGTATCACGAAATTGGGGGTGTTACAGATTGGTATCGAGCTACAGATACGCGGGTCTAATTGAGATTTAAACTATAACTACTTTTACAAGAAAAAAGCATTTTATAGCCTTCCGTTCTCCGTGCCTTCCATCCTCTAGACGATTATGTGACTTTTAGGCATTTTAAGCTATCCAAACATACTAGTATATTGACATATACACTTGACATAATTTAAATCATAAACAAAGTACTCAACATATCTGCGTATGCCTATTCTAAGGCATTACGGCACAATCAAATTTTCCTAATCTCCCAATCATGCATCTACTCGTGCTTTTTAGGATTACGAAACTTTATCCAAGACATTGTAACTGACTACAATGGTCTTTACTACTTCCCAGACATTGTGAGATAAAATGATCTCATTCATTTTTCAAGACACTGTAAATCCTACAGTGGTCTCTATTACATTCTCAGACACTGTAAATCCTACAGTGGTCTCTATTACATTCTCAGACACTGTAAATCCTACAGTGGTCTCATTTATTTCGCAAGACATTGTGGGTTACACAATGGTCTCTCTATCATTTCTCAAGACATTGTGAGTTACACAATGGTCTCTCCATCTTTTCTCAAGACATTGTGAGTTACATAATGATCTCTCCATCTTTTCTCAAGACATTGTGAGTTACACAATGATCTCTCCATCATTTCTCAAGATATTGTGGGTTACACAATGATCTCTCTATCGTTCCTTAAGACATTGTGAGTTACACAATGATCTCTCCATCATTTCTCAAACCTTGTGAGTTACACAATGGTCTAATTTACTCGCAAACATTGTAAATTATACAATAGACTCTAGAAATTATCTTATAAACATTATATGATATTGTTTTACATGAAACCCATCACAGTCTATCAATTTCCCAAATGGAAATACAAGAAATGGGATTTCTAAAAGATAAACTGACTCATCATCTACAAAAGTTGAAGTTCAGCAACTTTCCCTACATTCATCAAAGTTCTATTTTGAAACCTTCATTGTTAAAAGTTCATAATTCTAGCCAAGTATGACTATTTTAGAATTACTTAAGATTTCCTTTCCACACGTATCTACCCATATTATCTTCTATGCAATGGAATGTGAAAACATAGGTTACAAGTCTTTTATGGCCAGGACTTGCAACTGGATGGTTTGATATCGCCTTTGCTTAGTGGACAATTTCTCAAAAGCTATGGACATATCACAAGTATACCTAATTTAGGTATTTGAAAATTTTATCGAACCTCGGCTAAATATAGCCTAATCACCTATATTTAACCTAGGGGTATTGGAACATAGTCTGATTAACTATGTTCGACTTAAATTTTTCAAACACTGAGAGCAGTTATACAAGAGTTATATTCAGGTTAATTTCCTATTTAAACTCGATAAACCACCATAATTCATTAAAAAGATCTAGAGACACGATAGTGTCTTACCACTCAGCAAAATCTTAACATCTTATTTATACTACCTAATTTCATTTTTTTGAAATTTCCATACATGAGATAATCCGAACTACTATCTTGGGATAGTCATCAAATCTTCTCGTCATTTCTTAGAAGTACTAGCCTGATTAGGTTTCAAGGATATCATTCCGTCATATTCCTTTAAAATTCACTTTTAATTTTAAAAACAAACTTGACATCTCTACCTAAGAATAATGGTAAACGTATACCCACATTTTCCTAAACAATTCAACATCGGATAACCACTTGCCTCTAGCAAGACTTTCCTACAACATCATTAGAAACCATTTCAACATCGGATAACACACATTGAATTCCGGGACGGAATTCTCATTAAGGTGGTGAGACTGTAACAACAAACATTTTTCGAGTTACTTTTCAGGTTTTTGAAAAGTTACTATTCACTTTTACTATTCACTTTCACTATTCATCCCGTCAAATTTTTAATCCACATTCTCGTAAGATAAATTATTTTAGTAATGACCTGAGAGTTTGACAATCGTTAGATCATTTTCGCAAAAGTTATTAAGAAAACATCGTTTTAAAGTTTCGTTTTGGACGGTCCACCGTTTAAACATCACGCGCTTAACGAAAATCAACACTGATAATTTTCCTCACATCAGATAAATTTTTAGATCACTCATGATTAATTTGAGAATTTTTAAGATTTATTTTTTTTTCTTTATACAAATAAGCCCTGCGCTGAAAAACTAAACTTACGTTTTAAACAATTCTACTTACATCCAGACTTAACGATTCCTGCATTGTGTTTCTAATATGTTTTTGAAACTTTTACATTTTTTGGAAAAGTCAAACATATTTCTCTCCTCCTTTGACCATAAAGGAATTAACCTTGTACATTTTACATTTTTGCTTAAATCGCGTAACTTTTAAAATTCACAAATAACTGTTAAGTTATCTCGCGTATGACGAAAACCACATTTTGACATCTCATATCACTTTTAGACTAATTTTAGTCTACTCTAAATAAATTCACGGTCGTTTCACGAAATTTCGTTATTTTCTGATAAACTCAATTACGCGTTTTTGACCCGCATTTCCAGCTTTAAGCAGTATTTTTGCACCCAATGAGACTTATAACCCATTTTATATTTTTAGATGGAGTATAATGATGAGTTTCATCATTCCTACAAGTTTCGTATTTTTACGATACCCGGTTTTACGTTTTATGGCTTCGGTTGGCATTTAACGGAACCAAAACTCACTCCGTAACCAAGATAATACCAAAACTAACCATCTAAGTCATATTATCTTCACTTGGCCGACCTAAAGGGGGGGAGTCATCATTTTGGTGGCAAAATCCCAACCATTGTTCCTTTAGATCATTACAAGTGTCCTAACCTAACCATGGTTAATATTTAACCCAATATATGGTTAACCAAACTTACCCTCCTATAAATAGGAAGTAAAATACATCCTAAAGACCTCCACAATCTGTTCTTGGTCGTTCATATCATAAATCCACCATATCTTCCATCATTTGATCTATAAACTCCAAGTTTATGCAAGGAAGTTCCAAAGATCAAGCTACTACATCAAATCTCTAGCAAGTTTAAGTGATCTTCTTGAGTTTAGATCCACTCAAGTCACTTAGTACTTCATCACCAACTCTTCAAGTTTGCAAGGGTGCCAAGGTGTGGAAAGCTATCTCAATCCGAAGTCTTTCGCGATCAATCAAAGTCCTATCCTTACTAAGTTACTCCTTTCTTATTGAAAGCCAAAAGTTGTAAGCAACTTATCACCACCATCATCTCATCTTTATTATTCATAATATTAACTATTTCATGCTATATATATAGTTACTATGTTGGATCATGATGTACAAAAATCTTTAAAACAAGTTATAAGAACCGATATGTTAAACTTGGGTTAGTAAGTGTATAAATGATAAACTTTTGTACAAAGTTTCCACAAAATCGACCACATATAGATCTGATACTTTTCATATTCTTGTAGATAATATTAAAACAAAAACGTAGCAATTTGAATCACCCTAAACGGACACACGAGTCAAAAGTTATGACAAAAAGAAATTAGCGAAACTAAAACACGAATCTGCCAAAATAGCTTACTGCCTAAAATCTAAAATTTTTAGAGGCCCTTCTGCTCCGAATCATCAAAAAGTTAAAACACGAAAGTTGTCCGGAACGACGTTTTCCTTCAATAACAAGGAAGATCGGACCTTGAAAACGCCTAAACAGGCCATAAATCTTTCAAAAACAGAAACTGCCGTAAATATAGTCACATAACTATACTTTTGTCACAACTAAAAGCAAACCAAGAGGCCTAATGGCCATAAGCCAAAGACCACGGCTACGGCTAAGACCAAAGCTAAGTCTCAAGACCATGGTATTCAAGACCAAAGTCACGGCAAGGCCATGGCTAAAGCCTCAAGGCTTGTTTACTCAAGACCGTTAACTAAGGTAATCATATTTATGAAACGACAAGAACTTGTAAAAACATGATAAACTTATTTATATAACAATCTTCACTCAAAACATATATTGTATCTATTAAGTGCTACAATACTAGGGAGCTTCATGTGAGGGGTTTCATTTGGGTAAAACGTATCAACGAGTTGCTGGATTTACGATTTAAAGTGTCCTAGCTCCTCGAACGTTTACTGCATGACCTCTGAATTATGATGGCCCGAACGGTAGTACAATATCAATAAACTAAATATGTTTTCACATATTAAAGATCTTTCTATAAACATCAAATGATAATTGACTACATCATGATCAACATAGAAATATATATATAATGGATTTATGTTTTTCTAAACATTGTTCCAAACTTAAGTCGCAACATTTCATTTTAGGTTGCTCGTAGAAGTTCTCACGGCATATCTATCATTCTCATTATACATGTGATGTCATTTATTAAGGTGAGTTCATAGCCCCACTTTCTATTATTTAATTGTTTTACAAACTCCTGGGGGAAATACATGCTTTATTTTAAACCGAACACATTGCTTTCAAACAAAAGCGGGCTCAAGTATCACAACGTATTGAGGCAGCCGTATCAAACAAAAGCGGGCTCAAGTATCACATACTTGAGGCAGCCGTATCAAACAAAAGCAGGCTCAAGTATCATGTACTTGATCTGATTGTTATTAGCACTAAGTTTCCGCATTTGCCAAACTTAAGTCCCTTAATCATGAATCATTAATCACTATGTGAGAGTGGGCGCGAATATTGTGAATAGATCTATTGGGATTGACGAATCCCGTTTGTGTTGGCCCGTTAGAGGCAAACAAACGCACTATATTTGAGTAACATAGGTAAAAACGGCAATTTTACCTGATAGGGCACGCACCGACATTTTCTCTAATTAATTTTGGAACACGTTAACGCCTTGATTGCATGATGTTTAGTCTAATAATAACTGTTTTGGGTTTCAAACCATTTGTGTGAATTTATAACTCACACTACAAACATAATGTGTTCAACCATTAAACAAACTCTATGAATTCACTCAACCTTTGTGTTGACAGTTTTAAGCATGTATTTCAGGTCCATAATGTCGGAAGCTGGCACGGAAGAGCAAGGACTAGATCAAGAAGGCTATAAATTTTATTATCATTCGAAATCCAATTTAATGTATTTTGTAAACTTGGAACAATCTGGGACCTCATTTTTTTGTAAACTCTGATATTTATATAAATCGAATGATAAATCTTTTAAAACGACTCCATTAGAGTTTGTTTTCTATTGTTATGACTGTTGTGCCATGAAGTAACACCCAGTTTGAATTCCGCTGCGTATCACGAAATTGGGGGTGTTACACCAATCCTCCACCCGGTCAAACCCCACTATAACCCGGTCAAAGCAGTTAAACAATAATAAAAAATATTACCCGCCTAATAATTTTTACCCCTTTTCCCTCTTTACCCAGAAATATACATGAACCCTAATACTCACACGCTCAATTCACAAAATCCAACTCAAATGCAAATGAAATTCGTACTTCCATCTGACACGTGACTGACACACGGATGCCACGCTGGCAATCCGTGTGTCACATCACAACATTCCTTTGATGTGATTGGCTAAGAAGAACGTGGCACATGATCCAAGGGTTCCAATCAAAGGGGAAACGTGTAAAAACAATCCAAAGGCTGATATCACTCAGAGAAAGCACAAGGAGCTGATTCTAGACCCTTCCACAAGCATGAGCTCAAGTATAAAAAGACCCTTCCATCACAAGCTGAAAACACCTTTTATTTTCAGTAGCTATTTGTATTTTAAATTCAGTTTTATTGTTTTTAGTATTATTCAGTTTTGTAATTCCTTATTGTAATCTTAACTTTAAGTTTTTAATGAAATTCAGTTTTTATCTTAAAATCCTTGTTTTTATTTCAGCTTATTACTTGTAGTTTGATTCATCTTATTGAGTTTAAAAGTTATTTGCAGCTTGTTCTCATTTTTAATCAAAAATACAAAAAAATCAAAAAAATAGATAAAAAATAAATAAAAAACTTAAATCTATTTTATAGCTTCTAAAAGCCTTAGCTACTGATTACTTAAGCTCATATAAGCTTTTTATAGCTTATTGTGAGTTTAGTTCTGTTTACAATCCATCACTCAATCAAATTCATTAAAAAGTCAGTCAACAAAAGTAAACTGAAGTAGATTTGAGTTGAAAAGCTGGAACTAGGTCAGATTGGGTTAAGTTGAGCTGGATTTGGAATTAGTTATGGGTTAGGAGAGTGATAACTGGTTCTCAGTTGGTGTTAATTTGGCTGGAAATCTTGTGAGTTTTTGATTTCTCTCAACCTTAATTTAGTATTATAGATTAGTTACTATTATAGTATTGTTAATTTGTTAGTTGATTACCTATTCAGTTCATCTTTGCCATAAGTTTCATATTCTGCATAATATCTGTGGTAAATCTGAATAAGTAGATCAGTTGTTTTTTAGTGTTACATTGCTATCTCATTTGCATCATTTAGGGGTAATTTAGCTTACTGAATCTGTTTTTAGGATTGCATAGGTTCAGATTATCCATTAAGCTTGATTAGTAGCACATTAGTCATCATAACTAGTGTTTGGATCAGGCTGCAAATCTGTGTTACAGGATTAGTATTAAGGATAAGTCTAATTGAGATAGTCTCATTTAGGTTAAGTACACTCATATTAGTCTTGATATTGCACCTTAGATTGCTCATAGTAAAAATTACTTTAAAACTGCTCTTAGTGTCATTTCTGTGAGAATTAGTTGATTAGATCTTGCTTATAGGTATTAAAATTAGTGATATAGCTTGCATCAGTATCATTTTATCACAAAATATCATAATCACTCAGAAAATTGATTTCAAAACTCATTTTAGTCAAAGTTTCATATCTGTGTTAAAAAGTCAAAATTGTCAAAACTGTTTTTCACCAAACTTTGTTGATTTTTCATGAATTCAATTTTGAGTCAAACTCATTCAAACTTTGGGATAAATAAGTTTAGTTGGTCTACTTTTGGAAACTGAATTTTGTGGAATTTTTGGGAACAGTTTTTAGCACTAAATAAGCTCTTCAAAAGAGCTGATTTGCCCTGTTCAGCACTCAGCATTAGCTGAGTGCAATCAGCTTCTTTTCAAACCTTGCATAGGCTTCAAAATAGCTTGTTTTGAGCTCAAATTTGGTTCAGTTGTAGCTTGCTTGATGGTCTAGAGTTTCTCATTTCTTGTTTCCTGATAAGCTCATTAGGTAAGCCTGTGCTTTAGCTTAAAGATAAAGGGTTAGGGTTCTTTGGCCTTAGTTGTCAATTAGCATCTAACGTTTGTATATTGCTCAATAGAGGTTAAGAGTAGTTGGATTTAGCTGGATTTGAGTTATTATAGTATAATCTAGCTTCTGTAATCAATTGGTGCCTTCTAGAGCTTTTTAGCATTATCTAAGTGCTTATTCTCAAGTCAGTTGCATTACAGCTTCATTTTCTCACACATAGCCATAGTATTTTATAATTTTCATAGATTTAGAATATAATTTTAGACTTTTCCTGAATTTTTCATAATTTTCCAGTACTGTTTACTATTTTTCTTGTTTTACAATTAGTTTTTAAGACTTTTTTAAATAGCTTTTAATACAAATAAATCAGAAAAGCTTCAAAAAAATAGTTTTTCAATTTTCATAAATTAAGATAAATATAAAAAGCAAAAGAATAATTTTTCCAGATTTTTCCTAGTTTAATTTGTAATTTTTAGCCATTTAATTAGTTTTAAATAGTTTTTAGTTCATAAAAAATAGAAAAATAATCAGAAAAATACAAATTCAGTTTTGAAAAATCTTTTGAGTTATTTAAGATTTTTGAAAAAATAGTTTCATAATTTTCACCTTTATTTTTATAATTTTTAGTATTTTAGATTTGTTTTAAAAGTTTAAAATTAGATTTTAATTCAAATAAATACAAAAAAATCATAAAAATTAGTTTTAAATTGTAGTTAAGTTTTAAATTGCATTTTTAGTTTAAAAGTAATTTTAGATAATTTTTAGGATTTAGATTAGACGTAGTTGCATTTAATTCGCGTTTCATTTATTACGTTTTATAATAATTCGCGCATTTAGGATTCCCCGTAGTATAATTTTCCTTTTATGCTTCCCCATTTCCCGTAATTTAGATAAAAACAAAATCAAAAATCCAAAACATCGAGCATTTTAATAACAAACCAATAACGACGTTGCCCATTTAAACCTCGTTGGGACACGACTCGGATTTCCTAATCCGTATCACTATCACTCACGGGATTCGATTCATTATCCTTTTTCCTAAAGGGATTTTAAATCATTCCTTGTGGTTATTTTTGATATCGATATTGTGGTTTTATCCATACACATACCCTTAAACCTACAACGAATCAACCCCTGCAACTCTTCCTTCAATGTCTGAATCTCCTCTTTCAAATGTGTAATATCCTTGGCATGCTGTTTCTTTACTTGTGCCAAGTCTTGTTCCAGAGATTCAGCCTGCTTTGCTAATTTGGTACAAAGTTCCATCAAATCCATTTGTTGCCTTGCCATGCGGCCTCAACACTTCCAACTGTGTGACTTGTTGGGAGAGGTGAATCATAGGGCATTGGCTCAGATTCCTCCCTAGTTGGACTAGGTTGAAGCCTGGAACCACCACTGCTTGTTCCAAAACCAAAAGGATCAGGGACATGCTGTGTTGTAATGGGAGGAGATGGCTGTTTTTGCCTCCTCTCATAGGTGTGAGAAACTGGTGGAGTATAATCAATGTTTGGAACAGTGATTATCGGTGAGTTTTGTACCTGTGAAACATTTGCAAGCATTTGAGGAAAAAGAGGTGTAATAATCCTATTGCCATCTTTCTTCATGTTTTGAAAAACTTTAGGCTTAAGGCAACGAATTTTATAAACTCTTGTATGGGGTTGCAGTTGAAATTCATTTAACACTGCTTGCACAAACCTTGGATACATCAAAAAATTTGTTGAACTCTTTACATTGCCTTGCATACTTGTAAAAATATATTTAGACCAATTAAAAATCTTAGCAGTAGCTAGACAAACCAAAGGGTAAGCCATTATTGAACTGAATTGTTCATAAGATGTTTTCTTAGGACTTAGGCAATGTAAAAGACTATGTCTCAAAAATCTCCAATGAGGACAGAAACCACTCTTTTTAAAAGTAGCCTTTTTGTCAGTGGTATCATACCCCATGGATGAAAGATGTGTATGAATTTCTGGCCTAGGTAATGTGATGATACCATTGAGATCATCCAATTGGATAATTCTCCTCAAGGATGCCTCAGTAACATCAATAGTTACCCCGTCCACAGTGGCTCTAAGAGCATCCACTGTTTCATGTGTATCTCTATTTTCAATTGTTATGGACTGAATAGAGGTCCAAAACTGTTTGATTTGAGAGATATAGATTGTGGGATTAAGAAGTAAAGCATACCTTATATGGGTAGTGTTAATAAAGTCCGCAATCTGATGAAAAACAGGGCCACTCTTCTCGTTTGACTTTTCCAAATAGGCTACTTGGTTGTGCTCATCTACAAAGTTGATTGGTGCCATAGTAGCTTTTGATGAAAAATATATTATGTCAGTATGAATTGAATAAATAACTCGCCAATTGAGAAAGAAAGATATATAGTGATAGGGTTGAAGAGTTTTGCGCAAGAAAGATTATCTAAAGAAAAGATTTATCTTTAGAAGATAAATAACAATAAGGAAAGTAGATAATCCTCTAAAAATTTTACCCTATATATATGGAAAGCAATTTCTCTTCAACGGCTAGTAAAAAATTTGTTACTGACACAACAGTTGTAATGACTAGATCAACAGTGGATTTGATATGTCTTTACCATGAGCCGTTTGCTATGGACAATCCAACTCTTAATCAAGAGAATATGGTGAGTTGATAACCGTATAGTTTTTGGTAAACTATCAACCATAAACGGATTTGTTAAGTCTTTACCAAGATTTGCTCTGGACTAGATGATTCTTATGTGGATTAGACATGGTGAATCAATAACCATTTGTTGTGTGTCTCAGATACACACCTTTTATGATCAACTCCCATATTTGCTGCATAAAGGTTAAACAAAAATACAAGTAAATATATACAAACTTATACAACAATTTTAGTACCCAAAAACTTCTTCTCAACACCAAAGACCATTAGACACAAAAATTTTATGGATTTAGCATTCCAATACATGTTACCAAGTACTAAAATCTACCCACATCAAGTCCTTTTGTTAATAAATCAGCATAGTTGTCATCAGTATGGATTTTGACAACTTGAATTAGCCTTTTCTCGTAACAATCTCTTATAAAATGGTGTCTAATTTCAATATGTTTTGTCTTTCTGTGTTGAACTGGATTCTTAATAATGAAAATGGTACTACTATTGTCAATATGGATGATGGTATTCATGAAATTGTACCCATAGTCCAAAAGTTGATTCTGTAGCCATAGAACTTGAGCACAGAAACTTGCAGCAGCCACATACTCTGCCTCTATTGATGAATTCCCCACCATTGTTTGTTTCTTGCACTGCCAAGACACCAATCTATTTCCAAGAAATTGGCATCCACCTATTGTAGATTTTCTATACAAACTAGCTCCAGCATAGTCACTATCTGATAAGTAACCACTTCTAGAGGTGATTCTCTAGGGTACCATAAACCCAGATTGGGAAATGCTTTAAGATATCTGAAAATCTTCTTCACAGCAGTCAAGTGTGAGAACTTGGGAGTGATCTGAAACCTTACACAAGCACACACTTCAAACATAATATCTGGTCTAGATGATGTAAGATACATCAAAGAACCAATCATAGACCTGTACATGTGCACATCAACTGCTTCACCACTATTTTCCTTCAAAAGTTGATGTGTAGTCTTGTCCTTGAGGGGTCTTTGGATGACTTTGCATCAATAAACTTGAACTTCCTTAGTATCTCAGCCACATATTTATCTTGATTGATGAAAATACCATCTGGCCTTTTTTGTACTTGAAGTCCCAAAAAGAATATGAGTTCACCCATAGAACTCATCTTGAATTCTTCCTTCCTTAGCTTCTCAAACTCTTTGCACATCTCTATCTTTGTAGAGCCAAAAATGATATCATCAACATATACTTGAACCAACAAGATATCATTCTTGTCTTTCTTGATGAACAAAGTCTGATCCACTCTGCCTCTATGAAACCCATTATCAAGAAGATAAGTAGTCAAGGTCTCATACCATTTTCTTGGTGCCTGATCCAAGCCATACAAGGCTTTAACCACCCTGTCTACCTTGTTTGGATATTCAGGATCCTCAAGCCTGGAGGTTGTGAAACATATACCTCCTCATCAATCTGCCCATATAGAAAAGCACTCTTTACATCCATTTGATAGACTTTAAATCCCATAAAGGATGCATAGGCTAAGAACAGCCTGATTGCTTCAATTTGTGCAACTGGGGCAAACACTTCTTCATATTCAATACCCTCCTCCTGAGTGTATCCTTGAGCCACAAGCCTAGCTTTGTTCCTGGTAACAATTCCTCTTTCATCCTTCTTGTTTTTGAACACCCATTTAGTACCTATTACCTTCTTGCCAGAAGGTAAATCACAAAGCACCCAAACCTTTGGAAGCTTGAACTGGAGCAACTCTTCTTGCATTGCTTCCACCCAACTTTCATCTTCAAGTGCCTTGTATACATTCTTTGGCTCCAGAAAACACATGAACAAACATTCATTCTTGCCTTCATGATTCTTAGATTCACATATTTCACTAATAAACCCATAAACATCAGGCAATTTTGTTTTTCTTCTAGTCTTCACTGGTGAGTGGACATCCCCAATCACATTTTTAAGAGGATGTAATTTATGAATTGAAGTATGGGGAGTCAGAGGAACTGTAATCTCACTTGGCATATTTGAGATTTCAACATCATTGGCTTGAGCTTCCTCTATAACTGGAGTTATATTTTCCACTTCTGGTGTTGCAGTGGAAACTTCTGGCCTAGCAGTGGAATCTGAATTTCCACTGCTTTTAGGATTTTCGGTGTTCATGTTGCTATCTCCTTCCTTTCCAGAATCATTGGAAGTTTGAGCATCTCCAGTCTTTGGAATATCATCATTATCTGCATAGTCCCAAAGTGGTAAACTGAATTCATCTTGATCATCTAGTTGATCCTTGCTTGGTTCATCATCATCAAAAAACTCTTCTGATCCTGCAAAATCATAAGTAGATGTACCTGTAGACATAGGTACATAATTCATAGTATAGGTTAGAGTATCAAGATCAAGCGACAGCTTTACGGACCAGTTCCTTTGATATTCACTTTGTTTTCCAGGAACTCAACATGCAGATTCTCTTCAATCTTTTGGGTTCTTAAGTTGAATACTCTGAAAGCTTTACTAACCATGGAATACACAACAAAATACCCTTCATCAGATTTTTCTTCAAATTTTCCCAGATAATCTATGGTATTGAGAATAGATACATGATATCCAAATGGTCTCATGAAGTCTAGAATAGGAGGTCTACCTCTAAATAACACATCAGGTGTCTTGTTCTTTGCTTTCACTACTAAAACCCTATTTTGCACATAACATGCAGTGTTAACTGCTTCTGCCAAAAAGTAATTGGCAATTTTGAATCTGCCAACATGGTTCTAGCAGCCTCTATAAGTGTCCCATGTTTCTCCTCTCAGCAACACCATTTTGTTGAGGAGTTCTAGCAACACTAAACTCTCTTTTAATACCTTTATCTCTGCAAAAATCATCCATAACTCTATTCTTAAATTCGGTCCCATTGTCACACCTAATGATTTTAAGTTTCATATCATATTGGTTTTCAACTTCTGTGATGAAGATCTTAAGGATGCCAATTGTTTCATCCTTAGTCCTTAGAAAGAAAACCCATGTAAACACTGCTTTAAAATCTTCATCATAACAAGACAATACTTCTTAAGATTTAAGTCGCTCCAGATGTAGGACCAAACAAGTCCATATGTAACATTTGAAGTGGGTGAGCAATAGATTAACCAACTTTGACACGCAAACTCACGTGTTGTTTGCCTTTAAGACAAGCCACACAGGTTTTATCATTTTCAAATCTTTTCTGCGGTAAGCCTCTTACCAAACCATCTTTGACAACCTTATTAATGGTTTTGAAGTTAACATGACAAAGTCTTCTATGCCATAGCATGGATTCATTCACTGTGGCCTTTGCAAGCAAGCAAGCATAATCATCTTTAGCAACAATGTTGTTCATATCAAAGCTATATAAGTTTCCTTTTCTAGGAATCTTAAGAAGAATCTGACTTTCATCAGGCATCTTAAAATCCTTAGAGAAAACAAAGCACATATCTTTAGTAAAAAGAACATTGTTTTTCTTGTCACACATTTGTGACACCCTAAAAATATTATACTTAAGCTCTTTTACATAGTACACAGGTTGAAAGTCCAA
>OU343219.1:103749332-103768021 GCA_910596185.1 Chrysanthemum makinoi | reverse complement strand
GCCCTTAATTTTTTTAAAACAACATTTTCTTCCTTAAAGGGGTGTTTGGAATTGCATGGTTTACGGGTCAAAAACCACTTTTGACCCATGTTTGATGTCAAAATGGTTTCAGTTGAGTGTTGAGTTAGTTTATTTGATGTCGTAATTAGTCCTTAGTTGTTAGGAAGCTGTTAGAGTAGTTTTTTTTTTAAATCCAATTTGGTATCCTTAAGCAGCAAACAGCCCCACTGTCCATTTTTTTTTAGTTTAATTTTAGGCAGATTTTAGCTAGATTGAGCATGTGAGTTTAGTTTTACAAGTAGAATGTAGTTCAGTCTTAATCAGTGTTCGCTTATTTGAGGTTTCCCAGTTCCTTTAATAGCTTATTTTTCCCCTCGATGACCCCCCTTGCACCACTTTTGTTTCTGTCCTAAGCCCACTGTTCCATCAAGTCCATTTGCAGCCCCCCTTTAAGCATAGTCTTAAGCTCTTATGAGCTAAAATCTAGTTTTTAGAGTACTTAGATGTATGAACTTTATTTTTTTTTTGATTTGCTTTAGCTTCTAGCATAGGTTTAGGTAGCTTCATTTGCCTTTTAACACTCCCATTTGCTTGCTGCTGCTGTCATAAGCCCATTAGCAGCGTATTTTGAAGCTTTACTAAGTTTATTTTTTGTTAAAAAGTCCTAATTTGATCTTTAGTTCATGTCCCAAAGAAAAAAAAATAAGTGTAACAAAAAGTGCTACTGCCAGGATTCGAACACTGGTCAGCGCCCTTTCACACGCACCAAACCAGTAGACCCATGACCATCTGCGCTAGTGCCTATGTTGTGTTATTCTTTACGCTCTTTAATATTTACTATGCATTTGTCATTTTGAGCTTATTCCATACTTTAGCTTTTTAACAGCTTATGGCTTATACCTTTGAGGTCCATTTTATTTTTCTTAGATAGATAATAGTTTAGATTAGTTTTGAAAATTTTTTCAGAAATTTTAACTTTCATTTAGTATTTTATTTTATTTTATTTGGTTTAAATAGTTTTTAATTCGTAATAAATAAAATAAAAGTCGAAAAAATACCCGGCTTTTTTCTAAAATTATTTTTAGTCATTTAGAATGTAGGAAAATTGGTTTTGCACCCGTAGGTTTTAAATTGCAAAGATTTCACGTTTTAGACACGGTGCATTCCCGGTTTTCGCGTTTTTTAGTTTTAATGCCCTAGGACGTAGTGTAGCTTCGTTTTATTGTTTCTTATGCTTAGTAGTAGTTAATTTAGTCATTTACTTTTTTACATGCTTTATTTACTTCCCCGTTCCTTAATTAGTAGATAACGTAATCCAAAACAAAAATTCCCGTACCATTCGAGCACTTTAATAACAAACCTCAAACGTCACCGTCAATTCACACCTCGTTGGGAAACGACCCGGGTAATCACTTGCCCGGTATCACTTATCGAGTATTCGCGGGTTTTGCTTATCGATCTTTTTTCCAAAACGGTTGATTTGTAATTCTCTCGCTTATTTCGTATTTGATATTTTTGTATAACAATTGAAGTCATCAAAATTTTGGTAAAGTTTGATGACTCTCCTCCAACGCCTAATGTTTCACTCACTAAGGATAAATGGGATTTATTGTTTGGGATTCATTGGTTCAAGATATGTTTGATGAGTATTTACAACCGCTTGCGAATATTTGATGATCATCAAAGAATATGTGATTCATGAGTTCAAGATATGTTTGATGATCATCAAATAAGTACAACTCAGACTACTCAAAAGCCCTATCTCCAGTTATTCCTCAAGGCGTTGATAATGATTATCATAATATTGCAGTTGCACTCATGAATAATGATCCGCTCTTTGGTATTCCTTTGCCAAATCTTCACGGATTATTGTTCATGAATAATGATCCACTCTTTGGTATTCCTTTGCCAAATCTTCATGGATTATTGTTCCTCACATCGTGCATGCTATAAATCAACCACATGAACTTCAAGGAAAATGTCTACCTCATCCGCTCGAAGTTATTGGTGTATCCTCCAGATCAGTCTCTACATGAATACTTTTAGGAAGAATACATTGATGTTGAGGCATCATTTGTTCCGGTTCATTCAGTGGGTGAATGTACATCCGGTTGTATGTTTATTCACATGTTAGCCATTTGACACAAGTTGATTACTTCAGAGTTAATCATTTATCACTTATTTGAGATTGAAGTTGACCTCACAAAGGCGTGCTCTTATTTGATAACTTGCTCGGGCTTAAGAATTTGAGTTGAAGGCTTGGTTTATCTAGTTACCGCAATGGAGTGGATGGTTGAAAACCTGGTTAACTATCACTATTAGGAGTTACGTTGTTTTACTCAGTGTCACATGCAGATGATGATGTGGATAATATCAAGAGGTGTTAATGTCTCATACCTTGTTTGAGTGTGAGTACCTAGAGATTTGCTTGAAGCATAGATTCTCGACACCGTTCTTCCATCTTTAAGTGCAAGCTTAAGACACAAATGCGGGAAAATTCGACTTCAGTTTCAAGTTTGGTATATTGGGTTTTTCTTCAACATTGGTCACTTCAAATTGTCTACATATGGGTTGATAAAGATAGTCAGAGAGAGTTTATGTAGCAGTTGATTCTCACATGATTCATTTGGGCTATTTGAGTTCTTCTCACAAGATTTCAAGTTTATGGATATATTATGTTTTGCTGATTCTGAGGTATCAAAACCATTTGGGGAAGGATATATTATTCCAACTATTTGGGGAAGTGGTCTCGGAGACCTTTGGTTTTTGTTACTTCACTGTTCAGTTGGAAGAAATGTAAGAAGAATATTTGGAACATGAGATGATACTGCCTATCGACATCTTATATACGGTTTATGATAAAGTGCTTTCGGTTATATGCACAACATGTTCACTTGATCGAGCTAATTCATTACTCAGAGTTGACATCCAAAGAGATGATTAGTGACTCAACATGTTACATGGATGTCATCGTCTCTACTCTTGTTGGGTACATGTGTACATTATGTGCTGATTGGTTATATGTTATATAACCGGAATGCACTTGGTAAAATGAAGATGTGGATATATTGTTCCCCTAAATAGACAACTGGTCAATCTCGAAGAGTAAGGTGTACATCGGGGATGCACAGAAGGTTCATGTGATCGGTCGTAATCGTTAATCCGATTTGATAACCATGAGACGATCAATGTTTCAACTTGTTACTTCGGTGTTCTCGTGTTCTTCAGGGTGCTTAGCTTCAATCAATGAGACCGCTTTGTATTCAACTCTACTTCTTAGGGAAATGGTCTTTATTCGATGTTTGTCGGTTTGGGGAGAAGCTACCAAAGATTCAAATTGAGAAGGCTCATGTCCAGACGATTTTCTTAGAAGCCTCGAATGCTTTGGTGGCGAAAGTTTAAGAGATGTTGATTCCTTTCTTCTACAACGTGCTTAACGATATCTTTATCTCGGTACTCATTTCATCATTCTCTTAAACTAATTTATCTCTTGTAAATATTTATTCAAAAAACAAAATACAAAATTATAAAACCTTCAAAAAAATCAAATAGAAAAATATAAAACTTTCAAAATCCATAAAAATTTGAAAAATTTGAAAAATCTTCAAAAAAAATATTGTCTTTTTGTCTTGTTTCTCTCGATTCGATAATATCTACGGTCTTGATGTTGTCATTCAAAGAATGACACGGGACTTTAGATGTTGTTCGAATTTAAAAAAAAAAAAAAAAAAAAAAAAAAAATCAAAAAATAAAAAAATCAAAAATTATTTTTGGGAGAAAGAGAAACTATGGTTTATTGTCATTTCAGGCAGTAACCCGCTTTTTCAAAGAAAGAACAGAGCCATACTTTATCATGTTTTCAAAATTCCATGCTCTGATTCTTTAATCATTTATCTGCTGAAAACTAACTGCTTTGAAAAATAACTCAGTCTCTATTTTTGATAATCATCTGGACTCATTTGTCAAAATATCAATCTCTCAATCAACAACCTATGTCATTGATTGAGGGGGAGAATGATTTCAATTAAATTAAAAAGTTATTTGGCATTAAATTGTTTTGAAAAGATATTCAAGCATGTTTTATCAATGGAGTCTAAAGTCTTAAAATCCGATCATTATCAGTTAAAACGCTTTCATAATCAAGTCACAATTCTCCTTAAAAGCTTTCAAAATCAATTTAAACATATAAGAGATCACAAATCTCAAATGATTTGATAATTGTGATCGGGGAGAATGTGTGATTTAAATTGGATTTAAACTGATAATTCGGTAAATGGTTTTATAAGGATGTACAAGCTCCCTTCCCACATATGACAAACGATTTCAAATTTTCCATGCACATGTTGAGGGGGAGCATCTATCTTAAACCTATGATTTGAAACGTGATAACTTATTTCAAGGTGCAGGTTCCCTCTAGTATGTGCAAAACTCTTTTCAATCTCGAGGCACATATTCAGGGGGAGCAAAATCATGAAAACCTCATCCTTCCCCAAAATGCTTTATCTACTTGATTCGATTAGGGAAGTGATGTTGATATTTTTTTTTAAAATGGTAATCAAAGAAGTTAATTCTTTCTCTTGCCTCCGTGTGGAAAACTATTTCAAATACTTGATTCACATGTTGAGGGGAGTTCTTCTTCTAAAAATATCAAAAACAATTCAGGTACAAAATGCTTTGATAAAATATCATAAGTATATGGATTGATTTTCAAATGGTTTTCAATTGGTTCCTATGGCAGATGAACAATACCAAAAAGACTGACCAACTTTACATTATGTATGGTGATATAAGGACGATAAGGTTAGGTATGTGTTCCCATGATCCGCCAGAACCGGAGGGATCTACCCGGGACTATCCACTAGTTAGTGTAGAGTTCTTAGGTATGATGATAAAAGGAGAAAAATGAGATATGGGAAGAGTGCGGACTAAGACTCGAGCTAGTATCGAATAAACCCAACAAGGTTCTAGCTATGAAGTCTCGGTAAGCTCTGAAGGGGTTGAAGAATTAAAAAGAATTGAATGAGAAAAGGGTGAAAACAAATAGCCCTCCATTTATTCAACCTTAGGGCAGAAACCGGGTTCAATTCATATGCTACTGATGGTAACATCGGTATTGAAGACAAGACGCCATGGACCCAGTGACGCACTGCACTTCAACTTTCCAAACCACTCAAGTTCCTCTTAAAAGGACTTGTTTCATTCTCACGGGGAACCGACATTATCTATCGACTTTCTCTTAGAGATTGTTGATATTGAAGGAGGAGACCTTCTCCCTAGTCTCCGATATAGGATCCAAATATGCACAAATTGAGTCTAGAGCCACGAGATCATCAATAAATCTCATTAGGACACTTTCAATGAAGACTCTCTGTTTCACACAATGTGGAAAGAGAGATTATATCTTGAGTCCTACGCATTATCCTTGTGGTATTGCCGTAACATCCGAGTGATGTGTTTACATATTCACGTGAAGATGGAAAGCCTTCTGGAGCCAACATCTAACAAGCTACTGGTAGGTGGCATGTGAGATCTATTATATAGATCAACCATGTGACAACCGAACAGAAACAATGGGGCGATTCAATCTTTTGAATCAATCCTGGTTCAGGTTATGGATTGACGATACCTTTGAAAAACCGGTCTTTGTGCTTTAAAACTCCTTTCATTAAGCACGTCGACCGTGTACTATTTTTTTAAATCAAAAGGTGTTTTATGATTGTTAATTGATTTTCATTAAAACCTTCGTTATATTGCAAAAACAATTTCTATTGAGCAATACACGATTGTTTTTCAAATCTCTTTTCATCAATCAGTGGACTTAAATTCGCTGGTTCACTCACTCCGTGTTGTCTTCTTTGAGACGCTCCGGTTTGAGAACAGCTAGAGCAGCTGCGAAACCCTGTCAAGGAAATTCTTCGAATTATTCCTGATCACGGCAGATACTTGTACCGATCAACGGGGAACCGTGGGCCGTGTACCTCAATTCAACGAAAGTGATCATAGACACTTTCGTGCGATTTATTGCTAATGTTGTATGCGGTACACCCCGACGCTTGCGGTGACGTAATGGAGCGGTCAATCAATAACCGCATGCTCACACAACACATTCATATCAAAAGATATCATGATTGGTGCATCAATGACTCGGATATTCTAACTCCATGCTTCACGCTGCGCCAATATCATGAATCAACGAATGCTTCCGCTACTCTGATGAGAATATATCATGATCCAGAATGTGAGCATGTCGGTCCGAATGTCACAACATCACATAATACCAACACCACAATGGATGTATCGAGATTTTCTATTAGCCGATGATCTCAAAAGCTGGCTCAACATTATTATCACGTGGATCAGGAAAAGACCTCCACTTGGATTAACCAAACATGCAATGAGTGGAATCAATGACTACGAGCTTGAGCAATGTACTACATCAAAAATGCAAGATCAATTGTTAATGTAATATCTGATTGTATTCAATGTCATTTTAGTATATGGTTGAGGTGACCTCCTTAGGGGAGATTGTTAGGAATTAGAAATTCCCGGTATTAAAGAGTCGGTCACCTCAAGTATATGTAATCGTTAGAATGCTCGTAGTCATAGTTATATTTAGTTAAGTAGTATTTTGTTAAGTAACACCGTGGAGGACGGACGGGTCTTTACCCACTGTATGCCTGATCCACAGCCCGTTGTGTGGCGTTTTATGTAAGACTATAAATACTCTCTACCTCCCAAGGTAGAGAGTTGGAGCTCATAATAATATCTTTCACTTTCTCTCACTAAGTTCCCTAAACCTCTAACTTTCTCTCTCTAGAATTCCACTTATACGCCCACTTGTGTTAATGGTTTGATGTGTTTGTGAAATCCAATATCCAACACATATGACCGAGATGCAATGTACCGAATTCATCATTGGCCGGAACGCCGAAGAATCTACTACAGAAGCTGCCAGGTCCAAAAGTCTCAACATGCAGTGTTCAGTCCTAAAAACATTGTTGCCATCAAACACGTTGATCTTTCGTCCAAATGGGACTACACTTATCTCAAGAATGTTGTGGTCAAAAGACAAGACGAAAGAGATTATGGATTCTCTGAAGCTGACTTTGAGAATTTGTCTATCAACGACATCGAAGACATGTACCTTGCCAAAGTATGGGTCGATGGACAATTCTCCACCAAGTACAACGGAATTCATCAAGTCAATGCTCATCTTCATCAGACGCATAGTTATCAAAGAACGTGTAGAAGACCTCCATTTGGCAGTTGAATCTTATCGACCCGGTGTCAACTTCACTCCACAACAGCTTGATCTTCCCGACATCAACCAGCTCTCACAATTTACACTCATCAGAAACCATTCGGCTGCTTTACCATAGTGAACTTCAAAGAAATTGCTTGATGGCGTGCAGAGATCTTCATAAGTTTGGAGATCACACTTTGAAGATGATTAGGGACGGATTGGCTTACCGGTTGAAGGATATACACCAAAAGATCGGGTATCCTAAGCGATGGAATTCTCAGGATCGAAGGGATGTGAAGAGGATCATCACCATGGTTGATGAACGGTTGTATAGAAGGGATCAGTTCAGAAGATTGGAAAGCTATGTTGGTGGTCGACCCAGAAGAAACATCATCGGCTTTCAACGCCCGATTCACATTCCTGGCGACATCTCTGGACTACCTGGTACCCCTTGAACTGCTTCTTTCATTATAAATTTGGATGTATGATCTATTATGTCAATGGCTTGTGCACTTATTACAGTGTACAACCCGTACTTGTAAATAAAGGACCCTGTGGTACGCTTCAGTGCCACAATCCTTATAAAGGGAGTGAAAGCTTCTTACTTTTGAGTAAAACCTATCAAACCTTTCACTTTTCAAGGTTTTGCTCAAAAGAACAAGTACTTTCCCTTATGATTTTCAAAACCTCAACCGTTTATATCACTCGTTGAGGGGGAGTACTTGACTTAAAACTTTGTTCACAAATTGTTCACAGTGGTCATTCTTCCCGCAACACTCGAAATGGTCATATTTATTCTCAACTTTTCAAAAATAACATTTTTTATGCCATTTTTGAGGGGGAGAAAATACGTGATAAGAAATATGTTGTGTAAATGCAAATGAATCTTTGTGCTAAAGACTTTAACCCATGAATTGACGAGCTCTTAACTGCTAGCAACTCGAAAATACTTGTCCGGGACGGGTAATAATTTCAAGCTAGTTCGCTAGTGATGTAAACGTGTCTCGCAAAAGACTTGTCTGAGTAGAATGTACCATTCGAGAAACTCTTGGTAGACATGAACTCTGACGGGTTTGACAACCTTTCTAGGATTGTCTACACCTTCAAGGTAGTTATTAGAGCTAGTTGTCACCTAAAAGCTGACAATGCAACTCTTTAACTATGCCACGTAACGTGTCTCGGGGGAATGTCTATCTTGAGTTGATCAATTCAAAATGTGTGCTCTTTCCTCCTGTGCATTTACCCGCTTAAAACTCTTAAGCACATGCGAGGGGAGTATTTATGCAAAATCTCATCTCAACAGTGGTTCAAAATGTTTTTATTCATAAACACTGAGCGAGATTTTTCAAGTAAATGGTTTTATGGCAACATAGGTTAGTCATGGAGTTATAAGGTGACTAAGGTTAGGAATAACCGTCCTATGATCCGCCAGAACCAGAGGATCTACCCAAGGACACCACAAATAGTTAGTATTTAGAAGTCCTTAGGTATGAGTGTAAAAAGGAGAAAATGAGAATCGGAGAAAGAAGGAGTTGAAGAATTAAAAAGAAATGCAAAGAAAAGGGTGAAAAGAAATAGCCCTCCAGATTATTCAACTTAGGGCAGACACCGGGTTCAATTCACATGCTACTGGTTGTCAATAGATGACACCGGTATTGAAGATTAAAAGTCGTCATGGACCCAGTGACGCATGCACTAAACCTTCTTAACCACTTAAGTTTCTCTCAACAGAAGCTTGTTTCATTCTCACTGGGAACCCTACGTAAACTATCGGCTTTCTCTTAGAGATTGCTGGTATTGAAGAAGGAGACCCTCTCCCTAGTCTCCGCTCAGGAAAACCAAAATGCACTATTGAGTCTAGAGCCACGAGATTCATCAAAAGATCTCTTAGGTACACTTGACATTTCATCACTTGATATTCAACAATAAGAATTTCAGTGGTACATTATCGAGTCCTTCACAGATCTTAGCAATCTGTCGAGAACATTTATGAGAGGTTCACATTTGTGATCCTCAGTGATTGAATGGAAACTCCTGCCAGGGTCAACATCAAATAGCCCTGACAGCAGGTCACTTCGGCAACTCCCTGTGTGTTGCGCTTAGTGGTCTCAAACGGTCTACAGTCGTGAGGTGATGCTTTGGTGTACCTCAGCGACTCATTTGAATCGTAGGTGTACTTCGGTACATCGTGTTATCTCACTTGTGGGACTCCGATTCAGTAACGGCCCTTGTAAGAATTAGAGTTGTGTTTTCACACTATGCTGTCAAAACTCTCGAAGTTCAAACTTGTAAGTGCCGGAATCCTCTTATTACTAACCGTTTTAATGTTTGATTCTTATGGAAGCTCTGGAGCAGAATGATCGTGCAGATTCTCCACTTGTTCATACCAACAACATCATCAAAGAAGTTCTATCTTAAAGCAACACAAAAGTCAGAATGATTCTTCGTCAAATCAAAGAATTTACAAAGTTAAAGACTTAAAGAACTTCATCAGTACCGTAATCCAACGTTAAAGAGTGTGTGAGCCTGTTGGAGAAAGACGTGGAGACACTGAAGCAGCGAAGCAGACCTGAGGCAGACTTGATGCAGATAACAACATACTATCACTTTCATCACAAAGAACAATGATCAAAGAAAAAAGTTAAAGATGACGTCAAAGCATAACTGTTCAAAGAAAACTATCTCGCTACACCGGGGAGATGGTTCAAATCAAGGCAATTCTTCTCACAAGAAAGAAGAATGTCAGAAGACGTCAAAGCTACTATTACATCAACGCCTTCACCGTTTTTCATCACCAACACTTGAGGGGAGATTGTTGGAATCACTCCTAAACCTTTATTCAAGTGTTAGTTACTCATATGTAATAGTTAGCTTAATTATGGCCTTTATGTTTGTCATTAGCCTTAAGCTTATGTAGAAGGCCCATGAGCTTAGGCCCAAGCCCATAGGAGAAAGGAAGGAACTAGGAGTGTTTCCCTAGCTTCCCTCCTATAAATACTATTGTAAACCTTCATTTGAAGGTTGGTTGTTCAAGTTATTTCTTTCACATACATCTACGCCTAAACCGTCTTTATTATCATGTGTGTGTGTTTGTTTACTTGTTCAATCGCCTCTCTATCTTTCTATTAAGCTTGTGTTGTAAATCTAGTGACCTAACACTTGGGTTAAGTTTTTGAGGACAAAGGATGAAACTCCAGATGTCATCATCAAACTTATCAAACAGCTGCAGGTTCGACTTAACAAGACTGTTAGAATTATTTGAACGGAAAATGAAACTGAGTTTGTTAACAAAGAACTAATTCAGTTTTATGAAAGCATTGGAATCAGCCATCAACGAAGTGTTCCACGTACTCCTCAACAAAATGGTGTAGTTGAAAGGCGAAATCGGACCCTTGTGGAAGCTGCAAGAACAATGCTAATTTACTCAAAGGTTCCAATGTTTCTCTGGGCTGAAGCCATTGCCACTGCTTTTTATAACCAAAATCGTTCCCTTATACATACCACTCATGGAAAAAATCCATACGAACTTGTCCATAATCGAAAACCTGATCTATCTTTCCTTCATGTGTTCGGTGCCTTATGCTATCCAACGAATGATGGTCAAGACTTAGGAAAGTTAAGAGCTAAGGCGGACATTGGAGTTTTTGTTGGTTATGCACCAAACCGGAAGGCTTACCGAATCTACAATAAAAGAACACGAGATATCATGGAAACGATTCACGTCACGTTCGATGAGCCGTCTGAGCAAATGGCTCCGTGACAATTAAGTTCTGGACCCGCATCTCAACATTTATCTTATAGTCCTATCAGTTCCTCCCTTGTACAGAATCCATCACCTGCAGTTCAATATGTACCTCCTTCTGAAGAAGATTTGAAGAAATTGTTTGATCCGATGTTTGATAAATAATTAAATACTATGAACCTATTACTAATGATCAGTCTAATCCATCAACAGTGGCTGCCCCTAACCCAATCAACGTAGATAACCCTTCAGTTTCTGTGGCACTGAGTCAAGAAGCGCCTACTGCAGATCACTCATCATCATCATCTAATCCTCAATCATCGAGTGTACATCATGGAAAGGTTTCTAGCAACGCGTGTACATTCTATAGTTGCATGTTTAAATCCATGAATGATTTTCTTCATTCAAAACTTGTCCATTGTCGGTTGACGGTACGGGAGTACCATCAAATTAAGACAATTGTGAGTGTGTTGGTGACTATTTTTCCAAACTCACATGTTGTTCATGGTGATGAGCATTGGATTGACCTAACCTACGAGTATTCACTGCATGGATCGGCGTCATATAGTGAATCTCGAAAATGGTTATGTCTATTATCCTTAGACTTGAGATGCAAGCAGGTCTTGCATGTGTGGAGTTTCATTCCTTGATATGGTTAAACGCTGTCCTGAACAAGGTAGTTATAAAGGCCACTATCAGGAATGATTTGAAACACATGAATGAAACATGCAGTCAAAATAGGATTTGTTCCTCCACATGGTTTGGAGTTAGATACTACTGGGCCCCTCGATGATTTGAACGGATGTTTGTATGGCCGTACCCAAATGAGATTAAGATGAATCTTAATTCACTTGGTAATCTTGTTCAATATCAAGATCGAGAACATAATAGTTGAACCATTAGAATGACTTTTTGATCCATGTCTAAAGTTCAACATGGTATTTGAAACAAAGGGATATATGACATATAAACCATTTAATGAAACGTTTGAGAAACTGACCTCACATATCACTAGAGGCATTGGCGTGTTGCTAGACGCTAACCATTGCTTGTATAAATACTTGACTATTATGACGTCGCAAGTGGGAGCTTTTGGAGTATGCTTGTGTCATAATAAATAATTATATGGCTAGTCATATGTGAGCCTATGGGGTCACACACATATACACTTAGACACCATTATTATAATGTATTTATCGTATTTACGTTATTAATAACCTTTGTCACATAAGGGTGTAAAGAGGATTATTTGGACTTTGAAGGACCTAACATGTAATTTATGGATTGACATCAATTATCATTAATGCTAATTAATGATAACTAATGATTATTTAGGAGGTTACCAATTGGCTTCATAATCCCCTCCCCTCCCCCTGATTGTAAATGCCACACATTCATCCAAAAATAAGGGTTTTGGTTTTGATTTGATTCCTTCATAATTCTAGGTGTAGTCTTGTGCAAGGATCGGTGAAAAGGTTAGACTAGCATCAAAGGGTGATTGTTAGACGTGTAGTGTGTTTCATACATTGAGAAAGGCCAACATCATTGGTCTTTTGGTTTCTTGATTCAATTCGTGGAGGTGATTGGTGTCTTGCAACCGGAATCACGCTACAAAGGTATAAACCTTATTGTTTGTTTTATTTGATTGATCATATGGCTATATGGATCCATTGTTGGTGATGATTCTGCTGCGTTTTAATGTTTACTTTATGTTTATTATTTTTCATCATCACCTATACATATTTGCTCCTGAACCTACTTCAGAACCATCTTCATCAAGAGATCCAAACTCTGCTACTTCAGTCCCTCAACAACAACCACACGAGCACCTTAGAAAATGGACACATGACCATCCATTGGACAACATCATTGGGAACCCTTCTCATCCAATATCCACTCGTAAACAACTTGCAACTGATGCCTTGTAGTGCTTCTTCAACTCCGTACTATCTATGGTCGAACCAAAAGACGTCAAAACAGCCATGACTGAAGACAGCTGGTTCAATGCCATGCAAGAAGAAATTCATGAGTTCGATCGACTAGATGTATGGGAATTAGTACCTGCTCCTGACTGTGCTATGATCATTTCTCTTAAATGGATCTTCAAAGTAAAACTTTATGAACATGGTGATGTGCTAAAGAACAAGGCTCGACTGGTTGCGAAAGGATACCATCAAGGGGAGGGTATTGACTTTGAAGAATCATTTTCTCCAGTTGCACGTATCGAGACAATCAGAATCTTCTTGGCTAACGCTGCTAGTAAGAACATGGTAGTCTATCAGATGGATGTAAAGACAGAGTTCTTAACGGAGATCGAAAGAGGTTGTATACGTCCTGTCGACTGAAGGTTTTGTGAATCGAGCATCCTACTCATGTCTATCGCAAAGGCCCTACGGTTTGAAGAAAGCTCCAAGGGCATGGTACGACACGCTATCGAAGTTTCTTGTATCTAATGGTTTAACAAAGGCAGTTGATCCGACATTGTTCTGAGAAAGTCGTGCAAACACTTAATTCATGTTCAAATCTATGTTGATGATATTTTTTTTTCCTCGACCGACCCCAATGAATGTGACCGTTTTTCTAAGGAGATGGGATCCAAATTTCAAATGTCAATGATGGGACAAATGTCATTTTTCTTGGGATTACAAATTTCACAAAGTCGAGAGGCATTTTTATCAATCAATCTAAATATGCTAATGAGATCTTAAAGAAATTTGGATTTGATTCTTGTGACCCTGTTGACACTCCCATGGTGGAGCGTACTAAACTGGATGAGGACCACAAAGGGATCATGGTTGACCAAACTAAATATCGTACTATGATTGGATCTCGATGTACCCACCGAGGAGCCGAGACATTCGTTCGTATGCATGTGTGCTAGATACCGGGCTAAGCCTACCATAAAGCACCTTGGCGGTTAAACGGGTCTTTGGTATCTCCAAGGAACCATCAACATGGGACTTTGGTACCTTTGAACAGGTATGTCACTAACGACCTATGCAGATCTGCGACCATGCAGGGTGTCAAGATACACGTTGAAGCACGCGTCAGGAGGTGCTCGATTTCGGTGATAAGCTTGTGACACGGTCTTCAAAAACAAATGAGTATCTCTATATCCTCTGGAGGTGAATACATAGCCATGCCATCTTGTTGTGCTCAAATTCTATGGATGAGATCCCAATTATCTGACTATGGCTTTGAATTCAACAAAATCCCTCTGTACTGTGATAACAAGAGTGCCATTGTTCTCTCATGCAACAACGTTCAACATTCAAGAGTAAAGCATATCGACATTCGACATCATTTCATCAGGTAGCAAGTGGAGAACGGTGTGGTGGAACTTTATTTTGTGAAGACTGATTATCGCTTAGCACATCTTCGCTCTTCCTAGAAACGTTTTGAGTTTATCCTTCCACGACTTGGTCTAAAGAGTCTATAACCGGAAACACTCAAACGTCTTCACGAGGAAGACGAGGAGTAAAGGCTTTTCTTCATCCATCTCTTTTACATATTTATTCAAAAACTAAAATACAAAATTATAAAACCCACAAAAAGAAAATAGAAAAATAAAAAATTTCAAAAATCCATAAACATCAAAAAAAAAAAAAAATTCTTTGAAAAAGCTCAAAAATATTATGTTTTCCCATCTATTTCTAATCTTCGATAACATCTACGGACTTTGATTTGTCACTCAAAGAATGACACGAGTCTTTAGATGAAGTTCGAATGTACATAAACTTAAAAAAAATGTGATGGAGAAAAATGGTTGTTTACTGTCATTTCAGGCAGTAACGCTTTTAAATGAAAGAACAGAGCCTTGCTTAATTTAATTTTTGTATCCTCATGCACTGATTCTAAGAACAAATTTTTGTCGCAAAAAAGACAAATATTTTCATCACAAATATTTTTCCTTCTAAGTATTCTTCTGAAAAATATTTGTCATCTAATGAAAACAAAATTGCTTTGAAAATAACTCAGACTATATTTTTGAAAATCATATGGACTTATCATTTGTCAAAATCTCTAATACTCAATCAACAACTTATGTCATTGATTGAGGGGGAGAATGATTTCAATCAAATCAAAAAGTTATTTTTCAAACAATTGGCACGTAACCGAGCAAGGTCTACTTTTGGATAATCTAAAAGAACAATGTTATACAATGTTTTATACAATTGGTTCAAAACCTTGGCTAATGTTATGTTTTCAAAATATATTTATACATTTTTGAACAATGGAGTTAAAGTTTCAAAATCTGATCCTTATCAGTTAAAATATTTTTCAAAAGCAAGTCACATTTCTCCTCAAAAGCTTTTCAAAATTAATTTAAATCAATAGAGATCACAAATCTCAATGGATTTGAAAATTGTGATCGGGGGAGAATTTGTGATTTAAATTGGATATAAACTGATAATTCGATAGTGGTTTAGAAATATGAACAAGCTCTCCTCCTACATGTGCAAAAGCGATTTCAAATTTTCCGCATGTTAGGGGAGCATTTATC
Source organism: Chrysanthemum makinoi (assembly GCA_910596185.1). Lineage (NCBI taxonomy): Eukaryota > Viridiplantae > Streptophyta > Magnoliopsida > Asterales > Asteraceae > Chrysanthemum > Chrysanthemum makinoi. The sequence goes on along the minus strand of OU343219.1, from coordinate 103,752,532 downwards.
TTAAACCTTAAGAATTGGATCGTGATTGATTGTCTTAAAGTCAGGGTTCCTCTAATATGTAAACTCTTTCAATCTCGATGCGCACGTATTGAGGGGGCATTCATGAAAACCTCATCCTTCCCAAAGTATTTTATTCATAGTATTTAAATACTTGATTTGATCGAGATGATGATGATCATTTTAGAAGATGTTAATCAAAGATTGGATCTTTCATTCTCAATCTAAGATTTCACAAGTCTTGTTGCCTCCATGTGCTAAAATATTTTTAATACTTGAAGCATGTTGAGTGGGACATTTCTAAAATATCAAAAACAATTAAAGTAGAAATGCTTGGATTATATATCACAAGTACCTTGATTGAATTTCAAATGGTTTTCAATTGGTTCCGGTCTTAATACCAAAACCGACCAATTTTACTTTATGCATGGAGATATAAGGATGGTTAGGTTAGGTATTCGTTCCCATGATCCCGCGGTGAGGAGGGATCTACCGGGACAATCCACTAGATAGTGTAAAGTCCTTAGGTATGATATTGAAAAAGGAGAAAAGTGAGAAATGGGAAGAGTCTCTTGATGAGATAGAGCTAGAACTGGAATAAACCACAAAGGTTCTAGTAATGAAGTCTCGGTAAAGCAAGGGGTTGAAGAATGAAAAAGAAATGAATGTGAAAAGGGTGAAAAGAAATACCCTCCAATTTATTTCAACCTTAGGCAGCCGGGTTTAATTCATATGCTCTTGGTGGTTACCAAGGTAACATCGGTATTGAAGACAAGGCGTCATGGACCTATTGTGCACTACAAATTTCGAGCTCAAGTTCCTCTTAAAAGGACTTGTTTCATTCTCACAGGGAACCAACATAATCTATCGACTTTCTCTTAGAGATTGTTGATATTGAAGAAGAGAGACCCTCTCACTAGTCTCCTATAGGAACCAAATGTGCACTATTGAGTCTAGAGCCATGAAATCATCAATAAATCTCTCTAGGAAATGATCAATGAAGTCTCACTGTTTCACATAATGTGGAAAGTGATAATATATCTTAAGAGTCCTACGCATTATCCTTGTGGTATTGCGGAACATCGAGTGATATGTTCACATATTCACAATGAAGATGGAAAACCTTCTAGAGCCAACATCAAACAAGCTCTTGGTAGGTGGCATGTGAGATCTATCCAATAGATCAAACATGTGACAAGCCCGACACGATGGGGCGATTCACACCACATGAATCAACCTTGGTCCTGGAAATGGATTGAGAGATACCTTTGAAAAACCGGTCGATGTGCACAAAAAATTCTTTTCTGGCGTTGGCTGTGTAGTATGTTTTCAAAATCAAAAGGTGTTTGTGATTGAAAATTGACTTCCAATATAAAACCTTCGTTGTATTGCAAAAATGCTTTCGATAAGCAATACGATTTTTTCAAATCATTTTCTTTAATCAACAAACCTCAATTTCGGTTCACTCACTCCGTGTTGTCTTCTTTGAGACGTTCGGTTTGAGAACGACTAGAAGCATGCGCGAAACCACATCAGGAGATTCTTAGGAATTATACACGATCACGGTGGTACTTATGTGATCAGCGGGGAACAGGTGGGCGTGTACCTCAATTCACAAAAGTCAAAGACACTTTCGTGTGTTTTATTGCTAACGTTGTATCGCGGTGCACTAACATTTGTGATCGAGTGAGGAGTCAATCCATAGCATGCTCGCAAACATCATTCATGTCTAAAGAATTCATGATAAGTGCAATCTTCATCAACGACTTCGATACTTTTCCATGCTTCCATGCACAACTGTACCAAATATCATGAATCAACTAAAGCTTCGCTAACTCGATGAAAATATCATGATCCGAATGAGCATGTCGATCCAAGAAGTCACAACTTCACATGATGGCAACAAACAATGGAAGAGTCAAGATTTATGGTGGCCGATGATCTCAACGTGGCTTAAAACTCATCAACCGTGGATCGGTTAAAGACCTCCTTGAATTAACAAAACATGCAAGATGAAGAATCAAGACTACGGTTCTGAGCAAAGAACTTAATCAAGAATCCAAACAATCAAAATGTAATATCATTTGTATTCAATGTAATTTAAGGTGACCTCCCTTAGGGGAGAATGTTGGGATTTAAATCGGTAGTTAAAATTCGGTCACCTCAAGTATATGTAATCGTTAGAAAGCTTGTAGTCATAGTTATGTTATGTTAATAAGTAGTTTGATAAATGCTTGCCATGGAGGACGGACGGTCTTTACCCATTGTATGCACGATCCACACCCGAGGAGGCGTGTCTTGTAAAAAACTATAAATACCCTCTACCTCCCAAGTGAGGTTGGAGGCATAATACCATTTTTCTTTGTCTCACAAGTTCCCAACTCTCTTTACTTTCTCACTCTAAAACTTCAATTCATAATGCCTCATTTAATATGATTTGATGTGTTTATGAAATCAATGTTACATTACTCCTAGTTATCTCCTATTAATGGTTGAATTATTAGTCCTTATTAACAGCGTTGTGTTTCTAAAAGTTAGTAGGGTATCGTTTATCCTAACTCTTTCTTAGAAGCTACCTAGGTTAATGACTGAAACCTCTAGAATTCATAAACTTAACACTAAGGTTATCTTTGGATATTTAGCTTCTAATTCCACTAGTAACTATAAGCTAAGGTTCAACAAAGACTAATCAAGCATTAATAACACAATGAATGACCTATCGCAATACTAGGTCAATCCCAATGATTAGATAAGGAATTGACCAATCAATATTATATAACTAGGTTTTCATATTATCTAAGCAAACACACAAGTAAATTAGACGGACATGGAGAACATGCAAGCATACTGCACAAACAATTGAAGACATGATTGAATCAATGAAGTAAGACACTTATCTTGTTGTAAAATAGGGTATGGAACCCTAGATCTTGTACAAAGGCGGCCTTGGAATTGGGTTTAGGTTTTGCTCCACAAAACTACTCTCTGACCAAAATTTGATTCTATATATGGTGTTTACAAAATCGCGGCGTCACTCTTTAATTGTGGCCGTGGTCAGTCCATCTCGTGGGGTTTCGTCTTGGCCGCGTCGGCTACGTGGCGTAAGCGCTATCGTCTTATGCGGCTTCAACCTCGACGTATGATGCGGATTGAATCTATGCCGTCGAGTTGTGGCATCTACTCTTAAACGTCACGTGCAGCAC
>OU343219.1:103595151-103749232 GCA_910596185.1 Chrysanthemum makinoi | reverse complement strand
TTGGTTTAATTAGAATTACAAGGACCAAAATGTAATTTATCCAACTCAAGGACTGAAAAATGCCATTTTTCCAAACTTATAACAAGGACCAATTTTGACAAACTTTGATAGAACAAAGGCCCTATTTGCATAAAATCCATTTTCAAAGGTCCAAGGACTAATTTTGCAATTTTTCAAAGTTTAGGGACCTTTCTTGCCAATTGACCAAAGAATCATTCAAGGATCATTTTAAACAACTTAGAATACTTCAGGGACTTTGAATGATAAATTTCACAATTTGATATTCCGGGACTAGATTTGACAATTTTAAAACTCGAGGGACTAAAACTGCCAATATTGCAAACTTGAATCATTTTTCATCTGATTTTGATATTTTTGCATTTAAAACTCATAAAACACCGATTTGTGATATTTTGATCATTTTGATGTGTTTCTGAGTGTTTTCAGATGATTTTGCAGTTTAGATTACACAAAAATGATGAGTATTTAGACACTCATCAAGGGGGAGCATTCATAAGAAAACCTCATCCTTCCCAAAGTATTTTATTCATAGTATTTAAATACTTGATTTGATCGGGAAGTGATGATGATCATTTTAGAAAATGTTAATCAAAAGATTGGATCTTTCATTCTCAATCTAAGATTTCACAAGTCTTGTTGCCTCCATGTGCTAAAATATTTTTTAATACTTGAAGCATATGTTGAGTGGGAGCATTTCTAAAATATCAAAAACAATTAAAGTAGAAATGCTTGGATTATATATCACAAGTACCTTGATTGAATTTCAAATGGTTTTCAATTGGTTTCGAGGCGGAATAACAATACCAAAAAACCGACCAATTTTACTTTATGCATGGAGATATAAGGATGGTTAGGTTAGGTATTCGTTCCCATGATCCCGCCAGGGCAGGAGGGATCTACCCAGGGACAATCCACTAGATAGTGTAAAAGTCCTTAGGTATGATGAAAAAAGGAGAAAAGTGAGAAATGGGAAGAGTGCAGACTGAGATAGAGCTAGAACTGGAATAAACCCAACAAGGTTCTAGTAATGAAGTCTCGGTAAGCACTGAAGGGGTTGAAGAATGAAAAAGAAATGAATGTGAAAAGGGTGAAAAGAAATAGCCCTCCGTTATTTCAACCTTAGGGCAGAAACCGGGTTCAATTCATATGCTACTGGTGGTTACCAAGGTAACATCGGTATTGAAGACAAGACGTCATGGACCTAGTGATGCACTGCACTACAAATTTCGAAGCTACTCAAGTTCCTCTTAAAAGGACTTGTTTCATTCTCACGGGGAACCTACATAATCTATCGACTTTCTCTTAGAGATTGTTGATATTGAAGAAGGAGACCCTCTCCCTAGTCTCCTACATAGGAACCAAATGTGCACTATTGAGTCTAGAGCCACGAAATCATCAATAAATCTCACTAGGAAATGATCAATGAAGTCTCACTGTTTTACATAATGTGGAAAGTGATAATATATCTTAAGAGTCCTACGCATTATCCTTGTGGTATTGCCAGAACATCTGAGTGATATGTTCACATATTCACAATGAAGATGGAAAACCTTCTAGAGCCAACATCAAACAAGCTCTTGGTAGGTGGCATGTGAGATCTATCCAATAGATCAAACATGTGACAACTGGACAGAAACGATGGGGCGATTCACACCATGAATCAACCTTGGTCTATGAAATGGATTGACAGATACCTTTGAAAAACCGGTCGATGTGCACAAAAATTCTTTTCTTTAGCACGTTGACTGTGTAGTATGTTTTCAAAATCAAAAGGTGTTTGTGATTGAAAATTGATTTCCAATATAAAACCTTCGTTGTATTGCAAAATGCTTTCTGATAAGCAATACACAATTGTTTTCAAATCATTTTCTTTAATCAGTAAACCTCAATTTGCTGGTTCACTCACTCCGTTGTCTTCTTTGAGACGTTCTGGTTTGAGAACAATTTAGAGCAACGAAACCTGTCAAGGAGATTATTAGGAATTATACCTGATCACAGGCAGTACTTGTACTGATCAACGGGGAACCGTGGGCCGTGTACCTCAATTCAACAAAAGTGATCAAAGACACTTTCGTGTGTTTTATTGCTAACTGTTGTATGCAGGTACACCTAACATTTGCAGCTGATCAGAATTGAGGAGTCAATCCATAGCCGCATGCTCAAACATCACATTCATGTCTAAAGAATTCATGATAAGTGCAAATCTTCATCAACGACTCTGATACTTTCACTCCATGCTTCTGCTACACTGCTGCAAATATCATGAATCAACTAAAGCTTTCGCAACTCTGATGAGAAAATATCATGATCCAGAATGTGAGCATGTCGATCCAAAAGTCACAACTTCACATGATGGCAACACAACAATGGAAGAGTCAGAGATTTATGGTGGCCGATGATCTCAATGCTGGCTTAAAACTCATCAACACGTGGATCAGTTAAAGACCTCCACTTGAATTAACAAAACATGCAGAAGATGAAGAATCAAAGACTACGGGTTACAGAGCAAAGAACTTAATCAAGAATCCAAGAACAATCAAAATGTAATATCTATTTGTATTCAATGTAAATTAAGGTGACCTCCCTTAGGGGGAGAATGTTAGGATTTAGAAAATCCGGTAGTTAAAGAGTCGGTCACCTCAAGTATATGTAATCGTTAGAAAGCTTGTAGTCATAGTTATGTTATGTTAATAAGTAGTTTGATAAGTAACACCATGGAGGACGGACGGGTCTTTACCCATTGTATGCCTGATCCACAGCCCGTAGGAGGCGTGTCTTGTAAAAAACTATAAATACCCTCTACCTCCCAAGGTAGAGGGTTGGAGCTTTATAATACCATTTTTCTTTGTCTCACTAAGTTCCCAAATCTCTTTACTTTCTCACTCTAAAACTCAATTCATACGCCTCATTTTAATATGATTTGATGTGTTTATGAAATCCAATATGTTACATTACTCCCTAGTTATCTCCTATTAATGGTTGAATTGTCACGTCCTTATTCTTAACGCGTTGTGTTTCTAAGGTCGTAGGGTATGCGTTTATCCCTAACTCTTTGAAGCTACCTAAGGTTAATGACTACGAAACCTCTAGGATTCATAAACTTAACACTAAGGTTATCTTTGGATATTTAGCCTACAATTCCACTAGTAACTATAAGCTAAGGTTCAACAAAGACTAATCAAGCATTAATAACACAACGAATGACCTATCGCAATACTAGGTCAATCACAATTAAGATAAGAGACAACCAATCAATATTCAATAACTAGGTTTCATATTATCTAAGCAAACACACAAGTAAATTACCGGACATGGAGAACATGCAAGCATACACACAAACAATTGAAGACATGATTAAATCAATGAAGTAAAACACTTATCTTGTTATAAAATAGGGTATGGAACCCTAAGATATGTACAAAGAAGTTCCTCGGTTTAGGTTTTTACTCCACAAAACTACCTCTAAAAAATGAAAAATTTAGATTCTATATATAGTGTTACAAAATGCGACGGCGTCACTCTTTAATTGTGACGCCGTCGGGTCGCCGCCATTAGGGTTTCGTCTTGGCCACGTCAACTCTGTGACGGCGTCACCTTATGCTCATGATGCCATCGGCTTCAACCTCTGACGCCGTCTGGATCCAAATCTAGACCGTCTGAGTTGCGACGCCCTACTCTTTTAAACCTGATGCCGTCACTTATAAATTAGCAATTTGCTACTGAGTCATCTGAAGATGTCGCGACGGCGTCGCATTTAAGCAGCGTGAGCCGTCCCTTTCAATTCCAGCACTTGAGTGTGTCTCGATTCTTGACTTTGGCCATTTTCTTTCGATATTCGCGCTTTTCGTCCGAATAAGTGTCATTCCAGCAATTTGCCTTCAAGAGACCTAAAAAGTGAAAATGAACGAAATAAAGTAGTAACGGATACAAAAGTGATCAATTAAGGGCTTAAATGACCCCTCAAAAGTGTACCTTTAAATCCTTATCAAATATCCCTACACTTGGTATTTGCTTGTCCTCAAGCAAATGTGCTTTGGCCAATTAATTTATAAGTTAGGGGTCATGAAGCATTAGTTTAGAACGATCCACAACACATATAAGCTCCGCAAAAGTCATAACAAGCACGGAATATTACTAGCACCTCACATATGGTGTTTGGATACTCTCATCTCTCGGGTGTATATGAAATATATCAAATTGGAAATGGAAGATAAACACTCAATTACCGGTCCTAGTACATAAATTACCATAGGCTTGAGACTAGATCAAACCTCCATCGCTTTGGCGTAAGCACCTAGGAAAAACTATCCAAGAGGTCTTTTAAAGGGTTATAACGTTAGGCTTACGGTAGGGAAACAAAGGGTTTGGTGGGATAGGCGATTTAGTGGTGGCAAGTCAAAAATCTTAATGTTACAAGCATGCGAAGAATGGCGTTGCTAAGCCAAGACTCGACACTCTAAACTCTAGATAAATTGAAACAAACAAACATAAATTTAAAGATAGATGTAGGATGGTAGCCCGTATGTTTTTTTCCATATATATATATATATATATATATATATATTTTTTTTTCAACACTCTATTTTTTTTCTTTTCTCCTTTTTTTTCTATTTTTTTTAAATACACTTTTACCCTACCATCCTCTACGATAACATCAAAATAATAGGGATTTATAGGCACATCCTTACACTTTAGTTTTTATTACTCTAACACTAATTTGACCCGAATTGAAAAGATCAAAACACTTGGAGTACATTATTACGCAAATAAAGGGAATTTGAATTTAACGTTCCCTTCCCGTCATTTCATAAAATTTAACTTTTCCCATTAGTCCCAATCGTCCCAAAACTGTGTACAAAGGATATGACTCGACTTAGCAACTTATGCAAGAAATTAGATAATTGAACTAAGGGTTTAGTATGATAATAATAATGCACTAAAAGTAAGTGCATATAAGGTAGGCTAAGGCGATTTGGGTGTACATTTGGGGGTGGATTGTAAACAATGCTCTTCATTGATATTCTGGAAAACCGAAAAATCACGAGAACTGCGAAAAGGATAGACTCTGAGGGGTTAACTAGGGGTATCGTGTACTAAAGATGAGTACAACAGAAGGGTGTGGGGGAATTAATCAACCAATGTGGAAGAAGTAATTATATTACGGGTATCAAAAAAGGGTTATCCTAATTCCTCTTATCATTTAGTTATTCCTAACTACACAAGTGTAGTCTCACTAGCGATCTCGGAATGCATCACAAAACAAGTTCTAGAATCTATTATACTACCGGTACACTCTCTAAGCATTAAAGTGGAATGCTTTAATTCCTACAAATCTAAGGGCGCTCCTCACATTTTGGGTGGAATTTAAGTGGTAAAGGGTTTTTGTGCTAGTCATATAACTTCCTATCCATGAGACGCTTTATTAAGACTAATGGCCCACTCCTACATGTCATGAAAAATTTTAAATTTGGTGCCAAAATTACCCTAACCGATATTTCTCATGGTTTATTACACAAATGAAATTGGAAAAGGCAAATAGCCAAGGATAAGCATAGTTTCAAAGTTCCCGTTTTATTTTCCCTCCCTACACTTAAACTGAACATTGTCCCCAATGTTCCCCGAAAGTATCAAAGTTATGATAATGGAAGGTAATTAAAAACGAAAGAAACTAGTACTCCCCTGATTAGCTCGGTAGGATCCGTGTGAAGTAGTGGTTAAATCTTTCTTCAATAAGAGTGTTTGCGTTAAAAGCTCATTCCAATCTTATGTATCTTCTTCTTGATAAATTAAACATGCACACTTGAAGAAAACAAACGAAACCTTCGCGTAAAATCGGCGGTAACAATATATATAAGACTCTACTAAAATATGATATAATGCTTGTGGAATGGATGTTTATAGATTTTCTGGAAAATTAAGACCTGGAAAATTCCAAAAAAATATAAGTAGCTCAGAAAAAGAGAAAAAATTAGTAAGCAGTTTTTCTCCCCGACTGCCGTCAAGGACCCTCGACGCCGTCAGGTTATCCTAACGAAACCGGTCTGCGATTTTCTAGAAAAAAATTCAAAAATTTTTATCTTTAGAATCGAACAATTTCTGCAAAACACCCATTATGACTCGATACAAGCATTTGACTCAAACAAACACACATGTATATCTTTTAAATAATTGTAATTCTCATGTTCACGTTCTTTTTGAAAACATGTGTATTCCTCTCTACACTTATCCCTTATGTAAAATACCTTTGTATGTAATTAAGATGAGGTTAAAGATAAAATAAAGCATTTTTACAAATTTAAACATGAGAATAAACAATCAATTAAAAATATACGACACAAACAAGCAAACAATTAAGCATGGGTTGCCTCCTACGAAGCGCTTTTCTTTATTTATGAGTCTTGTAGCTAGACTCGAAGTCGTGACCCTACGTGGTCTCGTGCACGCTCACGTGCCCATATCTAAGCCATTCCAATATTCTCTCACTTTTCTTGTACTCATCTCCTAACTCGAGGCATTGTTTGTAATACCTCTTAGTTTTCTCATATGGATACCTAAGTCCATTCTGCTTATCACTTTCACTAAGCAATGGAATAGGAGTCATTCTATTACATGCCTCAATATCTTTGTGTTTAAACCTAGGATGAGCACTGATGAGTGTCTAAATACTCATCATTTTTGTACCAATTAAACTGCAAAAACATCTGTAAACACTCAGAAATGCATCAAAATGACAAAAATATCACAAATAAGTGTTTTATGTGTTTTAAATGCAAAAATATCAAAATCTGGTGAAAAACGTATCAAGTTTGTATAATTGGCAGTTTTAGTCCCCCAAGTTTCAAAAGTTGTCAAAAACAGTCCCTGGTAAATCAAAATAAAGAAAAATATCATTTCAAGTCCCTAGGGATTCATGAGTTGTCAAAATTAGTCCTTGAGATTTAAAATTGCAAAATTACAACTTAGGTCCCTAAACTTTGAAAATTGGCAAAAATAGTCCTTGGAAATTTGAAAATGTCAACAATGGTCCTTGTACTATTGAAACTTGTCAAAAGTGACCATTGAAACAATTTTGAGAAAATGGCAGGTTTGGTCCCTCATCTTTCAGAAATTACAAGTCTATTCCTTGTAATAATAAACCAACCCTTGGACCCTTTGTATCCTTTGGCCCCTGCCAAATCCATTTGGACCCCTGCCATTACATTTTGACCCCTGTCTAATATACCCAGTCAAGCACCCAGTCAAACAAAACCACTTTCCCTCCCACCTTATCCCCTTCCCAAGTTGCCTGCAACTCAGGCATCTCCCATCACCTCTCACCTTATCTCTTCCAACTCTCACCCCCTCATCATCATGTCTACCAACCTTACACACCACAATTAATGCCACCCCCCCTAGTTTCAAATTCAGAAGCCCACTGCTCAAAACAGCTTTCCCGCCAAAATGATCCAATGGCCAAAATGAGCTCAAGACATCCAATGGCTTAGATTTTTAGTGGGAATCAATCAGAGGACACGTGGAAAGCAGTTTGCATATAAAAAGAGGAAGAAGAAGGAGAGAAGGAGAGTACTTAGTTTTCATTTTCAAATGTATGTCGTTTTTAAAATTCTCATGTCTTAAATAGGTTTTAAGTTGTTATTTTAAGTTGTATTGTATTGAACTAAGTTGTTCCAATGTATTGAAAGTACTTTTTAAGAATCAATTGCAAGATCTCTCAAATCTCAGTTTTTACATTTTTCTTATTTGAATCAGTTTTAAAGTTGCTATTGTACTTAAGCTTCAAATAGCTTATTTTCAGTTCAAATAAGCTTATTGAAGCTACTTATAGCTTTTGGTAAGCTTAAAACTCAAGCTTAAACACATTTGGTTTTTGGTCAATGAAAGTCAACTGAAGCATCAAATGGGTTTGGAAATGGATATTGGTAGATGCAGTGCTTGGATTGGGTTGGATTAGACTAGTTTAGGATAGTTTGGGTTCTGTATAAGCTGCATTTTGGTTGGACAAGTTGTGAGTTCCAAATTCCTTTGTATTTTATATATATATATATATATATTTTTTTTGAATCTTCATAATCAGTGTACTGTCTAAATCATAGTTATAGTTTATGTACTTGCATAATTTAGGTGTTTTAATGATATTAGGACCTAAATGTGTGGGAATCATTGTTTAAATCTGAATTTAGTAGTTTAAATTGCAAATTAGTGTCTTAAATTAGTGTCTGGATTTGCTGCATTATCTGAGTCAGAGGGGTGTTTAGTAGTTAGGATCAGTTGTTCTACACTTATTGAGTCATTTGAAACTCATCCTAGTTCATTTGTACCCTTTGCAATAGCTCAAAGTCTAAATTACCATTATACTGTTCTAATTTCATATATGTGATGAATTTGAGAAATCAAAAGCTTGAATTATGTTTAGATATCTGATGAGTGTCTAAATACTCATCATTTTGTACTATCTAGACTTCAAAAACATCTGAAAACACTCTGAAATGCATCAAAATGATGAAAATATCATAAACAAGTGTTTTATGTGTTTTAAATGCAAAAATGCCAAAATCTGGTGAAAAATGTATCAAGTTTGCATAATTGGCAGTTTTAGTCCCCCAAGTTTCAAAAAATTGTCAAATCTAGTCCCTGGTAATTCAAAAACTTGTAAAATGTCATTTAAGGTCCATGAGATTCAAAAGTTGTCAAAACAAACCCTTTAAAGTTTAAAATTTACAAAATGACAATTTTAGTCCTTAAACTTTGAAAAATGTCATAAATAGTCCTTGGTAAATTTAAAAATGGAAATTTATCAAAAATAAACCTTGTACTATTCAATTATGGCATAATTGGTCCTTTATGATAAGTTTTGAGAAAATTACAAGTTTGGTCCCTGGAGTTTGAAAATTGTCAAAAATAGTCCTTGGGTTTATAAAAATGGAATTTTATGCAACATTGGCCCTGTACTATCACATGTTACAATTTAAGCCCTTGAATAACTTTGAATAAGTGCAGATCACCTTCATTTTCGAAATTACAACATTAGTCCTTGTGCTTAATACAAACCAAATGGACCATTTATGTTATTAAAACCAAATCCAACCCATCCAAGCCAAAAACCAAACCCGCCCAATATTTAAAACGAAAAACAAGGCCATCGTTTATCCTCTCATCCTCACTGCTATCCCAAAACCAGAAACCACCATGGTTTCTCCACCTTACCTCCACCTTTACACCTGCTCCCACCTGATTCCAACCCTCCACCTCTACATAAACCAAAAAGCATTAAATGCATATACCTGCTATCAAAGACTTTTCCCGCCAAAAATACCATGTGTACGGTTGTGATGATTTCAAGTGATCCAAGGTCGGAAGATGGGAAATGTTTAGAAGTCGACAAGGAACATAATGAATCCATATAAAAGAAGATTTGAAGCAGTAGTGAAAGACATGTAGTGTAATTTAGTTTAGGATATGACGTTTTAGTTAATTTTCAAGTTCCAGTATTTTCAAAGCTTTCAAGCTTTTTGTTAAGTTATCTTATTGTAATAAAAACTTATTTTCATGTTAATTCAGTTAAGGTTTACAAATTCAGTTTATGCTTATTTACAAGTTTAAATTCTCAAAATATTTGAAGGTTGTTATTAGTGTTGTTTATAAACTTTAAAGCTCTTATAAGCTCCTTACAAAGCTTGTATAAGCTTTCAGATGAAAAAAAAATCAGTTTGTAGTTAAAACAGAAAAATTCACAAAAATCAAGAAAAAATAGTGAGAAAATAAAAATCCAGTGAAAATGAAGATTAAAGACAGCAGGGTGATTTGGATTGCTTATTGGTTTAGAGCTTATTGGTAAGCATATAGGTGTGATCTCAGACCTTGGTCCTCTGTCCTGTGCATGAATTTAGTTTGTAAGCCATTACTTTGAAATTTGCATTTTCTAGTTTTAGTCATTAAACCTTGTTAATTCTAGTTTAATACTGTTAAATATAGTATTTACAGTTAATCAATAGGTTATTCAGTTTAAAAATCTATTTTAGTGTTTAAAAGTTTCAAATCAGTCAACATAAGTGGTGTTTGGATTTGCTGAATTAAGCATGCTAGAGACCAGTTGTGTGGTTGTTCATTGTTGCTTTATGTCATTTTAGTATCTAATAGCTCAATTATAGCATAAAAACCAGTAGTCATAGTATAAAAAAAAGTCAATTTTAGTTTTAAGATTTCTTAAACTCATAACTGTTAAGAATTGCAATTGCATAATCATCTTTTTAGTTTTAAAAAGTTGTTTATCTAGCTTAATTCAGTCTCAAATTAGCTTAATACATCATAATAGATCATCTAGGATCATTAGAATTTCATAAAAGTCAAACTTGTTTACAATTAAAAAAGTCAAAATTTTCCTTGGTCTTTTTGAATAAACTTTAGAATTTCATTGTGTGTTTATTATTAGGACTTAACCATTCAGCTTTTGGGATAATAAAATTTAGTTGCTTAAATAAATTATAAAAATAATAGTTCATCTTTGCTTAGCTTATAAAGTGCTTATTCTTAGCTTTCTTTTGATCCCTTCTTCGAATCATGCTCGCGTGATGCACCACCACAACAAAGGGCCACCACCACTTTGGTGGGTCCCACAAGCCACACTGGACCCCAGTGGTGGTTCTTGGTTCCATATCAATCACCACCCAACTGACTATCTATTGCAGCCAAGCTTTTGAGCTTAAGCTCTGTGGACCCCACTCCTAGATCAGTTAATATATTGTCCCATTTTCTGAATTGAACTAGTTTTACTTTGCTTAATTCTTGGCTTAAACTGCTTCCCATAGGTATAGAGTAGTTGGATTAGGTTGGTTACTAGAAGTTTTAGTATAATTTAGGTCCTGTGATAAGCTGGTACTCTGTGGTGGCCTTTGGCTTATTTTGAATTGCTTATTAATAAGCAGTTACACTGCAGTTGCATTTTCCTCCACATAAGCATATGTTTTTATATTTTTCATAGATTAAGAATAATATTTTAGTATTTTCCTGAATTTTTCATATTTTTCTGCCAATGTTGCTATTTTTCTTTATTTTAAATAGTTTTTAATCCTTTTAAATAGCTTTTAATACAAATAAATCAGAAAAAGTTTAAAAAAATATGTTTTCAATTTCATAGATTAAGATAAATATAAAAAGACAAAAAAATATTTTTCCATAATTTTCTTGGTTTAAATAGTATTTTCTAGCATTTTAATTAGTTTTAAATAGTATTAAATTAATAATAAATACATAAAAAGTATAAAAAATATATTTTCAGTTTTAAAATAAGTTTTATCATATTTTAGATTTTTCTAAGTTATAATTTTATTTTTCCAGGTTATTTTTATATTTTCTTGTATTTAAGTGTCTTTTAAATAGTTTTTAATTAATAATAAATAAATAAATAGTTGTAAAAATAATTTTCTTTTTCTAATAATTTTCTTTTATTATTAGGATTGTAAAAATGTCATTTTCATATTTGTAGGCATTTTATTTCTTAAAACTCACGTTTTATTCTGTACGTTTACGTAATTTTATTTAAACGTACGTTTTAGGTTTTAAACGTTCATCATTTTAAAAATAGTGATAGCGTTTATTTAATATATTTTAACTTTTTAATTTCCTTTAATTTGCATTTAAGCCCCTGTAATTTACAAATCTTTTCTTTAGGTATAATTATCCATCAAAATCCTTACTGATCACTATCCTTAGTGATCATTCTATCATCTGATCTAGTGTTTATACACCAATTCATCCTCCGTGGGACTTAACGACCCAGGAATTCATTATATTCTCTGATCTTCATTGCATTTGCTTCTGAGCTGTTTTAAGTTTGTTACGGTCGGCAATTCACAAGTGGTCGGTTTGAGTGATTAAACTTGACGGTTTGGAGCGAATCAAATTTTGGCGCCGCTGCCGGGGAGGCTGTAGTTTGTTTTAAGCATTTTCGATCTTCGCATTGCACATATACCACTTTTTGTAAAAATTTTTTAAAGTTATTAAAATCAAAAGTTTATTAACACTTTTCCTAAAGTGTTAACTACACCAAAAATATTTTCATTCTTTGATTTTACAAAATGTTTATCCAAAAATCCAAAAATATCCATCTTTACCCTCTCACATCTTTGATTCTTCATCCCAAACCCTCTAAAACCATTTGATTCTTTCTATGTCTTATCCTCACCCTCTTGGTTGTCAATGGTGTGGTGGTCCTTATAATGGTGGCAATTGCCCCAGTTGTAGCATGGTGGAATCGAAACGGTCTGTCTATAACCAGGATCCCTATTCCTACCATAACACAACTAATTTATTCCATCAGCTACCACACTGTGAGACTCAGCAGTTTTATGTTGTAAGTACTGTGGTGGTTCACACTCCAGTTCTGATTGTCAAAAGGGAAACACGCTTGTCTATGAGTTCCTCGATAACAATTATGACTACCACACGATAACTCACAGTACCACACGCTTTTATCATTGGAGTATTGTGGAGGTCCTCACTATAGCTCGATTGTCAAACAAGGAATCCATTTAACAACCATGACTCTTCATATCATGACCAACCTCCACAAGTACAAGAGAATCAGGCACCACCACCGAGCCACTTCCTCAAAATCTTCTCCTTGATCTTGTGGATTTAGTGAAAGATTTGAAGGAATGTAAACATTCCCAAGATAATCCAAATGAGAAATCCATGGAAGTTTTGTTAGCCGAAGAGCGGATCTGCAATTAGATTCCCGATTGCCTTTGAAAAATCTATTAGGGAATCAATTGCAAAAGAAAAGCGCCAAATCTAGCTCTCGATTCCGTTTCATCCTCGATGACGATGATGATGAAGTTACCCTTGATATTAGTCAAATATGTACAAGTTCATCAAGTTCATCAGTTGAAATTCCTTCCATGAAAAAATGGGAGAAAAGACTATGATGGAATTACTAAAGAAGAACAAATGGAAAGTATAAAACATATGTATGCTAGTCCTTCTCAACTCCCTCAATCTGTTGTTATCACACCCGAAGCTCCCACTCACTCTCTGAACATGGGGGACGAGCATCTTGACACCGTTCTAAAAAGTAATCGGACTAATCATAAAGTCTAGTGTTGAGAACCTTGTCCCAATCCCGAGAGAGTCACAGGGAACTTTTGACCATATGTGTGATATCCTTTCCCCTCTTGAGTGTTCAAAAGATCATTTTGAAACTTTCTCCGATTTTAGCGGTGATTGTAAATCTTATGGGGACATTGAGAATGTTGAGGCATCACTTTCACATTTTGATGTTGATCCTCTT
The DNA here is from genome assembly GCA_910596185.1 of Chrysanthemum makinoi. Classification (NCBI taxonomy): domain Eukaryota; kingdom Viridiplantae; phylum Streptophyta; class Magnoliopsida; order Asterales; family Asteraceae; genus Chrysanthemum; species Chrysanthemum makinoi. The sequence continues at coordinate 103,735,926 of OU343219.1, read as the reverse complement.
CTTGAGGAGTTCACCAATGAACTCACTCACATCATTTCACTTTCATCGGAAAGTGATGATGATCTCTTTGATTTCAAAGCCAACCTAGGAGAAATTGAAAGTCTCCTTTGTAATGATCGTTCACTCACTCTCACCCTAATGTCCAATAGAGAATGATAATCACTTTGTTCCTGAAGCGTTCAAAACAACTCTCACTAATCCTCTATTTGAATTCACTCAATTCACTTTAATTTCTGAGAATCCACTCTTTGATACCGATTGAGGATAGTGATGAGTCTACTGGAACTAGAGTTCACAGACTTACATTCGTGAATGATTTCTCTTTACGAGGAGTTCTCCTTTGAACTCACTCATATCATATTCCACCCGGTATGATAACTTCCACTTTGATCTTGACAAAATGATCTTTGTGTTCCGGAGGGAAATGTTCTCAACCATGAGAACTTGCTTGATATCAAAATCCCATCCCTCCCACCCGCAATATGTCTTGATCAAATAAGCTTAATGATGAGATTCATGATCCGGAATCATGAATTCTCCTTCGAGGATGAAGAGTTAGTCATGATTTTATCATGATTTTCTTTCTCTTCTTCATATCACTTATCCCGTCTTCTCGTTCTTCACTCCTTCGGGAATGAAGACATTATCTTTGACCCGGCATTTTCATTTATCATTTTTGAGCCGGTTCTATGTATATCTCATCGGTGGGGAACTTTCACGTACTTCAATGTTTATCCAAACATCTTGAATGAAAGTCCGATGGAGATTGTCTTTTCCACTTACTTCCCCATGAACAAATTAATTCGGTGAGTCAAGCAAATAATTCCTCGTGATCAAAAACAATAGTTAAAAATGGGTTTTCACCCGTGTGTACCACCCTATGTGGGGAGATGCCCCACATGTTGTAAAAAAAAAAAAAAAAAAAAAAAAAAATGAAAATTGTTGTAATATATAAAAAAAGAGAGAATAATTGTTGTGTTTCTACACTTAGCTAGTAATGTTATCTTTTATGTTCAAGGATTTGCATAATACGGACTTTGAATATTGAGGACAATATTCATTTCTAAGGTGGGGAAATTCTCGCTAATTTGATCATAAATGTGCCCTTTTAGTCCCTTTTTCCCCCAAAATGGCCAAATTTAAAAAAAATTTAGTGGAAGTACTATGTACTAAACACAACAAATGGTAATCAGCCCACCATGTCTAACCCACATAAGGATTGGCTAATCCAGGAGCAAACGGCTCTGGGTAAAGATATCTCAAATCCGTTTATGGCTTGCAATTTGCCCAAAATTGTATGGTGTTCAACTCATATCTTTAATGAGTGAAGAGTTGGCTAGCCCGCAAGTTTATGGCTTGTGGTAAAGGCAGTGGAAAAACCATAATTGGTAATCACCAAAGATAATATTGATAATTTATCTAAGAGTTGGCTAGTCCAGAAGCAAACGGCTTCTAGTAAAGACAAATCAAACCCGTTGAAAGCTTATGATTTGCTCAAAATCATTTGGTTATCATTGTACCAAGGTTCTTACTTGAACTAAAACAATTGGCTACCCCAGAAGTAATGGCTTTTGGTAAAGAGATAAAATCCATTAACTTTTCATAAATCATTGCTAGGGACTAGCAATATCTTATTGTGGGGGATTGATGAGTGTCTAAATACTCATCATTTTTGTACTATCTAGACTGCAAAAATATCTGAAAACACTTAGAAATGCATCAAAATGATGAAAATATCACAAACAAGTGTTTTATGTGTTTTAAATGCAAAAATGCCAAAATCTGGTGAAAAATGTATCAAGTTTGCATAATTGGCGCTTTTAGTCCCCCAAGTTTCAAAATTGTCAAATCTAGTCCCCGTAATTCAAAACTTGTAAAATGTCATTTAAGGTCCATGAGATTCAAAAGTTGTCAAAACAAACCCTTTAAAGTTTAAAATTTACAAAATGACAATTTTAGTCCTTAAACTTTGAAAAATGTCATAAATAGTCCTTGGTAAATTTAAAAATGGAAATTTATCAAAAATAAACCTTGTACTATTCAATTATGGCATAATTGGTCCTTTATGATAAGTTTTGAGAAAATTACAAGTTTGGTCCCTGGAGTTTGAAAATTATCAAAAATAGTCCTTGGTTTATAAAAATGGAATTTTATGCAACATTGGCCCTTGTACTATTCACATGTTACAATTTAAGCCCTTGAATAACTTTGAATAAGTGCGGATCATCTCATTTTCGAAATTACAACATTAGTCCTTGTGCTTAATACAAACCAAATGGACCATTTATGTTATTAAAACCAAATCCAACCCATCCAAGCCCAAAACCAAACCCGCCCAATATTTAAACTTAAAACCGCGCCAATGTTTATCCCTCGCACCCTTACCTCTATCCCAAAACCAAAACCACCATGGTTTCTCCACCTCACCTCCACCTTTACACCTGCTCCCCACCGTATTCCAACCCTCCACCCTACATAAACCAAAAGCATTAAATGCATAAACCTGCTATCAAAGACTTTTCCCGCCAAAAATACCATGTGTATGGTTGTGATGATTTCAAGTGATCCAAGGGTCGGAAAGAGGTGGAAATGTTTAGAAGTCCACAAGGAAACGAATGAATCCATATAAAAGAAGATTTGAAGCGAAGTGAAAGACATGTAGTGTAATTTAGTTTAGGATATGACGTTTTAGTTAATTTTTCAAGTTCCAGTGTATTTCAAAGCTTTCAAGCTTTTTGTTAAGTTATCTTATTGTAATAAAAACTTATTTTCAGTGTTAATTTCAGTTAAGGTTTACAAATTCAGTTTATGCTTATTTACAAGTTTAAATTCTCAAAATATTTGAAGGTTGTTATTAGTGTTGTTTATAAACTTTAAAGCTCTTATAAGCTCCTTACAAAGCTTGTATAAGCGATGAAAAAAAATCAGTTTGTAGTTAAAACAGAAAAATTCACAAAAATCAAGAAAAAATAGTGAGAAAATAAAAATCCAAAGGAAAATGAAGATTAAAGATTGAAGCAGGGTGATTTTGGATTGCTTATTGGTTTAGAGCTTATTGGTAAGCATATAGGTGTGATCTCAGACCTTGGTCCTCTGTCCTGTGCATGAATTTAGTTTGTAAGCCATTACTTTGAAATTTGCATTTTCTAGTTTTAGTCATTAAACCTTGTTAATTCTAGTTTTATATCTGTAAATATAGTCATTATCAGTTAATCAATAGGTTATTCAGTTTAAAAATCTATTTTAGTGTTTAAAAGTTTCAAATCAGTCAACATAAGTGGTGTTTGGATTTGCTGAATTAAGCATGCTAGAGACCAGTTGTGTGGTTGTTCATTGTTGCTTTATGTCATTTTAGTATCTAATAGCTCAATTATAGCATAAAACCAAGAGTCATAGTATAAAAAAGTCAATTTTAGTTTTAAGATTTCTTAAACTCATAATCAAGTAAGAATTGCAATTGCATAATCATCTTTTAGTTTAAAAGTTGTTTATCTAGCTTAATTCAGTCTCAAATTAGCTTAATACATCATAATAGATCATCTAGGATCATTAGAATTTCATAAAAGTCAAACTTGTTTACAATTAAAAGTCAAAAATTTTGGTCAGCTTTTGAATAAACTTTAGAATTTCATTGTGTGTTTATTATTAGACTTAACCATTCAAATTTTGGGATAATAAAATTTAGTTGCTTAAATAAATTATAAAAATAATAGTTCATCTTTGCTTAGCTTATAAAGTGCTTATTCTTAGCTTTCTTTTGATCCTTCTTGAAATCATGCTCTGGCAGGATGCACCACCACAACAGTGGCCAACACCACCACTTTGGTGGGTCCCACAAGCCACATCAGTGGACCCCAGTGGTGGTTCTTGGTTCCATATCAATCACCACCCAACTGACTATCTATTGCAGCCAAGCTTTTGAGCTTAAGCCTGTGGACCCACTCCTAGATCAGTTAATATATTGTCCCATTTTTCAATTGAACTAGTTTTACTTTGCTTAATTCTTGGCTTAAACTGCTTCCCATAGGTATAGAGTAGTTGGATTAGGTTGGTTACTAGAAGTTTTAGTATAATTTAGGTCCTGTGATAAGCTTGGTACTGTGGTGGCCTTTGGCTTATTTTGAATTGCTTATTAATAAGCGCACAACATAGTTGCATTTTCCTCCTCATAAGCATATGTTTTTATATTTTTCATAGATTAAGAATAATATTTTAGTATTTTCCTGAATTTTCATATATTTTTTTGCCAATGTTTGCTATTTTTTCTTATTTTAAATAGTTTTTAATCCTTTTAAATAGCTTTTAATACAAATAAATCAGAAAAAGTTTAAAAAAATATGTTTTCATTTTCATAGATTAAGATAAATATAAAAAGCTTAAAAAATATTTTTCCATAATTTTCTTGGTTTAAAAAGTATTTTCTAGCATTTTAATTAGTTTTAAATAGTATTAAATTAATAATAAATACATAAAAAGTATAAAAAATATATTTTCAGTTTTAAAATAAGTTTTATCATATTTTAGATTTTTCTAAGTTATAATTTTATGTTTCCGGTTATTTTATATTTTCTTGTATTTAAGTGTCTTTTAAATAGTTTTTAATTAATAATAAATAAATAAATAGTTGTAAAAATAATTTTCTTTTTCTAATAATTTTATTTTATTATTAGCATTGTAAAAATGTCATTTTCATATTTGTAGGCATTTTATTTCTTAAAACTCACGTTTTATTTCTGTACGCTACGTAATTTTATTTAAACGTACGTTTTAGGTTTTAAACGCTCATCATTTTAAAAATAGTGATAGCGTTTATTTAATATATTTTAACTTTTAATTTTCTTTAATTTGCATTTAAGCCCCTGTAATTTACAAATCTTTTCTTTAGGTATAATTATCCATCAAAATCCTTACTGATCACTATCCTTAGTGATCATTCTATCATCTGATCAAGTGTTTATACACCATTCATCCTCCGTGGACTTAACGACCCGTGAATTCATTATATTCTCTCGATCTTCATTGCATTTGCTTCTGAAATGCTTTTGTTTGTTACTTACCATTCACAAGTGGTCGGTTTGAGTGATTAAACTTGACGGTTTGGAGCGAATCAATATCATTAGGATAGCTTGCATTAGTCTTAGTCCACCATAAAAAATCATTTTCAGTTGATAAACTGTGAATCAAAACTCACAAAAGTCAACTTTCCATTGTTTCAAAAGTCAAAAATTGAAAATGCAGCTTTTGGCAAAACTTTATGTAATTTTCATTGACTCATTTTTGGAACAAATCGGTGAAACTTGGTCTTAAAAGTTCAGTTGGTCTATTTTCTAATATCATTTTTGCAAGATTTTGTAATTTTTTTATAGCTCCAAATGAGCTTGTCAATTTGTTGAAAATGCCTGTGACAAGGCATACCACAAAGGTGCTTTCATAAGTTTGTGCAGAGCTTGGCACAAGCTCATAAGAGCTTGTCCGTGTTTGGATTTTGGTTTATAGTTAGGTAGCCGTCTTCCTCAAGTTCCAACTTCGCTTTTTGGTTTCAATTATTGATAGCTTGTGCTTAAGCCGCTAGCAAGAGTATCAAACTCAGATAATAACTTAATCTCAAATCATTCAAATCTGGTAGCCGTAATTTAGAGGTTTAGGATAGTTATAATTAGTTGTTTTTAAGTAGTTTTAACATAATTTAGCTTCAGAATAGTTTGTGCTTATTTGTAGCCTGCTTATTTCAAGTGCTTATTACTTAAGCACTTGCATTGTTTCATTTTTACACACAGCCAATGTTTTATATTTTTCCTAGATTCAAGATATTAAATTAGACTTTTCCTGAATTTCTTATTTTCTAGGTCATTTCTATTTTTCTTCATTTAAATCAATTTTAGTACTTTTAATTAGCATTTAATACAATTAAATCGAAAAAAGTTCAAAAAAATAATTTTTCATTTTTCTTAGGTTAAGATAAATATAAAAAGTCAAAAATATTTTCCGATTTTTTCTTATTAAATTTGTATTTTAAGCAATTTAAGTAGTTTTAATAGTTTTAATTCATAGAAAATAGAAAAATAATCTGAAAAATATAAAAATAGTTTTGAAAATTCTCTTTAGTTATTTTAGATTTTCTAAGTCATAATTTCATTTTTCTAGCTTTATTTCATATTTTCTTGAATTTTAGGGTATTATTAATAAGTAAATAGTTTTTTAATTAATAATAATTAGATAAATAGTTTTTAAAAAATTCTTTTTCTAAAAATTTTCTCTTATCATTAGGATTGTAAAATGACATTTTATATTTTTAGGATTTTATTGTTACCACATTTTCTTTGTACGTCACGTAGTTTTTAAGTTAAATTTGTAATCAAAAACATCAGTTAAAATATAGTGATAGCGTTTATTTAATATAGTTTATCTTTTTAATTTCCTTTAATTTGCATTTAAGCCTCTGTAATTTATAAACTATTTCTTTTAGTATAATCAATCACAATCCTTTTCCGTTCAAATCCTCTCGATCACTACTGCTTGATTATTCTCGCATACCGTTGGGATTAACGACTGGGAAACACTATACTCTCCAGATCTTCATTGCATTTGTTTCCAGACTGTTTTAAGTTTGTTACGGTTAGCCATTCACAAGTGGCTAGCTTGCGTGATAAAACTTGACGGTTTGGGACGAATCAAGCACGTGGCGTTTGGTAGACAAAGTCTTCAACTTCATCAGAGAATGTAATTAGACCATCAATCATTCGTTCATTCAACCTAGTCATTCTCTTAAAAGGTTTTCCAAAAATTACTTGAGTGAGGTCCTTATCAATAAATTCTCCTAAGTTTTCTAAGACCATGAATTCTACCAAATAAGCAAAACTTCCAACAAACACATGCAAATGAGTGACTGCTTCAACAACATTGTTCCCTTTGGTAAGTTAACTCATTGACCTTAATTTTATTGTATAAGTTCCTTGAGATTAAGTTTAAAGGCAAGAACGAATTTAAGTAAGCATCGAATCCTTCTAATCCTATTTTGCAAGGGAATTGCATGTTAAAGGGACTATCCTTCTCAATTCTACACCTAGGGTCAAAACATTGGGAGGGGTCCTCTTCTATTTCTTCATCGATGACCTCCCCATCATCAAGTGCCTCACCATAGTCAATCTCCTCATCGAATCCAGTCATAGAAAGGACTATGTTGTTGCCAATTTATCTTCATTATGCCCAGGTGGTTTCCAAAGTGGTAAACGGGTGTAAGGTTTTGTGGGATTGCATTTTCAATTTCGGATCGAGGAGGATTGGGGTGTGGTAGTGGAAACTCTTCGGTCGAAAAGATGCAATCATGGTGAGTGATGGGTTTTACGGACAAATGTCACAAAGAAGGGGGATAGACTACGAGGAAGCTAAAAAATGAGAAAAAAGCTTACTTGATAGGAATCAAGCAAGGAAACCTAAACGAGGTGGAAATCTAACTAGCTATTCTATTCCCACAAATGCCAAAACTTGATACCCGTACAACGCGCGCTCGGGGTCAAAGGAACTTCCTTCGTCGAAAGTTTTTCAACATCATAGGCAGTGAACCTAATCGTTGTAGTGTAGTATTAGGGTAAGCCTCGGGAATTGATATCGTTCTCTAGTCTTGGAATTACCCCGTGAAGCTCCGTGGTTCACAGCTCATATAAGTAAAGGTATAAGTGCAATAAAAAAAAAATGAATGAATGGAAAAATGGAAAAGTCAAAAGTATGAGTTAATAAAATTCCTTGATGTGGACCTCATTTTTACGACAATGGTTCTTGAGGGAAGGCGGATAACTAATTATCGACTTAGCTTTGTATCTTTATCGGAATAAAAGTTATCGAAACGAGAATTTGAAGAAATTCATTTCTCACAAAAATAAAAAATTCTAGAGGAAAATAGGAAAATGGGAACAAAAGGTAATTACACAAGTAACTTCCATGGGTAGTGTTAGCATCTAAAATCATATTTAACAATGATTTCGGTTTTACGCTTAGTTTGGGACTTGTGAAAAATCAAGGACGATGTATTCTATCCGTATGGTCACTTCACGCTGTGTTGTGTTTTCTACTCCGTGATCCTAACGTGTCGTTTGAAAAATGTTGGAGTTATTAATCGACATGAAAGTTCAACAAACCGTCATTCATAACCGAAATGTGCTTAACCGTAATATCTATACATGAGAATTAAAAGGTAAGCTGGGCGCTTTTAGAATTAAGGCTTTCTTAATCTCTTTGAGGAACCTGACTACTTCTTCTTCTAATTGGTTTGTCAGAACTGTTTTAAGTTTCTTACGGTTAGTCATTCACAAGTGGCTAGCTTGTGTGAGTAAACTTGACTGGTTTGGACATATCAATGGTTTAGTAGAAAGAGATTGAAATCCTTGGTTTTAGAAGCGTGAGTGATTATGCGTGAGACGACAATGGTCTCGTCTGGTATTTTTTGGTATGTGCTAAAACACATACCTTTCATTAGTAAATTCGACCCAATACAACCAAGAAAAAAGTCTTATTGCTAATATCAGTGGTTTTCTTGAGTTTGTGCTTGTGCAGGTACGGATATGAAAAAACACACAAAAAGGATCCAAATCGATGTAACCGAAAGCACGAGATCAAGAGAGTTTAAGCTGAGCCTAAGGTCGGGATTGTGCATTTTGGAAGATTTTATTCTAAAGATGATTTTTGAAGTTTCAGTAAGTGTGAAGAAATGTCAAGATTAGTCCTGTGACTCAAAAGATTTGGCAAAATTGATCCCTAAGTTTCAGAAATTGCGTGATCAAAGCCCTTGGTTAATTTGAGATTGACAAGTTTGATCCTTGAGAGATTGTCAGAATTACACCTTAGTCCCTTGGAAAGCGTGAAAATACACTTTTGGTCCCTTTAAGTTAACTTGGGTTTAAATTAAATCCTTAAGTCCAAAATCCCATTAAACCTCTCGGCCCAAAACATGATATACCCGGATCCAATCAAAGTCCATAACCAAATCCAATCCTACAACCCGGTTCAAGCCCAAACCACACCCTCCAATCTATATTAACCAGATATCCTAACCCTAAGTATTTTACCCGAAGTCAACTCATTTATTAACGGTCAAACTTAATATAAAAACTCTTTTTATTACCTTCTAAATCTCCCCCAAGCCGAACTGATGAACCCTAAATTACCCACTCACCAAATTGAATAAAATCACCACAATTAAGGGCATAAGTGTACTTTCCACACAACAATGACACATGGGAATGCCAGTCACCCATCCGCGGTGCTTAAGGCCACATGTCGTTCTCCCATTGGTGGAAAGGTCATCAATAGTGATCCAAGGGTTGTTATCAAGGAAGATGCGTGATTGGATCTAGTGGTGAAAACAGCTCTAAGAAGCACAAATGAGGATTTTCGAAGCTTCCCAAGACCTTGAGCTTAGCTATAAATAGGACCTCTATTCGTTCACAATGTATCTCATCTTTAATCTTTCATTTTTCTTCTCTCTAAGTTTTCGGAGTTTTAGTTAATTGTAATTTTCATTTAAATGTTTTAAGTCTTTTGTAATTCTATTTTGTACTCAAAATTTCTCATATTAATAGAATTTAGAATTTCATTTTCAAGTGTTTGTTTACGTTTTTATGATTTAAATCTACTTATCATCTTTGTTTAGTGCTTATTTCAGTTTTATAAATCTGTTTTAGTTTTTTCTTCATAAACTCAAAAATACAAAAAAAATCAAATAAAATCATTGAAAAATAAAAAATCATATTAGATCTATACTATGGATTGATCCATACTGATCTATTATTTCTATATGGTTCATATAAGGTTTTAGTAGCTTATTGTGAGCTTATTCTTCTTTTCAATCTCAAATCACAAAGATTCAACAACTCAGCTTGCTACAAGAGTCAAGTTTCGCTCGCCGGTGTTGATCTGGATTGGGATGATGCGATGTTGGAATTGGGTTAAAGGAGTCGAATTAAAGTAGGTTAGGGGTTTGTTAGGTTAGAGGTTTTATGTTTCATGATTGCAAGCCATAGTGGCTAGAGAAATTGAAGTGCTCAAATCTGCTTTTGTCATTAATCTGTTGTTGAATCTCGTTGTTTAGTTATATTAGTATTGATTGATCTGTGTTTAATGGTAGTTTAGTATAATCTAGTGGTAACTGCTTAGATCCTTACAAGAGTTATATAGTGTTTGGATTAAATATAGATCCGAGATAGAGGTTAGTTAATCAGATATAAGTAGTTGATTCATGCTTATTTAGGAGATTGATAGTTATTTAGGACTGAGTTTGTAGCATTTGTTCATCAAATAGTCAAAATATTCTAAATCAGCCCACTTGTTAATCTGTTGAAACTTTGAGGTAGCATTAGCTTGTTTTAGGTTCATATTTCATTGAAGTTTTTGTAACTTTTTTGAGCTTAAAATATCATATTCATTGCTAAATTGATCAAAATTCACTTAAGTCAAAATTATAAATCTCATCAAAAGTCAACAAGTGTCAAACAGATTTTCACCAAACTTTGAGGTTCTCTATGATTCAAATCTGAAGTTTCATTGTTTCAAACTTTGAAATTACATTTTCAATTGGTCTAGTTGTGATAACCGCTTTTAAATCTCGATAAAGTCATTTAAATCCCCAAATCACTGCTCAAATAAGCTCATTATACCGCTCACACCTCGAATGAACTGAGTGTGAAATGTAATTTGCAAATTTTGGCATTGGTCTCATTTCAAGTAGTTAGAGCTTGTATTTTGGTCAATTGTAGCTTGTCGTGGTCTTAAGGACCTAAGATAACTGCTTCACTTAGGGCTTATAAATAAGCTTGTGCACAAGTCAAACCTAGGGGTCTTTAGTGTTTAATAGAATAAGCAGTTGGCATAAATCTTTAGTTAGAGCTTGTGGCTTGTTAGGAGTAGGTATAATTAGCTTAAATTAGCTTATTCTAGTACACTTTAGCTTTAGTAACTGTTTGATAGCTTAAATCACTTTCTAGCTTATTTTCTAGTGCTTAATTGGAATCAGTTTGTGCATCGCCATATCTCACACATAACATTTCTCATTTTTCATAGATTTAGATTATCATTTTAGAATTTTCCCGAAATTTCATGATTTTTGGTCACTATTTAGTATTTTTCTTAATTTAAAATAGTTTTTAATCACTTTTAATTAGCTTTAATTGCAATTAATTGAGAAAAAGTTCCAAAAATAATTTTTTCAATTTTAACAATTTAAGAAAATATAAAAGCATAAAAGATTTTTCCTTATTTTTCTCCTTTTATTTGGTAATTTTTACAATTTAAATTAGATTAAAATAGTTTTAAATTAGTAGAAAATTAATCTGAAAAAAAAAAAAAATTAGTTTTAAAAAGTCTTTTGAGTTATTTTAGATTTTTAGAAAATAGTTTCATATTTTTTCTCTTTGATTTTATAATTTTTAGTATTTTAAATTAGTTTTAATAGTTAAAAAATTAGTTTTAATTTTAATAAAATCTTAAAATCCTAAAAAATAGTTTTAATTCATAAATAGTTTTCTAATATCATTTCTAGAGTAAAAGTAATTTTAGGCATTTTTAGGATATCATTTAGACGTAGTTGCATTTTAATTTCGTTTTATTAATTACGCTTTTAGTTTAATTCAAACTTAGGATTTCTCGTAGTTTAGATTTCCTTAATTACTTTCCCTATTCCCGTAGTTTAATAATCAAAATCAAACTAATCAAAACATCGAGCATTAAATTCCAAACCAAGAACGACGTTAAGCAATTCACACCTCGTTGGGAAACGATTCGGGTTGTCTAATCCGTATACACAATCACACACGGGATTTGATTTATTATTCTTTTTCCTAAAGGAATTTGAATCTATCTTCGTGATTATTTTGATATCGATATTGAGGTTTTATCCATACACATTACCCCTAAGCCTTCATTATCAAAGACTCGTTGTCCGAGTCGCTTTAAGTTTCTTACTTGTTAGTCATTCACAAGTGGCTAGCTTGTGTGAGCAAGCTTGACGTTGCTTGTTGACATTGACAAATCAATTTTGGCTCACGTCGGGGAGGTTGTGTCACGCAAAATACGTTTGAGGTTTGACGATTAGTGGCTCGAGATCCTTCATTCGTGAAGTTACTATTTTCTATAAAATAAAAAAGTAAAAAATATTTTTCTTTTTCTTTTGTATATATATATATATCGCATTAAAAATACAAAAAGATTTTCTCTTGTGTTTTTGCTAATAAATAGAATACATCAATTATATAACATTCTCAACGGAGGTGTTTGATGAGTGTGTAAATACTCATCATTTTTGGGTCAATTCAATCAAAACGCTAAAAATGCTCAAGTATCGTAAAATACTGAAAATATACCAAAATTGCATTTTATATGTTTCAGATGCAAAATGTTTAAAATCAGATGAAAAACGAACAAAGTTTGCATTATTGGCGTTTCAGCCCCCAACTTTCAAAAAAATGGCAAAACAAGTCCTCGATTTTCAAAATGGAAAATATTATTTTTGGCCCTTGGTTAATAAAGTTGTCATTTTTGGTCCTTATAATAATTTTTGAAAATGACACCTTGGTCCCAAAGTCCTAACTAGATTCAAACTTAATCCTAGTCAACTACCCAAACCCATTATACCTAAACCCTTAACACCCAAGCCCAATCCATTTATCCTTACCCGTCCAAACCATCCAATCAAAAACCCTAACCCGTCAAATGGTTAACACCACTCACCCCTACCTTTCCCCATCTCTGTCTTCCCTTCTCTTTTCCCTTCAATACACAAAAACACCCAACTCCCAAGAACCTGACACAAGTTGATAAAACATTTCATAGCTCCCTTTCACCCATACTTACCTCTTCCCCAAAAACCAAAAAAAAAAACATAAAGAACCCTTTTCAACCCACGCTTCCCTGACAAGCTACTCCCATCTCCTGCACTCGCACGCGTGCTCCTTTCCCCAAGGAGAGACAGAAAAGACTAAAGGACAGCGAAGTCAGAGAAGAGAGAAAGAGAAGACCCGTTTTAGAGTTTAGTATAAAAATAGCTTGTAATGCGCTTTTAGTAGTGGATAGTTTTAGTTAGTTGTGTAGTTTTAATTTAGTTTTTAGTTTTTAGTCTAGAAATCCAATGTTCCAGTCCCAATTTAAATTTAATTGTCATTTACATTGTTGTAATTTTTAAAATTTCAATGCACTTCACTGTTTTTTTAATTTTCAGTTTATACAGTTTTAATCTTTTTGAAATCTGTCTTCCTTGTTCTAAAAGTGTTTGTGTAATTGTCTAACTTATTTTGAGTTTCTATTAAGTACGCAAATCAGTTTTAGTTCTCTTAACAAAATTCTCAAATCATTAGCTTATTTGCCCAAAAGTGGAGTGTTTGGATTTGGATTGTTCTTGGGTCAAAGTTTACATTTTGACCCATTTTGATTTTAAGATCAGTGGTAAATTTCCTTGCAAGTTAATTGGTGAAAGTATTTTTTTTACAATTTAGATGTTAAATGGTTGATAGTAGTTTCAAGTAGTTATCTTTTTCATAACTGGATAGCAAGAGTAAAAGCTTCCTTCACCCTTTTATTCAGATTTAGATGGCTCGGTTAGATCTAAGATTAGGTAGTTGTTGCAACTGTAGTTGTTGCACTAGGTTAATATGTGTTAGCTTTGTTTTTCACCTTTGAGCTTATTAGGTAGCTTCTTGGCCCTCAAAACATGTCATTTCTTTTTATCTCAGGTACCCACCACTGAAAATTTCATTAAGCTTCTAGCAAGCTTGTATGCTTTTCCTTGACTACTATAGCAAAGCTAGTTAGCTTGGTGTACTTGAAGTCCCGATAAGCTCAGAGCTTATCTCTCTCTGTAGCTTATTCAAACTAAGCTAAAAATCACCCCATTGAGCCTGCTTGGGGGCTGTTGCAGCAACAGCAACAGCAGCTATGGAGCTTTTATTTTGTGCTTATTAGACATTTTATCTCAGCTTATTATTGCTTATGTAGGTTCATTAGATTAGACTAGACTAGATTAGATTAAGTTCAGCTCACATAGTGTTCATTACAGCTTTTACTTTGCTTAATTGTCCATCTCCTTTAGCTTTAGGATTCCCCTTAGATAATTTTATTGCCAACTGCTTATCCTCATATTTTTAGCTTTGTTTCTTTGTTTGTAGCTTATTCCAACTTAGGTTCACATGTTAGCTTATTCTTCTCTCTCTAAAACTGTTTTTTGTGCTTGATTGAGCTTATAAGTCGTAAGGGGTGTTGGGTTATTGTTTTTGCAAACGTGATTTTTGCCAAACTTTGTGGAATTTTCACGGATTTATTATAAGTCCATTTGAGCTCAAATTTGGGATACAAGATCTTTGGTTGGTTGTGAACATCATGGCCATTTTAGTTTATTTTTAGGAATTTTTCTAGCTAGCTTAATTAGTGCTTAAAGTAGGGCCTTAGAGGCCGTTTGGCATATAGTTATTAAAACTGTCACGAAGTTTTTTTTCTCACAAGCTTGTGCTTTTACTTCCCAATCAGTTGTATTAGCTCGTTTTAGGTTAGATTTAGGCTTTAGTAGCTTATGGTAGCTTATAGTTAGCTTTTAGCTTATTTCAAGTGCTTATTCAAACCGCTATTTGCCCAATTCAGCTTATTAGTAGGCTTATCTAATTTTTTATATTTTTCCCATGATTAGAATAATATTTTAGATTTTCCTGTAAAGTTTCATAATTTTTACTGTTCATTTGTTATTTTTCTTAATTTTAATTAGTTTAAATTAGTTTTTAATTAATAATAATTATTTAAAAAGTCTAAAAAATATATTTTCTGTTTTAAAATAACTTTTATAATATTTTAGATTTTTCTAAGTCATAATTTTATTTTTCTAGCTTTATTTCCTAATTTCTTGTATTTTAGGCTATTATTAAATAGTTAAAATTAGTTTTAATTAATAATAATTAGATAATTAGTTATAAAAATAATTTTCTTTTTCTATAAATTTTCTTTTATCATTAGGTTTGTAAAAATGTCATTTTCATATTTTTAGGACTTTATTTCTTAGATCTCATTTTTTTTTTGCATAAGCATTTAATTTTATTTTAAACGATGTTTTAAGTTTTAAACGTTCATCATTTTAAATATAGTGATAGCGTATTTAATAGTTTTATCTTTTTAATTTCTTTAATTTGCATTTAAGCCGCTTTAATTTGTTGGCTTTTTTTTAGTTATAATCATATTCAAATCTCCTTCCGTTCAAATTCTCGATCACTTTACGTTTGATAATCCATTGCATAGCCTGGGACATAACGACCGGGAAACCCTATACTCCTCGTGATCTTCATTGAGTTCGCGGCTTAGGCAGTTTTGCTTGTTACGGTCCGCCATTCACAAGTGGCGTGACTTGAGTGATTTAGCTTGACTGTTTGGCACGATCAAATTTTTACGCCAGCACGGGGAGTCAGGCTGATTATCTTCCGTTTAGCAGATTAGTGATTTGATATTCAATTGTTTATACCATCTCGTATGTGTTTATATTTTCTTTTAAAAAAAATCAAAACCCAAAAAGATTTTCATTCTTTGTTTTTTTCAAAATGTTTATCCAAAAATCCAAAAATATCCATCTTTACCCTCTCACATCTTTGATTCTTCATCTCCTACCCTCTCAAAACCTTTGATTCTTTTCTATGTCTTATCCTCACCCTCTTGGTTGTCAATGGTGTGGTGGTCCTTATAATGGTGGCAATTGCCCCGTGTGGCATGGTGGAGTCGGAAACGGTCCGCTCTATAACCGGATCCCTATTCCTACCATAACACAACCGATTTATTCCATCGCCTACCGTGACCGTGAGACTCGCAGCTTTTATCATGTGAAAATCGTGGTGGTTCACATTCCAGCTTCGATTGTCAATCAGAAACACGCTTGTCTATAAGGTGTTCCCGATAACAATTATGACTACAACACATATGACTCCACCACATCAGCTTTATCATAGAGTATTGTGGAGGTCCTCACTTTAGCTCTGATTGTCAAACAAGGAATCCATTTTGTAAATACCATTTACTTTTCGTATCATGACCAACCTCTACAAGCACCAAATGAATCGTGCACCACCTCTACTGATCCACTTCCTCAAAATCTTCTCCTTGATCTTTTGGATTTAGTGAAAGGTTTGAAGGAAAGTAACCATTCCCAAGATAATCCAAAATCCATGGAAGAATTGTTAGTGAAGAGCGGTCGCTAAAATAAATTCCCAAATTGCCTTTGAAAAATCTATTAGGGAATCAATTGCAAAAGAAAAGCAAATGTGATCTAGCTCTCGATTCGTTCATTCGATGACGATGATGATGAAGATATCCTTGATATCCTACAATTTTATAATGGTTCATCAAGTTCATCAGTTGAAACTCATTCCATGAAAATTCAGGGAGAAATGACTATGATGGAATTACTAGCATAAGAACAAATGGAAAGTATAAAACATATGTATGCTAGTCCTTCTAAACTCCCTCAAATTGTTATCACACCGATATTCCCACTCACTCTCTAAACATGGGGGATGAGCTTCTGACACTGTTCTAAAAGGAATCGGACGAATTTATAAAGTCGGTGTTGAGACCTTGTCCCAATCCAGAGAGTCACGGGAACTTTTGATCAAATGTGTGATTCTTCTTTCCCTCTTGAGTGTTCAAATGATCATTTTGAAACTTTCTCCGATTTTAGCGAAGATTGTGCTTCCTATGGAAACATCGAGTATGTTGAGGCATCACTTCCACAATACTGATGTCGATCCCTTCTTGAGGAGTTCTCCGGTGAACTCACTCACATCAACCCACTCTTTGATTTCGAAGCCAATCGGGAGACCTAAAGTCTCATTGATTATGATCGCTCACTCACTTACCCTAACAGTTCAATAGAGAATGTTGATCACTTTGTTCTCAAATATTCAAAGCTACTTTCACCAATCCTCTATTTGAATTCAACTCGATTCACTTCAATTTATGAGAATCCACTCTTTGATACTCGTGACTGAGGATAGTGATGAGTCCACAATGGAACAAGAGTTCACAATTTCACTTCATGTGAATGATTCTCTTCATAAAGAGTTCTCGGTGAACTCTCTCATGACATATCCGAACATGATCATTTCTATTTTGATCTTGAGGATGATATTAGCCCGGAGGAAGGTGTACTCTATTGTATGAGTTTGCTTATTGATGATACTACCTTCACCCTTCCCGGATATGTCTACATTTGAGGATGAGGAATGGATCACGATTGTTATCAAAATCTTTCTTCCTTTCCTCAAATTTCTTGTGATTTCTCTCCATCTTCACTCCTTCGAGTGAGGACACTATCTTTGACCCGAATTTTCATTTATCATTTGTAGCCGTCACTGTGATATATCTCATCGGTTTGGAACTTTCACGTGCTTCAAATGTTTGTCCAAACATCTTGAATGAAAGTCCGATGGAGATTGTCTATTCCACTTACTTCCCCATGAACCATTAATGCGGGTCGAAGTCAAGCTAGCGACTGAATCAAAAACACACACACCATATGGGTTTTCACCCATATTTCGACTTTCTTCTATTTCTACCACCCTAGTGTGGGGAGTTGCCCACATGTTTTGTATATATATAAAGTTTTCAAAAAAATGGCCGTAGTATTTCCCTTTTACGTTCTTTGTTTCAGCATAACAGCCGGTACTTTGAATATTGAGGGCAATATTCATTTCTAAGTGTGGGGGAATTCTCAATTTAATTTTATCATATAATTATACCACCCCGCTGGCCAAAATTTTTTTGGGAGTAAGTGTTTTGCACTTACTCAATTGGTTATCAGTCCGCCTTGTCTAATAGACAAAAGGATTGGCTAATCCAGGAGCAAACGGCTCTTGGTAAAGATATCTCAAATCCGTTGACGGCTTGCAATTTGCCCAAAATTGTATGGTATTCAGCCCACCATATCCTAAAAAGTGAAGAGTTGGCTAGCCCGCAAGTTTATGGCTTGTGGTAAAGGCAAAGGAAAATCCATAGTTGGTAATCAGCTCACCAAAGATAATGTTGATAATTTATCTAAGAGTTGGCTAGTCCGTATAAACGGCCTCGTAAAGACAAATCAAACCGCTGGAAGTCGGTGGTTTGCTCAAAAATCATATGGTTATCGGTGTACCATGGTTCTTACTTGAACTAAAACATTTGGCTACTCCAAAAGTAATGGCTTTTGGTAAAGAGTTTCAAATCCATTATGTTTTTCTCAAAAGATTGCTAGGACTAGCAATAGTTTAGTGTGGGGGATTGATGAGTGTGTAAATACTCATCATTTTTGTCAATTCAACCGCAAAACGCTTTAAAAATGCTCAAGAATGCGTCAAAATATGAAAATATCTCAAAATTGCATTTTATATGTTTCAGATGCAAAATGTTTAAAATCGATGAAAACGAACAAAGTTTGCATTATTGGCGCCAGTCCCAACTTTCAAAAAATGGCAAAACAAGTCCCCGGGATTTTCAAAAATGGAAAATATTATTTTTGGCCCTTGGTTAATAAAGTTGTCATTTTTGGTCCTTATAATAATTTTTGGAAAATGACACCTTTGGTCCTTAAAGTCCTAACTAGATTCAAACTTAATCCTAGTCAACTACCCAAACCCATTATACCTTAAACCCTTTAACACCCAAGCCCAATCCATTTATCCTTACCCGGTCCAAACCCATCCAATCAAAAACCCTAACCCGTCAAATGGTTAACACCACTCACCCCTACCTTTCCCCATCTCTGTCTTCCCTTCTCTTTTTCCCGCCCAATACACAAAAACACCCAACTCCCAAGAACCTGACACAAGTTGATAAAACATTTCATAGCTCCCTTTCACCCATACTTACCTCTTCCCCAAAAACCAAAAAAAAAAACATAAAGAACCCTTTTCAACCCACGCTTCCCTGACAAGCTACTCCCATCTCTCCTCGCATCAAGCGCCGCAGTTCTTTCTCCCCAGGAGTACGTAAAAGACTAAAGGACAGCGAAGTCAGAGAAGAGAGAAAGAGAAGACCCGTTTTAGAGTTTAGTATAAAAATAGCTTGTAATGCAGTTTAGTAGTGGATAGTTTTAGTTAGTTGTGTAGTTTTAATTTAGTTTTTAGTTTTTAGTCTAGAAATCCAATGTTCCAGTCCCAATTTAAATTTAATTGTCATTTACATTGTTGTAATTTTTAAAATTTCAATGCACTTCAATTTCTGTTTTTTTTAATTTTCAGTTTATACAGTTTTAATCTTTTTGAAATCTGTCTTCCTTGTTCTAAAAGTGTTTGTGTAATTGTCTAACTTATTTTGAGTTTCTATTAAGTAGCGCAAATTCAGTTTTTAAGTTCTCTTAACAAAAATTCTGAAATCATTAAGCTTATTTGCCCCAAAGTGGAGTGTTTGGATTTGGATTGTTCTTGGGTCAAAGTTTACATTTTGACCCATTTTGATTTTAAGATCAGTGGTAAATTTCCTTGCAAGTTAATTGGTGAAAGTATTTTTTTTACAATTTAGATGTTAAATGGCTTGATAGTAGTTTCGTTAGTTATCTTTTCATAACTGTGACTGCAAGAGTAAAACAGCCTTCACCCTTTTTTAGCTCAGATTTAGATGGCTCGAAGTTAGATCTAAGATTAGGTAGTTGTTGCAATCAGTAGTTAGTTGCACTAGGTTAATATGTGTTAGCTTGTTTTTCACCTTTTGAGCTTATTAGGTAGCTTCTTTTTGGCCCTCAAAACATGTCATTTCTTTTTTTTTATCTGTGCAGTCCACCACTGAGCAGCCTAATTAAGCTTCTAGCAAGCTTGTATAAGCTTTTCCTTGGACTACTATAGGGGCAAAAGCTAGTTAGCTTGGTGTACTTGAAGTCCCGATAAGCTCAGGAGCTTATCTCTCCTGTAGCTTATTCAAACTAAGCTAAAAATCACCCCATTGAGCCTGCTTGGGGGCTGTTGCAGCAACAGCAACAGCAGCTATGGAGCTTTTATTTTGTGCTTATTAGACATTTTATCTCAGCTTATTATTGCTTATGTAGGTTCATTAGATTAGACTAGACTAGATTAGATTAAGTTCAGCTCACATAGTGTTCATTACA
The DNA here is from genome assembly GCA_910596185.1 of Chrysanthemum makinoi. Taxonomy (NCBI): domain Eukaryota; kingdom Viridiplantae; phylum Streptophyta; class Magnoliopsida; order Asterales; family Asteraceae; genus Chrysanthemum; species Chrysanthemum makinoi. The sequence goes on along the minus strand of OU343219.1, from coordinate 103,715,843 downwards.
GCTTTTACTTTGCTTAATTGTCCATCTCCTTTAGCTTTAGGATTCCCCTTAGATAATTTTATTGCCAACTGCTTATCCTCATATTTTTAGCTTTGTTTCTTTGTTTGTAGCTTATTCCAACTTAGGTTCACATGTTAGCTTATTCTTCTCTCTCTAAAACTGTTTTTTGTGCTTGATTGAGCTTATAAGCTGTTAAGGGGTGTTGGGTTATTGTTTTTGCAAACGTGATTTTTGCCAAACTTTGTGGAATTTTCACGGATTTATTATAAGTCCATTTGAGCTCAAATTTGGGATACAAGATCTTTGGTTGGTTGTGAACATCATGGCCATTTTAGTTTATTTTTAGGAATTTTTCTAGCTAGCTTAATTAGTGCTTAAAGTAGGGCCTTAGAGGCCGTTTGGCATATAGTTATTAAAATCTGGTCGCGAGTTTTTTTTTCTGTAGCTTGTGCTTTTTACTTCCCAATCAGTTGCATTAGCTCGTTTTAGGTTAGATTTAGGCTTTAGTAGCTTATGGTAGCTTATAGTTAGCTTTTAGCTTATTTCAAGTGCTTATTCAAACTGCTTATTTGCCCAATTCAGCTTATTAGTAGGCTTATCTAACTTTTTATATTTTTCCCATGATTAGAATAATATTTTAGATTTTCCTGTAAAGTTTCATAATTTTTACTGTTCATTTGTTATTTTTCTTAATTTTAATTAGTTTAAATTAGTTTTTAATTAATAATAATTATTTAAAAAGTCTAAAAAATATATTTTCTGTTTTAAAATAACTTTTATAATATTTTAGATTTTTCTAAGTCATAATTTTATTTTTCTAGCTTTATTTCCTAATTTCTTGTATTTTAGGCTATTATTAAATAGTTAAAATTAGTTTTTAATTAATAATAATTAGATAATTAGTTATAAAAATAATTTTCTTTTTCTATAAATTTTCTTTTATCATTAGGTTTGTAAAAATGTCATTTTCATATTTTTAGGACTTTTATTTCTTAGATCTCATTTTTTTTTTTGTACGTTTACGTAATTTTATTTTAAACGTATGTTTTAAGTTTTAAACGTTCATCATTTTAAATATAGTGATAGCGTTTATTTAATAGTTTTTATCTTTTTAATTTCCTTTAATTTGCATTTAAGCCGTTTTAATTTGTTGGCTTTTTCTGTAGTTATAATCATATTCAAATCTCCTTTTCCGTTCAAATTCCTCGATCACTTTACGTTTGATAATCCATTGCATAGCTCGCTGGGACATAACGACCCGGGGAAACCCTATACTCCTCAGATCTTCATTGAGTTCGTGCTTAGGCAGTTTTAAGCTTGTTACGGTCTGCCATTCACAAGTGGCAGACTTGAGTGATTTAGCTTGACTGTTTGGCACGCATCAGTGTTATCATTATAAGTTCCCGAACCAAAGATCAAAAACTTGCCTTTGTGTCGCTTGTGAATTGATTTACTTCTATCGGATAAACAAACCGTGGTGGTGGTATAAGGACGCCCGACATTAAATTGCGGCCGTGTAAGAAGCGGGTTTTTAATAAGCTTCGCGACCTAAATAAGCTTCTCCGCCGCTTGTGCGTTTGTCTTGTAGTGATTTATTCACTGGGATTATTGGTTAAGTTCACTGTGTTTTCGAATATCGGTTTCTTTTAATTGCCTTGGTTTTTAAGTGCATGCGCACTCGATCTCGATCTAGACGACTTCGATAAGGAATCGAACGCACTGAGTTACGTAATATGGCTCGCCTCCCAACGGACCACCAAACCCCGGTCCTAATCCTCCTCCTGATAATCAAAATGTAGCTCCCGATCTCCGAACGATGGAGGAGTTATGTCAACCTACAATGTACCGAGGAGGGGAGGACCAATTGCACCGACTAATTTTCAAGCTACCGATTTTAGCTTGAAACACCATATGATAGAACAAGTAAAAAAAGGTTGTCAATTCCATGGTTTACCAGATGAAGATGCAAACAAACATCTTGATAAATTTTTGACCGTCACCGTCAGAGTATGAAAGAATGGGGTCTCCGATGACGCCTTCGCCCGTATCTTTCCCATACTCTTTGACTCATCATGCCATCGTCTTGGTTTGATCGAATCGAAGAATTCGATTCATACCTTCGAGGAAATGGTTTCAAGTTTCGGCAAAGTACTTTCCACCGTCGATGGTGACGAAATTGAGGAACGATATCGTAATTCCGGCAATATCCTCGGACGAATCTTTGTTTGAAGCTTGGGAACGATATAAGCTTGCGATTGATCGATGTCCAAATCATAACATGTTGCTTGTCACTCAAATTGATACGTTTTATAATGGTTTAACGTTGAGACACCGTGAAACGATTAATGCTGCTGCCGGTGGAACTTTCATGAAAAGACGTCCCGAGGAATGTTACGATCTTATTGAGAACATGACCGATCATTATAACTATTGGGATTCTACCGCCGAAAGGGGTGCATCATCTTGATCAAATACGACTTCTTCTCTCGAAATAGCCGCCATGAACAAAAAGATCGATGATATCTTACGGATTACTGGATGAATAATCAGAATCGAACCAACAAGTGAAAGCAAAGACACCGATTTGTGAGACTTGTGGAGGTCCACATTCTTATTCCGAGTGCCCAAATTGGCCGGTGGTTACGCATTACGAGAATGTTTATGCTACTACGGGAAACTACAATCAACCGCAAGGAGATCGAAATCTTCTTAGCTACCGCTCAAACAATTATCTCGGACCTCCCGGTTTCAACCAACCTCAACAACAAAACCGAATCAAAACGTTTCAATGGTAATCATCATGTTAATCGAACCGTAGGAGCTAATTTTAATCAGGGAAATCAACACTACCAAGCTCCTCCACCTCAAGTTTACCAACAACCACCTCCTCCTCAACAATCTTATCAAGCACCTCTCAAGCCTTTGAACAACGATTTTCTAACTTAATGAAGAACTCGATTACACCATTAAATGTTTGCAAAATCAAATTAACGGCATGAGGACGGACTTCAAAAAGGAGATGGAAGCTACAAGCAACAAACAGATGTCTGAAATAAAGAATATGATGGCTAGTTTTCTTTCAACGGTCAACTGCCACATCTTATTCTCAACTCTCGGGTTCCGGTTCTCTTCCGAGCAATACGATTCCAAACCCGAGAGGTGACATGAAAGCAATCACTACCCGAAGTGGTGTTGCTTACGATGGACCTACGGTTCCTACCACTAATTCTTCTTCTTCCTCTCGTGTGGTAGACCGTGAGACCGGGGTGACAAAGGACCCGGTGCTTCCTACTGATAAGGGGAATACTGAGAATGTCCAACCCACGGTTGTCCAAAATTCTAAGCCCGAAGATGCTCCCGTTAATGTGAAGAAAGCTAATCCAAAACCGTCTATCCCATATCCGTCTCGTCTTAAAGATCAAACTCTTCGTGAGAAGTCGAATCATCAAATGGAAACGTTCTTCCAAATCTTCAAAGACTTGAATGTGGAAATCAGTTTTGCGGATGCTCTTCTTTTAATGCCCAAACTTGCTTCTACGATTAAGGGATTGCTTACAAACAAGGAGAAACTATATGAGCTTGCTACGACATCTCTGAATGAGAATTGTTCGGCGGTTATCCTCAAGAAACTTACCGTAAAATTAGGTGACCCCGGCAAATTCCTCATTTCGTGTGATTTTCAAGGAATTGTTCAATGCTCCGCCTTGGCCGATCTTGGCGCGAGTATTAATTTGATGCCAAACTCAATCTACGAAAAGCTTTCGTTACCCCCACTTACCCCAACGTGTATGACTCTTGAGCTAGCCGATCGTACTACTACGAAACCAAAGGGTATAGCTGAGGATGTCTTTGTTAAAGTGGGGAGTTCGATTTTCCCGCTGATTTTGTTGTAGTCGATTTTGATGCCGATCCTCGAGTACCCTTAATTCTCGGAAGAAGTTTTTTAAGGACGGGCCATGCGTTGATTGATGTCTATAAAGGAGAGATTACGTTACGAGTTAATCAAGAAGCCGTCACATTCAACATTAATCAAACGATGAGGTACTCCTCAAATTTCGACGATGCTTCCATCAATCGAATCGACGTTATTGATGTTTCGTGTGAGGAGTACGCTCAAGAAGTTCTCGGTTTTGCTCACAATTCTACTGATTCACATTTTGAACCATCTTCTGAGCCTATAATTGCTCTTAATTTTCCCCTCTTTACTCCGTTTGAGGAAGGTGACTTCCTTTTGGAAGAGATCGATGAGTTTCTTGCTACTGACGAATCGATTCCACCGGGAATTGATGATGGTGTTTATGATTCGGAGGGAGATATCCTTTATCTTGAACAATTGCTAAATGAAGATCCATTACCGTCACTCCTCCTCAAAGAGATTACGACTGAAGAAATCAAAGAAGTACAAACGTCTAACGGAAAACCTTCGGAGCCCGAGCTCAAGGATTTACCTCCTCATCTTGAATACGCTTTCTTGAAAAACCGAACAAATTTCCCGTCATCATTGCTAAAAACTTAAAAGATGAGGAGAAAACCGCACTTTTGGATATTCTTCGAAAACATAAGAGTGCCATCGCTTGGCAAATTTCTGATATCAAGGGAATAAACCCTCGTTTTTGTACTCACAAGATCTTAATGGAAGATGATTGTAAACCCGTTATTCAACAACAACGTAGGGTTAATCCAAAAATTCATGACGTTATCAAAAAGGAAGTTCTAAAACTCCTCGACGCCGGAATCATTTACCCAATCTCCGATAGCTCATGGGTTAGCCCTATCCATTGTGTCCCCAAGAAAGGTGGAATGACCGTCATTGCCAATGAATATAATGAATTGATTTCCACACGCCTCGTCACCGGATGGAGGGTGTGTATTGACTACCGGAAGTTGAATGATGCTACAAGGAAGGATCATTTCCCACTACCTTTTATGGATCAGATGCTCGAACGTTTAGCGGGGAATGAGTTCTATTGCTTTCTCGATGGTTTTTCCGGTTACTTTCAAATTCCAATTGATCCGCAGGATCAAGAGAAAACGACTTTCACGTGCCCTTATGGAACGTTTGCTTACCGACGAATGCCATTTGGTCTATGCAATGCTCCAGGAACGTTTCAAAGGTGCATGATGGCTATTTTTCATGACATGATCGAAAATTCTATGGAAGTTTTTATGGACGATTTCTCAGTTTATGGAGATTCTTTCACTTCTTGCCTCTCTCATCTAGACCACATGCTTAAAAGGTGTGAAGACACCAATTTGGTCTTGAATTGGGAGAAGTGCCATTTCATGGTTCGAGAGGGCATTGTCCTCGGCCATAAGATTTCAAAATCTGGGATTGAGGTCGACCGAGCTAAAGTCGACGTTATAGCTAAACTCCCTCATCCCACTACCGTCAAAGGTAATCGGAGTTTTTTAGGTCATGCCGGTTTCTATCGCCGTTTCATCCAAGATTTATCTAAGATAGCCCGCCTCGACCCATCTCCTTGAAAATGATGCTCCGTTTATCTTCACCAACGAATGCATTGAAGCATTTAATTTTCTCAAAAGAAATTAACGAGGCACCGATCTTAGTTGCCCCGGATTTGCCCTTTGAGCTCATGTGTGATGCAAGTGATTACGCAATTGGGGCGGTCTTGGGGCAACGTAAGTCGAAACATTTTCAACCCATCCACTATGCGAGTAAGACATTGTCTGAGGCCCAACACAATTACACGACTAATGAAAAGGAATTATTGGCCGTTGTTTATGCTTTTGAGAAATTCCGACCCTACCTTGTCTTATCGAAGACCATAGTGTATACCGACCATTTGCCTCTAAAGTATCTTTTGTAAAAGCAAGATGCTAAGCCACGATTACTTCGGTGGGTTCTCCTCCTTCAAGAGTTTGATGTTACTATTCTTGACAAAAAGGAGCAGAGAACTTGGCTGCCGATCACCTTTCTAGACTTGAGAATCCCCATCAAAGTGTGCTCGAGAAAAAGGAGATTACGGAAACATTTCCTCTTGAGACACTTGGGATGGTTGCTAAGAAAGACCCGAACACCCCATGGTTTGCCGACTTTGCAAATTACCATGCGGGCAATTTCATCGTGAAAGGGATGTCGTCCCAACAGAAGAAAAAGTTTTTCAAAGATGTTAAGCATTATTTCTGGGACGATCCCTACTTGTTTAAGATTTGTGCGGATCAAGTAATCCGGCGGTGTGTTCATGGCCAAGAGGCTCTTGATATTCTTAATGCTTGCCATAACGGACCTACTGGTGGACATCATGGTGCAAGCTACACCGCTAAGAAGGTTTTTGATTCCGGATTCTATTGGCCTACCATATATCGAGATGCTTATGATTTAGTCAAATCTTGTGATTCTTGCCAACGTCAAGGGAAAATTTCACAGAAGGATGAAATGCCACAAAATGCTATTCAAGTCTGTGAGATTTTTGACGTGTGGGGCATCGATTTTATGGGACCATTTCCGTCATCTAGGGGTAATAAGTATATCCTCGTGGCCGTCGACTACTTGTCCAAATGGGTTGAAGCAAAGGCGCTCCCCACCAATGATGCCCGAGTGGTCGTTAAGTTCTTGAAGAATTTGTTTTCCCGATTCGGAGCACCTCGTGCTATCATCAGTGATCGCGGTACCCATTTCTGTAATGAACAATTGGCTAAAGTTATGGCTAAATATGGAGTTACCCATCGTCTTTCTACCGCGTATCACCCGCAAACGAGTGGACAAGTTGAGGTCTCGAATCGTGGTTTAAAAAGGATTTTAGAAAGAACCGTAGGAGAAAATCGAGCTTCATGGGCCGATAAGTTAGATGATGCATTATGGGCTTTCACGCACCGCACAAGACACCCATCGGGTGCACCCCATTTAAGTTGGTATATGGAAAAGCTTGTCACTTGCCCATCGAGCTCGAACATAAGGCATTCTGGGCCTTGAAACATGCTAATTTCGATCTTAAGACCGCGGTGATCACGAAAAGTTCAATTGAATGAATTAAACGAGCTTAAGGATCAGGCCTACGAGAATTCTTTGATTTTCAAAGAGAAGACTAAGAGGATTCATGATGCTAAAATCAAAAACCGCGTTTTAACGTTGGTGATCAAGTTCTCCTTTTTAACTCTCTATTGAAGATATTCTCGGGAAAACTTAAAACCCGTTGGTCCGGACCATTCACCATCGCTCAAGTTTTCCCGTATGGAACGGTGGAGCTTTCTCAGCCCGATGGCCCAAATTTCAAGGTGAATGGTCATCGTGTGAAACATTATTTCGGAGGGGACATTCCATCTATGGTTGTCTCGGATTTCCAAACTTTCCCTAAGGACAACTGAATTCGGGGATCGAGTCAAGCTAGCGACTTGGTAACCAAAAACAGTAGCGCTTCGTGGGAGGCACCCCATGCTTATCCTTCTCTTCTTTCTATTATCTAATAAGTGACGCGAAGGGGTCTGCCTCTTCGATTTCTCGTGTTTGGTTGTTTGTGATGTTGTGTTTAGCATGTTCCCGATATGAAGACTCTCGTGCTCGAAGTTTGTCATTTTCTCTACTCGAGTTTCATGATCGATGCTAATGGAAAACCGATATCCTAATCTTATCGACTAACGTTTATCTTCTAGCATACTTAATAAACGGATTTTAGATTTTCGTGATACCCTTGCTTTAAACATTGAGGAAAATGTTTCGTTCTAGTCTGGGGTAGGGTAATCTTCGATTTGATTTGACCGCACTTGCTTTTTTTTTGTCGTGTACTCTTGCAACCCCGTTTTTCCTTAGAAAATGAAAAATTGTGCAAAAATGAGCAAAATTTAAAAATTTTTCAAGCTTTTGTTAAGTCTTTTTGATTGAAAAGTTTGCTAGTCTCTTAGATAAGAAGCTATGAAAAGCGAATTCTAGCTCACAAGGCCAAGATTTTGCAAGTTTCTCTGAGTGACTTTAAATATGCATGACTTGATTTCATTAGACGAAGCATTTGCTAAGTTAATATATGTTTTGACACCTTGTTGACTTTCCGCTGGTGAGAGTAGGAATAGAATTCTGACTTGACCGGGCGTGTTGAGCCCTAGCTTGTTCCCTTAACCATAGATAATCTAAAATTATCGGCTAAGCATCTGCGGATCTCATTATTTGGGATTTTAAATTTGCAGAGATCGAGAAATGATAGAGTTACTTATGAGTTTAGATGCTAAGCGTGGAGTAGTTGGTTCTCTTTAGAGCCCATCGAAGGTACTTATGGCTTTTGTTCCCACAAAATTGTTTCACCCCATATCTGTCTAAATAATTAGAGATGTCGAGTTTTTGGCGATAGTTAGTTCTTTATCTTCTTAAAAGAATCTTTGTTTTAAAAATTGGGTACACATCAAGGATCCGTAATAAATAATCGAGTAATGAGTAATAAGTGATATGTGATAATGTAATAAGTAAAGTTGTGAGCTGCGGTGTCGAGATCGGACCCTTGGATCTTTAGCCGGGATTGAGTGAGGTCTTAGCCTAGCCAGCCGGGATCCTCATTTCATGAAGCCTATAGTCTTGGAATTACCCCGTGAAGCTCCGTGGTTCACAGCTCATATAAGTAAAGGTATAAGTGCAATAAAAAAAAAAATGAATGAATGGAAAAATGGAAAAGTCAAAAGTATGAGTTAATAAAATTCCTTGATGTGGACCTCATTTTTACGACAATGGTTCTTGAGGGAAGGCGGATAACTAATTATCGACTTAGCTTTGTATCTTTATCGGAATAAAAGTTATCGAAACGAGAATTTGAAGAAATTCATTTCTCACGAAAATAACAAATTCTAGAGGAAAATAGGAAAATGGGAACAAAAGGTAATTACACAAGTAACTTCCATGGGTAGTGTTAGCATCTAAAATCATATTTAACAATGATTTCGGTTTTATGCTTAGTTTGGGACTTGTGAAAAATCAGGGACGATGTATTCTATCCGTATGGTCACTTCACGCTGTGTTGTGTTTTCTACTCCGTGATCCTAACGTGTCGTTTGAAAAATGTTGGAGTTATTAATCGACATGAAAGTTCAACAAACCGTCATTCATAACCGGAATGTGCTTAACCGTAATATCTACATGAGAATTAAAAGGTAAGCGGGGCGTTTTTAGAATTAAGGCTTTCTTAATCTCTTTTGAGGAACCTTGACTACTTCTTCTCTAATTGGTTTGTCTGAACTGTTTTAAGTTTCTTACGGTTAGTCATTCACAAGTGGCTAGCTTGTGTGAGTAAACTTGACGGTTTGGACATATCAATGGTTTAGTAGAAAGAGATTGAAATCCTTGGTTTTAGAAGCGTGAGTTGATTGCATTGCGTGAGGACACGACAATGGTCTCGTCTGGGGTATTTTGGTATGTGCTAAAACACATACCTTTTCATTAGTAAATCTGACCCAATACAACCAAGAAAAAGCCGTTTATTGCTAATATCTGTGGTTTTCTTGAGTTTGTGCTTGTGCAGGTACGGATATGTAAAAACACACAAAAAGGATCCAAATCAGATGTAAATCCGAGCACGAGAGATCAAGAGAGTTTAAGCTGAGCCGGAAGGTCGGGATTGTGCATTTTGGAAGATTTTATTCTCTAAAGATGATTTTTGAAGTTTCAGTCAAGTGTGAAGAAATGTCAAGATTAGTCCCTGCACTTTCAGTATTTGGCAAAATTGATCCCTGAAGTTTCAGAAATTGCAGAATCAGCCCTTGGTTAATTTGAGATTGACAAGTTTGATCCTTGAGAGAGATTGTCAGAATTACACCTTTAGTCCCTTGGAAAGCAGAAAATACACTTTTGGTCCCTTTAAGTTAACTTGGGTTTAAATTAAATCCTTAAGTCCAAAATCCCATTAAACCTCTCGGCCCAAAACATGATATACCCGGATCCAGTCCAAAGTCCATAACCAAATCCAATCCTACAACCCGGTTCAAGCCCAAACCACACCCGCCCAATCTATATTAACCCGTATATCCTAACCCGGTTATTTTTACCCGAGTCAACTCATTTATTACCGGTCAAACTTAATATAAAAACTCTTTTTATTACCTCGCGCCTAAATCTCCCCCAAAGCTAGAATCCGATGAACCCTAAATTACCCACTCAGTCAAATTGAATAAAATCACCACAATTAAGGGCATAAGTGTACTTTCCCCTGACATCCACTGACACATGGGAATGCCAGGTCACCCATCCGTGTGCTTAAGGCCACATGCTGTTCTCCCATTGGTGGAAACATGTCATCAATAGTGATCCAAGGGTTGTTATCAAGTGAATATGCGTGGGATTGGATCTAATGGTGAAAACGAGCTCAGAAGAAGCACAAATGAGGATTTCCAGAAGCTTCCCAAGACCTTGAGCTTAGCTATAAATAGGACCTCTATTCGTTCACAATGTATCTCATCTTTAATCTTTCATTTTTCTTCTCTCTAAGTTTTCAGTAGTTTTAGTTAATTGTAATTTTCATTTAAATGTTTTAAGTCTTTTGTAATTCTATTTTGTACTCAAAATTTCTCATATTAATAGAATTTAGAATTTCATTTTCAAGTGTTTGTTTACGTTTTGATGATTTAAATCTACTTATCATCTTTGTTTAGTGCTTATTTCAGTTTTATAAATCTGTTTTTAGCTTCTTTCTTCATAAACTCAAAAATACAAAAAAATCAAATAAAATCATTGAAAAATAAAAAATCATATTAGATCTATACTATGGATTGATCCATACTAATCTATTGTTTCTATATGGTTCATATAAGGTTTTAGTAGCTTATTGTGAGCTTATTCTTCTTTTCAATCTCAAATCACAAAAAATTCAGCCAACTGCAGTTGCTACAGTAGCTGTTTCTGTTCTGCTGGTGTTGGATCTGGATTGGGATGATGCAGATGTTGGAATTGGGTTAAAGTTGAGCTGGAATTAAAGTAGGTTAGGGGTTTGTTAGGTTAGAGGTTCTATGTTTCATGATTGCAAGCCATAGTGGCTAGGAGAATTGTAAGTGCTCAAATCTGTTTTGTTCATTGAATCTGTTGTTGAATCTGTTGTTTAGTTATAATTAGTATTGATTGATCTGTGTTTAATGGTAGTTTAGTATAATCTAGTGGTAATCTGTTTTTAGATCTCATATCAGTAGTTATATAGTGTTTGGATTAGCTGATAGATCTGAGATAGAGGTTAGTTAATCAGATATAAGTAGTTGATTCATGCTTATTTAGGAGATTGATAGTTATTTAGGACTGATTTTGTAGCATTTGTTCATCAAATAGTCAAAATATTCTAAATCAGTTCCAATTTGTTAATCTGTTGAAACTTTGAGGTAGCATTAGCTTGTTTTAGGTTCATATTTCATTAGAGAAGCTTTTTGTAACTTTGTTTGAGCTTAAAATATCATATTCAGTTTGCTAAATTGGATCAAAATTCACTTAAGTCAAAATTATAAATCTGTCATCAAAAGTCAACAAGTGTCAAAACAGATTTTCACCAAACTTTGAGGTTCTCTCTATGATTCAAATCTGAGTTTCAGTGTTTCAAACTTTGGAAATTACATTTTCAATTGGTCTAGTTGCGATAACTGCTTTTTGTTAAATCTGATAAAGTCATTTAAATCCCCAAATCAGCTGCTCAAATAAGCTCATTGTGCCCTGTTCACACTCAGAATGAACTGAGTGTGAAACAGGTAATTTGCAGCTTTGGCATTGGTCTCATTTCAAGTAGTTAGAGCTTGTATTTTGGTCTAATTGTAGCTTGTCAGGTGGTCTTAAGGACTGCATAACTGCTTTTCACTTAGGGCTTATAAATAAGCTTGTGCACAAGCTCAAACCTAGGGGGGTCTTTAGCTGTTTAATAGAATAAGCAGTTGGCATAAATCTTTAGTTAGAGCTTGTGGCTTGTTAGGAGTAGGTATAATTAGCTGCAATTAGCTTATTCTAGTACACTTTAGCTTTAGTAACTGTTTGATAGCTTAAATCACTTTCTAGCTTATTTTCTAGTGCTTAATTGGAATCAGTTTGTGCATCAGCTTTCATATCTCACACATAAGCTGCTGATTTCTCATTTTTCATAGATTTAGATTATCATTTTAGAATTTTCCTGAAATTTTCATGATTTTTGGTCACTATTTAGTATTTTTCTTAATTAAAAATAGTTTTTAAGCACTTTTAATTAGCTTTAATTGCAAATAATTGATAAAAAGTTCCAAAAAATAATTTTTCAATTTTAACAATTTAAGAAAAATATAAAAAGCATAAAAAAGATTTTTCCTTATTTTTCTCCTTTTATTTGGTAATTTTTACAATTTAAATTAGATTAAAATAGTTTTAAATTAGTAGAAAATTAATCTGAAAAAAAAAAATTAGTTTTAAAAAGTCTTTTGAGTTATTTTAGATTTTTAGAAAATAGTTTCATATTTTTCTCTTTGATTCTATAATTTTTAGTATTTTAAATTAGTTTTAATAGTTAAAAATTAGTTTTAATTTTAATAAAATCCAGAAAAATCCTAAAAAAATAGTTTTAATTCTTAAATAGTTTTCTAATATCATTTCTAAAGTAAAAGTAATTTTAGGCATTTTTAGGATATCATTTAGACGTAGTTGCATTTTAATTTCGTTTTATTAATTACGTTTTAGTTTAATTCGCACTTAGGATTTCCCGTAGTTTAGATTTCCTTAATTACTTTCCCTATTCCCGTAGTTTAATAATCAAAATCAAACTAATCAAAACATCGAGCATTAAATTCCAAACCAAGAACGACGTTGGCAATTCACACCTCGTTGGGAAACGATTCGGGTTATCTAATCCGTATACACAATCACACACGGGATTTGATTTATTATTCTTTTTCCTAAAGGAATTTGAATCTATCTTCGTGATTATTTTTGATATCGATATTGAGGTTTTTATCCATACACATAACCCCTAAGCCTTCATTATCAAAGACTCAGTGTCCGAGCCGTTTTAAGTTTCTTACGGTTAGTCATTCACAAGTGGCTAGCTTGTGTGAGCAAGCTTGACGTTGCTCTGACGTTTTGTGAGAATCAATTTTTCTACCGATTACTCTACTTATCTAATTATCTAATTATTTAAACTAAGGTGAGTGTAGTCTATGTCTATTGTTGTGTGCTCTTATGATGATTAAAAATGTGTTTACTTAGATGTTATTACTCTCTAGTTATCTCCTACTGATGGTTGAATTGTCACGCCCTTATTCTTAACGCGTTGTGTTTCTAAGGTCATAGGGTATGCGTTTATCCCTAACTCTTTGAAGCTACCTAAGGTTAATGACTACGAAATCTCTAGCCTACAATTCCACTAGTAACTATAAGCTAAGGTTCAACAAAGACTAATTAAGCATTAATAACAAAACGAATGACCTATCACAATACTGGGTCAATCACAATTAAGATAAGAGACAACCAATCAATATTCAATAACTAGGTTTCATATTATCTAAGCAAACACACAAATAAATTAGCCGGACATGGAGAACATGCAAGCATGTTAGGATTTAGTAAATCCGGTCATTAAAGAGCCGGTCACCTCAAGTATATGTAATCGTTAGAATGCTCGTAGTCGTAGATTATTTAGTGTTAAGTAGTATTTAGGTAAGTAACATTGTGGAGGACGGACGGGTCTTTACCCACTGTATGCCTGATCCACAGCCCGTAGGTGGCTATTTATGTAAGAACTATAAATACTCTCTATCTCCCAAGGTAGAGAGTTGGAGCTTATAATAATACTTTCATTTTCTCTCACTAAGTTCCCAAAACCTGTAACTCTTTCTCTCTCTAAAACCATAGTATACGCCTATTTGATCTTTGGTTTAGTGTGTTTATGAAATCCAATATGTAAAAATTGGTATCAAGAGACATGGTTTGATCATCTCTCCTACATATTCTTGGATTTCTAGTGGTTTTAGATGGTTTTTGAGTTTGAAAAAGTTTAGTGGTTTTTGCATCATTTGGATCATTTCTAGTGTTAAAGTTTGAATTTTGGGTGTACTTTTGTGTTTAGAATCATTGTAAGTGCTTGGGTTTTGATTTGGTAAGCTTGAATCACTGTGGTTGAGCTTGTTTTGGATTGAAAAGTGTGTTTTTGAAGTTTTTCTTGCTAGCGACTTGGTTCTCGTTGTGTTTTTCATCGTAGCGACTTGCTTCAGTAAAAGTTATCGAGTTACAGTGTTAGTTGTCAGCGACTTGTCTATTGAGACAAGCCGACAAATAGTACAAGTTAGTGGATTCTCCACTACGGCTAGCGACTTGGTGAGGTTAGTGACTTGCTTCAGAAATTGTTAGCGAGTTGTAGTGTAAATTGTTAGCGACTTGATACTAGCGACTTGGATCTTAGCGAGTTGTTCTTTAGCAACTTAACTGTGTCTAGCGACTTGGTGCTTAGCAATTTGTTGTCTTAATTCTTAGCAACTTGGTGTTAGCGACTTGGACCTTAGCGAGTTGCTCTTTAGCGACTTGACTGTGTAGCGACTTGGTGCTTTAGCGACTTGTGTCCAGCGACTTGGGTCTTAGCGACTTGGGCTTAGCGACTTGGTTCAATAACTCTTAGCGACTTGCTTGATTTCTATATGTAATACGGTTTTCTCTTGATTTAGTAAAATCCCATGAAAGAATCTATTTACCGGTTTAATCATAGAGTTATAAAATCCCATGTAATCTGTTAACATGTCTGCCAACATACCTACAATCATCTCCACTGTTGTTGAGGATGTTCAAGCAGCTGGTTCAGATACCCGTCCACCCATGCTTGACAGAACTGACTATGACTCTTGGGCTCAACAAATTAGATTGTACTGTCTTGGAAAGGAAAATGGGGTCAACATTCTCAAATCAATTGATGAAGGACCTTATCATATTGAGACTACAAGAGACATAATTGATACTGCTGCGGATGGAACCATGATCTTTGGATTGGACAGACCAAAGACGTATGATGAGCTCAGTGATAAGGAGAAAAAGAGATTTGATGCTGATATCAGGGCCTCAAACATCATACTGCAGGGTCTTCCAAAAGACATCTACAAGCTTATCAATCACAACACTGAAGCCAAGGCTGTTTGGGATAATGTCAAGATGCTTCTCTCGGGTTCTGAATTAACTAAGGAAGACAGAGAATCATAGCTGTATGATGAGTTTGAGCACTTCAAGATGAAACCAGATGAGAGTGTCTATGAGTACTATGTGAGATTCCATAAGCTTGTGAATGACATGAGGAACATCAAAATGACCATGCCAAATATTCAGCTGAACGCAAAGTTTGTGAACAACATGAATCCCGAATGGCACAAGTTTGTCACCTCTGTGAAGCTAACCAAAGGATTGAAGAACACCAACTATGAGCAACTGTATGCCTTCCTTCTCCGTAATGAGAGACATGCTATGTTTGAGAAAAGGATTCTAGAACAGTTCAAAACCAACCAGGGAGAAACAAGTTCTTCAAATGACTCAACAACCTTTTACACAAATGTTGGTATTACTACCAAAGCTTCTCAAGTCATTCCCATGGGTGATGGTAATTACAAACTCATCCCTGATCCAGCATATAAGCCTCCAGATCCAAACACATTCATGGAAAACTTCATCAATCAACTGTCTCTCATGGTCAGTCAAAACATGAACTCTCTTCCACACACCAACAATAACCTCAGAACAGCATCCAATCCACACAATCAAGCAACAGTCAGAGATGGGAAGGTTATGGTGCAACCAGTTCAAGAAAGGCAGTATGAACAGGGAAGAGGAGGAGTTGGTAGAGGTTATGTTGCAAATCAGAATCGGGGAAGGATTGGAAATCAAGGTCAAGCAAAGCCAATTAAGTGCTACAACTGTGGTGGTGAGGGACATATTGCTAGGAACTGCACATCTCCAAAACGTCCACAGAATGCAGAATACTTCAGAGACAAGATGTTGCTTGTGCAAGCTCAGGATAATGGAGCCGCTTTGGATGAAGAGGAGTTGTTGTTTCTTGCTGAGGGCAATGCCAAGACATGTGATGCTGATGTTGATGAACAGCCAATTCAGGAGATAGGTCATAATCATCAAAATGCATTTCAAGTAAAAGTGCGATTGAACCATATGATCAATATGTGACCCAATGTGAAAGTGCGATTGAACCAAGTGATGTATCTAATGCAGTCAATGATGACTAAATCTTTGATGAATATACTGCATGTGCCCCTGATGATTCTCTTACCTCTGAACTTAATGCCTATAAAGAACAAGTTGCTATTTATGAACAACGTGCTGTTGACCACCCGTGAGCAGGAAATGGATGACCAAATGCGTACAAATATTAGAAAAAGTAATTTTAGAGAAGAAGTATTAAAACAAGAGTTAAACTCCTTACAAGAAAAGCTTTCTAAAACTGCTAAGCAAAAACAAGAACTTCAAGAAAATGTTAAAATGCTGAAGCAAGAATTCAATGCTAAGGAATCAAAACTTTTGAATGATTTTTCCAATCTAAAAACTTTGAAAAACAAGCTTGAAAATAAGTTGTACGTACAAGGGAATACCATTCAGACTGCTCACTTGATCACTAAGCATAGAGTTTTAAGCGATAAGCATAGCATTTCCCTTGTTGAGGAACCAAATCCAGAGGTCATTAAAAAGGCTAGAGCTTCTCATAAGGTACTTTATGATGGTAATGAAATCCTTAAGCCTAGACTAAAACCTAGTTGCACTGAGTGCACTGAGGAAGATAAGAAATCAGATGAAGTCACTAGGGAAAAATTGAATATGAAGCTAGAAGATCCTGAGTGTAAAATGAATAATATAAAAATCAAACCCCATGATTACACTAAGGAAAATTAGATATCCTTAAACAAGTTTAAGCCTCAGACACTATTGACCCCTGAACAAGTGTTCTGGAAAAAGGATATGGATATGCAAAAAGCTAAAAGTCTTGTTGAAAAGAATCCCCCTTGTAGGAAATTCCCTAAAGCAACTGTGTATCCTCCTAATACACCAATGCATTTAGTTCCTAGATCTATTGCCACTAATAGCAAGACCTTAATAAGCCTGTATGTTGTTTATCAGCTGTTTGTTGATTTTGAGAAAACGTGTAAGAAGAGAATCACACCTACTGGGATAACTGAGGGGGAAAGGGGTTTTGAGCAAACTAAAGAATGTTATTTAACTGAGGTCATGCCTTTCTTTAAACAATTAAAAGGTCAATTTGAGAGTCTTCAAAAAGGGATAAATTCAGATATTAAAGAAATGGAAAAGGAATTTGATGCAATGATAGTTGAGGTCAATGATTATGAACAAGAACTCAAATATAATGAAGTTGAAAGGAAGAACTTGCACATCTTAAATGAGAATTTGATTTCAAGTTGTGTTGCTCAAGAAGTGTTTTAAACTGTTACTAAGCACTCTATTACTGCTTCTCGATTTCATGAATTATCTATTGCATTGAAAGTCTCCCATGATCGTGTCATTGAGCTTGAAAACAAAAACTCTAAACTAAATGAGAAAATTGATCAGGATGATCACGATAATTTGGTAAAACATCTTTCTAAACTAGAAGTTGAACATTTTAATTTACAACTAAAATATCAACATCTTAAAGAAAATGTCAAAACCTCAAATATCAAGACATCCTCGGATGTTCCAGAGTTTGATGCAGTTTTTCAGATAAACAAACGTGACGAACAGATTCAAGCTCATTGTAAAACGATCAGAAAGTTGAAAGCCCAAATCTCTCAATTAAAGGGTGAAAAGAACAATGTGACTGGATCCCAAATGCCTCCTCCTTTAGATTCTCAGTATTCTCAAACTTTTCATCTTCAAAACTTATTAATGCTTTACAAAAGGAAAACGAGAGTTTTCTAGAAGAAAATGAAAAAGTTAAACAACACTTTAAAGAGTTATATGATTCAATGAAAGTCACTCATGACAAAAACAACAAAAAAATAACGTCTTTACAAAAAGAAATTGAGAATATGAGGAGTCAGGAAAAAGGGAAACTGCCACTTTTTTTTAATGAGAATGTTGCGTCAAAGTCATCCTCAGACTGCAAATATACTGTGACTGTTAAATACATTCCTCCTCATCTTAGGAATAATGAACTTGTGTTTCATAACTATTGTGCTCACCTTAAGGATAGTCTAGAATGTCTCCGTGAGATTGTGGAAGAGGATTTTATTAATAAACCTCTTGATAGAGAAATTAGGTTTGCTTGCATTCAGGCCAAACGATCTCAAGAGCTGCTAGAATGTTTAATTGCAATATGTCCTAAATCCTTAGGTGCGAAAGGTAAAGTTGCGATGCCTTGTTCTATGCCTAGTGCCAAGCATACAAACCATTCTATGCCCAGTTTTAAGAAAGTGAACACTAATGTGCCTTCAAGCAGTTCAGATCCCTGCATGTCTAGTTTAGGAATGCAAAAAGTAGATCAACCAACTAATGTTCCCATAATTCCCTCTATAGGAGTAATCAGTGACATAAAAGCAAGCGGATCAAAGCCTCCAGGCAATACCAAGCAAGATAGGACCTCGCAAGCTAAGAATGTGCATTGGAAGAGAGTAGAAGATCACCATAGGAATATTAAGTTTGAGTTGAATAAAACGAATCATGTTGATTCTAGTATTAGCTATAAGCGTACTGTAATTAATTCGAATTCTGCTACTATTCGCAAACCATGTAATGATGACTGCTTGATTTCTGTTACTAATCATGAATGTGGTGTGAATGTTTTATCTAATGTTGTCAAATGCCATGATAAAACTGTTTATGTTAAAATTCAAGCTAAGAAGTCTAAAAGGCAAAGGCAAAAGAAAGTTAGAAAACAGTGGAAACCCACAGGAAGGAAATTTAGTAATATAGGTTATCAATGGATACCTACTGGCCGTAAGATTAATGAGCTTTGCCCTAAAGTTGCTAAATCAATGCCCACTAGAAAATGGATGCCTACTGGTAGAACTATTCCCTTAAGAAGCGAACATACTTTGAATAGGTCAAATACGGACACTAGCACTGCATCTATTTCTAATGAGTCCATTGTTTCTACCTCTGATGTGGGTGTTCCAATCACTGTTACTAACCAAGTAGAACCCATTATTGCATGGGGTTCCCAATTATCCAGTTATCCATTCTTGTCTGTGTTCAAATGTAGATCGTTCAAATCGTTCTGTGGTACCTGGACTCAGGCTGTTCCAAGCATATGATTGGAGACCGGTCGCGGCTCATAGACTTCGTGAGTAAATTCATCGGGACTGTTAGTTTCAGTGTAATTATGGGTTATGCAGATTATGTTGTCGGTGATAGTGTTATCTCCAGGGTATATTACGTAGAAGGTCTTGGTCATAACTTATTCTCTGTCGGTCAATTCTGTGATTTTGATCTAGAAGTGGCCTTCAGAAAACATACTTGCTTCGTTAGAGAACTTGATGGTAAAGAACTTTTAAGAGGAACACGTGGTTCAAATCTATACACCATCTCTATCGAAGATATGATGAACTCTTCTCCAATTTGCTTGTTGTCAAAGGCTTCGAAAACAAAGTCATGGTTATGGCATCGTCGTCTCAATCACTTGAACTTCGGCACCATCAATGATCTCTCCAGAAAGGACTTAGTTGTAGGTTTACCTAGACTAAAGTATGAAAAGGATCATCTTTGTTCAGCATGCCAATTGGGAAAAAGCAAGAAGTATGCCCACAAACCCAAACCTACAAACTCAGCAATTGAAGTTCTTCATACCATTCACATGGATTTATGTGGACCCATGAGAGTGCAGAATATATTTGGGAAGAAATATGTGTTAGTTGTGGTTGATGATTACTCTCGATTCACCTGGGTTAAGTTCTTAAGGACAAAGGATGAAACTCCAGATATCATCATCAAACTTATCAAACAACTGCAGGTTCGACTTAACAAAACTGTCAGAATCATCCGAACAGACAATGGAACTGAGTTTGTTAATAAACAACTTAGTGAGTTTTATGAAAGTGTTGGAATAAGTCATCAAAGAAGTGTTCCACGAACTCCTCAACAGAACGGTGTAGTTGAAAGACGAAATCGAACTCTTGTGGAAGCCGCAAGAACAATGCTGATTTACTCAAAGGTTCCAATGTTTCTCTGGGCTAAAGCCATTGCCACTGCATGCTACACTCAAAATCGATCCCTAATTCACACTGCTCATGGAAAAACTCCATATGAACTTGTCCACAATAGAAAACCTAATCTCTCATTCCTTCGTGTGTTTGGTGTATTGTGTTATCCAACTAATGAGGGCCAAGATTTAGGAAAACTTAAAGCTAAAGCGGACATTGGAGTTTTTGTAGGATATGCACCAAACAAAAAAGGATACCGAATCTACAACATAAGAACCCGAAGTATAATGGAAAAAATTCACGTTACATTTGATGAGCTGACCGGTCCAATGGCTCCAGGACAAACCAGTTCTGGACCCGCATCTCAACTTTCATCAAGTAGTCCTATCAGTTCTACTCTCGTTTCAAATCCCTCACCAGCAACTCCTTATGTACCTCCATCAGAAGATGATTTAAAGAAATTGTTTGATCCAATGTTTGATGAAACACTATGAGTCAAATGCTAATGAAATGTCAATTCCATCATCGAGGCGCTCCTATCCCTGTCATGAAGTCAACCCTTCGTTTCAATATCATTAAGCCAAGAAGCGCTGCTTGTCGATCACTTGTCTCATCAACAAATCATCAATCATCGAATGTACATCATGGAATTGTTTTTGGCACCCATGATGAAATTAATCCCTTTGCTACTCCCGAAGATGCTCCATTTGAAAACATATTTGCTCCTGAATCATCATCGAACCATCTTCAACAGGAGACATCGACTCTGCTACGTCAGTTCCTCAACAACAACCACATGAACACATTAGAAAGTGGACACATGATCATCCATTGGACAACATCATTGGAAACCCTTCTCGTCCAGTATCTATATGGAAACAACTTGCAACCGATGCCTTATGGTGCTTCTTCAACTCCGTACTCTCTAAGGTCGAACCAAAAGATGTTACAACTGCCATGAATGAAAACAGCTGGTTCAATGCCATGCAAGAAGAAATTCATGAGTTTGATCGACTAGATGTATGGGAATTAGTACCTACTCCAGATTGTGCTATGATCATTGCTCTAAAGTGGATCTTCAAAGTGAAACTTGATAAGCATGGTGATGTTTTAAAGAATAAGGCTTGATTAGTTGCAAAAGGATACCGTCAAGAGGAGGGTATTGACTTTGAAGAATCATTTGCTCCTGTTGCTCGCATCGAGGCAATTAGAATCTTTTTGGCTAATGCTACAAGTAAGAACATGGTAGTCTATCAGATGGATGTAAAGACGGCTTTTCTTAACGGAGATCTGAAAGAAGTCGTATACGTCAGCCAACCTGAAGGCTTTGTGAATCCAGAGCATCCTACTCACGTCTATCGTTTAAAGAAAGCTCTTTACGGTTTGAAGCAAGCTCCAAGGGCATGGTATGATATGCTATCAAAGTTCTTCTATCTACTGGATTCAGCAAAGGAGCTGTTGATCCGACATTGTTCACCAGAAAGTCAGGCAAACATTTAATTCACGTTCAAATATATGTTGATGATACTATTTTTTCCTCGACTGACCCCAATGAATGTGATTGTTTTTTTAATGAAATGGGTTCCAAATTTCAAATGTCAATGATGGGACAAATGTCATTTTTCTTGGGATTACAAATTTCACAAAGTCCCGGAGGCATTTTTATAAATCAATCTAAATAGGCAAATGAGATTTTAAAGAAATTTGGATTTGATTCTAGTGACCCTGTTGACACTCCCATGATAGAGCGTACTAAACTGGATGAGGACCACTCAGGGATCATGGTAGACCAAAGAAAATATCGTAGTATGATCGGATCCCTGATGTTCCTCACAGCCAGTAGACCAGACATTCTGTTCGCTATTTGCATGTATGCTAGATATCAGGCTAAGTGATAACATCAAATAGTCCTGAATATTAAGTGTCAATTTCCCCCGTTAATGCTCGTTATTTATATCATTTATATGGATTTACGCTTGTTTTCCATTGTTTTACACTTTCAGGTAAATTGCGAGCATTGGAGCTAAAGAGACGCGGAAATGAAAATGTTACTAAGGATTTATCACAGTATGCTTATTTTGATAAGGTTACGGCGTAACTCGTCTCTCACATTACGCCGTAACTATTGTGTGACCCTGAAGTCCAACTCATCAAGAGGTTATGGCGTAACTCCTTCCAAAGATTACGACGTAACTCCATTAGGTCAAAAGAGGTTCCACGCCGCTGATACTTACGCCGCAACTACTGCCTCACTTACGACGTAACCAGGTTTATTGAAGACTACGGCGTAACCACTTATAAAGTTACGCCGTAACTAGCAGATCTAGTGCTTTCACGACGGAATAGAAGGTTACGGCGTAACTCATCTATTGGTTACGCCGTAACCCAGACCTGGCCTATAAATACTCCACGAATTCCAGCATTTCTAATCATCCCATTCCACACACAATACTCTGAGAATGTGGGAAAATACTCAAGGAAGGTCTAGGGAAGCATACGGAGCTGTTTCCAAGGGAGAAGTCACACAATTACGATAAGCTTTAGCGTTTATTATTTCTTTTACTTTCAATTCATGTATTTCGTACCTTTGAATATTGAATTGATGTGCATGATTAATATGAGCGGCTAAGCACCCTTTGGTGCTAGCCTAGTTATGATTCTTTAATTGTTTTATTTGCGTTTACCTTTATTTCCGTACAATTATTTCTAAGTGTATGCATGCATAGTTCTTTGGTAGTCACCCCTGGTTCGGTAGTTTTGAATGGCGGTAGAGGCCAATTTCCTAGGAGATATGACCAACTGACCCTAGGTGAGCGGACTGAGACGGGAAGGGTAAGATATGACCAACGGACGACCCTTTCTACTTGTGTGATTTGACCAACTGATCACCTATCGTTTGGATGAACTTAAGAATTGGGGGGTGTAGTGTCTAAGTTCCTAACGGTCGGGCAGTCACTATTTAGAATCTAGCATGTAGCGGTACTTAATGACTCGGCTTAGGGGACCAGGAACAACAGGACTTATGGCGGTGCGCCTGATTTCTCCTGTGGTGGCATCTTTGCTGATAAGTTAGGGCGAATTGACCAAATGTTGTCCTCTCGAATTTGACCCCACCTGAAGTAATTGGAAGTAGGTATACGTAGACATAACTAGTTAGGAGGATTAACTAGGTTAGCACCACTATTCCTCTGTTAATTTCCCTTCTACCATTTAATTGCTTTTATATTCTGCATTAGTAGTTTAATTAATTAAAACCCTATCAAACCATTTATATTGTGTGACAATTAGACTTAGTAATTATCCGACACACATAGCTCTTGGGACGACCTCGGCTTTACCATTTACTACACTACACACGACCGGGTACACTGCCCGTTAGTGCATTAGGGTAGACCATAGGTATAGCGAGACACTATAAATATTAAGACCTGGTCAGTAAACCTGCATCAAGTTTTTGGCGCCATTGCCGGGGTGCTATATTAGGATACAAGTCTGTTTTTTTTTTCTTTCTGATAATGTCAGGATACAAGACTCGCAGCTCTAGGCCCTTTCTGGCTACACCATTTATTGACCCGGAGAAGCAATTTCGGAAAAAGTGGATCTATTCTCCGGTTCCTATTCACAACATCTTCTCATTTTACGAATCAGACCAGTCGGACACAGAACCAGAAGTCATCAATGAAAATAATATCAATGACCTTACCATGGAGCAGTATTTGGACCGACCTAACGATAACCGCCAACGAAGCTTCACTAAGGATTCTCCTGCCCAAAAATACTCCATCCCATATCATATTATTCGGGAGTTACATAAGCTTGAGTTCTCTGGAGACAAAGATGAGGACGTTCAGGATCACGTAGATGAAGTTCTTCACTTATCCTCCCTTTTCAACGTCAGGGGTACTCCTAGTTACTCAGTAACTACAACGATTTTTCCTATGACTCTCACTGGAACAGCTAAGAGATGGTATAACAAACTTCCTAGTGAAAGTAAAGAAGCATGGGGAAAACTAAGAAAGGAGTTCGTCCAGCAATTTTGCCCTCCTTCTAAAATGGCTAGGCTTCTTGGGAGAATCTATCAATTCGTGCAGATTGGTGAAGAAACGCTGTACCAAGCGTGGGAAAGATTCAATGAGCTTCTCTATCGTTGCCTTACTCATGATTTAAACAAACATCAGATCGTATACGTTTTCTATCAGGGGATTAATGCGCAAACACGAGAACTCCTTGATTCACCAAGACCCATTCCTAGCATGACTCCTGATCAGGCCTTGGAATGTATTCAGCGGATTTCTGAACATTGCTACAAGTGGCACATGGATACTGGATACGGACCAAGAGATAACTTCGATCATAAAGTAATGAAGACTATAACAAAACAAGAATACAATTACAGGGAAATTTTCGAAAAACGGAGATTGGAAAGAGAAGCTGAAGCATGTAGGATTGAAAAAGTTAATAGTGTATTTGAGACCGATTCCGGAAGCAATATTGAGAAAAAGATTCTCGACCACATCAAAGAATCAAGAGAGCACGACGATAGGATTGAAAAGATGATGAGAGCATTCGTGGATAATACAGTCTCTTCTATTAAAATTCACGATGATAGGATAAAAAGATTAGAGGAAAGTGTCAGTTCATGTTCAGAAGCCATCTCTGATTACCTAGCAGCTCGGGAGGAAGAAGTTGTCCACACTGTAGAAACTATCCTCGAAGAACCCTTGACCTTTTCAGAAAAGGTTAAGCGACATATCTGCATGGAGAAGCGATCACTTTTGGACCAAACTCTGCTGGTGAACCCTCCCAATGATGCTACGCGGGAATTAAGTGGTAATGAAACTATTTGCCTCAACGAAAGATGCTCGGCGGTTTTGAGGAACGAGTTACCACAAAAGGAAAAAGATCTAGGATGTTTTACTCTCCCTTGCTATATTGGGAGCCTGAACTTGTGTAATGCCCTGGCTGATCTTGGAGCTAGTATTAGTATAATGCCTCGTTCGATGTTTTTGCGTATGGGAATTGGCAACTTAAAACCGGCCAAGATGAAAATTGAAATGGCCGATCGATCCATGCAATTGCCATTAGGAATTGTTGAAAATGTATTAGTGAAGATAAAGAGATTCCTTTTTCCAGTTGATTATGTGATTCTTGATATCCCGGAAGACAATAGGATACCTGTCATTTTAGGAAGACCCATGCTTGCTACTGCTCACACTAAAGTAGATGTCTTTGCCGGTAAATTGACTCTGGAGGCTAATGGAGAGGTCGCCACATTCGGACCTAATGAACATTTGTCCACCCCGGAGAAGGTGTGTGCTATTGACCAAGTGGGGGATTTTGGTGAAGCCCTTGAAAAGTTTCTTAGCGACCCCTCGGATCCTGGAGAGATTGACTCATGGAAAGATTTTGATGTTTTCGTGAATTTTGAGGAGGAAGATAACATAGGATTAAGGGGTTTAAGCTATTAAATAGCCACGTACTTTCTCCAATGTACCGATATGGTACCTGTACTTGTTTTGCAACCTGGTTAGGTAGTGTACTTTTTTTTCTGTGTCGATATGGTTACAAAGTTTATTTGTCAAGTAAAAATCCTACGTGGCTCCTACGTGGCTTGCCAAGTCATATTATTCACTGTTCCAAATCACCCCTGTTCCAAATCACTGTTCCAAATCAGAACCAATTCACTTGAGAAAACCCGAGCAAGATTTTGGAACAAGAAGAGGCAGATTATTATACGCTTGCACCCAACACCCCGAACTACATCTCTTATCCCCTCGCTGCCTAGACCCAACGGACCAAAACACAGGCAAACGCGTCCCACCCAAATGCGACTTAATAGGAAACGACCTAGCTAGAAACAACCATATACTAGGCAACCTAGGCAATGCAATATTCAACGAAAACAACAACGCAGTAGAAAACGCAAATGCCGAAAGAAAATCAAGAACAAACGACCCACTAGAATTCGATAACAAAAAGTAAAAAAACGGCAACGACAACAAAAGTATCAACCTCAAATGACTTCTTAACCTCCTAAGATGCCGAAACTGCCTAACTTTACGCACCAAATGAAAACTCGCCCTTATTTGCGAAAACAGAGGCCGTTTATGTGTCTTCGATTTCGGCGTAAACCCAGACTCAAATTCAACATCATCGTCATCATGAATAAAAATCTGAATCTGATGGTGATAAGTACTATTAGGGTTAGGGTTTGAGGGCAGCAATGAGAGGGGGTCAGGTGGAGATGATGATGACGTTAGCAGGGGTGACTTATTATTATCCGGTGATCGGAAAACAGTAAAGGTGTTGGAAATGACGGGGTTAGGGTTGAAATCAGAAGAGATGCAAGTACTGTCAGTTCCGATCTGGATTTCTGATTTCTTTTTATGCATTACATTTATAAAAAACACACACACACACACTTGTTCTTCAAGTCTATTTTTTTATAAAAATTTGATGGGTTTATATAAAAAGATTGGAAATGAAATGTGGAATTGTTTTTAAGTTTTGATGATTGGATTTATTTGGGTGAAGAAAATTGAAAAGTGTTTTTGAGTGTTTGTGTTTGGAGTTTGAAAGAAAGAAAGCAGGCATTGTGGAAGAGAGGCAGGTGGTCTCAGTATGGTGGTGCTACCGGTGGTGGCGTTGTGGTACTGCCGACGATGGTACTAAAAGGGATTGGGTATAGATGAAGGATTGGGTATAGATGAGGGATTGTGGTGGTGTTGAATGGTGGTATGTATGGTGATTTAGGGTGATTTGAATGGTGGTGTTTATGGTGTAAAAGGGATTGGGTATAGATGAGGGAGATAGAGTTTATTGGTAAAGTGTTAAGGGAATAGCCACGTGTAAAGGGTTAAAAAAAAGAAAAACAACAAAAATTCCACGTAAGTTTCGATCTATTTACTTGGCTTGCCAAGTATGACGTTTGTGACCATATCGACACAGAAAAAAAAGTACACTACCTAACCAGGTTGCAAAAAAAGTACAGGTACCATATCGGTACATTGGAGAAAGTACGTGGCTATTTAATAGCTTAAACCCTAGGATTAAGTGCTGAAGACCTCTGTAGTGATGTCGAGATGACCCATTGGCAAGACAACTCTGAAAAAACATTCTTGCAATCGAACCAACTGCAATTTTATGAGATGGGGGCACAAATCCATCATCGGAATCCCTATTATCTGAAGATCTCATGCAAAATTGGATTCATTGACTTTCACCCTTTTATCGACACAGATTCCCCAGTCGATATTATCTCTAAGGAATGCTACAACCAGGTTATGGAAAAGGAGTTTGATTACAAAGGAAACAACTTCCTCGGGATAGCAACAAACATACGAGTTTTTGTAGCAACACACTCGTTTCTAGTCGACTTTGTGGTTTTGGAAGATGTTAGCGAATTCGTGGCAGATGGGCTGACTGGGGTGATTTTCGGAAAACCCTTTAAAGAAATATATGGGCTTGATAAAAACGTGAAGGAAGGAATGGTTTGGCTAAAGATTGGCGATGATAAAACTATTTTCAAAATGCCAAGGACTGTCAAAAACTTTAAAAATTGGACTAAAAGACAGTTGAGTTATGCTAGACCACTGCTTGGTATTAGTGAAGAAGATAAAGCCAAAGGTTTTGATCACCCCTACCAGAAGATCAAATTTTTTTACTTAGGGTGTTTAGAACTTGGAGATGGATACAAACGGGATGAGAATTTGATCAACTGGCTTCAACATGGAGATCGCCCAGTCCACGAAGTAAAAGACAAACACTGGTAGCCCACGGATCTGAGTCTAACTTAAAGACTCGTTAATAAAGAAAAGTGCTCTTTCGGGAGACAACCCGAATTATCCCTTTCTTTTGTTTTAATTTCTTTTCTGTTGGGTTTTGTGTTTTCTAACCATTTTGCAGGAGACAATGGAGTAATTACTGCTGCATTTGCTGATCAGAACAGAGTTACGGCGTTACTCATCTTGGTGATTACGCCGTAACCAACATTTTAGCAGCATAATTCTTGACGCATTACCAACTACGGCGTAATACCATCTTAGTGGTTACGCCGTAACCATTCGCTTCTCATCTCATACCAGGTTTTGCAAGTTACGGCGTAACTCTCTTATTGGAGTTACGACGTAACTCTCATCTGCTTTAATTCTTTCATTTTAAAACACAGTAACCTTGTATTAGTTTTTAAATGAACTTTGTGGGTGTGTTCCCTGTAAACCCTCACGAGACTTCACTCGTCCACTTGGGACACCAAGTGGTTTAAAAGGCTTGTTGCATTCGCTAAATGCAACCGTGATTCCTACGAAAGTGAGTTAGGTTTGTTTTTCATTTTATTTTTTTATTCTTAGAATTATGTTTGTCGGTATTGTGATTTCAGGGATTGAAGTTTGCTCATGACGCTTTAACGAAGGCACGATCCTTTCTCGTGGGCCTTCTTCTTTTTGGAGCAAATTTCAGGGAAGTTCTCGCTCTAATTCTACCTTTCTCTTCACCTTTATTTTAATGCCTAGTACAAAAGGGACTTTGTACAATTCAAGTGGGGGGACGGGAGTAGAATTATCTCTTGAACTTTATTTCGCCCTCATTTTTCTAGTTTATTTTGAAAAATTATGCCATTTTTTATATTTTGACATGTTTTTCCGAACCTAACTAGATTAGACCTTAGCCGAGCACATACAACCCTTGATATTACATGGTGAGATTAGCCTTATCCGTTTCCTATATTTTACCCAAATCCACCAAATTATGAGTGTGCTCTTAGCTTGTAAACTTTAGAACTTGGCCTTTGCATCATTTCGAGACCATAGACGAGGTATGTTGAGTTAGCTCGATGTATTTGGACTTTTCAGTTTTAAAAGGCAGTATTATAGGATTATCACCCAAACAGCCTACCATTGTGAGTCTATTGATTAGTCACCTCGACTTTTGAACCCCCATGTGAAACCCTTTTGTTTCACTCCCCTTTAGTGCAAGATACCCCTAGATACACCCTTCTGAGCCATTCCTTTCATTTTGTCACCCCAATATATTGTTTCATTACACCCTTACACCTTAGCCTACCCTGTAGTCTTTATTTGTAATTGGGAAGTCATCATTTGCCTAAGTTTAAGGTTCGAGTGGAAAGGTTTGGAAATCACGCTTCCATCGACAACAATTATGAAGATCATTGAAGACCCCTCGAATTCCCATTGTTCATCTCAAGTGGGGGGATGTTATGTTATCATGTATGTTAAAAAAAAGAAAAAAAGAAAAGCTGATTCAGTTATGATTTTGTAAAGTGCAATGTTATAAGCACTATAGTATGAGCTTTATTGTTTAGTATCGAGGAGGCCACCTCGGTCACATTTGAAGATTGGAGTTGGAGTAATACCAACTAAAGAAGAAAAGGTAGTGTGCCCATCACGACGTCCTCTAATGACACATCTACCTTGCATTTCATGATCCGGTCTCTAGACTTCTAACCTTGAACTTTGGGCGGACGGTAAGTGGTGATGACTTAGTTATAGATATAGACTACCT
Source organism: Chrysanthemum makinoi (assembly GCA_910596185.1). Lineage (NCBI taxonomy): Eukaryota > Viridiplantae > Streptophyta > Magnoliopsida > Asterales > Asteraceae > Chrysanthemum > Chrysanthemum makinoi. The sequence goes on along the minus strand of OU343219.1, from coordinate 103,686,287 downwards.
GCTTGTTTTTCATTTTACACCAATTATACATCCCATGTCTTATCCTACCCTTTAGTCATGAAGTATGTCTAGGTGATGCAGCGAGCAATCTTTGGTGTCTTGGCCATGGATTTGGTCATGTATCATTGATTTTGTCCACTTCGCCATGACATGTAAGTAATGACAAGTCACCCCTTAACCTTTTTCGTGTCTACCCATATTGCCTTCTAGAATTGTTTAGCCCTTAACTCCAGTGGTGGAGATTTGTGTAACCGCCAAGCTTATGATAGAATACATGCTATGACTGTGCGATTGAGTGATCACCCCGAAATTGACACTTATAATAGTTGAGAGATTTGAGTGTTTGTTCCCCTTTCGCGAGGTGTTCGGCTTTGTTTTATTCTAGCATAAGGGATTTGTAAATTCATATTTTCCAGGTTTTGGAAGATATCTTTTTAGGAATCTATCTAATAAGGTCTACTTGAGGGCAAGTAGAGTTCAAGTGGGGGGATATTTGATAACATCAAATATTCCTGAATATTAAGTGTCAATTTCCCCCGTTAATGCTCGTTATTTATATCATTTATATGGATTTACTCTTGTTTTCCATTGTTTTACACTTTCAGGTAAATTGCGAGCATTGGAGGTAAAGAGACGCGGAAATGGAAACGTTACTAAGGATTTATCACAGTATGCTTATTCTGATGAGGTTACGGCGTAACTCGTCTCTCACATTATGCCGTAACTATTGTGACCCGAAGTCCAACTCATCAAGAGGTTACGGCGTAACTCCTTTCAAAGATTACGACGTAACTCCATTAGGTCAAAAGAGGTTCCACGCCGCTGATACTTACGCCGTAACTCTGCATCACTTACGACGTAACCAGGTTTATTGAAGACTACGGCGTAACCACTTATAAAGTTACGTCGTAACTAGCAAATCTAGTGCTTTTACGACGGAATAGAAGGTTACGGCGTAACTCATCTATTGGTTAAGCCTAACCCGACACTGCCTATAAATACCCCCACGAATTCCAGCATTTCTAATCATCCCATTCCACACACAATACTCTGAGAACGTGGGAAAATACTCAAGGAAGGTCTAGGGAAGCATACGGAGCTGTTTCCAAGGGAGAAGTCACACCATTACGATAAGCTTTAGCGTTTATTATTTCTTTTACTTTCAATTCATGTATTTCATACCTTTGAATATTGAATTGATGTGCATGATTAATATGAGCGGCTAAGCACCCTTTGGTGCTAGCCTAGTTATGATTCCTTAATTGTTTTGTTTGCGTTTACCTTTACTTCCGTACAATTATTTCTAAGTGTATGCATGCTTAGTTCTTTGGTAGTCACCCCTGGTTCAGTAGTTTTGAATGGCGGTAGAGGCCAATTTCCTAGGAGATATGACCAACTGACCCTAGGTGAGCGGACTGAGACGGGAATGGTAAGATATGACCAACTGACGACCCTTTCTACTTGTGCGATTTGACCAACTGATCACCTATCGTTTGGATGAACTTAAGAATTGGGGGGTGTAGTGTCTAAGTTCCTAACGGCCGGGCACTCACTATTTATAATCTAGCATGTAGCGGTACTTAATGACTCGGCTTAGGGGACCAGGAACAACAGACTTATGACGTGCGCTGATTTCTCCTGTGGTGGCATCTTTGCTGATAGGTTAGGGCGAATTGACCAAATGATATCCTCTCGAATTTGACCCCACCTAAAGTAATTGGAAGTAGGTAGACGTAGAGATAACTAGTTAGGAGGATTAACTAGGTTAGCACCACTATTCCTCTATTGATTTCCCTTCTACCATTTAATTGCTTTTATATTCTGTATTAGTAGTTTAATTAATTAAAACCCTATCAAACCATTTATATTCTGTGACAATTAGACTTAGTAATTATCCGACACACATAGCTCTTGGGACGACCTCGGATTTACCATTTACTACACTACACACGACCGGGTACACGCCCGTTAGTGCATTAGGGTAGACCATAGGTATAGCGAGACACTATAAATATTAAGACCTGGTCAGTAAAACCTGCATTACTAAGCCTACCAAAAAGCACCTTGAAGCGGTTAAACGGGTCTTTCGGTATCTCCAAGGAACCATCAATATGGGACTTTGGTACCCGAAGGACAACGGTATGTCACTAACAGCCTATGCAGATGCTGATCATGCAGGATGTCAAGATACACGCCGGAAGTACGTGCTGGTGCTCAGTTTCGGGTGATGAGCTTGTAAGCTGGTCTTCAAAGAAGCAAATGAGTACTTCTATTTCCTCTACAAAGGTTGAATACATAGCCATGTCATCTTGTTGTGCTCAAATCCTATGGATGAGATCCCAATTATCGAACTATGGCTTTGAATTCAACAAAATCCCTCTGTACTGTGATAATAAAAGTGCTATTGCTCTCTCATGCAACAACGTTCAACACTCAAGAGCAAAACACATCGACATTCGACATCATTTTATCAGGGTGCAAGTAGAAAACGGTGTGGTGGAACTTTATTTTGTGAGGACTGAATACCAGTTAGCAGACATCTTCACCAAAGCTCTTCCTAGAGAACGTTTTGAGTTTATCCTACCACGACTTGGTCTAAAGAGTCTTCAACCGGAAACACTTAAATGTCTTCAAGAGGAAGAAGAGGAGTAAAAGGTCTTTCTTCATCCATATCTTGTAAATATTTATTCGAAAAGCAAAATACAAAATTTCAAAACCTTCAAAAAGCAAATAGAAAAATATAAAACTTTCAAAAAATCCATAAAAATCTGAAAAATCTTGAAAAATCTCAAAAAATATTGTCATTTTGTCATGTTTTTCTCGATTTGAAAATATCTACGGTCTTTGTGTTGTCATTCAAAGAATGACACGGGACTTTAGATATTGTTCGAATGTTCTTAAAAAAAAAATCTTTTTGGGAGAAAGTGAAACTATGGTTTATTGTTATTTCAGGCAATAACCCGTTTTTCAAAGAAAGAACAGAGCCATGCTTTATCTTGTTTTTCAAATCTCATGCTTTGATTCTTTAAAACAATTACTTACCATCTAATGAAAACTAATTGCTTTGTTAAATAACTTGAACTCTATTTTTGAAAATCATCTGGACTTAATTTTTATCAAAATATCTATCTCTCAATCAACAACTTATGTCATTGATTGAGGGGGAGAATGATTTCAATTAAATCAAAAAGTTGTTCGACATACAATTGTTTTCAAAAGATAAACATGCATGTTTAATCAATGGAGTGTAAAGTTTCAAAATCCGATCCTTATCAGTTAAAATGTTTTCATAATCAAGTCACAATTCTCCTCAAAAGCTTTCAAAATCAATTTAAATCTACAGAGATCACAAATCTCAAATGATTTGGAAATTGTGATCGGGGGAGAATTTGTGATTTAAATTGGATTTAAACTGATAATTTGATAAATGGTTTTAATAAGTGTTTAGCAAGCTTTCCTCCCACATGTGCCAAACGATTTCAAATTTTCCATGCACATGTTGAGGGGAGCATCTATTTTAAACCACAAAGAATTGAAACGTGATTGATTTGTATCTAAGTGCGGGTTCCTTCTAATATGTGCAAAACTCTTTCAAACCTCGAGGCACATATTGAGGGGAGCAAATTTATGAAAACCTCATCCTTCCCAAATATGCATTATCTACTTGATTTGATCAGGGAAGTGATGTTGATATTTTTAGAAAATGGTAATCAAAGAAGTTAATTCTTCCTCTTGCCTCCGTGTGCCAAAATGATTTCAAATAGATGAGGCACATGTTGAGGGGGAGCTCTTTTTCTAAAATTATCAAAAACAATTCAAGTACAAAATGCTTTGATATTATATCACAAGTATCTGGATGTATTTTAAAATGGTTTTCGATTGGTTCCAATGGCTGATGAACTATACCAAATAGACCGACCAAATTTACTTTATGTATGGTGATATAAGGATGATAAGGTTAGGTATTTATTCCCATGATCCGCCAGAACCGGAGGGATCTACCAGGGATAATCCACTAGATAGTATGATGAAAAAAAAGGAGAAAAGTGAGACATGGGAAGAGTGCGGACTGAGACTGAGCTAGTACTGGAATAAACCCAACAAGGTTCTAGTTATGAAGTCTCGGTAAGCACTGAAGGGGTTGAAGAATGAAAAATATTTGAATGTGAAAAAGGGGTGAAAAGAAATAGCCCTCCATTTATTCAACCTTAGGGCAGAAACCGGGTTCAATTCAAATGCTACTGGTGGTTACGAAGGTAACATCGGTATTGAAGACAAGACGTCATGGACCCAGTGAAACACTCCACTACAACTTCCTAAACCACTCAAGTTCCTCTTAAAAAGGACTTGTTTCATTCTCACGGGGAACCAACATTATCTATCGACTTTCTCTTTGAGATTGTTGATATTGAAGAAGGAGACCCTCTCCCTAGTCTCCGGCATAGGAACCAAAATATTCATAATTGAGTCTAGAGCCACGAGATCATCATATAAATCTCTTTAGGACACTGTCTATGAAGACTCTTTGTTTCACACAATGTGGAAAGAGAGATTATATCTTATGAGTCCTACGCATTATCCTTGTGGTATTGCCAGAACATCTGAGTGATATGCTAACATATTCACAATGAAGATGGAAAGCCTTCTAGAGCCAACCTCAAATAAGCTCCTGGTGGGTGGCATGTGAGATCTATCTAATAGATCAACCATGTGACAACTGAACATAAACAATGGGGCGAGTCATAATTATGACTCAATCCTGGTTCAGCTTATGGATTGATGGATACCTTTGAAAAACCAGTCGTTGTGCTTAAAAACTCTTTTCTTTAGCACATCGACTGTGTACTCATATTTCAAAATAAAAGGTGTTTATGATTGATAATTGATTTTTCTTTAAAACCTTCATTGTATTGCAAAAACAATTTCTATTGTGCGGTACTCGATTGTTTTTCAAATCTCTTTTCATTAATCAGTGAATCTCAATTCGCTGGTTCACTCACTCCGTGTTGTCTTCTTTGAGACGTTCCGGTTTGAGAACAGCTAGAGCTGCATTTGAAACCTGTCAAGGAAATTCTTCGAATTATACGTCACAGGCAGTACTTGAATTGATCAACGGGGAACCATGGGCCGTGTACCTCAATTCAACGAAAGTGATATGACACTTTCGTGCACTTTATTGCTAACTGTTGTATGCAGGTACGCCCGACGTTTGCAGCTGATCAGAATGAAGCGGTCAATCCATAGCTGCATGCTCACACTACACATTCATCTCTAAAGATATCATGATAAGTGCATCAATGACTCTGATATTCTCACTCCATGCTTCTGCTACACTGCTGCCAATATCATGAATCAACAAAAGCTTCCACTCCTCTGATGAGAATATATCATGATCCAGAATGTGAGCATGTCAGTCCAAAAGTCACAACATCACATAATACTAACACCACATAGGATGAGTCATTGATTTATGATAGCTGATGATCTCAATGCTGGCTCAAAACTCATTATCACGTGGATCAGTTAAAGACCTCTACTTGGATTTACCAAACATGCAAAAATGAAGAATCAATGACTACGAGCAGCAGAACAAAGAACTTTAACAAGAATCCAAGAACAATCTTATTGTAATATCTGTTTGTATTCAATGTATTTTTGAGGTGACCTCCCTTAGGGGGAGATTGTTAGGATTTAGTAAATCCGGTCATCAAAGAGTCGGTCACCTCAAGTATATGTAATCGTTAGAAAGCTCTTAGTCGTAGATTATTTAATGTTAAGTAGTATTTAGTTAAGTAACACCGTGGAGGACGGACGGGTCTTTACCCACTGTATGCCTGATCCACAGCCCGTAGGTGGCGATTTATGTAAGAACTATAAATACTCTCTACCTCCCAAGGTAGAGAGTTGGAGCTCATAATAATACTTTCATTTTCTCTTACTAAGTTCCCAAAACCTCTAACTCTTTCTCTCTCTAAAATCATAGTATACACCTCTTTGATCTTTGGTTTAGTGTATTTATGAAATCCAATATGTAACAAAGCATACACACAAACAATTGAAGACATGATTAAATCAATGAAGTAAAACACTTAACTTGTTGTAAAATAGGGTATGGAACCCTAAGATACTGTACAAGACAACCTTGGTTCAGTTTAGGTTTTTACTCCACAAAACTACCTCTCTAAAAACTAAAAAATTCGGATTCTATATATAGTGTTACAAAATGCGAAGGCGTCACTCTTTAATTGTGACGCCGTCGGGTCGCCGCCATTAGGGTTTCGTCTTGGCCACGTCAACTCTGTGACAACGTCACCTTATGCTCGTGACGCCTTCGGCTTCAACCTCTTACGCCGTCTGGATCCAAATCTAGTCCGTCTGAGTTGCGACGCCCTACTCTTTTAAACCTGATGGCGTCACTTGTTAATTAGCAATCTGGCTACTGAGTCGTCTCAAGATGTGTCGCGACAACATCACATTTAAGCAGTGACGCCGTCCCCTTTCAATTCCAGCAGCTTGAGTGTCTCGATTCTTGACTTTGGCCATTTTCTTCATATATTCGTGCCTTTTCGTCCGAATAAGTGTCATTCCAGCAATTTGCCTTCAAGAGACCTAAAAAGTGAAAAGGAACGAAGTTAAGTAGTAACGGATACAAAAGTGATTAATTAAGGGCTTAAATGACCCCTCAAAAGTGCACCTTTTAAATCCTTATCAGAGTCCTTGTAGTCGAACCACTATAAATACTTGTTTCGTGGTTTTGTGCTCCTTTAATCTTTATCTCTTTGCATTTTTATTTATGTGTCTATCTATCAATATCCAACACACGATCTAAATGGATTGACATAAGACGATCTAAATACTTTAAAACAAAGTTTTAATCGGCAAAACTATTCAACCCGCCCTTTTAGTTTTCTACAATTGGCATTAGAGCTTCGTTACCAAGTTTCTTAGAGTATATTGCACTTTAAAAACTTGATACGATCTGTGTATGTTTGAAAACTACAAAGAAATAAATATCTTAAAACAAAAATCATGTTTTAGATTTTTTTTTACTTTTAACAAATGTTGGATATTGATAAATCATTCTAACATTTTCTTTTGAGAAATCTTCATGCTAGGATTCTTCCGCTTACTTCGTTCTATTCAAGGAAAAATGAAGGCAACACCCAAATAAGAATCCAAAGTTATGTCAACTTGCTTTTCCAAAATACGATTAAGTATTTTAAAAGCTCATGAAGTATTTCGCGTCTATGGTTTCTAAAAAACCATAAACAAAGTACATAGCAAACGTATGTTCTCTTAGTTACAATTTAGTTTGTAAAAAACGTGCTAATTGCTTCTGGTTGAAATAATGATATATGTTTCTCTCTTAAAATACTATGCATGTATAAAATGCTATGTGTATGTATACGTGGATTATGTGTTAAAACATCTAATCACAATTTTCTAAAAAGTCTCTCTTCACTATTTCCTATCTCAACATCTCATCAGGAATAGTATTCCTCTTTGTCCTTCTTAGGGTTTGTAAGCTAGTCAATCCACTTTCTCATCATCACGAGAAGAAATTAGATAACTAAAGTCTTGCTCCACCATTCCTCGTTCTATCCTCTTTTAAACACCCTTGTCCCTTTTCTAAACATATTCATTAAATGTTTACCCAAAGACGATTATAACCACTCTCATCTTCTAAAACTTCTTCTAAAAAAAAGTAAGTTATTGTATAAATTATTACATGTAGGAGAATACTCCAAAACACCCTAAACTGGTCTGTAGTCCCGGATCCCTCAGTTTCAACTAGCCGGATCCCTCATCTAAAGGAACCGGTGGAACCGGACCAACAGACATCTATTAAGTCATTTTTAAAATCACATACCCTTCTCCACTTTCCCTCTCCCCAAATCTAAAATGAACAAAACTCAATTCTTTTCATCCTAGGGCCTCATCTTCCTAAGCATCCCATTCCTAAACATCATCGTAAGTGATTACACTCATCCTTCCTATTATTTGTCATCTTAATTCTAGGGTTTATGATTATAAATTTTTCTTTATCAATTCAATTTGTTTCATGTTTTTCTGAAAATTATACCATCAATTGGTAATTGTATCTTATAAACTTGATTTCTAAACAGAAAACCCCATATGAATAAAGTTTTTTGAAAAAGCATTATTAATACAAATAAGTTCATAAGATCATAAACCCATTTTGATCAAGTCATCTATTAAAACATGTACCTTATTATAATATAGTTTTTTTAAGATCAAACATGCCTAAATCCACCCAACAAGACCATCATGACACTGTCCACTATATCCCTAGATATTATCGCAAAGAAGGCTTATCACCTAGTGACTGTAAAACCTTCAAAATGCTTCAAAAACACCTCATCCACCAAGGTCGTGTTATTGAGAAATCCTTCCTTGAAAACACCGACATTCCTCAAGCCTTTTCCGCAATCAACTTTGATTGCCTCCTCAAAATAGATGAACAAATTTATCCGGTTTTCATCTTTTAATTCTACAAAAGCGTTCGGATTATCCGAAACAATGATGGAACCATTTCAATCGCTTTCATCATAAACAACCAAAGCATCATCTTACCTCTCACCACATACGCACAAATTCTTCGCATACCATGTGAAGGAATTTGTATGTACTATAAGGATTGGTCAATCGCTAGCCAACACCTCGCCTTAGACTCTAACCCCATCTATCACACCCCACTTGATGATCCCATTTTGGTTCGAGATACCATCGTGACAAAAAGAGTCGACCAAACTCGATACAAACACAACAAAGAACTCATTCACCGTGAACCCTTTCAAATGGAACTCTTTGAAATGTTTCCTACATACAAAAAGTGAGAAGAAATTCTCAGAGAGAATGTCATTTTTTTGGTCGGGAACAAAGACCATCCTAATGCTTGTCTTGTTCAAATGATCTATTGTTTCACCCACCAAAAACCCTTCAATCTTGCCTACTACATTGCCAAAAGAATGGTAGGTTTTTTCAAAACCGACAAAATGGTCCTTCCCTATGGTATGCTCCTAACTCGTCTCTTTGAGCATGTTAGTGCAATGCAACCTACTCCTTTCTTCGATGACCACTTTCTCGCAAACCATGTTGTGGTACCTCTCACTAAACGACCCACCAAAAGGCTTATGATCAATGGGAAAATTCCTCGTACCCTCTCGGATTCTTTGGACGAAGATGATGGTGAAATCGACCCCATTTCCAATTATTAACTTGATCCCATGACCTACTTTGAAAAACTTCCCATACTTCCAAAGGAAACTGAAGAATTCAAGCAAACAAAAGGAATATTCAAGTGTCTAACTCATTTCCTCATTAACATGAGAAAGAAGAAAAAGTGAAGAGATTGACGAATGAAAAACTGTACTTTTGTCTCTTATGTGGTTATTTTGTTATGACATTTTGGATGTTTTGTGATTGTTAAAACAACTTGTGATCATGACTTTCTCTATTTTGTGGTAAACATATTTGGTTGATCTTATATCAAAAAAATTGGTCAATACCTTGATTGCTTGCTCATATGTTGTTTCTACATGTTATACTTGCTATGTTTACTTGTATACATATATGCTTGCTGTAGAGATCATTGGTTTTAAAATTTGATGTGCACAATTATGTTTTGCAAACTCTCTATGATGAAAATTGTCTCAGAAGCCGGATCCCTTGGCTATAACTATGCGGATCCCTAAAGGGAAGGATATGGTGGATCCGGTAAGACAGAAACCTGTTTTATGCCTTTTAGCATCACTTTAACCTTCCAGACCTTATTGGACTAGTTAAAAAATACTATATTAGGATCACTTAGGTTTTCCTTAGGCTCAGTTGATCCCACATTCACTCATGGATGACTAAGGATCACATTCAAGGTGTTTTTGATTTATCATTACTTTAAAACTCACCATCTTTTCACTCCAATTTTTACACATTGTTTCTCTCATTTCAAAACACCTATTTTGATATTTCTCTCATTTTTAACCAATTGATTTTACTCATTTTAACCTTAAAATTCTCTAAAATCTTGTTTTTCGTTTCTTATGATTTTTAAGGAATTTTCAAAATTTTTCCTTAATCATTATCTGGTTTCTACAACCATTTGCCATCCTCAAAACTCTTAGTGTCATCCATGATCACCCATTGGTGTTTTTTAAAACTCCATTTTCCCCATAAAAGTCATCATTGGCTATTCTTACTCATTATTTTTTTGAATGACAAATGTGGCTACATGTCCCCTTGCCCAGAAGGCGTAGCGAGCCCACACAACCAGGTTGGGTCCAGCCTAGAAGGCAATGACACCCTTCCCTTTACGCACGCGGGAGGAAACCACTATCGCCCTAGACAAGACTTGAACTTGAGACCTTGCCTAGGAGGGTAAAACCTCCATACCGCTGGACCAGAAGCCCGTTGGTTATTATACTTGTCCATTTAAGTCTTCTACCATTTAAGACACTTTTTTGGACCAAATCACTCAGGATATGTAGGTACTAGACCTTGATAGAACCTAATCATTCATTTTTCCCATCTTCTAATAGCCGGATCCCTAGCTTAAAGCTATCCAGATCCCTCAAGTGAGGGAACCGTTGGAACCGGGTGCACATAATGATTATTATCACAGGATAATCATTTCAAACCCTCTTAGTGAACCTAAACACTCAACATTGTCTTAAATGACCCTCTAGAATAGAGCAACACTATAGTTGATTCTTGTGAATGAAAATCATTGCAATTTGAAGAATTTTAGTAGTTTAGGCTTTATTTCACTTTCCTAATTTCTCCCTTTATAAACCACTTGTGTTTGTGCTTCCAAACCATCATCCAAACACTCATTCTCAGTAGCAAAACTTCTTCTTTCAACTTTTACCCTTTACCATTTCACCATGAGAAAAGCACCTAGTGCAAATTCATCAACCAAAAGCCCACCAAGGAAAATTGCTCGTGTTGTCTATGAAATTTCATCAATAGGAGTCATCACCAACAAAACTCCAAACAATGAGTTCTCTCCCAAACAACTCTACCAATCAAATAGCGCCTCAAAGTCTTGTTTCCACCAAACAACCTTTGGCAAACACCACCATACCTTCAAAACCAAACACTCTCTCTACTAAAACAACCAAACCTTCACCTTTAAAACCTTGAGTTCTCTCCTTCACCTCACCTCACTTATCACCAAACCTGAACTTTCAAAAGATTTGCCACCTAGGCCTTCTCATCCACCACCATTTCCCACATTCTCATCAATTGAGAAAATGGTACCACAACAACCTTCTCACCAAAACCTTGGTATTGGAACTTTACTAAGGGCCCGTGTCTTTCTCTCTTTTATCCTCAAATAGTCCATTTTTGTTGCGATTATTGTGAGTTGATAAGACAAAACATGAAAGAATGAAACAAGAAGGAAACAAAAGCATCAAACTTGTCATTATGGAATTCTCTGGTAGGAGAACATGAAAACTTGAAGATAAAGAAAGAGATGGAGATTAGGAAAAGATTTAGTTTCCTAATACATTTTCGATTCTTTTGTTAAACCGTAATCCTCTAGTATATAAAGAGGATAAGGTTGTGGAGATTGAGTGTGCACAAGTTAGAGATGTAGACGTCTATAGTGGTGGTGTATCCCTAAGGATCGTTTGATCCCTATTATAGTTAGATAATCATTCTGGAATTGATCATCTAGAATTAGCGCTTGTATGGTGTATGATGATGAGATGAAAACCTTGTTCAATAACAATTGATGTTTGTTTAATCCACTGCGTATATTGACATTGTTATTGATATTCTTAGTGCTCAAAATGATCAATGGAGTCCTAAAAAACTCCATAATTGGTATCAGAGCTTGGGGAGCTCGTTACCTAGGCATTTGCAAGGTTTTTCGAAGAAGAAGAAGAAAATTTGAAGTTGGTTTTCAAAGTTCATATCTTTCTGCAGGTCAGTTTTCAAGAGACGATAAATTGTTCGTTAACCATTGGATCGGGACGAAATTTTTCTAGAGCTTCTCTATATATCAAGGTAACTTTTCACCGGAGGGATCTTAAATGAGAGTTTTTATTTGTGAGATATATGGTGTCGAAAACTGCTGCACAGAAAGGTAAAATTATTAGAATTTTTAGGGTCTTGGTGACAAAAACATATTTGGTGCTTTATAGATCAGAAACAATTAATTGCTAATCTGAATTTGTCGTCTACTAGTGCTTTTTTAAACCTCGTACTCATTAATTGGTGTTTCATGAACTGCAGTAATTGGTTACCACTAGTCACTTCACAACCTAGACCTAATAATCAGAAAGTGAATGCTCTTGCTAAGGTCCAATCTTCTAAGACTAGTAACAACAACAAGTCTGTGCATAAGAAGCCAAACACTCCTAGATCTTGTCCTAGGTGGATACCGACAGGTAGAATTTTTAAGTTTGCTGGACTTATATGGATACCTAATAGTAAGTTGTTCACTGATTGCAAAAACAAGGTTGATTGTGAAACCCCAAATGGTTTGGATGCTGATATCACTAACTCATATAAATACAAACAAACTTATAATGTTAGTGCATGTAGTCCTTACTTAAGTGCATGTACATCGATCACTCCCATTAAGAAAAGAATTAGAGTTTGGTTGCCTAAAGAACTGATATCTCCTAATTTAGGAATTCAGGAAACTCAAAATTGATGTACATGAAATATGACTCCTGAATACTTCAGCTCAGGACTTGTACTTTAACAATCTATCAAAGGAAGTATAGTGGTGGTAACTCTTCATGTATCTTTTGGTTATATATAATATCATAACATACAAAAATATTTTCCATGTTGTACATATCTTATACCATCGTAAACAATAAAAAATTAGAAAAATAGAGAATACCAAAAATAGTTTTTCAAGGCATGCCTTCTGGTATCGATAATGTTTACGGTCCTAGAAATGTCATTTAATAATGACACGGGTCTTTAAATGAAGTTCGAGCAGAAGTTCAAAAAGTTTTCAAAACATGCCTATATGGCTTGCTATCTTTTCAGATTAGCAACCTAGTTGTCAAAATAAGGAACGCACGTCGCCAAAAAGATGACTGTTCCTAAACAAATAATTTCCGTTTATGATTCTGCAAGAGAGTATTTGTGTTTCACATGGTGGTTGAAGGTTATTGAAAAATCAATCGGACTCAAGCTTTCAAATTTTTTTCATACTCAATCAACGGCTGCAACTATATAAATAGAAATCGGTTCATTGATTAAGGGGAGAGTTATTTTCAAATTTTATGACAACTTACAGGCATCTACAACTCATTTATTTAGACTGGGGTTTTGAATTTGAGGGGGTGTTAATCCAGTGTTAACTCTAAAAAGGCCATATGTGTCTGTTATGTGCTAGTATAGGGACTTATTTGCTATTTGCCAAATTGATTCCTAGGCTTTCACGAATTAGAAGGCCATTCATGCTTTAATTGAAACCTGAATTATACCCTAGTATAACTTGTATCTCAAAGAGAAAAGAAATTGAAAAAGGAGGGGCCAATTCTGTCAAAATATGAAAATTGATCCTTATGTATTTATACCTTTTGCGATTTGACCTGTTCAAACCCATCATAATCCGGTCAAAATTCTTTTATTTTTTCTCTCAAACTCAAAACGCCATATACTACGATTTGATTGACTTTGTTATTCCGTGTGATTTCTTGCCTAGGTAATGTTTGTTTCATGTTCCTAATCATCTTAAGAATCGTTTATTTAGTCATCATGGCTTAAAACTTATTAAAATCGTGTGATGTTTAGGGACTCACGTCGAATCATCATCCGCACCTAGGTATGTGTTTTGTTTTGTGTTTTAATTGCTGGGATTAGCTCTAATATCATGTGTAATTGGTTCGTTGAGTGTCTAATTATTTCCCCTATGTTAGATTTTTCTCCCCTATGATTTGTCGAGTGTTTTGTTTTCCTTTTTTGCGATTTTCTTGGCCAATCGATGTTGTAGATTGAGTGGTGTTAACTTCCATTGAGTAGGACTGGCTAGGGTACGTATATAGTGTTGACATTGCGTTGTTCTATCCTGTTATGTATGTTATAGATCTGCGTATAGAATCATTCTTGGTTGCGGTTTGGTTAGTGGTTCTTGATTACGTTTTGGATAGTGTTTCTTGATTGCGTTGTGCACATATGACTCTTGATTGTGATTTACTTTTGATATTACTGATTGCGTTTTGCCTTAATGCTTGATTGCTGATGCGCGTACGAAGCGCGTTCGGGTTCAAAGGAACTTCCTTTTCGTCGAGCAAGTTTTTCAACACCCTAGGCAGTGAACATAATCGTTGTAGTGTAGTATTGGGTAAGCCTTGGGGATTGATATAGTCCTCTAGGGGAATAGGAATGCTAGCAAGAAATGTATTACGCTAAGGTGGGGGTTGAGGATGATTCTTTTTTTTATCTTTTTATTAGTTTTTTAGAAAGCTAAGGGTAAAATCTTGGGGCATTTGGTTTGGGGGGTGGTACTTCTACCGATTACTTCTACTATGCTAATTATCTAATTCTACGGGTAGCTATGTCTATTTGATGTGTGCTCGTATGATGATATTAAAACGGTTTACATTTATATATTATTACCTCAGTTATCTTTTATTGATGGTTGAATTGTCACGCCCTTATTCTTAACGCGCAGTGCCTTCTAAAGTTGTAGGTGCATATGCCCTAACTTTGAGGTTACTTCCTTGAGTTTAGCCTACTAAAATCCGCTAGATTATTCATAAAGTAACTTTCACAAAGATTATTCAAGCATTAAACACAAAGATAGCCTAGTTGCACTCCTAAGCCAATTACAATTAAGATAACAGACAACCTAACAATAATTAATAACTAGGTTTCATAGATCTAAGCAAACACACAAGAAATTTAGCTAGACATGTTAAACAAACAAGCATACACACAATCAATGGAAGACATAATGATACTATTGGATTAAAACACTTATCTTGATGTGTAAATGTTGGATATTAGATTTCACAAACACTCTAAACCATGATCAAAGTAGGCGTATAAGAATGTTAGAGAGAGAGAGTTCTAGTGAGAGAAAGGAAGAGAGTTGGGAACTATAGTGAGAAAGAAAATATTATTATGAGCTCCAACTCTCTACCTTGGGAGGTAGAGAGTATTTATAGTCTTACAATAAAACGCCACAACGGCTGTGGATCAGGCATACAGTGGGTAAAGACCCGTCCGTCCTCCAGGGTGTTACTTAACTAAATACTACTTAACATAAAATAACTATGACTACGAGCTTTCTAACGATTACATATACTTGAGGTGACCGACTCTTTAATACCTGGAATTTCTAATTCCTAACAATCTCCCCCTAAGGGAGGTCACCTCAAACATATACTAAAATGACATTGAATATAATCAGATATTACATTAACAATTGATCTTGCATTCTTGATGTAGTACTTTGTCTCAAGCTCGTAGTCATTGATTCCACTCATTGCATGTTTGGTTAATCCAAGTGGAGGTCTTTACTGATCCACGTGATAATAATGTTGAGCCAGCTTTTGAGATCATCAACTAATAGAAAATCTCTGATACATCCATTGTGGTGTTGGTATTATGTGATGTTGTGACTTCCGGACCGACATGCTCACATTCTGGATCATGATATCTTCTCATCAGAGTAGCGGAAGCATTTGTTGATTCATGATATTGGCAGCAGCGTAGCAGAAGCATGGAAAGAATATCGAGTCATTGATGCACCAATCATGATTTCTTTAGATATGAATGTGTTGTGAGCATGCGGCTATGGATTGACCGCTCCATTCCGATCTGCGAACGTCGGTGTACCTCATAAGACAGTTAGCAAAAAAGCGCACGAAAGTGTCTTTGATCACTTTCGATGAATTGAGGTACACGCCCCACGGTTCCCCGTTGATCAGACAAGTAATCGCCTGTGATCGTATAATTCGAAGAATTTCCTTGACAGTTTTCGCAGCTGCTCTAGCTGTTCTCAAACCGAACGTCAAAAAGACAACACGGAGTAAGTGAACCAGCGAATTTAAGTCCACTGATTGATGAAAAGAGATTTGAAAAACAATGGTGTATTGCTCAATAGAAATTGTTTTGCAATATAACGAAGGTTTTAATGAAAATCAATTATCAATCATAAAACACCTTTTGATTTGAAAAATTAGTACACGGTCGACGTGCTAATGAAAAGAGTTTTAAAGCACAAAGACCGGTTTTCAAAGGTATCCGTCAATCCATAACCTGAACCAGGATTGATTCAAAAGATTGAATCGCCCCATTGTTTTTCTCGTTCGTTGTCACATGGTTGATCAATATAATAGATCTCACATGCCACCTACCAGGAGCTTGTTAGATGTTGGCTCGAGAAGGCTTTCCATCTTCACAGTGAATATGTAAACACATCACTCAGATGTTATGGCAATACCACAAGGATAATGCGTAGGACTCAAGATATAATCTCTCTTTCCACATTGTGTGAAACAGAGAGTCTTCATTGAAAGTGTCCTAATGAGATTTATTGATGATCTCGTGGCACTAGACTCAATTTGTGCATATTTGGATCCTATATCGGAGACTAGGGAGAGGGTCTCCTCTTTCAATATCAACAATCTCTAAGAGAAAGTTGATAGATAATGTCGGTTCCCGTGAGAATGAAACAAGTCCTTTTAAGAGGAACTTGAGTGGTTTGGAAAGTTGAAGTGCGGTGCGTCACTGGGTCCATGACGTCTTGTCTTCAATACCGATGTTACCATGTTAGCATATGAATTGAACCGGTTTACGCCCTAAGGTTGAATAAATAGAGGGCTATTTGTTTTCACCCTTTTCTCATTCAATTCTTTTTCATTCTTCAACCCTTCTTCGTGCTACCGAGACTTCATAGCTAGAACCTTGTTGGGTTTATTCCATTACTAGCTCAGTCTTAGTCCGCACTCTTCCCATATCTCATTTTTCTCCTTTTATCATCATACCTAAGAACTCTACACTAACTAGTGGATAGTCCTTGGGTAGATCCCTCCGATTCTGGCGGATCATGGGAACACATACCTAACCTTATCGTCCTTATATCACCATACATAATGTAAAGTTGGTCGGTCTTTTTGGTATTGTTCATCGGCCATAGGAACCAATTGAAAACCATTTGAAAATCAATCCGGATACTTATGATATTTTATCAAAGCATTTTGTACCGAATTGTTTTTGATATTTTTAGAAGAAGAACTCCCCTCAACATGTGAATCAAGTATTTGAAATAGTTTTCCACACGGAGGCAAGAGAAAGAATTAACTTCTTTGATTACCATTTTCAAAAAATATCAACATCACTTCCTTAATCGAATCAAGTAGATAAAGCATTTTGGGGAAGGATGAGGTTTTCATGATTTTGCTCCCCTCAATATGTGCCTCGAGATTTGAAAAGAGTTTTGCACATACTAGAGGGAACCTGCACCTTGAGATAAGTTATCACGTTTCAAATCATAGGTTTAAGATAGATGCTCCCCTCAACATGTGCATGGAAAATTTGAAATCGTTTGTCACATGTGGGAAGGAGAGCTTGTACATCCTTATAAAACCATTTACCGAATTATCAGTTTAAATCCAATTTAAATCACATTCTCCCCTGATCACAATTATCAAATCATTTGAGATTTGTGATCTCTTATAGATTTAAATTGATTTTGAAAGCTTTTAAGGAGAATTGTGACTTGATTATGAAAGCGTTTTAGCTGATAAGGATCGGATTTTAAGACTTTAAACTCCATTGATAAAACATGCATGTATATCTTTTGAAAACAATTGAATGCCAAATAACTTTTTAATTTAATTGAAATCATTCTCCCCTCAATCAATGACATAGGTTGTTGATTGAGAGATTGATATTTTGACAAATAAGTCAGATGATTATCAAAAATAGAGACTGAGTTATTTTTCAAAGCAATTAGTTTTCAGCAGATAAATGTTTATAGAATCAGAGCATGGAATTTGGTTGATAAGAAGGCTTTTGATGAGCGTTCAAACAAATTCTCAAATCTTGAAAAAACATGAAAAGCATGGCTCGTTCTTTCTTTAAAAGCGGGTTCTTGCAACTGACAATAAGCCATTATTATCTTTCTCGCAATTATTTTTTTTTTGAAAATTCGAAAAACATCTAAAGTCCCGTGTCATTCTTTGAATGACAGCACAAAGACCGTAGATATTATCGAACCAGAAAAAACAAAAACAATTTTTTTTTTTTTTTTTTTCAATTTTTCAAATTTTATGGATTTTGAAAGTTTTATATTTTTGTATTTTGATTTTCAAATAGATATATACAAGAGATAGATGAAGATAGACCTTTACTCCTCGTCTTCCTCCTGAAGGCGTTTGAGTGTTTCTGGTTGAAGGCTTTTCAAGCCAAGTCGTGGAAGAATAAACTCAAAGCGTTCTCTTGGAAGAGCTTTGGTGAAGATGTTCGCTAGCGATATTCAGACCTCACAAAATAGAGTTCCACCACACCTTTTCCACTTGTTCCCGAATGAAATGATGTCGAATGTCGATATGCTTTGCTCTTGAGTGTTGAGCGTTGTTGCATGAGAGAGCAATAGCACTTTTATTATCACAGATCAGAGGATTTTGTTGAATTCAAAGCCATAGTCGGATAATTGAGATCTCATCCATAAGATTTGAGCACAACAAGATGACATGGCTATGTATTCAGCCTCTAGAGAGGAAATAGAAGTACTCATTTGCTTCTTTGAAGACCAGCTCACAAGCTTATCACCCAAAACTGAGCACCTCGGGCGTACTTCGACGTGTATCTTGACAACTGCATGATCGGCATCTGCATAGGCGTTAGTGACATCCGGTGTCTTTGGTACCATAGTCCCATAGTGATGGTTCCTTGGAGATACCGAAAGACCCGTTTAACAGCTTCAAGGTGCTTTTAGTAGGCTTAGCACGGTATCTAGCACACATGCAAACAGAGAGAACAAGATGTGCGGTCTACTAGGCGTGAGGTACATCAGGAATCCTATCATACTACGATATTTTGTTTGGTCAATCATGATCCCTGAGTGGTCCTCATCTAGTTTGGTTCGATCAATCATGGGTGTGTCAACAGGGTCACTTGAATCAAATCCAAATTTCTTTAAGATCTCAGTTGCATATTTAGATTGATTTATGAAAATGCCTCCGGGACTTTGTGAAATTTGTAATCCCAAGAAAAATGACATTTGTCCCATCATTGACATTTGAAATTTTGAACTCATTTCATTAGAAAAACGATCACATTCCATTGGATCAGTCGAGGCAAAAATAATATCATCAACATAAATTTGAACATGAGTTAAATGTTTGCCTGACTTCCTGGTGAACAATGTTGGATCAATTGCTCCTTTGCTAAATCCGGTTGATAGAAGAAACTTTGACAGTGTATCATACCATGCCCTTGGAGCTTGCTTTAAACCGTAGGGGGCCTTCTTCAAACGATAAACGTGAGTAGGATGCTCTTGATTTACAAATCCTTCGGGTTGGTGGCGTGAAGCGACTTCTTTAAGGTCTCCATTCAGAAATGTCGTCTTCACATCCATCTGATAGACTACCATGTTCTTACTAGCAGCATTAGCCAAAAGATTCTGATTGCCTCGATTCGAGCAACTGGAGCAAAAGATTCTTCAAAGTCAATACCCTCCTCTTGACGGTATCCTTTAGCAACTAATCGAGCCTTGTTCTTCAACACATCACCATGCTCATCAAGTTTCACTTTGAAGATCCATTTTAGAGCAATAATCATAGCACAATCGGAGCGGTACTAACTCCCATACACCTAGTCGATCGAACTCATGAATTTCATCTTGCATAGCATTGAACCAACTATCTTCATTCATGGCGGTTTTAACATCTTTTGGTTCGATCTTAGAGTACGGAGTTGAAGAAGCACCATAAGGCATCGGTTGCAAGTTGTTTCCGTGTGGATCTTGGGCGAGAGGGATTTCCAATGATGTTGTCTAATGGATGATCGTGAGTCCATTTTACGAGGTGTTCATGTGGTAGTTGTTGAGGGACTGAAGTAGCGAGTTGATGTCTCACGACGAAGATGGTTCGATGAAGATTCGGAGCAAATATGTTTTAAAATGGAGCATCTTCAGGAGTAGCAAAGGGATTAACTTCATCATTGATGCGAAAAACAGTTCCATGATGTACATTTGAAGAATGATGATTTGTTGATGAGACTGAAGGATCAGCAGCAGGTGCTTCTTGACTTAAAGATATTGAGGCTGAGGGATTGACTTCATTCATGGAATATGAGCACCTCTTTGTAGGGATCAACACTTCATTAGTACTTGGATCATAAAGTTCATCAAACATAGGATCAAACAATTTCTTTAAATCATCTTCAGATGGAGGTACATATGGAGTTTCTTGAGAAGAGTTTGGAACAAGGGATGAACCAATTGGACAGTTTTGAAGTGCGGGTCCAGGCTGAATTGTTGAGGAGCGTTTGACCGTCACTCATCAAAGCGTAACGTGAATTGTTTCCATGATGTTTCGGGTTCTTTTGTTGTAGATTCGGTATCCCTTTTGTTTGGTGCATACCCTACAAATACTCAATGTCTGCTTTAGCTCTAAGTTTGCCTAAGTCTTGACCCTCATTAGTTGGATAGCACAATGCTCCAAACACACGAAGGAAGAGAGATTAGGTTTTCATTGTGGACAAGTTCATATGGTGTCTTTCCATGAGCAGTGTGAATCAGGGAACGATTTTGTGTGTAGCATGCAGTGGCAATAGCTTCACCAGGAGAAACATTGGAACATTAGAGTAAATCAGCATTGTTCTAGCAGCTTCTACAAGAGTTCGATTTCGCCTTTCAACTACACCGTTATGTTGAGGAGTTAGGTGGAACACTTCTTTGAGGGCTGATTCCAATGCTTTCATAAAATTCACTAAGTTGTTTGTTAACAAACTCAGTTCCATTGTCTGTCGGGATAATTCTGACGGTTTTGTTAAGTCGAACTGCAGTACTGTTTGATGAGTTTGATGATGATATCAGGAGTTTCATCATTTGTCCTTAAGAACTTGACCCAGTTGAATCTAGAGTAATCATCAACTACAACTAACACATATTTCTTCCCAAAGATATTCTGCACTCTCATTGGTCCACATAAATCCATATGAATTGTATGAAGAACTTCGTGACGAGTTAGTAGGTTTGGGTTTATGGGCATACTTCTTGCTTTTTCCCAATTGACATCCTGAACAAAGATGATCCTTTTCATACTTTAGTCGAGGTAAACCTACAACTAAGTCCTTTATGGAGAGATCATTGATGGTGCCGAAGTTCAAGTGATTGAGACGTCGATGCCATAACCATGACTTTGTTTTTGAAGCCTTTGACAGAAAGCAAATTGGAGAAGACTTCATCATATCTTCTATAGAGATGGTGTAAAGATTTGAACCACGAGTTCCTCTTAAAAGTTCCTTACCATCAAGTTCTCTAACAAAACAAGTATGTTTTATGAAGGCTACTTCTAGATCAGAGTCACAGAATTGACCGAGAGAGCGATTATGACCAAGACCTTAAACATAGTATACTCTAGAGATAACACTATCACCAACAACATAATCACCATAACCCATAATTGCACCGAAATGATCATTACGGAATCTAACTGTCCCGATGAATTTGCTCACGAAGTTCATGAGCCGCGACCGGTCTCCAGTCATATGCTTGGAACGACCTGAGTCCGGTACCACGAACGATTTGAACGATCTGCGAGTTGAACACGACAAGAATGGATAACTAAATAATTGGGATCCCCATGCAAGAATGGGTTCCACTTGGTTAGTAACATTAATGGAACACCCACATCGAAATAGAAACATCCATATCAAAAGTAGAAGCAATGGAATCATTGGGAATAGATGCAATGTTGGTGTCCGTATTTGACCTATTCAAAGTATGTTCACTTCTTAAGGGAATAGTTCTACCAGTAGGCATCCATTTTCTAGTGGGCATAATCTTAGCAGTTTGAGAACAAAGCTGATTATTCTTATGGCCAAAAGGTATCCAATAATAACCTATCTTTATAAAAGTTCTTCCTGTGGGTTTCCACTTTTTTCTAACAATCTTTCGTTTTTGCCTTTTGCCTTATTTGCACGATTATTAGCATTAACAATTTTAACTGGGCATTTGACAGAATTAGACAAAGCATTCACACCACATTCATGATTAGCAAAGAATTCAAGACATCATTACAAGGTTTGCAAATAGTATCGAGAATCGAATTAATTACAGCACGCCTATGGCTAATACTAGAATCAACACGATTCGTTTTATTCAACACAAGCTTAAAGATCCTAGGTTGGTCTTCTACTTTCTTCCAATGCACATTTTAGCTTGCGAGGTCCTATCATTCCTTGTATTGTCTTGAGACTTTGACCCTTCGCTTTAATGTCATTGATTACTCTGTAGAGGAATTATGGGAACATTAGTTGGTTGATCTACTTTTTGCATTCCTGAACTAGGCGTGCAAGGATCGTATTACTAGGCGACACATTGATGTATACTTTCTTAAAGCGGGCCTAGAATGGTTTGAAGGCTAGGCACTAGGCATAGAACAAGGCATCACAGCTTTGCCTTTTGCACCTAAGGTTAAGGATTTGGGACATGTTGCAATTACACATTCTAGCAACTCTTGAGATCGTTTGGCATGGAGGCAAGCAAACCTAATTTCACTATCAAGAGGTTTGTTAATGAAATCCTCTTCGACAATCTCACGGAGACATTCTAGACTATCCTTAAGGTGAGCACAGATATTCATGAAAAGCATGTTCATTATTCCTAAGATGAGGAGGAATATATTTAAGTGTCACAGTGTATTTGCAGTCTAAGGGTGACTTTGAGACAACATTCTTATTGAAAACAAGTGGCGGTTTCCCATTTCCACGACTTCTCAGATTCTCAATTTCCTTTTGTAAAGACGTTATTTTTCGTTGTTTTGGTCACGGGTGACTTTTATTGAATCATATAACTCTTTAAAATGTCGTTTAACTTTTCATTTTCTTCTAGAAAACTCTCGTTTTCCTTTTGTAAGGCATCAACTAAGTTTTGAAGATGAAAAGTTTGAGAATTCTGAGAATCTAAAGGAGGAGGCATTTGGGAGCTGTCATATTGTTCTTTTGACCCTTTAATTGAGAGATTTGGGCTTTCAACTTTATGATCGTGTTGCACTGAGCTTGAATCTGTTCATCACGTTTGTTAATTTGAAAAACGCATCAAACTCGGAGCATCTGAGGACTTCTTGATATTTGAAGTTTTGACATTTTCTTTAAGATGTTGATATTTTAGTTGTAAATTAAAATGCTCAACTTCTAGTTTAGAAAAATGTTTAACCAAATTGTCGTGATCATCCAGTTCAATTTTCTCGTTTAGTTGAATTAGTTTTTCAAGCTCAATGACACGATCATGGGAGACTTTCGGTGCAACCGATAATTCATGAAATTTGGAAGCATTAATGGAACAATTTGTAGCGTGAAAAACACATCCAGAGTAATACATTCAGAAATCAGGTTCTCATTTAGTGTATGCAAGTTCTTCCTCTCAATCTCATTATATTTTAGTGCTCGCTCATAGTCACTAACTTCAACTATCATTGCATCAAATTCCTTTTCCATTCCTTAATATCAGTTTCTATCCCCTTTTTAAGACTCTCAAAGTGATCTTTTAGAAGTTTAAAGAAAGGCATGACCTCGGTTAAATAACATTCTTTCATTTGCTCAAAACCCCTTTCTCCTTCCGTAATACCGGTGGGTGTGATCCTTTTCTTGCAAGTTTTCTCAAAATCAACAAATAGTTGAAGTATAACATATTGGCTAATTAAGGTCTTGCTTTTAGTGGCAATTGTTCTAGGAACAAGATGCATTGGTGTATTAGGAGGATACACAGTCGCTCTAGGCATTTTCCAAGAGGAGGGTTTGTTTCAACAATATTTTCAACTTTCGCTTATCTAAATCCATTTTCGAGAAAACTTGTTCGAGTCAACAATGTCTTAGGTTTAAACATGTTCAAGGAAATCCAGTTTTCCTTCTTGTAATCATGGGGTGTGATCTTTATTTTCTTCTCTCTACATTTAGGATCATCTAATTTCTTGTTCATCTTTTCCTTAGTGACTTCATCTGATTTCTTATCTTCCTCGGTGCACTCAACGCAACTAGGTTTCTGTCTAGGTTTAAGGATTTCATTGCCATCATAAAGAACCTTATGAGCATTTCTAGCCCTTTTAATGACCTCTGGATTTGGTTCCTTAACAAGGGGAATGCTATGCTTATCGCTTAGGACCCTATGCTTAGTGATCATGTGGCAGTCGAATGGTGTTCCCTTTTATGTACAACTTGTTTTCAAGTTTGTTTTTCAAAGTTTTCAGATTAGAAAAATCTTTCAAGAGTTTTGATTCCTTTGCATTAAATTCTTGCTTAAGCATTTTCACATTTTCTTGAAGTTCTTGTTTTTGCTTAGCAGTTTTAGAAAGCTTTTCTTGCAAGGAATTTAACTCTTGTTTTAATACTTCTTCTCGAAAATTACTTTTCTAATAATTATGCGCACTTGGTCATCCATTACCTGCTCACGAGTGGTCAACTCAAATTTAGCACGTTGTTCATAAATAGCAACACGTTCTTTATAGGCATTTAATTGATATTACAGACTCATCGAGGCACAAAAGGCGGTGTATTCATCAAAAATATAGTCATTGTTGATCGCGGAGATGCATCACTTGATACAACTTCACTTTCACTTTGTTTCACATATTGATCATATGGGACAACATTGATATTACCCATATTTTCAATATTTGATACAAAAGTTTCGGTTGATAGTACTTTGTCATGCATCTTTTGCACATCAACATCATCGTATAGTTTTAGTACCTCTGAGATGAGTGTGTCTTTGGATGGGCCAGCTTGTGGTGAAGAGGAGACCTTGGGAGAAACCATTGGAGAAATGCTAGCCATAAAGATTGTGTGTGCGATGGGTCCATCATCCACATCAGTCGTATGCATCACAATCAGCGACTTGAAAGGCATTCGATGATTGTGACCTATCTCCTGAATAGGCTGCTCATCCACATCGCATCATAGGTCTTGGCATTGCCCTCAGCTAGAAACAACAATTCCTCTTCATCCAAAGCAGCACCATTATCCCGAGCTTGCACAAGCAACATCTTATCTCTGAAGTAATCAGCATTCTGTGGGCGCTTTGGAGATGTGCAGTTCCTTGCAATGTGTCCCTCACCACCACAATTATAACATTTGATCGGCTTAGCTTGACCTTGATTACCATTCCTTCCTCGATTCAGATTACCAACATAACCTCTACCAGCTCCACCTCTTCACGATCATCTGTCTTTCTGACGGTTGCACCACGATCCTCCCATCTTTAACAGTAGCTTGATTGTGTGGGTTAGATGCTTTTACGAGGTTGTTATTGGTGTGTGGGAGAGAATTCATGTTTTGACTAATCAGAAGAGCTAGTTGATTAATGAAATTACCCACGTGTGCATCGGCATCAGCTTGTTTGAACATAGGATCAAGAATTAGTTTGTGATTACCATTTCCCATGGGTATGACTTGTGAGGCTTTGGTTGTGATTCCGATGTTTGAGTAGAAGCGGTTGAGTCATTAGGCGAGCTTGTCTCTCCCTGGTTGGTTTTGAACCGATTAAGAACCAATTTTTCAAACATAGCATGTCTCTCATTCTGAAGAAGGAAGGCATAGAGTTGCTCATAGTTTGTATTCTTCAATCCTTTAGTGAGCTTCACAGAGGTGACAAACTTGTGCCATTCGGGATTCATGTTGTTCACAAATTTTGAGTTCAATTGAATGTTAGGCATAGTCATTCTGATGTTCCTCATGTCATTCACCAACTTATGAAATCTCACATAGTACTCATAGACACTCTCATCTGGTTTCATCTTGAAGTGTTCAAATTTGTCATAGAGTTGTGATTCTCTGTCTTCCATAGTTAATTCTGAACCTGCGAGAAGCATCTTGACATTATCCCATACTGCCTTTGCTTCGGTGTTGTGATTGATCACCTTGTAGATGTCTTTAGGAAGACCTTGAAGAACAATGTTTGAAGCCCGATATCAGACATCGAATCTCTTTTTATCCTTATCATCAATCTCATCATACATCTTTGGTCTGTCCATTCCGTAAATCAGAGTTCCATCTTCAGATTATCAAGTACATCTCCAGTCGTCTCAACTCGATACGGTCCTTCATCAATGGATTTGAGAATGTTGACACCATTTTCCTTTCCAAGGCAGTACAATCGGATTCGTTGAGCCCAAGAATCGTGAGTCGTTCGTCAAGCATGGGTGGACGAGTATCTGAACCAAACCGCTTGAACATCCTCGGCTACAGTGGAGATGATAGTAGGAACGTTTGTAGACATGTTTCAAGCTCTACGGGATTTTGCAATTCTTTGATTAAACCGGAAATTGATTCTTTCACGGGATTTTACTAAACCAAAAGAACAACCGTAAGAATGTAACACGAAGAAGAAAAAGGTCTAAATGAACAAGTCGCTAAACACACAACTCGCATAAGCAGTCAACTCGCAACACACTCAACTCACTTAATTAATCAAGTCGCTAAATAGCCAACTCGCTTTAGTCTCAACTCGCAACACAATCAACTCGCTTGAACACTAAGTCGCCAAGTTAACTTCGCTAGCGTTACAACTCGCTAAGTAGCAAGTCGCTTTAGATCTCAAGTCGCTTAAAGAAACAACTCGCTTAGAACCCAAGTAGCATAAATATCAACTCGCTAAACAGCTAAGTCGCATGTACCAACTCTCTTTAAATAACAAAGCAACTCGCTTTGAAGAAACACAAGTCCGAGACACAACTCGCTTAGTCCTTTTTTCAAAAATAACCACTTTATCAATCCAAAACAACCAAACCACAATGATTTAAGGCTTCCAATTCAAAACATAAACACATATGATGATCCTAAACACAAAAGTACAAGCAAAATTCAAACTTTAACACTAGAATTTGTCCAAATGAATCAAACTCTCCTAAACCCTTAATACTTCAAAAACCTTATGAAATCCACCAAAACAAAGAGCATGAAAGATGAGTGATCAAACCATGGCTCTTGATACCAATTGTTGGATATTGGATTTCACAAACACTCTAAACCATGATCAAAGTAGGCGTATAAGAATGTTAGAGAGAGAGAGTTCTAGTGAGAGAAAGGAAGAGAGTTGGGAACTATAGTGAGAGAAAGAAAATATTATTATGAGCTCCAACTCTCTACCTTGGGAGGTAGAGAGTATTTATAGTCTTACAATAAAACGCCACACAACGGGCTGTGGATCAGGCATACAGTGGGTGAAGACCCGTCCGTCCTCCACGGTGTTACTTAACAAAATACTACTTAACATAAAATAACTATGACTACGAGCTTTCTAACGATTACATATACTTGAGGTGACCGACTCTTTAATACCTGGAATTTCTAATTCCTAACAGTAAAATAGGGTTTGGAACCCTAAGATACTGTCCAAGTTGGACTACAATCATTTAGGGGTTTTACTCCAAAAGTATACCTCTCTAAGTGCAGAAAAATCGAATTCTATATATACATTTACAAGTGCGACGACGTCGCCTTATAGGTGGGACGTCGTCATATCGCCGTCATTAGGGGTTTCGTCTTGGCCAATTTATTGATGGGACGACGTCACCTTTGAGTTGTGACGCCATCAGTCTTCATATGGGACGTCGTCTTGGTTCTGGATCTGGGCCGTCTGAGATGAATAGTCTGAGTGACGCCCTTCTTCTTCAAAGCCTTACGTCGTCAGGTTGTATGAGCAAAAATTCCACTGAGCCGTCTGGTGCATGTTTTTATCAAATCTGTATAGAGGGATAATGTCGCCCTTTGATTGGGACGCCGTCAGGTTCAATTTGAGTAGCTTGAGTGGCTTCGATCTTGACTTTGCCGTTTTCTTCATGTTTTCACTCCTTTTCATCCAAATGTGCGTCATTCCAGTATTTTTCTTCCAAGAGACCTAAAAAGTGAAAAGGAACGAAATTAAGCAGTATCGGATATAAAAGTGGTTGATTCAGGGCTTAGATGACCCCTTAAAATGTACATATTAAATCCTTATCAAATATCCCTACACTTGGTATTTGCTTGTCCCCAAGCAAATGTGCTTTTGGCTAATCAATTTATAAGTTAGGGGGCATGAAGCATGGGTTTAAAATAATTCATAACAAGTAAAAGCACCGCAATAGTTATAACAAGCACATAAATTATATACTAGCACCTCACAAGGGTGTTTGGATTCTCTCATCTCTCGGGTTTATATGAAATATAGTAAATTAAAATGGAAGATAAACACTCATTACCTAGCATAGTACATAGATTACCATAGGCTTGAGACTAGATCAAACCTCCACCGCTTTGACGTAAGCACCTAGGAACAACTATCTAAGAGGTCTTTTCAAGGGTTGTAACGTTAAGCTTACGGTAGGGAAACAAAGGGTTTTGTTGGATAGGCGATTTAGTGGTGGCAAGTCAAAAATCTTATGTTACAAGCATGAAAAGCATGGCGTTACTAAGCCAAGACTCGACTCACTAAACTCTAGAAAACTTGAAACAAACATACATAAATTTAAAAACATAAACATAAAGATAGATGTAGGATGGTAGCCCTTTTTTTTGTATACATTTTTACTCTACCATCCTCTATGATAACATCAAAATATAAAGGATTTATAGGAGCATCCCTACACTTGAGTTTTTTTTATTTCTCTAACACTAATTGACCCGATTTGAAAAGATCAAAACACTTGGAGTATTTAATTACGTACACAAAGGGAATTTGAATTTAACATTCCTTCCCGTTACTCCATAAAATATTACTTTTGCCCATGAGTCCCAATCATCCCAAAACTGTGTACAAAAGATATGACTCGACTTAGCAACCATGTAAGTAACTATATAATTGAACTAAGGGTTTAGTAATGATAACAATAATGCACTAAAGGTGAGTGCATACAAGGTAGGCTAAGGCGATTTGGGGGTGGATTGTGAACAATGCTCTTCATTGATATTTTAGAAAACCGAAACATCATGAGAACCGCGAAAAGGATAGGCTCTGAGGGGTTAACTAGGGGTTTTGTGTACTTAAGATGAGTACACCGCAAGGGTGTGGGGTAATTACTCAACTGATGTGAAAGAAGTAATTATAATACATGTTTCAAACAAGGGTTATCCTAATGCCTCTGATCATTTAGTTATTCCTAACTACACAAGTGTAGTCTCACTAGCGATCTCAGAATGCATCACAAACAAGTTCTAGGATATATTATACTACCAGTACACTCTCTAAGCATTAAAAGTGAATGCTTTATTCCTAAAGATCTAGGGGCGAACCTCACATTTTTGGGGTGGAATTTGAGTGGTATATTGTTTTTGTTCTAGTCATATAACTCCTTTCCATGAGATGCTTTATTAAGACTAAAGTTTTAGCTCGACATATCATAAAAGATTTTAAATTTGGAGCTAAAATTGCCATAACAAATATTTCTCATAGTTTATTACACAGATGCCAAGGACAAGACAAATGATCAAGGACAAGAATAGTTTCTAAGTTCCCGTTTTATTCTCCCTCCCTACACTTAAACTGAACATTATCCCCAATGTTCCCTGAAAGTATCAAAGTTATGATAAAGGAAGGTAATTAAAAGAGAAATAAACTAGTACTCCCCTGATTAGCTCGGTAGGATCTGTGTGAAGTTGTGGTTAAATTCTTTCCCAAGAAGAATGTACTCGTGATGAGCTCCATCCAATGTTGTGTTTCTTCCTTTTGCCAAATATAACCTGCACACTTTTAAGAAAACAAACGAAACCTTCACGTAAAATCGGTGATAAAACTATATATGAAACAACTACACTAAGATATAATGCTTGTGGAATGGATGTTTGCAGATTTTCTGGAAAAAAAAGACCTGAGAATTTCTAAAAATTTATAAGTAGCACAGAAAATGAAATTTTTTGTATAAGCTGTTTCTGCTTGACCTGATGTCGTCAGGCTTTAATCCTAACGCCGTCAGGCTGTCATGACAGAAACTGGTCTGCTGCATTTTCCTGGAAAAATTCTAAAAAAATTACATCTTTAAAACCTGGAAAAATTCATGCGAAACATCCATTATAACTCGATACAAGCATTTGACTCTAACAAACACACATATACATTAATTTCACTAATTGTAATTCTCATGTTCACGTTCTTGAAAAACGTATGTAATCTTCCCTACACTTATCATTTTGTAAAATACCTTTATATGTAATTAAGACGAGGTTAAAGACAAAATAAATCATTTTCACAAAATCAAACATGAGAATAAACAACAATGAAAAAGATATATGACACACAAACAAGTAAACAATTAAGCATGGGTTGCCTCCCACGAAACGCTTTTCTTTATTTATGAGTCTTGTAGTGTTGCTTATTGGTTTTTACAACCATATGATCACACGTACATATGGGTCAAATGATGTAGGTTCTAGAGAGAGAAAGTTGAGATGGTCTAGAGAGATAAAATCAAAATGAAAGGTTAGATTAGCAAATGAACATCCAACCCTCTCCCTTGTGGGGATATGGCTATTTATACAAAAGACTACGCCCTCCTTCGGGCTATGGATCAAGCATACAGTAGGTAAAGACCCGTTCTTCTTCCACGGTGTTACTTACACTACTAATAAACTAGCTAATATAAAGTTATGTCTACGAGCCATAATATGCTAAGCAATTGTCGGGGTGACCGACACTTCTACATGGATTTTCTAAATCCTAACAATCTCCCCCTAAGGGAGGTCACCCCAAGAGTTACATTGAAAGTCCTAGCACTTTATCTATAATCTTTAATGCTCGAGCTCGTAGACTTTGAATCTTCTTAAACTCCAACTTTGCATTGTAGTAGTGATTCTTTGGCTTTAAGTGTTTCTTTGATAGGTGATCAGGAGCTTTCATTGAGATCATCGGCAACACGTAATCTCCGGATAATCCGTTGTAGAGTTGCCACCATGTGATGTTGTGACTTTAGGACCGACATGCTTACATTTTGGATCATGATATCTTCTCATCAGAGTTGCGGAAGCTTTTATTGATTCATGATATTTGCAGCAGCGTAGGAGAAGCATGGATTGAAAATATCAGAGTTAGTTGATGAAGATATGCACTTATCATGATTTCTTTAGAAATGAATGTGCTGTGTGAGCATGTGTATATGGATTGACTCCTCAATTCTGATCAGCTGCAACCGTCGGGTGTTCCTGTAAACAACAGTTAGCAAAAAAGCTCACGAAGGTGTCTTTGATCACCTTCGTTGAGTAGGTTGCAAGAACCACAGTTCCTCGTTGATCAGTACAAGTACTGCCTGTGATTAGGTATAATTCCAATGAATCTCCTTGACAGGGTTTCGCAGCTGGTCTAGCCATTCTCATATCGGAACGTCTCAAAGAAGACAACACGGAGTGAGTGAACCAGCAAATTGAGATTCGCTGATTGATGAAAATGATTTGAAAAACAATCGTGTATTGCTTAATAGAAAGACTTTTGCAATACAACAAAGGTTTTATAAGGAAAATCAATTTTCAATCGTAAACACCCTTTTAATTTTGAAACCATAATACACAGTCGATGTGCTAGAGAAAATAATTTTGAGCACAACGACCGGTTTTTCAAAGGTATCCGTCAATCTATTTCCTGAACCAGGATTGATTCAAGTGTGAATCGCCCCATCATTTCTGTCCAGTTGTCACATGATTGCTCTATTGGATAGATCCCACATGCCACCCATCAAGAGCTTGTTTGATGTTGGCTCTAGAAGGCTTTCCATCTTCATCGTGAATATTTACATATCACTCAGATGTTCTGGCAATACCACAAGGATAATGCGTAGGACTCTTAAAATATATTATAACATTCCACATTGTGTGAAACTGTGAGTCTTCGTTAATTGTGTCCTAATGAGATTTATTGATGATCTCTTGGCTCTAGACTCAATTGTGCATTTTTGGTTTCCTATTCGGAGGCTAGGGAAAGGGTCTCCTTATTCAATATCAACAATCTCTAAGAGAAAGTCGATAGATTATGTAGGTTTCCCGTGAGAATGAAACAAGTCCTTTTAAGAGGAACTTGAGTAGCTTGGGAAGATTTAGTGCAGTACGTCACTGGGTCCATGACGTATTGTCTTCAATACAAGTGTTACCTTTGTAACCACCAGTAGCATATGTATTGAACCCGGTTTCTGCCCTAAGGTTGAATTATTGGAAGGCTATTTCTTTTCACCCTTTTCTCATTTTATTTCTTTTTCATTCTTCAACCCCTTCAGTGCTGACCGAGACTTCATTACTAGAACCTTGTTGGGTTTGTTCTAGTTCTAGCTCTATCTCAGTCCGCACTCTTCCCATATTCTCATTTTTCTCCTTTTTCCATCATACCTAAGAACTTCTACACTATCTAGTGGATTGTCCCTGGGTAGATCCCTCCGGCTCTAGCGGGATCGTGGGAACAAATACCTAACCTAACCATCCTTATATCTCCATGCATAAAGTAAATTTGTCGGTCTTTTGGTATTGTTCTTCTGCCTTTGAAACCAATTGAAAACCATTTGAAAATCAATCAAGGTACTTGTGATATAAAATCAAAGCATTTTGTACCTTAATAATTTTTGATATTTTAGAAATGCTCCCCCTCAACATGTG
This sequence comes from Chrysanthemum makinoi, assembly GCA_910596185.1. Lineage (NCBI taxonomy): Eukaryota > Viridiplantae > Streptophyta > Magnoliopsida > Asterales > Asteraceae > Chrysanthemum > Chrysanthemum makinoi. The sequence goes on along the minus strand of OU343219.1, from coordinate 103,653,521 downwards.
CTTCAAGTATTAGAAATTGTTTTAGCACATGGAGGAAAGAAGACTTTGAAATCTTAGATTAAGAATGAGAGATCCAATCTTTGATTAATATTTTCTAGAATGATCATCATCATCACTTCCCTGATCAATTCTAGAATTTGAAATACTTTGGATAAATATTTTGGGAAATGATGAGGTTTTCTTTTAATTGCTCCCCCTCGATGTGTGCATCGATATTCGAATGAGTTTTGAAGATTGTTTAGAGCATACAAGGGGGTGTTTTGAAGCAGTTTAAACGATCACAGTAGCCAAGAAAACCATTTAAAATTTCAATCAAGGTACTTCTTGATAAAACAATGATGTTTTAGTACCTTGATAGTTTTAGGATAAATTTTGAAATGCTCCCGCTCAATATGTGCTTCGATATACGAAAAGGTTTAGCACATATGGGGAGAGTTGCCTATTTATTGAGACTTGAAGATCACATTTTATCAGATTGCATATTTATATCACATTTTCTCCCCCGATCAAAAATTTCAATTCCTTTGAGATTTTGGATCTCAAGTGATTTAAATATGTATAAAACCTTTTGGAGAAAAATGTGTCCTGTTTTATTTAATCTGAAAAGAAACACTTACAATGCTCCCTATTAAGACAGAGAGGGAAGCTACAAGCCATAAACCTATCACTACTATATACATTATAGTTACAATCATTCATATTACAATCACCACATCACAAATGAAAGTTCAACAAAAATAACTACCATAAGAGGATATCATCATTATGTTCTCTATAGTAGCTTGTAATGTCCTTCACGAACGCTTCCTCCCACAACACTTTCTAGACTACGGAAAATATTCCTCGTCTTGAGCCTTCTTCCTATAGCAGCAATGAATTCTTCACACCTTTTTACATCATGCACCATCCAAAACTTTGTATTGTTCCCCGGTCTCATCTCGAGCTTAAACTCCTTGACCCTAGAATCCAATTCTTCTTCAACAACCTTTAGAGTACCATCACTGAACTTGTACAGCTCACACAGCCTCATTAGCATCCTTGATTCATATTTGTCTGTAAAGAAAACTGCTTTTGGAGTGTCAATTACTGAGTAGTCGTGTCTGTATTCATAACCTGTGGCTTCCCATTGAGGCTTGGTGAGATTGACTTGAGTCTGATAGCTTTCCATGCCTAGCTGAAAATCACCCACTCTTTGTTGTATCACTAATCCTCTTATCCATAGATTGACTGCTGTAGCAAGAGACTTCTTTTCGCGAGTGGGCAGGTGATCAAGGTGGCCTTGGAGGTTCAATAAGTACAGATCTTCAAAATCACTTGGAAATAGAAGTTTGAAGTCATTTTCTTCAATTACATGGTCTTTCAGATCAGCTCTTCTGAGGACGATCTTCTTCAGATAATCATATCCATACATTGGAAAGAGCTCCACACTGACTACGCTTAGTGATGCAAGTTTTACTGACCAGGTTTTAATATTTATAATATCTCGTTATACCTATGGTCTACCCTAATGCACTAATGGGAAGTGTACCCGGTCGTGTGTAGTGTAGTATTCGGTAAAACCGAGGTCATCCCAAGAGCTATGTGTAGGATCGTTATATTTATTGTGTTTGATGATTCGGGTGGTATTAGATGATGGAAATACATGTTAGACATTTTAGAGAGAGAAATTAGAGAGATGGGTGTTCAAGCTAGAGACTTGGTTCACAAATTGTAAAAGGTTAGATTGAAAGCACCACCCCTTCCATGGATGGAAGGGGTATTTATAGTTACAGACAATACGATCTCCTATCGGCCTGTGGATCAGGTATACAGTGGGTAAAGTCCCGTCCTTCCTCCACGGTGTTACACTACACTAAACTACGCTACAAACTAACTAATTAACTACTAAATAACGTAACAAACTACAAGTCTACGAGCTACCATATGCTAGACTATAATTGGGGTGACCGACACTTTAATATGGAATTTCCAATTCCTAACAATCTCCCCCTAAGGGAGGTCACCCCATGAAATACATTTTGCATCCTAGCATTCTATCTTTGACTTTGTTCTTGAGCTCGTAGACTTCAATTCTTCAATTCCGCAATCTTTGTGCTTTTGTAGTGCAACTTCAAAGTCCGAGTGCTTTGTACTTTCAGTGGAGGTCTTTGAACTGATCCACAATTTGATGATCTTAGAGCTTTCATTGAGATCATCAGCCACAACAAATCTCTGGATCCCCCTTTATTGTGTTGCCATCATGTGAAGTTATGACGTTCGGACCGACATGCTCACACCTTTTGGATCATGACATCTTTCCATCAGAGTAGCGAAAGCTTTACTGGTTCATGATATTTGCGGCAGCGTAGCAGAAGCATGGAGTGAAAATATCAGAGCCAGGTTTTGTAGATATGCACCAGTCATGATTTCTTCAATTAAGTGTGGATTTTGTGAGCATGCGGCTTTGGATTGACTCCTCAATTACGATCATGCAAACCGTCAAATGTACCTGCAAACAACAGTTAGCAATAAAGCACAGGAAAGTATCTTTAATCACTTTCATTGAATTGAGGTACACGGCCCACGGTTCCCTGTTGATCAGTACAAGTACTGCCTGTGATCAGGTAGGATTCCTAAGAATCTCCTTGACAGGGTTTCGCAGCTGTTCTAGCTGTTCTCAAACCGGAACGTCTCAAAGAAGACTACACGGAGTGAGTGAACCAGCGAATTGAGATTCACTGATTGATGAAAAATGATTTGAAAAACAATCGCGTATTGCTTGAAGAAAGAGTTTTGCAATGCGATGAAGGTTTTATGAGAAAGATCAATTTTCAATCGAAAATACTTTTTGTATTTGAAAGGAGTACATATTCGACGTCTTTGGTGAAAAGAAGATATTCGCACATCGAACGATTTTTCCAAAAGTATTTTTTCAATCAGAGATACTTTTTGAGTTTGAAACATGAATACACATTCGATGCGCTAGAGAAAAGAAAATTTGCACATCGAACGGTTTTTCCAAAAGTATTTGTCAATTCCATTCCTGGACCAAGGTTGATTCAAGATTGAATCTCCCCATTCGTTTCTATCCAGTTGTCACAAGCTTGATCTTTAGAAAAGATCTCACATGTCACCCACCAAGAGCTTGTTTGATGTTGGCTCTAGAAGGATTTCCATCTTCATCGTAAATATTTTCATATCACTCGGATGTTCTGGCAATACCACAAGGATAATGCGTAGGACTCTAAATATATACTTACTTTCCACATTGTGTGAAACAGTGAGTCTTCATTAATTATGTGTCCTAATGAGATATTGTGGATGATCTCTTGGCTCTAGACTCAATTAGTGCACTTTTGGTTCCTATGCCGGAGACTAGGGAGAGGGCTTCAATATCAACAATCTCTAAGAGAAATTCGATAGATTATGTAGGTTCCCCGCGAGAGTGAAACAAGTCCATTTAAAAAAAACTTGAGTAGCTTGGGAAGTTTAGTGAAGTGCGTCACTGGGTCCATGACGTCTTGTCTTCAATACCGAAGTTACCTTAGTAACCACCTGTAGCATATGTATTGAACCCGGTTTCTGCCCTAAGGTTGAATTATTGGAGGGCTATTTCTTTTCACCCTTTTCACATTCAATTCTTTTTCATTCTTCAACCCCTTCAGTGCTTACCGACACTTCATAACTAGAACTGTTAGGACCGAAAAACATATAGGATTTATGTGGTTTGGAGGCCGAGGTTGGTGGAAGAAGATGAAGATCTTCATACTTTTTAGAGAGAGAAACTAGAGAGAGGGAGGAGAAAACACAAGATTTTATTAAGAAACACACACAATACCAATAACCTAATGCTTCACCTCACCCCTCATGGAGAGTCATGAGGGGTATATATAGGCCCTATCTTTGCCACTTAAACGATACTAGTCCCTAAGGGCAAAGTATACTACGCGTCTAGTCCAATTCATGTAAGTGACGTTATCTTTAGAAAAAGCGAGGCTAACAATCTCCCTCCAAGATAGCGTCACACGTGAATGGTTACAATGAGACCTATAAATACAAAACAAAGTAAATTACAATAGTAATGAACAATGTTGACTTTCTTGAAGTGCAGAGTCTCTGTAGTCTAGATACTGAGGCAAACTTGAAGTTCTCCCTTCCGATGACCTCAGCAAATGATCTTCTTGTAGCTCTAAACTTCAACTGTAATGGTCTAGTTAGGTTATTACTCCCTCCTAACTAGTGAGCCTTTTTATTTTTCTGCTCCCTCCTGAACCGACAACACTCTTCCAACACGTCTTTAATCTTCAGACACGCAGCGGAGAAAGTAAACTCTTGAAGCACAATGGTTGTCGTTCTGGGAACATCGTAACAAAATAACTCACTTAGTATTGCATCCAAGTTGGTAAAAAACCCCGATGTACACCACACTACTTCTCCTTCTTCAGTCTTAAGCACAAATCCCTTCGTAATCCAATCACGGAAGATGAAATAGCAACTTCTCCCTCCTGATGGTTGCGAGCTATCGGAATCATCATAATGTTGCGTACATACCGTATTACCCTCTTGATGCAATATTAACATCATAGCTTGATCAAAATTTCCGTGAGAATATGTCGCAAAAATACTCTCAATAAACTTCTCTCAAACCAACCTTTAATCGAACCTCATTTGAATTCACCGGCTAATAGTAATGACCACATATGGAGATAACCCGATACGACTGACTTGAAAAGGAAGCAAACATCCCAACTTGTGACTTGCTGCTTGTTCTAAATTTTTTATCAATCCACAACTTCGTGTGACACTGAGCACAACAACGTAACTCCTTAAAGTGATGGTTACACACTGTGAGCACTACAACGTAACTCCTTACCAGTTATAACCAGATTTTCAAATTTCATAATGTGCTCCAACAAGTTATCTTGAGACATGCATCCAACCAACCATCGTCTCAAAGATAAAGAAGTCCACCCGTGAAATGTCACGTCAATTCCGCATAAATAATACCGTACAAAAACCCCGTAGTCATTTTCCAAATTTCGCGCAAGCCGTGAATTATGTATCCCTCCGTGAAAAATGTAGACCAAAATACCAATCATTATAATAGCAATAATTTGTATCCAAAAATTTTATACAAAGCTCTCGGATAACATCTTATTGTTAGACTCATCATGTGCAATTAATAACAGTTCCATCGATCAGCCCAAAGACAATGATAACAGCCCATAATCAAACACTAGTATTACCCGATCCATTATCAGAAAGGCCCAAATCCAACAATACATATTCACGGTTTATATTTATATCATTTGATATATTCATTTTGCCCTAAACCTAGACAAATTCACAATATCATCTGCCCCTTTTTTTCTAAACACTTCGCCTGTCTCACCATCTGTCATACCAATCTCAGTTACATCACCATCAATCATAACAAATCATTCAATCAAATACCGATCTTAGTTATAAAAACCGAACGTATTCTTGTAACTGAGATTGGTATCTTGTTAAGAAAAAAATATAAAATCGAATTGTAGGACCTTACTTTTATCAACCTTATCACAAAGTACCAACACGTTAACCACTGTTAAGCGTAGAACTCGTGAAACCCAACACAAACGTAAAGCATATAAAGAAAGAAAAGATAAGAAATATGGTGACTTGATGTTTATACAAACCGTGTATGTTGTGAGAGAAGGATGAAACAATATGATGTTTATTTCAAAGGAAAAACACACACACACACACTTTCAAGCACACCCCTCAAATGACCATTTGAGGGGTATTTATAGTCCAAGGGACTTGATGCCCTAAAGGCTTTGCTTGGGCTTTTCATTGGTTGTACATGGATTGGGCTTTGGATACTTAAGCTTCAAAAGGCTAGCATAATCATAACGCCTAGCCATTTAGCTTAGTCCAATCCACGAGCCCGTTGACTATTCTATCACGATATCTAACACACGTTACAAAGTTCCTAATCGTGAATGACCATCACTTCTAATAAAATTATTAAGGCTAACAATCTCCCCCTAAGGGGTGGTCATTCAAATGATGCTCCACTTGATTAGGTCTTTACTTTTCTCAAGCTTGAACTTTGCGTGTAGATATAGAATAGTCTTGATTCTTTGTTCCTTTATGCTTTGTGATCTATTAAAGTGGTTGTATGCCGTTGTCAACTTCGTTGGTTTGGTGTCTCCACGTCTTTCTCCACCATGCTCACACTTCTATTTGTCTTTTGGTTACCAATGATGTAGTTCTCGAGTCTTTAAACTTTGTAGATTCTTTGACATTGATGAAGAATCATCTTTAACATTGAGTAGCCTTTGATTTTGATGAGAACTTTCATGTGTTGTTGGTATGAGCATGTGGATAGTCTGCACGATCAATCCGCTCCGAAGCTTCCATAAGAAGAAAACATAAAACAGGTTAGTAATAAGCGGATTCCGGCACTTACAAGTTTGAATTTCGAGGGTGTTAACAACATAGTATGAAAACACATCTCTAATTCTCACAAAGGCCGTTCTTGAACCGGAGTCCCACAAGTGAGATAACGCGATATACCGAAGTACATCTACAGTTCAGATGAGTCGCTGAGGTACACCGAAGCATCACCCCACGACTGTAGACCGTTTGAGACACACTAAGCGTAATCCACGGGGAGTTACCGAAGTGACCTGCTGTCAGGGCTGCTTGATGTTGACCCTGGCAGGAGTTTCCATTCAATCACTGAAGATCACAAATGTGAAACTTCTCATAAATGTTCTGGCAAATTGCTAAGATCTGCGTAGGACTCTATAATATATCACTTGTGTCCTTATTGATGAACAACAAGCGATGTCATGTCAAGTGTTCCTATGAGATCTTTTGATGAATCTCGTGGCTCTAGACTCAATTAGTGCATTTTGGTTTTCCTGAGCGGAGACTAGGGAGAGGGTCTCCTTCTTCAATACCAACGATCTCTAAGAGAAAGTCGATAGATTATGTAAGGTTCCTAGTGAGAATGAAACAAATCCTTTTAAGAGGAATTGAGTGGCTAGAAGGTTTAGTGCAGTGCGTCACTGGGTCCATGACGTCTTTGTCTTCAATACCAGTGTCATCTAGTGACAACCAGTAGCAGATGAATTGAACCCGGTTTCTGCCCTAAGGTTGAATATGGAGGGCTATTTCTTTTCACCCTTTTTCATTACATTTCTTTTAATTCTTCAACCCCTTCTTTCTCCTTTCTCACATTACTCCTTTTTTCAATCATACCTAAGGACTTCTAATACTAACTATGGGTAATGTCCTTGGGTAGATCCCTCCGGCTCTGGCGGATCATAGGACGAATTTCCTATCCTTAGTCACCTTATAACTCCATGACTGTCCTATTGTTGCCATAAAACCATTTTTCTTGAAAATCTCTCACAGTGTTTATGATAGAAAACATGTTTGAGACACTCTGAGAGTTTTATATTTTCAGAAACACTCCCCCTTCACATGTGCTTATAAGTTTTGACAGAAATCTGCACATAGAGGGTGGAGTTTGCACTTTTTGAATTGATCGGCTTATGATAGACAATTCCCCACGAGACACGGTTACGTTGCTTAGTTAAAGAGTTCCATTGTCAGTTTTTAGGTGACAACTAGCTCTAATAACTAACTTGAAGTTGTAAACACTCCTTGAAAAGGAGGTTAGACCCATGAAGGTGCATATCTATCACAAGTTTCTCGAGATGGTACATTTACTGACTTTGATTCCCGTCAATTCATTGGTTTCGTCTGAGTCGAGCTCATTATGAGATTCAAACACCGATCATTAAACATTTTTGATCACATTTTAATCACGTCTCCTCCCCCTCAAAAATAGCATATTCGTGATATTTTTGATATCAACGGATTAAACAACATTTTAGAATCTTTTGGGGAGACAAACGGATTTGATTTAAGCATGAATTTGGAACATTTTAGTTTTATACTCCCTTTTAATAAAGCATAATCAATTAAAGGGTTTGAGAGGGAGTTATCTTGAGCACAAAGTATTTTGAAAGATTTTGAAAAATCTTTTTGAACAATCTTGAAAAGGTGCTCAAGATGATGGTGATTTCTCACCATTTTTAAATGTAGTGCACTGAAGCGTACACTTGATTTTCATTAAAAAACACGAGTTTTGATTTGAAAATAATCAAAAGTCATCATTTAGTCCGGGTTTCGAACTGAAGTATACGAAAGCCATTATTTTTAGAAATTTTGAGAAACGACATGTTTTAGAAAACATATTAAAGAACTCTCGCTCAAGCATCTGTACATACCCGTATCATTGTTGAATGACATTTCTAGAAACGTACAGAATATCGATTATACAAGAGACATGTCGCGAGAAGAATATTTTTGGATTTTTGATTTTATATTGTTTTTGTATTTTTTGAAAGTTTTATATTTTTATATTTTGCTTTTGTTGGTTTTTCAAATTTTGTATTTTGTTTTTCAAAAATATTTACAGCGAAGCTTTTTGGAAAAATCATTTTCAAGAAGATTCGAGAAGACTTTCTAACTCCTCAGGGGTTAGGCTTCGCATTCCAATTCGTCGAACTAAATAGTCAAACCTTTCTTTTGGAAGGGCTTTAGTTAATAGATCGGCGAGTTGGTAATCTGTCTTCACGAAGAATAATTCAACAGTACCATTTTCGACGTACTCTTTGATGAAGTGATAGCGGACACGGATATGCTTAGTCTTTGAGTGATGAACAGGATTGCATGATATGGCTATGGCACTTTTCGAGTCACAATACATAGGTATTTTATCGAAAGTAAAGCCATAATCTGTGAGTTGTGTTCTCATCCATAGAACTTGAGCACAACACGCAGATAGAGACACATACTCAGCTTCAGCGGTTGAAAGTGCAGTGCAATCTTGTTTCTTTGAAGACCAGCTTACTAACTTTTCACCCAAAAATTGTGCTCCTCCGGATGTACTTTTTGCTGTAACTTGATCACCTGCGTGGTCCGCATCTGAAAAAGCAATTAGATCAAATCCGGATTCCTTCGGATACCAAAGTCCCATGTGAATGGATGTCTTCAGGTACCGAAAGATCCTTTTAACCTCTTTGAGGTGCAGTTCGGTAGGCTTTGCCTGAAACCGTGCTAATAAGCAAACAGCAAAATGAATATCTGGTCGACTAGCAGTGAGGTACATGAGAGAACCAATCATGCTCCGATATTTCTTCGGATCAATAGGTTTCCCAAACAAATCGGCTCCAATTTTTGGTGAAGTTACCATTGGTGTTCCGACCGAGTCACAATTATCCATACCATGATTTTTCAAAATCTCAGTTGTATATTTAGCTTGATTTATAAAAATTCCACGAGGGGATTGATGTATTTGTAAACCAAGAAAGAATTTTAGTTCCCCCATCATGGACATTTCAAATTTACTTTTCATGAGATTTTCAAAATGTTTTGAAAGATTCGGATTAGTGGACCCAAAGATGATGTCGTCCACATAAATCTGAACAATCAAAATGTCGTTTTTGCATTTTTTTGTAAACAAGGTAGGATCAACTGTTCCTTTGGTGAAATTGTTTTGGATAAGGAAAGAGGACAGTTCGTCATACCACGCTCTCGGAGCTTGTTTCAAACCATAGATTGCCTTTTTGAGTTTGTAGACGTAGTCTGGATGTTCCAAGTCGATGAAGCCTTCTGGCTGACTCACGTACACTTCTTCTTTCAGAGTTCCATTCAAGAACGCGGTCTTAATGTCCATCTGATAAACCGTGATGTTTTTGTGAGCGGCATAGGCTAAGAAAATCCTGACTGCTTCTAGTCTAGCTACCGGCGTGAATGACTCTTCAAAGTCTATCCCTTCCTCTTGTCTGTATCCTTTGGCCACAAGACGAGCTTTGTTGCGAATGACAGTCATTTCTTCATCCCGTTTGTTCTTCCATAACCATTTAAGATCAATGACGCGAACGTCAATGGGTCTTGGAACCATTTCCCAAGAGTCATGTAGACGGTATTGGAGAAGTTCCTCCTGCATCGCTTCTATCCATGCGGGTTCTGCCATTGCCTCGCGAATGTTCTTTGGCTCTATATTGCTAATGGAGCAAAGGTAAATGCACAAGTCGCAATCGGTGGCAAGTTGACGTCTCGTCTGAATTGGCCTTGAAGGTTCACCAATAACTTGTTCAATTGGGTGGTCTTTTGTCCACTTCAGAGTAGAAGGATACCGTTGGTTAAACGTATGCGAGTTAGATGGTTCTCGTAAGCTTGAAGAAGATTCAGTTGATTCCGTAGCAAACGGGTTTTCAAATAAGTCTTCATCTAACGTTGCATCGTTATGGTTTTGGTTTTGCTCATCAACTGCTGGTAGAATGGGTGCAATAACTGGAGTAGATGTAGATGATGTTGATGGAGTTGGTGCATTGGTTTCAACCGTTGTAGATGCATCTTCTGTTGGTGGTGGAGGATGATGTTGAGCGGGTGCAGCGGAATGATGGTTTGATGCATTTGTCGAAGTTCCACCATAGTATTCATCGAACATTAACTCAAAGAAATTCTCCCATTCTTGTTCTTTAGGATTGTCAATCGAAGTTGATTGAGCTCTTTGAGGTACGAGTCCTGAACTGATGTGTCCAGAAGTCTGCTGGTTTAGTGCGGGTTCTAGAGCGAGTCTCTCAGAAGCCATATGTGAAAGTTCGTCAAACTTCACATTCATCGTCTCCATGATCCTCCTAGTTCTCCTGTTATACACCCTGAATGCCCTCGAGTTATTGGAATATCCTATGAAGATTCCAATATCACCTTTTGCTTTCAGTTTTCCAAGATCTTCTCGGTCATTCGTAGGATAGCACAAAGCGCCAAACACGTGAAAGTAAGAGATATCCGGTTTTTTGTTGTTCACAAGCTCATATGGGGTTTTATTGAATCCTGGATGGATGAGGGATCGGTTCTGAGTGAAACAAGCAGTGGCAACATCATCAGCCCATAGAAATAACGGTGCACTAGAATAGATTAGCATTGTGCGAGCAGCTTCCACAAGAGTTCTATTTCTTCTTTCAACTACCCCATTCTGCTGTGGAGTTCTAACAACTGATGTCTGATGAGTAATTCCAACATCTTCAAAATAAGCTCTTAACTCCTGATTAGTGAATTCTGTGCCGTTGTCAGTTCTTACAACCCTTACTGGAGTTTGAAGAAGTACTTGAATACGTTTCAGAAAGGTGATGATGATGCCTGGTGCTTCGTCTTTTGATCTCAGGAACTTAACCCATGTATATCTTGAATAATCATCGACAATGACAAGAATATACTTTTTCCCATTAATGCTTTCAACTCTCATTGGGCCACATAAGTCCATGTGCAACATATGCAACTTTGCTTCCGAACTAGGTACGGTTTTGGGTTTATATGATGCTCTTTTGCTTTTTCCTTGTTCGCATGATGGACATAAGTGATCCTTGGTGTATTTGAACTTTGGAAGTCCATTGACGATGTTGTCTTTGGCAATTTTGTTGATGGTGTCAAAATTGAGATGGGATAACCTTCTATGCCACAACCAGGACTGTGTTCCAGATGCTCGTGTCATAAGACATATTGGTGATGAAGAGGCCATTTGATTGATGTCGATAGCATACAAGTTTGTATCACGATTCCCAGTTAAGAGATCAGTGCCATCCAAGTTTCTAACGAAGCAAGCATTTCTCCTAAATGCAACCTCTAAATCTGCATCACAGAACTGCCCGACTGAAAACAAATTGTGTCCCAATCCTTCGACATAGTAAACCCGAGTGATCAAATAATTTCCAAAAGGTAGATCTCCATAACCCATGATAGCTGCTACATGATCATTTCCAAAACGTACGGTTCCCATGAATTTCCAGACGAAATTGATCAGCAGCTTCAGATTCCCGGTCATGTGCTTGGAGCAACCCGAGTCGACGATCCAAAGACATATTTCGATAACCTGCCAATAACAGAAGAAGAAGATTTTGGAAACCGTTTTGATTTTGGTTCCTTTGGGTTAGAGGTAAAATCCTGATCACACTCAAAGAAGTTCTCTACTGGGAGAGTAGGCTCATTACTCATTCTACCATTCTGGAGTGTGAAAGTTCTACCTGTGGGTTTCCAAATATCATCCCTATAGTATACACTATAGTTCCTGTCAGTAGTGTAAAGCCTAAGTTTTGCAACTAGTCTTCCTACTTGTTTAGTGTAAGATCTTTTTGGAACGTTCTTCTTAACAGGCTTATCATTCACATTCTTAGAAACACAATCATCTTGAACATTAATTAAGGATTTCTTGCAAGTTAAACAAAGAGATTCAACACATTCATTAGACTTAGAAAGTTTCATAGGTTCAGTACATTCAGATGAAATGTCTTTCTTATTCAAAAGCGGTAAATTCCTAGGGTGTTCTTCTACTTTCTTCTCTTTATTCAAGCTACTACTTCTAGAGGCAGTCGAGACTCTATTGTTCCTTGTATTGATGTTAGGCAGACTGCTGCTCCTAGAGGTGCTTTCTAGTCCTGTAGAAGATAAGGCACACGCATTAGGATTCACATTTTTAGCAAGGGAGGTGGTTTCAGCTGTCCTGGTCTCTTTAGAGTGCTTTTCTAAACTTATGTCGTTTGTTCCATATGTTTTAGATGTGGAGGCAGACGCATTAGTGGTACTCATCTTAAAAAGCCCAGGTGCTAAAACTTTTGGTTTCTCGATAACCGCTTTTCCCTTATCAACATTTTGTTTAGGTAGGGCAGGTGGAGTGACTGGTTTTGATGAAACATTTTTCTCATTGACTTTTGGAGGAGGCATAGAAACAGACATTTTTGGTTTGGAAACCGGTTTGGGAACATTTGCTTTCTCCGCAGTCAATGGTTTTTTAATCACAGTTTCCACTGCCTTTCCTTTTGGACATTCCAGTTGAGCCCTCAAAAGATCATTTTTCGCTTTCATGTCATTGTAGGCACGCTCATACGACAATTTGTCATACTTGCATTCCTCAGTTTTTCGATCAAGTTGTTTAAAATATGACACATTTTCTTTTTCAAGTTTTTCAAGAGCTTTTTCATATTTTGAAACAATTTCGGAGGTCTCAGACTGGAGTCTTTCATGATCTTCAACAGAATATGTTTGCAAAATAATGGACATAATATCAGTAGTCAGAACATCTTCGAAGAGAGAGTCATTTAAAGTTTCCAAAACTTTTATTTGTTCAACACTGTCATTAACTTGCTTTACCAGGGATTTATGGTCCTTGACAAAGTCAACTGTTTCTTTCAAAAATGCTTGTTCAAAATGAATTACCCTTGCACTGATGGCATTCAGCTGAGGGGCAATTTGAGTTTCAAAAAACTTTCTCTGTTCAATATCAAAACTAGAGAACCAGTTATTAGGTGTAATAGTGGTTTTAGTTTTAACAGTTTCTTGAAGATCCGCAATTCTCGTTTTCACATTGTCTAAAATACTTCTCGCATCACTTGAGTTAAAAGGATTGTTTGAAGACATTTGTTCAATGTTCGAAAGAGATTTTGAGACAACGACTGGTTTTGAAACTGATTTTGAAGCAGGAGTTGACTCTTTGTTTGAAACATTTTGTGTGATGGAGAACTTTGACTTTTCTTTTTGATTGACAAAAGTAATTCCGTTAATTTTGTTCCATTTGTTATAATCAATTGGTTTGATTTCCGAATTCTTTTGTTTCATTTTTGATCTACTCTCCTCAGATAGTTCTAACGTTTCAAGAGAATCACGAACAATTATGGGTTCATGCAAAACATTTCCATTGTTTAACACATTCTGAGATTTCTGAGCTTTCTTGAGGAACGAGGAAGGGTCGTTACCAAGTGCCATTCTATTATTAGTATGAAAACGTGGATTTACTTGATTAGAAAGCATCTTGATTGTTTGAGCAGAATGACCCGTTGTAAGAAGCAAAGTTTCCAAAGTTTTTATCTTTTCATTCTTATCAAGAATTTCATCAAGAAGAGAATCTTCTCGTTTTGAAAAATCAGTAATCAACTGCTTCTTCTCTTTTTCAAGATCAGAAAACAATGATTTTTGTTTTGAAAGTTGGTCATTTAGATCTGAAATTTCCTTGTTTAAAGATTTAATTTTCAAGTTCGAATTCACATCAAGTGTGTTATACTTGATTTGCAATTCTTTTTCTTTAGAAACCAAATTTCGATAACCAATTTCTAATTCTGATTCTTTGTTTTTCTGAAATTCAAAGGCTTTTGCGTTCTCCTTGTAACTCTCAAGCTCAGCGGTCAATTTGGCATTCGCGGCCTTAACATCGCGATTGACCTTTTTAACTTTCTCAATTTCAATGCCACAGTTTTTGATTAATGATTCAAAATAAGCACGAGTTTCCTCATCAGTCTCAGTATTTTGTGCCACACAGCCTCCACTAGGATCCACATCTGGAGTCTCAGAGTTAGTATTGCTACAACTCGGATTGTCCAGGTATGTATCATAAGTAGGTGCTGATGTCACAGAATGCTGTTCGTCATGAGTAAACACATCAAATATGACATTGTTATAGCATGGATCAGTGATTGGTACCTCAGATACTGCGTTGGCGTCAAAGACAGGAGGTGCGTCAGAATCAGTGTCGTACTTAGTCTCCTGAAGATTTGCCATGAAGATGCAGTTTGCATTGAGTTCCTCGAGGTCTTCCAAATCATCCATAATAGCCATGAAGTCATGTTCCTCAGCACTCAATTGAAGTCCATATTGTTCCTTTTGTACCAACAGAATAGCTTTCTGAAGATACGCAAGATCCTTCTTTTTCGGCTTAGTTGGACAATTCCTTGCCATGTGACCCAATCCTTGACAGTTATAACACTTAACCTGATTACCCTGATTCACATTTCCATAATTCCCAACTACTGGAGCTGCAACATTCCCATTCTGATTACCCACTGTTCTATTCCCAACATTCTGACCCATTTGATTACCCTGATTCGGAACCGCCTGATTACCCATGCGAAATCCAGTAGCATATCTCTGCTGATTCCCAATAACTCCACCCATTTGTCCTTGATTACCCATGTTTACACCCGGCTGTGCAATTTTCCTGTTGCGAGTGTTTGATGAAATCCTTTGGTTGTTGTTAGTTGGTGTGGAATAGCGACCTCTGAATGCTTTACCCAAGAATACAAATGCTTGTGACAAAGCTTCTTCTGGTTCCATTTCAAGATCAGTGATTCCTTGTTCCTGGTAATGTTGTTGTTCAGGTGGATAGTTTTTTTGTTGAGGGATGTATTGCTGCAAGTTGTTGTTAGTGGAAGATGATGAAGCTTGTTGTTGTGTATTCACTGGAGTTTGAGTCTTTGCAATGAGTGCCAATGGATCATGATTCTTTGCTAATCTTTCTTGCCTGACTTCATTCACTTCATTTTGGTTTTGTTTCAGAAAATCGTTGAGTTGATCAAAGTTCACTTGATGTAAGTCCTTTGTTTGGTTGACAATAGTGACATATCGTCCCCATTCTTCTGGTAGATTGTTCAAGAACTTGATGTTGCTCACGATAGTTCTGGGTGTCAACTTGTTTCTGATCAGCTCATTCATTAAAGTACAAAACCTTCCATAGTAGGATTCAATGGATTCTCCTGGAGTAGATGTAAACTTCTCCCATGCAGTTAGCAACTTGTTCTCTGTGTCTTGTTGACCGATTTCTGTTCCATGACAAAGTCGTCTAACACGTTCCCACATGTCGAAAGCAGTTTCACAACTGTCTACAGCAGCAAAGATGTCTCTTGGTAAACCCAGTTGTATAATATGAATTGCCATGTCATCTACTTCGACTTGTTTCTGATCCTCTTCAGAGTATTCAGTGTCTTTTTGAAGACGAAAAAATGGTGGGACGGGAGGTGTTGCATCAGGATTTCCAGGGTCTTGGACTTGTCGAGGTATGAAGGGTCCATCCTGAATGGATTTGATCATCAATTTTCCATTAGGTTTTGTCTTGATGTAACGAAGCATTCGACTTGTCCATTGAAGATAACCACCTTTTTCCAACATAGGAGGACGGTTTTCGGCACCGGCTGCATGAATATCTTGTTGAGTTGCCATTGATGAAGGTATGATCTGATAAAGTTGATGTAGGATCGATTCAACGATAGAGGAGTTGAGGTTGATGAAGATTAAGCTCAGTTGAGGTGTTTCTGAAAGTCGTACTCGTAACCTTGGTTCTTAAAAAATTTCGCCCAAAATTTGAAATTCACTATAAAAATCAATTCTAAGGTCGTATGAAAATTTTGAGTTATGACAATTTTGACGCCAAATTTGACCCGAAAAATTTGAATTTAGGCCCAAAAATTTGAATTTTTGACCAAAATTTTCACAGTTAAACCAAAATTTGAATCTCGCGTAAAAATTGAACGTTTAGTCTCCTCAAATTTTTTTTTTTTTTAAACCTTTATGCGTAGAAAGAGCTTAGGCGTAGACAACAGAAGTTACGAGTAGACGAGGCTTAGGCGTAGAGATTGTGCTTATGCGTAGGATCTTATGCGTAGGATCTTAGGCGTAGGATCTTATGCGTAATCAGCTTAGGCGTAGGAACTTATGCGTAATCAGCTTAGGCGTAGGAATCCTTATGCGTAAACAGTATCTAACGCGTAACCTTAAGCTTATGCGTAGACAAAAAGTTACTCGTAAACCTTACGCGTAATTGTGAAGTTATGCGTAGAGTTACTCGTAAGCTTTTAGCTTATGCGTAAACTATGGTTAAGAACCAAAATTCCTTTACACTGTCACAGCGTAAGGGATATCCACAAGTCGAAGTGTTCCACACACTTATCCAAGTGAGGGAAGCACTGAGTAACCGTTATAGCTCGAAGATTCTTCACCAAAAATGTTATGCGTAGAAAACTAGGGTTTTGACTTTTTGACTTCTACGCGTAAGAAATTTCCAACGATTCAAATGATTTCTTTTGCACAGATAGCCTTAAAAACACTCGAATAACCCAAAAATGTTGACCTTTTTCACCCAAAGTGCTTAGAAAAGTTACAAGTAGAAATGACCAATGAACCAAAAACGAGTTCAAAAATGATTTAAAACACGTAAAGCTTCGAAATTTTTCCCAAAACAAGACTCCTTAACACTATAATAACCTCAAACCATAAGAATCTTGAAGATTAAAGTGCAAAAAGTAAAGTTTTAAGCGTGACAACTTTGAATAACGAGAGCTTACGCGTAACACTTACACAAACAAAAACTTCAACCAAACACTCCTAAACCATTGTTAGGCGATTGATACCAATTGTAGGACCTTACTTTTATCAACCTTATCACAAAGTACCAACACGTTAACCACTGTTAAGCGTAGAACTCGTGAAACCCAACAAAAACGTAAAGCATATAAAGAAAGAAAAGATAAGAAAGATGGTGAGTTGATGTTTATACAAACCGTGTATGTTGTGAGAGAAGGATGAAACAATATGATGTTTATTTCAAAGGAAAAACACACACACACACACTTTCAAGCACCCCCTCAAATGACCATTTGAGGGGTATTTATAGTCCAAGGGACTTGATGCTCTAAAGGCTTTGCTTGGGCTTTTCGTGGGTTGGACATGGATTGGGCTTTGGATACTTAAGCTTCAAACGGCTAGCATAATCATAACGCCTAGCCATTTAGCTTAGTCCAATCCATGAGCCCGTTGACTATTCTATCACGATATCTAACACACGTTACAAATTTCCTAATCGTGAATGACCATCACTTCTAATAAAATTATTAAGGCTAACAAGAACCTTGTTGGGTTTCTTCCAGTTCTAGCTCTATCTCAGTCCGCACTCTTCCCATATCTCACTTTTCTCCTTTTTTTCATCATACCTAAGGACTCTACACTATCTAGTGGATTGTCCCTGGGTAGATCCCTCCGGTTCTGGCGGATCGTGGGAACTAATACCTAACCTCACCACCCTTATAACTCCATGCATAAAGTAAAATGGCCGGTCTTTTGGTACAGTTCATTCTTCCTTGAAACCAATTGAAAAATCATTTGGAAAAACAATCAAGGTACTTGTGATACGAGATCAAAGAATTTTGTACCTTGATAGTTTTGATCATTTAGAAAACCTCCCCCTCAACATGTGCATATGATTTAGAAATTGTTTAGTGCATGGAGGCAAAAGGACTTTGAAATATTTTCTTTGATCACAATTTCATAGAAAAAGCCATTTGATTTTCTTGGTAAATTCTCCCCCTCAATATGTGCATAGGATATTTGAAATCATTTTATCACATAGAGGAAAGAGTTCTTTTGAAGCACATCCACGTTTACAAAATCCATTAAGAAAACCATTAGAAAATCAATCAAGGTACTTTATGATGAAACATAGAAATCTTTGTACCTTGATAGTTTATTTTCTTTTGAAATGCTCCCCCTCAATATATGCTTCGAGATTCGAAAGTGTTTAGCACATATGAGAGAGCAACCTGCACTTTTGAATCAAATCGATCATCATTTATCAAATTTCATTATTAAATCACAAATTCTCCCCCGATCAAAATTATCAAACCCTTTGAGATTTTGGATCCCAAGTGATTTAATAAGGTTTAGAAAACATGGGAGAATATGTGGCCAGGTTTAAATACTCATCTTGTTTTTGGATAAATCCTCCTCCTCAACATGTGCATTGTATATTTGAAATCGTTTGGCACATGGAGGCAGGAGTGCCTTTAAAGGACTAAAAACGATTCCATTAAAAAAGATTTGAGATTTAAATCACGATCTCTCCCCCAATCAAAAATTTCAAACCTTTTGAGATTTGTGATCCCAATTGATTTAAATCATTTAGAAAAATTTGGGGAAAGACGTGGCAAGATTTAATATTGAAAGATGACAGATAGGAACAGATTTAGACATTAAAGATTGTTAGTGTCAGGTATGATAGTTTTAAGAGATCTTTAAGTAAAATAAAACAATTTCACAATCAAACAAGAACAGAAAAAAATTTCATTTTGAAAGATCTTGATTCTAAAGAAAAATCATACCATGACATAACATTAAATCTTTAGATCACCACATTAATTCGTACAAACGGACTTTTTGTGAAGAAATATCGATTGAAAATATTTTATTATAAATCACTCTCCCCCTCATTCGATGACCGTAGTCGATGATTGAGTGACTTAGGTTTTGATAAAAATGAAGTCCGATGATATTCAAAATTAAGTCCAATTTATTTTCAAAACCAATATTTTTCCATTTTTCAAAAAAATATTATTTTAAAAATTGTTTAAAAATGGTATCCTGCACAAAGATACGTTAGGTGGTTGAGAAGCTTATGTTGTTGCTATAGGGCTTGGAAGAAAAACCGTCTGCTGATGCAGTGAGACTTCTTACGTTGCATTTTTTCATGCCAATTGAGGTCAAATTAAGCTCCGTTTCTTCATTTGCTGATGAAAAAAACCATCTGCTGATGCAGTGAGACCTCTTACGTTGCATTTATGCCAACTCTCCATAGAAGTCCAATTAAGCTCCGTTTCTTCATTTTTCAACCCAAGATATAGTTACCCTTTCCTTTCAGCATCCAATCATCTTCAATTGTGGGATCCGGATCGGGAACATTCTTATATACCAATATACCTGCATATGTTAGTAGACAAACAAACAGATATATGGTGGTCGACATCACCGAAACAGCAATCGACTAATAAAAGTCAATTCAGCATTTCAATCAGATCACATACGGTATGGGAATAATGTGTTCATCAAACTCTAATCATCTAATCCAAACAATCATATCCTGGGCACCTAGTCCTTCAACGTAGGTTAACATCATTTTTAATTAAGCATATAGGATAATTAAGAAAGCCCGTTAGATGATGTAAATTTGAAAACATTCTCCCCCTCAATCAATGACTCATTTTCTGAAAATCTTAAAAGCGCTGAAGTCATTGATTGAGTTTGCAAATTTTATGAAAAATCTGAATCTGATATATTTTCAAGCAACTCATTTTCCACCAATTTTGTTAAAACAAATATTTTTCTGAAGAATTTTAGAATGAAAAATATTTGTGTAGGAACAGCAGTCCTTCGACATACTTTCCTCATATAGTTTTAGGATAAGTGCACGAAAATTTTAAAAATTTGTTTAGTGCAGCACTTTCCTTTCTTGAAGAACGGGTTGCTATCTGAAATAATAGCAAACCATAGTTTTGAGCACGGGTTACAGTCTGAAATAACTGTAAGCCATAGTTTTGAAGCCCGGGTTACAGTCTGAAATAACTGTAACCCATTTTTTTTTCTTTTTTTTAAAGACATGTTTTGAA
Organism: Chrysanthemum makinoi; assembly: GCA_910596185.1. Classification (NCBI taxonomy): domain Eukaryota; kingdom Viridiplantae; phylum Streptophyta; class Magnoliopsida; order Asterales; family Asteraceae; genus Chrysanthemum; species Chrysanthemum makinoi. Next base: position 103,633,284 of record OU343219.1, on the reverse strand, counting down.
AAAAATATATACACCTCCTGCTCGAACTTCATCTAAAGTCACGTGCCATTATTGAATGACATTTCTAAGACCGTAGATGTTATCGATACAAGAAGACATGTCTTAAGAAAACATATTTTTGGAATTTTGCAAATTTTTCTGATTTTTATGGGTTTTTGAAGGTTTTATATTTTTCTGTTTTGTTTTTGATAAATATTTACAGATAGAGTAGATGATATAGTTAAAGAAGATGATGATACGAGTACCGAGATAAGGATATCGAGCAGCCCCGTTGTAGAAGATAGAAGTCATCAACTCTTAAACATTCACCACCAAAGCTTCCAGGGTTCTTGAATCAAAGAAAGAAATTGAACCATCTGAAAGTGAGACTTTGGCAGCTTCCCCCCAAACCGAAAATCCTTTAGCTGAGCAGATTCAAAGCTTTCTAACAAGCTTCCCTTAGCCAGGTTCACAAAGAAGCACACCATTATCATCGATCCTGCTTCTCTTTTTAAGAATAATCATCGTGATTCTTCATTCGAGGTTATATCATCAACAAGAACAGCAACGTATCATCCCACACATAAATAACTCTTCTCCAATTTCATTACCACTCCAACGAGTTGTCAAGAGACCACTTCCCCCAAGTAGATGAATTGATGCAGTCAGTCTCTTAGACTAGAGCTCACGAACCCGAATACACATATACTTGAAGATAGAGAAACTTATACCATCGAAGTAGCAGATTAAGTTCAATAGCCAAAGAATAACCCCGATGTATACTTTTCTCTCCCCTTGAAGAAAGTGTATGAAGCTCAAGAACCCAAAGTACCTGAATGCCCAAAGAGAGAATAACCGATAACATTGAAGAAGCAGGCCGAATCACTGATTATCTCTGCGGACGTCAACTCCGGTATAAGTGATTTTATCTGTGAATCACTGATTAAGCTCTCAAGTGAGACAGCAGAGCGCCCCCAATGTGCACAATTCTCTTTCCCCTGATGATTGCGATAACATCAAAATCATCATACACTTGTGTACCTCTTTTTATCTTCAGAAACTTTCTCTTACATCACTTCCGCCACGTCGTTGGAATAATAGCACTAAAAGCTTTGATGAGTAAAACCTTGAGTTTCTCTGCGGTCATGACATTTGTTTTCCCGGGATATCTTCAATAACTTAGAAGTACTAAGTTCATCAAGTTTACTCGCCATGAGTGAAACCTTGAGTTTCTCTGCGGTAATAACATTTGTCTTCCCGGTATATCTTCAATCACTTAGAAGAATTAAGTTCATAAAGTTTACTCGCATTGTGTTTAATGTGTGTCTCCTTCCCCCTTGCTGGTTTTCACACTTCAGAATCAGCAACTCATTGTAAGCCCGTATACTAGAAATTTGTTGAGAAGAACACTTGAACTCTTGTGGGAATCAACTTGCTGAAGAATATGAGCAAGTCTAATTGGGGATTAAATTCGACATTTCACTCTCCCCCAATTAGTGCTCTCCCCTAAACCGACAATCTGTTTGATAAATGCTCAGATTAAGAAGAAGTCTTTAGATAATTAAATGCAACTCGTCTTTAGTCTTCTAACATGTAGTAGAGAATGTAGAACCGACTGTAGACTCGACCTTCTTCAAGATTGTCCAGTTGGGGAATAGAAAGTCAACATCTTCAACTCACCAAATGCATTCCCGTTAACTTTAAAATAGCAAATCCCCTTAACTAAAATCCCTCCCAATCAAACAAGAACAGAGAGATGTTCATCAAAGAAATTAGCCCAGCAACTAGAAGCACTTTGTCATTAAACTCATCAGTCCGTATAAAGATGTCAACCTACGGCTCTTAGAAGAAAACTTCATGTGAAGATGACACGATAAGAAGAAGCTCGGTTCTTACATGAGTTTGGAGCCGTTTGACCATTTATTCTCATATATCAATCATCATTCAGTAGTTTCACACTTCTTCTCCCCCTCAAGAATTGCATACGTAGTTGCCATTCTTGATTAAGCAAGTGAATATCTTCAACAATGTAGTCTGTTCACACTTCTCCCCCACAAAATTAGCACAGGATGTCACCATCGTCATTATAGTTGAGCAAGTGGAATAAGAAAACAATCAACAATAGCCCGGTTCACTTGATAATTGAAAGTGCATGGAAAAAGCATGAAGCATGTTGATGAGAATGGTCATAATTGAGAAGATTTCTCTTCTTCAGAAGATAAAGCGCACTGAAGCGTACACTTTTCTTTTCTTTAGAGTACGAGGCATGAACTGTTGTGTTCATACGTCATAATCTCTCTCTTTTCATCATCTCTTTTGGCAAAACATGTAATCAACTCATTATCATTCAGTAGGCTCTTTGTTGTGACAGCTGATGGAGAAAACCCAATATGATGAATTTGACCGTGAAGTAAACTAACCCGAACTCGTGACTTAAACTTGCACATATGTAACAAAGAGCGGTGCCGATTTCCATTAGCATCTCTAAGTACTCTCTATGTACTCTATACTCTTCAACCAACCAACCATCAAGTATAAGATGTACATTACCTCTTGAAAATCCACAATTGAATGTGACACTAAGCACTACAACGTAACTCCTTAAAGTGATAGTTATTTTCTAGTGGTAAGAGCCCAATTCCCCCTAGTGGTAAAAGAAAAGGTAAAAGACACCCAACAATAACTAGATTTACAAGTCTTCGTTTTTGATAATAAGCTCGAACAAGGATCATGAAGAATCTTCATCCAACCATCCCCGATACCTTCAGATACTAAGGACACTCGCCCATGATATTTCACTTCAACCTCAAATAGATAATACTGAATTAACGCCGTTGTCACATCTTGTGGTTTGAAGCTTAATTCTAGCCTCCTTTGACGTTTAAATGAACTTTGATAATGGTTTCATCCCGACCATGGTTACAAGCACAGAACCCCGTAAAACCAAGTAATAACCATACTACCATGACGAATATCCAAACACACATCCAATTCATGAAGTACACCATTTTATCCCTTCTTCGAGGCAGAAACCGTAGCACCAGCATCAGAAAAGATCCCGAAATACACTTTCCTTTTCTCCAGGATGGTTCCATCAAAAACGGGATTTTACAATTCTATGGTTTAAACCAAAAAATAGTTTCTTTCGCGGGATTTTACAAAACCAAGAATAAACCGAGAGATAGATCCGGAAATGCACATTACTTTTACCAGGATGTTTCCATTGTCACGGGATTTTACAAGTCTATGATTTAAACCGAGAAATAGGTTCTTTCGCGGGATTTTACAAAATCAAGACAAAACCGTAAACAATGTCAGCTTGAATGTGTTATGACAACTTTTGGTTTCAGTGAATATATGTTTTAGTGGAACATGCAGCGGTTCATCAATAGTTCAATATCCAACATCATCAAACATCCAATCAACACTTTGGTAACCACATCATTCACGCATTCTGTCGGCTATTGTAGTGACCACATGGAGAAGTAAACCCGATATACCAAACTTGATCATGAAGTAGAAATCCCCAGATTTGTTACTTAAACTTGTACTAATCCTCGTGAAAAAGAAACGGTGTACCCAATGTACAAGACCTCTTGACGTATCCTCAACTGCATGAGACACCGAAGTGATAGGTACGTTGTGGGTTAAGCGAGAAAGAATCACACTCGTAACTAAATAGCCAAGTCTTTATCACACTCTATAAATGCCCAAACAAGTCATCTTCGTGGAAGTGTAGAAAGAAAGAAGACGAAATAAGTAAACGTGCCCGGAAAACCTCACTTCAAATCCAAATAAGAAATACCGTACAACAACCCCGTGGTCAAGTTTGTTCAACCATTAATTCAAGCCGTGACATAATATTCCCAGTGAAAATGTATTCACCAACTTGCCAACACATATAACATGACGAATCACTAAATCATGTCATCAAGTCTCATTCTCACAAAACGCATAACCAATCAAGTTTCATTACCGAAAAATCCAAATCCATGAGCATGTAAAAAAAATCCAGTGAGCGCCCAGTCCATAGCAAAATCCAATATCACACAATCCGATTCAATTTTAACGACTCGGTCCATTAACCCTTCATCACATATATCCACATAAAACACATATCACAAAAATGACCAGAATATAATAATACCATCAAGCCTAATCATCAAGTCATCCATTAATCTCGAGCTCACAAAATGCTAATACCCGATCCACATATCAAAAGATAATTAATATTCAGTTCACACATGAAATTCAAAAAAAAATTGTATCCAATTGGTTCTTTTAAACAAGACACATTCGGCATTGTAACACTAGAGTATCAGATTTCAGTCCACAATGTACCAGGCCCACATCACTCACTATTAATCCCATCCGGTTATGGGCCCAGTTAAGCAACATCCAACATGAACTACTTATCCAGATCCACAAATGAAATAAAGGAATACTCGTGCCCTACTGAAATTATTGACCCGATCCACTGATATCTACAAACCAGATATAAATCCAGTCATACCCTAATCTTTTGGTCATATTAACCCTAAACACACAAATAATACGCCTACCTTCATTCCAGATTCTCTCACCCACCCAAAACTGATCTCATTAACCTCACACCTCAGGTTCATAAAAAATCAGTCAATCCTTCATATTTTCACAAGATTCAAATGAATATCATACACCTCACATATCATTTTAACACACAAACATAATCGAGCACCAATATGTTCCATTTCTTGTGTGATTCGTGAGCTCAAGAGCAAAGATACGGCTTCAAGATCATTAAATTGGTCTCGGGTAGGTTTAATTGTGTTGAATGATTTTAATTTTTTCTTGTTATGAATGAACCAAAGAAAACATATGACATAATTGTTATAGTGTTTCTCTTTAATTTTTCGGATATGAAATGAAGTCACTCTTCAACAAATGATCAATGATGGGTAACTTTCTTTCGATAGACCTTCGATTTACTTGATGTGTCTATGAATATATCGAAAGATGTGCTGAGATCTAGTAATTTTCTTTTTGAGTCATGAAAGTGCTAGGAGAAAGTTAGGGGAGATCTATAATTATTTTAGGTTGGTTTTGATTGGATGTGTGAGTTATATTTGGCTGTTTGCACGAGTACCTTGGCTCAGTTATGTTTGGTTTTGTTGGTAATGGTTGTGGTCGAGGTCATACATGACGATTCTTCTTCTTAATAACTTACTGTCAAGTCGCTAACTATTTTTCAAAGCAAGTCGCTACCCTAAGTGACAAGTCGCTAGGGTCATGAGTCAATTCGCTAACCAAAGATTTTCAAGCACAAGTCGCTAACTAGTAAATACTAGTCGCTAGCATATTTTGACACAAAACTCGCTACTTCATTTTTCTTAACAAGTCGCTAAATAGTGACAAGTCGCTACCCTTTTTCATGAAACAAGTCGCTATGTATAAGGTACAATGAACCTGGACACAAAGACAAGTTGCTAACTTGATAAACAAGTCGCTAGAATGATTTTTGAAATTTTGCAGATGAGTTTTCCGTTCATTTTTCCGACAATATTCATAGATACCCAGAAATCATGCATAAACTGATTTATTTGACCCGTCTTGACCATAAAACATGACTATTTGACCACTTATTTTCACTTGTTTGGAACCAATAGTTACAAAAAAGATGTTACCCAGAAAAACATAAGAATGCTTTTTAATTTTGACCCTGATTGTGACCAAGAAAAACTACCAGTTGACCATAGGGAACTGACCATAATATTATCACAGCTTTGGTACCAAAAGCACATAGATGAAGAGTTGCAAGACTGTTGTTTGGACAAACATTTAGACACAAAACAGTTATTGCACATATACTACATGACATTTTAAACCAAAGGTGATACAATAAAACAGTCAAAACTGTTTACCACAATACAAAGACTAAAATTTTCCGGACACTAAAAACTGGTGTGACAACAGTTTAAACTTTAAACATCATGATACCGAACCAACATAAATCAATGAAACACAATAACCATAGTACGAAACCACACAAATCAACACAACACAATAACCTTGGCTCTGATACCAATTGTAGGATCGTTATATTTATTGTGTTTGATGATTCGGGTGGTATTGGATGATGGAAATACATGTTAGACATTTTAGAGAGAGAAAGTAGAGAGATGGGTGTTCAAGCTAGAGACTTGGTTCACAAATTGTAAAAGGTTAGATTGAAAGCACCACCCCTTCCATGGATGGAAGGGGTATTTATAGTTACAGACAATACGACCTCCTATCGGCCTGTGGATCAGGTATACAGTGGGTAAAGACCCGTCCTTCCTCCACGGTGTTACACTACACTAAACTACGCTACAAACTAACTAATTAACTACTAAATAACATAACAAACTACAAGTATACGAGCTAACATATACCAGACTATAATTGGGGTGACCGACACTTTAATATGGAATTTCCAATTCCTAACACTATGTGTGTTGGATTAATACTAAGTCTAGGTGTCACAGATTTTTAGATGATTTAACTAATTAACTAATAAAGAAAATAAAGGCAAAGGTGTAATCAATAGAGGAGAGTGGTGCTAACCTAGTTATTCATCCTAGCTAGTAATGTCTACGTCTAATTAACTTCAATTACTTCAGGTGGGGTCAAAGTCGAGAGGACAGCATTTGGTCAGTGCGCCCTAACCTATCAGCAAAGATGCCACCACTGGACAAGTTAGGTGTCCCCTCATAAGTCCAGTTGTTCCTGGTCCCCTAATCCGAGACATTAAGTTCCGCTACATGATAGACTTATAATAGTGAGTGCCCGGGCGTTAGCAACTTAAACACTCACCCCCTAATTCTTAAGTTCATCCAAACGGTAGGTGATCAGTTGGTCAAAGCGCACAAGTAGAAAGGGTCGTCAGTTGGTCATATCTTACCCTTCCCATCTCAGTCTACTCACTTAGGGTCAGTTGGTCATATCTCCTAAGCAACTAGTCTCTACCGCCATTCAAAACTAACGAAACAAGGGTAGCTACCAATAAACTATGCATGCATACACTTAGAAATAATTATACGGAAGTAATGTAAACATAAACAAAACAATTAAGGAATCATAACTAGGCCAGCACCAATAGGTGCTTAGCTGCTCATATTAAACATACAAATCAATTCAATATTTAATGTTACGAAATACATGTATCGAAAGTAAAGAAAAGATAAAAGGCTAATGCTTATCGTAGGGGAGTGATTTCTCCCTTGGAGATGGATCTGTATGCTCCTCTAGACCTGCCTTTGGCTTCTTCCCACGTTCTTTGGTTGTGTTGTGTGAAATGGGATGCTTTGAAATGCTGGAAATCGTGGGGTATTTATAGGCCAGATTTGGGTTACGGCGTAACTAATAAAATAGTTACGCCGTAATCATCTATGTCTTCGTAAATTGCACTAGATCTGCTAGTTACGGCGTAACCTTAGAAGTGGTTACGCCATATTTTCAATAATTCTTGGCTACGCCGTAGTTTATGCACGAGTTACGGCGTAATTATCAGCGGCGCGGAACCTCATTTGACCTAATATAGTTACGTCGTAATCTTTTGGGAGAGTTACGCCATAATCTTCTGATGAGTTGGCTTTCTGAGTCACGCTTTAGTTACGGCGTAATGTGAGAGATGAGTTACGCCGTAACTTCTTTGAAGTGAGCGTACTATGATAAATCTTTAATAATTCTCCAATTCCATGTCTCTTTAGCTTCAATGCTCGTAATTTACCTGAAAGTGGAATATAATGGGAAACAAGCGTAAGTCCATATGAATGATATAAATTACAAGCATTATCGGGGGAAATTGACACTTAATACTCAGGAGAATTTGATGTTATCAAATATCCCCCTACTTGAACTCTACTTGCCCTCAAGTAGACCTTATTAGATAGATTCCTAAGAAGATATCTCCCATAACCTAGAGAATATAAGTTTACAAATCCCTTATGCTAGAATAAAACAAAGCCGAACACCTCACGAAATGGGAACGAAACACTCAAATCTCTCAACTATTCTAAGTGTCAATTTCGGGGTGATCACTCAATCGCACAGTCATAGCATGTATTCTATCATAAGCTTGGCGGTTACAAAAATCTCCACCACTAGAGTCAAGGGCTAAACAATTTTTGAAGGCAATATGGGTAGACACGACAAAGGTTAAGGGTGACTCGTCATTACTAACATGTCATGGCGAAGTGGACAAAATCAATGATACATGACCAAATCCATAGCCAAGACACCAAAGATTGCTCGCTGCATCACCTAGACACGCTTCATGGCTAAAGGGTAGGATAAGACATGGGATATATAAATGGTGTAAAATAAAAATCAAGCAGATAGTCTAAATCTATAACCAAGTCATCACCACTTACCGTCCGCCCAAAGTTCAAGCTTTGAAGTTAAGAAACCGGATCATGAAATACTAGGTAGATGTGTCATTAGAGGACGTCATGATGGGCACACTACCTTTTCTTCAACTGTTGGCACACTAACCAACTCCAATTTTCGAATTTCACCGAGGTGGCCTCCTCGATACTAAATCTATATAGAGCTCATAACATAGTGCTTATAACATTGCACTTTACAATAAGATAACTGTTATTATTATTATTTTTTTTTTCGAATCACTTTTTTTTTCAACATAAACATAACAACAAAACGTAATATCCCCCCCACTTGAGATAAACAATGGGAATTCGGGGGGTCTTCAATGATCTTTAAGAATATTTCATCGACGAAAGCGTGATTGCCGAACCTTTCCACTTGAACCTTGAACTTAGGCAAATGATGACTTCCCAATTACAAATAAAGACTACAGGGTAGGCTAAGGTGTATAGGTGTATCGAAACAATATATTAGGTTAACAAAATGAAAGGAATGACTCAGATGGGTGTATCTAGGGGTATCTTGCACTAAAGGTGAGTGCAACAAAAGGGTTTCACATGGGGGTCGAGAAGTCGAGGTGACTAATCGATAGACACACAATGGTAGGCTATTTGGGTGATAATCCTATAATACTGCCTTCTCAAACTGAAAAGTCCAAATACATCGAGCTAAATCAACATACCTCGTCTATGGTCTCGAAATGATGCAAAGGCCAAGTTCTAAAGTTTACAAGCTACCGGAACACTCATAATTTGGTGGATTTGGGGTAAAATATTGGAAACGGATAAGGCTAATCTCACCATATAATATCAAAGGTTGCATGTGCTCGGCTAAGGTCTAATCTAGTTAGATTAAGAAAAACATGTCAAAAATTTTAAAATGGCATAATTTTTCAAAATAAACTAGAAAAACGAGGGCAAAATAAAGTTCAAGAGACAATTCTACTCCCGTCCCCCCACTTGAAATGTACAAAGTCCCTTTCGTACTAAGCGTTAAATAAAGGTGAAGAGAAAAGTAGAATTAGAGCGAGAACTTCCCTGAAATTTTCTCCAAAAAGAAAGAAGGCCCACGAAAAAGAGTTGTGCCTTCGTATAAGCATCCATGAGCAAACTTCAATCCTTGAAATCATACTATCGACAAGCATATCTCTAAAAAATGAAAAATGAAAAATGAAAAACAAACCTAACTCACTTTCATAGGAATCACGGTTGCATTTAGCATATGCAACAAGCCTTTTAAACCACTTGGTGTCCCAACTGGATGAGTGAAGTCTCGTGAGGGTTTACAGGGAACACACCCACAAAGTTCATTGAAAATACTAATACAAGGTGATTGTGTTTAAAAATGAAAGAAGTAAATCAGAGGATAGTTATGTCGTAACTCTTATAAGGAGTTACGCCGTAACTAGGCAAAACCTGGCATACGCTGCAAGAGTGTAGCTACGGCGTAACCACTGAGATGGAATTACGCCGTAATTGGTAATGCATCCGAAATTCTGCTGCAAGGGGTTTGTTACGGCGTAACCACTGAGATGAGTTACGCCGTAACTATAGTCAGATCAGCATGCTGCAGCAGCAATCACTCTTCGTTTCCTGCAAAAATGGTTAAAAACACAAAACCCAACAGAAATGGAAATAAAACAAAAGAAAGGGATAATTCGGGTTGTCTCCCGAAAGAGCACTTTTCTTTATTTACGAGTCTTTAAGTTAGACTCAGAGCCTCGGGGCTTTATGGTGGCCTTTGAACTTGGCCAACTTCCTCCATGTCCTTCATTAAGTTGTGTCTGACCCAAGCGACATTTGTGGCAGTGCGGAAGAACTCTTTAGTGTCAATCTTCCGAATTTTGCAAATTTTTTAATCCGGTCACAAGTGGTATCTAGTAAACTCATATTTTTCTGCAATAATCGGGGGTGGCCTCTTGTATGGAATCCCAAGGAGTTTGCATCTCCTTTGCTTATATGCTTCATCATCGGGGTCAGTAAATTCCTCATTTCCTTGCAACTCAAGGTAATATAAAGTCCCCTCTATGTCATCGTCGTCAGAATCGGTGCCTTTAAACCATTCCTCCCCGAGAAAATCTTCCACCAGTACACGCTTGCATTCTTCCTTCTTGTTTCTTACCGACTCCTTAGCATCCTCAATTGTTATATCACTTAAGTTGTTAGGACTCTCGTCATTCAGATTTTCTTTACTCATGTATTCTTTCCAAATATTTTCTTTTGTTAATGCATCTACTTGTCCATACTTGATCTTTACCCAACTGTCAAATCCCAAGTTGTCTAACCAAGGCAATCTTGTCCTTTCCTTATCGTTGGTTGAGGTCCAAAAGAATTCATCCTCTCCCATTCTATTTAAGCTGCTTCCCCCCATTACATTTATCGTCATAAGGGTTGCATGATGCCCAAAAGACTTCCCCAGGAGATTTTATCTTTTCACACCAATGACTTCGGGCTTCATTGTTATCAGTTCTCCTTAAAGGATCTTCCACGCAGTAGATATCATCATTAACCAATTCCGTTTTTTTAAAATGATCCTCGTAGTCAATCTTAAGCTTTTTAAAAAGATTCAGGTTAATTTTAGCATTCCCGAATTGTATCGCGTACCAATCATCAAATGTCAAGTCTCCGAATTTGATATTATGTCTTTCAAGCACGTGAGGGCACGTCCATTCTTCTTCTTTTAAGCTACCACCACCATTGCAATACTCACGGAAAGGGTCGCACGTAGGCCATGCTCGTGTGGATTCATCGTCAGTTATGATTATCGGAGTACACCAGTGAGTGATAGGCGGCTCCTCTTCTTCCTCGAAGGAGAGTTTTTCCAATCTTTCTTCATCAGTATATGCAGCCCACATGAATTTGTTATTTTAGATCCTATCTTTATCGCTTCCTCCATCGTAAATTTCATTTCTAGGGTCACACGAAGCCCATAGATCATACCAGTCCCCCTTAGTTACGGGTATCTTTTTGCACAAGTGATATTTCTTTTTAGATGGGGACAGAGGGAATAAATTAATGTCGTGGGACCATCCGTTAATTACCTGTGTTCCTGATTCGTCCACTTCGAGAAATCTGTCTGCCCATATATCCCAGTTACGCCGTAACTGTGATGTTTGGTTATGGCGTAACTCGCTTGAGTCATCCTTATCAATATCTTTCATAACCCCACGATCGCTGTCAAAAACATAGTTACGCCGTAACTCTTCAGACAGGTTACGGCGTAACTCCAATCTGTCGACGGAATTTTCACCAGAATCCGAATCTTCGGTGTGAGAATTAGCCTGTATCTTCGAGTCATTATCAACAAAAATGACTTTACATTCCATTGTGGGTTTTGATCCTTCCGGTTTAGTGTTATTCATCCTTACCTTCTCACTAAGCTTTTCCACCATGGATTCAAGGTTTTTTAGGGTTGTGTCGTGATTGGAAAGACTTCTGTCAGTGTTTTCCTAGAATTCTTTTAGCCACTCATCTTGTTCTTTTTGTCTTTGGGCTGAACTTTCCAGGAACTTGTTTATGGTTTCTTCAAGGTTGGGCTTTCTTTCTCCATAAGGCCCACGGTTATAATTTCCACGATACCCGTTACTATTTCGATTATCTCCGTAAAATGGACGATTTTCTCCATATTTAGCTTCTTCGATTATATTTTCATCGCTGTTGTGAGGACAATTCTTGGTGAGATATCCTCCCCCGCAGCTTTCACAACCCACTTGGATGGCATGAACGGTTTCTCTGACTTTCAGCATATCTCGACTTAAATTTTCAATTTTGCTAGCGATGGCTGCAATTCCGTCAAAACTTCCGCCTTAGTTTCTTTTGCTTCCTCCGTCGTGCCATTTTTGGGAGTGATCAGCCATTTTCTGAATGGCTTCAATTGCTAAAGTAGGAGTCATATTCGGGGATTGGCCTTGATAGTCCAGCATCTGTCTTGTAGTCACATTGATTCCTTTGTAGAAGATGTTGAGTTTTTGCTGGTTGTTCAGATCATGTGTAGGACATTTGTAAAGGAGATCATTGTATCTATCCCATGCTTGATACAATGTTTCATCGTCTTCTTTCTTAAAATTATGGATCTCCAAGAGCTGGTTAGAAATATTTGACAGAGGGCAATACCTCTGGATGAAGTGCTTCTTTAGTAGAGCCCAAGTATTAACTGCCCAGGCGGGCAATCTTTGAATCCATCTTCTGGAAGCCCCAGTAAGAGTCATGGGGAACACCCTTAGGATAACAGCGTCATGAGATACACCAGGAATGTTGAAAAGGCTTGCGATGTATAAGACATTTTCAACGAGCTCATACGCATCTTTGTCCTTGTTTCCAGAAAAAGGGTTAGCACGAAGCTCCCTCATAATTTGGTCTTTAATTTCGAAACGGACATCAGCTCCAATTGATCATATGATCACACGTACATATGTGTCGAATGATGTAGGTTCTAGAGAGATAAAGGTGAGATGTTCTAGAGAGATAAAATCAAAATGAATGGTTAGATTAGCAAATAAACATCTAACCCTCTCCCTTGTGGGGAGAGGGCTATTTATACAATCGACTACGCCCTCCTTGGGGCTGTGGATCAGGCATACAGTGGGTAAAGACCCGTCCTTCTTCCACGGTGTTACTTGCACTACTAATAAACTAGCTAATATAACGTTATGTCTACGAGCCGTAATATGCTAAGCAATTACCGGGGTGACCGACACTTCTACATGGATTTTCTAAATCCTAACATGTAGCTAGACTCGAAGTCGTGCTCCTACGTACCTATGTAAGTAAGTTTATCCTCAAGAATGTCATAGGGATCAAACTTATCATTTAACTTCCTATTGGTACGCTTAGTCCGGTATGCCTTTTCAAACTTTTCTCCATCGGGATCATAGATTGTCATCCTAATGTGCCATTCTCCATTTCCATCACTAGGTGGTCTATCCCAATTCCAATTATGCTTAGGCTTCTCACTCTCAACTTTCCACTTATTCATGTTAAGATTAATGGGCAAGGTTCCTAGGAACTCGGTCATCTTCCTAAACACTAAGGTATCCTCGAACGGGTTCACTTCAATGTCCCTAGCCAATTGTTGCTCATGGAAAGTTGAATTACTTACAAAGGTCTCTTTTAGATAGATAGGTCATTGAGGACCTACAAAATCTCCATTAATCCAAGGTCCATACCTAGATGATTTCCTATCCAACATGATCTCATAGGGTATTTCTTCCTCTTTGTAGTAGATATGCTTCGTGATATCGTAAATTGACCTAGCACTCTCTTCTCCTACCACTATCTTAGACATCTTACAATCAATTATGGCACTAGCGGTAGCTAAGAATCCTCTTCCTACTAGCAATGGGCATGTCAGATCTTTATTCATGTCTAGCACATGGAAATCCGCCAAAAGAGTTAATCGACTTACGTGCACTACCATGTCCTTAATTATACCTACTGGATATGCAATACTACCGTCCGCTAGACCTAAGATGGTTTTCGTTGGTTCTATCTTACCTAGGTTAAGGCTTCTATGGAGGGACAACAGAAGAAGAATGATGCTTGATCCTAAATCGGCTAATGTGTCGAAAGATTTAGAATTTCCAAGTCTACACGGAAGAATGAATAGCCCGGGATCATCTAACTTCTTAGGTAACTTATTTTGCACAAATGCGGACCCACGTTCTCCTAATTTTAGTTCTTGCTCATATTTTTCTTTTAAAGCATTGTAATAAGGTGCATGAGTCAAGAAATCAAGAACCGGTTTTTCTTGGTGGAGTTCCTTATACTCCTCTTCTAGATTAGGTTTGGGTTCTTGGTTGATGGGTTTCTCAAGAGTTGGATGGACCATTGGTTTGGGTCCTTAGTATTTCATGAGGGATCACTTGGAACCCGTGTTGATGGTGTTGACCGAGTGGACTTTTGGGTGTGAAAGGCATGGATATGCACTCTTCCAAGGTGAGCAAGAACATAAAGTTGATGAAATCGAATTCACTTTTGGGTTCTTTATGGTGTCACTTGGGAGTGATCCAATTTCCCGATCATTGAAGGCTTTTAAGAGGGAGTCGAGCTTGGTTGTCATCTCGCTTTGTCGTGGCTTGAAATCGGCTTCAAGCTTAGTCAATCGAGCTTTTTGAGATGACATGAATTTGGACACCATTGCCTCGAGACTAGTGGAGTTCCCGATACTTGGAGGGTTGGACCTATTGGGTGGACTAGATGAGTTTTGGGGCGGGTTTGAGTTTTGGTTCCAATTAAGGTTAGGATGATTTCTCCAAGAGGGGTGTAGGAATTTCCTAAGTTGTTTTGCTCGGACTTGAATGTGTACCACTTCTCTCCCGCTCCGTCGGTACGCGTGGAGGCGTAGTCCGCAAAAGCTTGTTCGGGGAGTCTTGTGAAATCACGAGTGTCGTGGGGACGACTACATAACTCACAAGGTAGAGTGATTTTTCTCACTTGGTGTGAAGACTTAGGATTCTCGTAGGAGCTCATTAGGAATTTGACTTGATCTTTAAGTTCGAGTATCCTACGATTGAAAGTTTGTGAGTCAATAGGAGGCAAGGATATTGCCTTGACGATTTTGGGCAACTCACGTGGGTCATTCCAACTTTCATTGTCATAGAGGGAAAGGTCCTCTATTGTACCCCACGATTCTTCCGCGGTAAGTTCACTAAGTTTGCCACCGGCCGCTTGGTCGATGGATTGCCTAGTTGAGAAGTTGACATGATCGTAAAAGATTTGGACTTGAAGCCAAAGATCGATGTCGTGATGAGGGAATTTATAGAGCAAGTCCTTGAATCGAGTCCATGCCTCGTTGAGAGATTCGCCTTGACGTTGTTGGAACATCAAGATTTCATTCCTAAGTTTGGTAGTTCTCCCTGATGGGAAAAATTAGGCGAGGAAACGATTGGTGAGATCATCCAACTTGAGATGGATCCGGCGGAAAGTCGCTCAAGCCAATTACTAGCTTGGTCTCGCAGAGAGAATTAGAAGAGACGCAAACGCGTGGTCTCCCGAGTGGTAGCATCAAGGTCGATGGAATCAACAATTTTAAGAAAGTCCTTGAGATGCTGATTAGGATCTTCGGAACAAAGTCCATCGAAGGCACATCCGTTTTGCACCAACCGGATGGTATCAGATCGCAGAGCCTTATTTTGAGCTTGATCGGGGAGCTCAATGGTGTTCCTATAGCCTTGGTGGCTCGGTCTAGAGTATTCACCAAGAGTACGACCTCTTGGCGGGTCAATTGGTGGTGGGTCGATGGGAATTGTGTGATGTGGTGGTGGGTTATCACCTTCCATGATGAAAAGTGATGGGATTACTAACAAAGTCACGAAGAAGGGGGATAGACTACACCGACGCCAAAAACTTGATGCGCGCACGAAGCGCGTTCGGGGTCAAAGGAACTTCCTTTTCATCGAGCAAGTTTTCAACACCCTAGGCAGTGAACCTAATCGTTGCAGTGTAGTATTGGGTAAGCCTCGGGGATTGATATCGTTCTCTAGGGGAATAGGAATTCTAGTAAGAAATGTATTATGCTAAGGTGGGGGTTGAGGATCATTATTATTTTTTTTTATCTTTTATTAGTTTTTTAGAAAGCTAAGGGTAAAATCTCGGGGCAATTGGTTTGGGGGGTGGTACTTCTACCGATTACTTCTACTATTCTAATTATCTATTTCTATGGGTAGCTACGTCTATTTGATGTGTCCTCGTATGATGATTAAAAATGTGTTTACCTAGATACTATTACTCCCTAGTTATCTTTTATTGATGGTTGAATTGTCACGTCCTTATTCTTAACGCGTTGTGCTTCCTAAAGTCGTAGGGTGTGCATATGCCCTAACTCTTTGAGGTTACCTTTAGGTTTAGCCTACGAAATCCGCTAGCTTATTCATAAACTAACTTTCACAAAGATTATTCATGCATTAAACACAACGATAGCCTAGTTGCACTCCTAAGCCAATTACAATTAAGATAAGAGACAACCTAACAATAATTAATAACTAGGTTTCATAGATCTAAGCAAAAACACAAGAAATTTAGCTGGACATGTTAAACAAGTAAGCATACACACAATCAATGGAAGACATAATGATACTATTGGATTAAAACACTTATCTTGATGTGTAAAATAGGGTTTGGGACCCTAAGATACTGTCCAAGTCAGGCTACAAACATTTAAGGTTTTTACTCCAAAAGTCTACCTCTCTAAATGCAGAAAAATCGAATTCTATATATAGATTTACAAGCGCGACGGTGTTGCCTTATAGTTGGGACGCCGTCAGATCGCCGTCATTAGGGTTTTCATCTTGGCCAAGTTATCGATGGGACGACGTCACCTTAGAGTTGTGACAACGTCAGTCTCCATATGGGACGTCGTCTTAGTTCTGGATCTGGGCCGTCTGAGATGAAAAGTTTGAGTGACACCCTTCTTCTTCAAAGCCTGACGCCGTCAGGTTGTATGAGAAAAAATTCCACTGAGCCGTCTGGTGCATGTTTTTATCAAATCTGTATAGAGGGACGGCGTCGCCCTTTGATTGGGATGCCGTCAGGTTCAATTTGAGCAGCTTGAGTGGCTTCGATCTTGACTTTGCTGTTTTCTTCTTGTTTTCACTCCTTTTCGTCAAAATGTGCCTCATTCCAGTATTTTTCTTCCAAGAGACCTAAAAAGTGAAAAGGAACGAAATTAAGCTGTAACGGATATAAAAGTGGTGGATTAAGGGCTTAAAAGTGTACGTTTTAAATCCTTATCATTTGCATTTTGGTTTAAACGTTCTTGGTTACGATTTGCTGAGTGCTTCTTGATTGTGTTTTGGATAAAGTTTCCTGATTGCGTTTTACATAAATACTCCTGATTGCGGTTTAATGTGAATAGTCTTGGTTGCGTTTTGCTTGCATACTCCTGATTGCGTTTTGTTTTTAAATACCATATTGCGTTTTGCCTGTTCAGCTCCTCATTGCGTTTTCATAACGATATTACTAAATCAGGACAAATCGCAATTACTGCATTTTGTAAATGAAGATTATTTAATTCGTAAAAAGTAGGACCCACTCTGCCAAAAAATTTCAAAATATTGCGGTTTGACTATTTGTGTATATAATATTCCTGCATTATGCTTGTTGTGGTTTGCCCTTTGCATTAAGATTATCTCATAATAAAATAGTCTCTGCGTTTTGGACATTGCAGTTAGTCTAGTTGCGATTTGTCAGACTGCGTTTTGACGATTGCGGTTTAGGCATTGCGTTTTGTCTTAACTATGCTTTGTGTGATTATATTTTGATCATTTTTCCTTGGGCACGGGGTTATGTCTTCTCATGGATGAGTTGATTTCCGTTGACTCTGGAGTTCTTAGGATTTAGAAAATCCGTTAGTTAAAGAGTCGGTCACCTCAAGTATGTGTATTCGTTAGAAAGCTCGTAGTCGTAGTCAAGTTATGTTAATAAGTAGATAGTTAAGTAACACCATGGAGGACGGACGGGTCTTTACCCACTGTATGCCTGATCCACAGGCCGTAGGAGGCGTGTCTTGTAAGAAACTATATATACCCTCTACCTCCCAAGGTAGAGGGTTGGAGCTTCATAATATTATTTTTCTTTGTCTCACCAAATTCCCAACTCTCTTTACTTTCTCACTCTAAAATTTTATTCATACGCCCCATTTGAATATGATTTGATATTTTTATGAAATCCAATATGCTACAAATGGTATCAAGAGCCATGGTTTGATCACTCATCTTTCATGTCCTTGGATTTCTAGTGGTTTTCATACGGTTTTTGGGTTTGAATGAGTTTAGAGTAGTTTTCATCATTTGGATCTTTTCTTGTGTTAAAGTTTGGATTTTGATTGTACTTTTGTGTTTTGAATCATTATAAGTGCTTAGGTTTTGATTTGGAAGGCTTGAATCATCGTGGTTGAGTTGTTTTGGATTGAAAAGTTGTGGTTTTTGAATATTGGATTGGATGCGAGTTGAGTCTCGTAGTACATTTCTTGTAAGCGAGTTGTCCTGATTTGTGAAGCGAGTTGTCCCTTATGCGAGTTGAGTCTCTTACTTATTGAAGCGAGTTGTCTTATGCGTGTAGTGCCTGAAGCGAGTTGTCTGTTCATGCAAGTTGTGTTTTATGCCACTTGACTATTAATCGAGTTGTCTGTTTATGCGAGTTGTGTTTTCTGTGACTTGACTATTAAGCGAGTTGTTTGTTTATGCAAGTTGTGTTTTCTGCGACTTGACTATTAAGCGAGTTGTCTGTTTATGCGAGTTGTGTTTCATGCGACTTGTCTATTAAGCGAGTTGTCATCAAAGCGAGTTGACTTGGGTGTGACTTGTCAAGTATACAACTTGTCTATTGAGACTTGTCATTTCGTCGTGTTACATTTTACGGTTTTTCTTTTGATTTAGTAAAATCCCGTGAAAGAATCTATTTCTCGGTTTAATCAAAGAATTGTAAAATCCCGTAGAATCTAAAATCACCTCTTCTGTTGCGAACGACGTTCAAGCTGCAGGATCTGATACTCGTCCTCCCATGCTGGATAGAACCGACTATGACTCTTGGGCTCAAAGAATCAGACTGTATCGCTTAGGAAAAGATAATGGGGTTAACATACTTAAGTTAATTGATGAAGGACCTTATCAAGTTGAGACTACCAGAGACATTCTTGAAACTGCTGCTGATGGCTCAGTGATATTAGGATTGTATAGACCAAAGACATATGATGAACTTACTGATAAGGAGAAGAAGAGATACGATGCTGAATTAGGGCTTCAAACATCATACTTCAGGGTTTACCTAAGGACATTTACAAGCTGATCAATCACAACACTGAGGCCAAGGCAGTATGGGACAATGTTAAGATGCTTCTCTCTAGTTCTGAATAGACTAAAGAAGACAGGGAGTCTCAGCTGTATGATGACTTTGAGAAATTTAAGATGAATCCAGGGGAAAGTGTCACTGAATATCATGTAAGATTCAACAAACTTGTGAATGATATGAGGAACATCAAAATGACAATGCCAAATATTTAGCTCAATTCAAAGGTTGTGAATAACATGAATCCCGAATGGCACAAATTTGTCACTGCAGTCAAGATTAACAAAGGTTTAAGGAACACCAACTATGAAAATTGTATGCATATTTGCTCCAAAATGAGAAACATGCTGTGGTTGAACGAGTGATTTTGGAAAAGTTCAAGACCAATTCAAGAGATGCAAGCTCATCAAATGATTCAACTGCATTCTACACAAATGTAGCAATTACCACCAAAGCATCACAAGTAATACCAACTGGAAATGGCAATCACAAACTCATTCTAGATCCAGGGTATAAGCCTCCAGACTCAGACACATTCATGGAACATCTTGTTAATCAATTGGCTTTAATGGTCAAGCAGAGCTTGAACTTCACCCCACACACCAACAATCATCTCAGAACTGCTTCTAATCTTCACAATCATGCTACGATTAAAGACGGAAAGGTAGTGGTGCACAATGTGCAAGGAAGACATAATGCATACCTTCCACATAATGAGCAAGGGAATGTTGGTGCTGGATATGGGAATGTTGGAGCTGGATATGGGAATGCTGGAGCTGGATATAGGAATGCTGGCGGTGGTGGTGGATATATGGGTAATCAGAATCGTGGAAGGAACATGGCTCAGGGTCAAGTAAAGCCCATTAAATGTTACAACTGTGGTGGAGAAGGACACATCGCAAGGAATTGCACTCTTCCAAAACGTCCACAAAATGCAGAGTACTTCAGGGACAAGATGCTGCTGGTGCAAGCTCAAGACAGTGGAGCTATGTTGAATGAGGAAGAATTGCTATTTCTTGCTGAGGGAAATGCCAGAACTTATGATGCTGATGTGGATGAACAGCCAGTGCAGGGTATGGGTCAGAACAATCCCAATGCATTTCAAGTCACAGATTGTGATGCATTTGATTCAGATGTTGATGATGAACCAACTGCCCAGACCATCTTCATGGCTAATATCTCACCAATGGTAACTCCAAGGGCTTCTTCACCAAAACAGGTCACTCCTTCCAGAGAATCTATCATTTCAAAGGTATTAAAACTATACGATGAGGTTAATGTGCAAAACACGCATGAAAAAGTAAAATCAACTGAGATTATTGAATCAGATATTGAAAATATGGGTAATAGCAATGTTGTCCCATATGCTCAATATGTGAAACAAAATGAAAGTGAAATTGTACCAAGTAATGCATCTTTTGTAGTCAATGATGACTATATTTTTGATGAATTCACTGCATGTGCCCCTGATGATTCTATTACTTCTGAACTAAATGCCTATAAAGAACAAGTTGCTATATATGAACAACGTGCTAAGTTTGAATTGACTACCCGTGAGCAGGAAATGGATAACCAAATCCGTACAATTATCAGAAAAAGAAATTTTAGGGAAGAAATGTTAAAACAAGAGTTGGATTCCTTACAAGAAAAGCTTAACAAAACTGTTAAACAGAAACAACAACTTCAAAAAAATGTGAAAGTACTTAAACAAGAATTCAATGCTAAGGAATCAAAACTTTTAGATGAATTTTCCAACATAAAAACTTTGAAGAATAAACTTGAAAATAAATTGTACGTACAAGGGAACACCATTCAGACTGCTCACATGATCACTTAGCATAGAGTTCTAAGTGATAAGCATAGCGTTGCACTTGTAGATGAACCAAATCTTAAGGCGTGTAGCAAGGCTAAAACAGCTCAAAAGGTAATCTATGATGGAAATGAGATTCTTAAGCCGAGACAGAAACCCACTTGTGCTGAGTGCTCTGAGGAAGATAGAAAATTAGAAGAAGTCTCTAGAAAAAAATTGGATGATAAATTTAATAGTCCCTTGTGCATAAGAGATAAAATCATCATTAAAACACCAAATTATTCTAAGGATAACTGGATTGCCTTTAATAAATTTAGACCTCAGACCCAGCTGACCCCTGAACAAATTTTCTGGAAAAAGGATCTGGACAAACAAAAAGCTGATGATTTTATTGAAAAGAATTCCCCTTGTAGGAAATTGCCTCCAGCCACTGTGTATCCCCCAAATACACCAATGCATTTAGTGCCTAGAAATCTTCCCACTAATAGCAAGACCTTAATCAGCCTTTATGTAGTTTACCAACTATTTGTTGATTTTGAGAAAACGTGTAAGAAGAGAATCACACCCACTGGGATAATTGAAGGGGAAAGGGGTTTTGAACAAACTAAAGAATGCTTTTTAACTGAGGTCATGCCTTTCTTTAAACAACTTAAAGGACAATTTGAGAGTCTTCAAAATGGAATGGATACAGAGATTAAAGAAATCAAAAAGATGTTTAATGATATGGAATTTGAGGTCAGTATGTATGAACTTGAGCTTAAGAGTAATGAAATAGAGATAAAGAATCTGCACATCATTAATGACAATTTGATCTCTCAATGTGTTGCTCAAGATGTGTTCTACACTGTTACAAATTATTCTATTACTGTGTCTGAATTTCATGAATTAACTGTTGCACTAAAAGTCTCCCATGATACTGTCATTGAGCTTGAAATCACAAATTCAAAATGGCGTGATAAAGTAGAATAGGATGATCATGACAATTTGGTAAAACATTATTCTAAATTGGAAGTTGAACATTTTAATTTGCAAATAAAATATCAACATCTCAAAGAAAATGTTAAAACCTCAAATATCAAGACATCCTCGGATGTTCCTGAGTTTGATGCAGTTTTTGAAATAAACAAACGTGACGAACAGATTCGAGCTCACTTTAACATGATAAGAAGGATGAAAACCCAAATTTCACAATTAAAGGGTATTACAACAAGAATGTATTACAACAAGAAAGTGAGAGTTTTATAGAAATAAACAAACGTGACGAACAGATTCGAGCTCCCAAATGCCTCCTCCTTTAGATTCTCAGTATTCTCAAAACTTTCATCTTCAAAACATCATTAATGTATTACAACAAGAAAGTGAGAGTTTTATAGAAGAAAATGAAAAGGTTAAACGACACTTTAAAGAGTTATATGATTCAATGAAAGTCACTCGTGACAAGAACAATGAAAAAATAACTACTCTGCAAAAGGAAATTGAGAATCTCAAAAGTCAGGTAAAAGAGAAAATGCCACTTGTCCGTAATGAGAATGTTGCATCAAAGGCATCTGCGGATTCTAAGTATGCTGTGACAATAAAATATATTCCTCCTCACCTTAGAAATAACGAACTTGGGTTTCAAGAATATTTTTCGTACCTTAAGGATAGTCTAGAATGTTTCTGTGAGATTGTCGAAGAGGATAGCATAAATAAACCACTTGATAGTGAAGTTAGGTATGCATGCTTATATGCCAAACGATCTCAGGAACTTTTAGAATGCTTAAGAGCAACATGCCCTAAATCCTTTTGCAAGTAAGATAAATTCATTATGCCTTGCTCTATGCCTAGTGTTAAGCATGCAACCCATGATATGCTTTATTCTATGCCGAAAGTCAAGCATGTGAACTTTGATGTGCCTGCAAGTACTTCAGATCCCAGCACTTCTAGATCAGGAATGCATAAAGTAGTAAAACCAACTAATGTTCCCATCATTCCCTCTATAGGGTTAAAGCCTCCAGGCAATACAAATCAAGATAGGACCTCGCAAGCTAAGAGTGATCAATGGAAGAAAGTAGAAGACCACCCTAGGAACAATAAGTTTGTGTTGAATAAGACGAATCGTGTTGATTCTAGTATTAGCTATAAGCGTACTGTAATTAATTCGAATTTTGCTACTTCTTGCAAAACATGTAATGATTGTGTGATTTCTGGTATTAATCATGAATGTGTTGTGAATGATGTGAACAATTTTGTTATATCTCCGATAAAAATGTTAACACTAGAAAACAGGTTTAGAAGGTTAGAAGACCAAGGTGGAAGAGGGCTAGAAAACATTGGAAACCAACAGGAAGAAAATTTAGTAATGTAGGTTATCATTGGATACCTACTGGCCGTAAATTCAATCTTAATGAGTTGTGCCCTAAATTATCTAGATCAATGCCCATTAGGAAATGGATGCCTACTGGTAGAACTATACCTTTAAGAAGTGAATATACTTTGAATAGATCTACTGTTTCTACTAGCCCGACATCTACCTCTAATGAATTCATTGGCTTTGTTTCTGATGTGGATGTTCCAATCACGTTTTCTAACCAAGTGAAACCCATTCTCGCATGGGGATCCAAACTATCCAGTCATCCATACTTGTTTGTGTTCAAGTGCAGGTCGTTCAAATCGTTATGTGGTACCTGGACTCAGGCTGTTCCAAGCATATGACTAGAGATCGCTCGCGGCTCATGAACTTCGTGAGTAAATTTATCGGGTCTGTTAGATTTAGGAACGACCATTTTGGGGCAATTATGGGTTATGGAGATTATGTGGTTGGTGATAGTGTAATTTCCCGGGTATACTATGTTGAAGGTCTTGGTCATAATTTGTTTTATGTCGGTCAATTCTGTGATTCTGATCTAGAAGTAGCTTTTAGAAAACATACTTGTTTCGTTAGAGAACTTGAGGGTGTGGAACTTTTAAGAGGAAAACGTGGAACAAACCTATACACCATCTCTATCGAAGATATGATTAAGTCTTCTCCAATCTGCTTGTTATCTAAAGCCTTTAAAAGAAAGTCATGGCTATGGCATCGCCGTCTCAACCACTTGAACTTTAGAACCATAAATGATTTATCTAGAAAGGATCTCCTAAGAGGATTACCCATATTGAAGTATGAAAAAGATCATCTTTGTTCAGCATGCCAATTGGGAAAAAGAAAGAAATATGCCCATAAACCCAAACCTGCAAGCTCAGTTATAGAAGTTCTACATACACTTCATATGGACCTATGCGGACCCATGAGAGTGCAAACGATAAATGGGAAGAAATATGTGTTAGTCGTTGTTGATGACTACTCTCGATTTACTTGGGTTAAGTTCTTGAGGACAAAGGATGAAACTCCGGATGTCATCATCAAACTTATCAAACAGCTGCAGGTTCGACTTAACAAGACTTGTAGGATCATAAATATTATGTTGTTGATGATTCAGGTGGTCTTGGATGATGGAAATACATGTTAGCCATTTAGAGAGAGAAAGATAAGAGAGGGTCTTCTTGGTAGAGACTTGCTTTTCAAATAATGAAAGGTTGGATTGAAAGAAGCACCACCCCTTCCAAGGATGGAAGGGGTATTTATAGTTACAAAGACTACGTCCTCCTATCAAACTGTGGATCAGGCATACAGTGGGTAAAGAACCGTCCTTCCTCCATGGTGTTACAATAAACTAAACTACGCTACAAAGTAACTAATTAACTACAAAACAACGTAACTAACGATATTTCTACGAGCTAACTTATGCTAGATAATATTTGGGGTGACCGATACTTCACTATGGAATTTATAATTCCTAACAATCTCCCCCTAAGGGAGGTCACCCCATGTTTTACATTTCGAATCCTAGCATTCTATTTAATCTTCAGTCTTGAGCTCGTAGACTTTGATTCTTCAAGTTCAGCAATCTTTTTGCTTTAGCAGTGACTCTTCATAGTCTGCATAGTTTTGTACTTTGAGTGGAGGTCTTTGAACTGATCCACATCTTTGATGATCTTCGAGCTTTCATTGAGATCATCAGCCACATTAAATCTCTGGATCACCCTTTTTTGTGTTGCCATCATGTGATGTTGTAACTTTTGGACCGACATGCTCACACTTTCAGTATCATGACATCTTTCCATCAGAGTAGCGAAAGCTTTACTGGTTCATGATATTTGCAGCAGCGTAGCAGAAGCATAGTATAAAAATATCAAAGCCAGGTTATGTAGATATGCACTAGTCATGATTTCTTCAATTAAGTGTGGATGCTGTGAGCATGCGACTTTAGATTGACTCCTCAATTCAGTTCAACTGCAACCATCCAAATGTACCTGCAAACAATAGATAGCAATAAAATACACGAAAGTGTCTTTGATCACTTTCGTTGAATTGAGGTACACGGCCCACGGTTCCCCGTTAATCAGTACAAGTACTGCCTGCGATCAGGTAGAATTCCAAAGAATCTCCTTGACAAGGTTTCATAGCTGCTCTAGCTGTTCTCAAACCGGAACGTCTCAAAGAAGACAACACAGAGTGAGTGAACCAGCGAATTGAGATTCACTGATTGATGAAAAATTGATTTGAAAACAATCGCGTATTGCTTAGAAGAAAGAGTTTTGCAATACGACGAAGGTTTTATGAGAAAGATCAATTTTCAATCAAAAATACTTTTTGTATTTGAAAAAGAATACACATTCGATGTGCTAGAGAAAAGAAGAGATTTGCACATCAAACGGTTTTTCCAAAAGTATTTTTTCAATCAGAGATACTTTTTGTGTTTGAAATATGAATACACATTCGATGTGCTAGAGAAAAGAAGATTTGCACATCGAACGGTTTTTCCAAAAGTATTCGTCAATTCATTTCCTGGACCATGGTTGATTCAAGAATGAATCTCCCCATTGTTTCTATCCAGTTGTCACAAGCTTGATCTTTTGAAAAGATCTCACATGTCACCCAACAAGAGCTTGTTTGATGTTGGCTCTAGAAGGATTTCCATCTTCATAGTGAATACTTTTACATATCACTCGGATGTTCTGGCAATACCCCAAGGATAATGCGTAGGACTCTTAAAATATATTCTTACTTTCCACATTGTGTGAAACAGCAAGTCCTCAAGAATTTAGTGTCCTAAGGAGACATTGTGGATGATCTCTTAGCTCTAGACTCAATTGTGCACATTTGGTTCCTATGCCGGAAACTAGGGAGAGGGTCTCCTTCTTCATTTTCAACAATCTCTAAGAGAAAGTCGATAGATTATGTCGGTTCCCCATGACAATGAAACAAGTCCTTTTAAGAGGAACTTGAGTAGCTTGGGAAGTTTAGTGCAGTGTGTCATTGGGTGCATGACGTGTTGTCTTCAATACTAGTGTTTCCTTAGTAAACACCAGTAGCATATGTATTGAACCCGGTTTCTGCCCTAAGGTTGAGTTATTGGAGGGCTATTTCTTTTCACCCTTTTCACATTTATTTCTTTTTCATTCTTCAACCCCTTCAGTGCTTACCGAGACTTCATAACTAGAACCTTGTTGGGTTTATTCCAGTTCTAGCTCTATCTCAGTCCGCACTCTTCCCATATCTCACTTTTCTCCTTTTTTCATCTTACATAAGGACTTCTACACTATCTAGTGGATTGTCCCTGGGTAGATCCCTCCGGCTCTGGCGGGATCGTGGGAAAGAATACCTATCCTCACAAACCTTATAACTCCATGCATAAAGTAAAATGGTCGGTCTTTTGGTATAGTTCATTCCTTCTCGAAACCAATTGAAAAATCATTTGGAAAATCAATCAAGGTACTTGTGATATAAAATCAAAGCATTTTGTACCTTAATTGTTTTGATCATTTAGAAATGCTCCCCCTCAACATGTGCGTATGATTTGAAATTGTTTAGCACATGGAGGCAAGAGTTCTTTGAAATAATTTCTAGATCATAATTTCCTGAGAAAAGGCCTTTTGATTTTCTTTGGTAACTTCTCCCCCTCAATATGTGCGTTGGATATTTCAAAACTATTTTAGCACATAGAGGAAAGAGTTCTTTAAAAGTACATCCACGATCACAATAGCCATTAAGAAACCATTTAGAAAATCAATCAAGGTACTTATGTTAAAACATAGAAATCATTGTACCTTGAAAGTTTATTTTCTTTTGAAATGCTCCCTCTCAATATATGCTTCGAGATTCGAAAGTGTTTAGCACATATGGGAGAGCAGCATGCACATTTGAATCAAAATGATCACCTTTTATCAAATTTCATTATTAAATCACAAATTCTCCTCCGATCAAATATATCAAACCCTTTGAGATTTTGGATCCCAAGTGATTTAATAAGGTTTGGAAAACATGGGAGAATATGTGCCTTGTTTAAAAACTCATCTTATTTTGGGATAAATGCTCCCCCTCAATATGTGCATTATGTATTAGAAATCGTTTAGCACATGGAGGCAGGAGTGCCTTTAAAGGACTAAAACCAATTCCATTAAAACATATTTGAGATTTAAATCATGATCTCTCCCCCGATCAAAAATTTTAAACCAATTGAGATTTGTGATCCCAATTGATTTAAAACATTTAGAAAATTTTGGGGAAAGACGTGGCAAGATTTGATTTTGAAAAGTGTCAGGTATGATTGTTTTAAGAGATCTTTTAGGTAAAATAAAACAATTTCACAATGAAACAAGAACAAAAAACATTTCATTTTGAAAGATCTTTGAGTTTTAAAGAAAATCATACCATGACATAACATTAAATCTTTAGATCACCACTTTATTTCGTACAAGTCGGAACTTTTGTGAAGAAATATCGTTTGAAAATATTTTATTTTAAATCACTCTCCACCCCTCAATCGATGACCGTAGTCGATGATTGAGTGACTTAAGTTTTGATAACCTGAAGTCCGGTGATTTTCAAAATTAACTCCAATTAATTTTCAAAACAATATTTTCCATTTAAAAAACAATTTAATCAGATTTTTTTTTCTCAAAATTGTTTAAAAATGGTATCATGCACAAAGATACGTTAGGTGGTTCAGAAGCTTCTGTTGTTGCTGTAGGGCTGGAAGAAAACCGTCTGCTGATGCAGTGAGACCTCTGACGTTGCATTTGTCATGCCAACTCTTCATAGAGGTCCAATTAAGCTTCGTTTCTTCATTTGATGATGAAGAAAACCATCTGCTGATGTAGTGAGACCTCTAACGTTGCATTTCATGCCAACTCTCCATAGAAGTCAAATTAAGCTCCGTTTCTTCATTTTTCAACTCAAGATATAGTTGCCCTTTCCTTTCGGCATCCAATCATCTTCAATTGTGGGATCCGGATCGGGAATATTCTTATATACCAATATACCTGCATACGTTAGTGAACACACATACAGATATATGGTAGTCGACATCACCCAAACAGCAATCGACTAATAAAAGTCAATCCAACATATCAATCAGATCATGTAAAGCATGGGAATAATGTGTTTATCAAACTCTAATCATCTAATCCTAACAATCATATCCTAAATTCCTAGTCCTTCGACATAGGAAAATATCATTTTTAGTTAAGCACGAGGATAATTAGAAAAGCTCGTTAGATGATATAGATTTGAAAACATTCTCCCCCTCAATTTTTACGAAAATTCTGAATCTGATTGATTTACAAGCAACTCATTTACAACCATTTTTGAAAACAACAAATATTTTTCTGAAGAAGTTAAAGAAGGAAAAACATTTGTGTAGGAATAGCAGTCCTTCGACATACTTCCCTCAATTTGTTTTTAGGATAAGTGCACGAATTTTGAAAAATGGTTTAGCGCATCACTTTCCTTTCTTGAAAAACGGGCTGCTATCTGAAATAATAGCAAGCCATAGTTTAAGCGCGGGTTACAGTCTGGAGTAACTGCAAGCCATATTTTGAGACATGTTTAGAAAGAAATATTTACATCTCCTGCTCGAACTTCATCTATGGTCCCGTGCCATTATTGACTGACATTTCTAAGACCGTAGATGTTATCGATACCAGAAGACATGTCTTGAGAAAACAATATTTTTGGTGTTTTCCGATTTTTCAAATTTTTATGGATTTTTGTTGATTTTATATTTTTCTATTTTCTTTTTCCGGTTTTATATTTTTGTATTTTGGTTTTTAGATAAATATTTACACAGATAGATTAGATGATATAGTTTAAGAAGATGATGATACGAGTACCGAGATAAGGATATCGAGCAGCCCCGTTGTAGAAGATAGAAGTCATCATCTCTTAAACATTCACCACCAAAGCTTTCGAGGCTCCTGAATTGAGAGAAATTGAACCGTCTGAAAGTGAGACTGCGGCAGCTTCCCCCCAAACCGAAAATCCTTTAGATGAGCAGATTGGAAGCTCTATTTCAAGCTTGCCTTAGCCAGGTGCACAGAGAAGCATGCCATTATCATAAATCCCGCTGCTCCTTTTAAGAATGATAATCGAGATTCTCCGTTCGGGGTTATATCATCAAAATAGAAGAACAGCAACGTATCATCCTACACATAAATAACTCTTCTCAAATTTCATACCACTGAAGTCTAAAGAGATCCATTCCAAAAGATGTCAAGAGAACAATTCCCCCAAGTAGATGAATTGATGCAATCAGTCTCTTTGTATAATGCTCCAAAACTCTCCCGAATACACATCATGCCCGGAAAGAAAACACCTCCCCAATGTTTGTGGTAAACAATGGCTTTCTTCCCTGATGATTGTGTATGAAGCTCAAGAACCTGAAGTATACCAATATCCAAGAACTCTCCCAAATGCACATCATGCCCGGAAAGAAAACACCTCCCCAATGTTTGTGGTAAACAATGGCTTTCTTCCCTGATGATCGTGTATCAAGCTCAAGAACCCGAAGTACACACATTCCCACCGAAAGAATAACTGATAACACCTCCCTCATGTTATACATTTATCTCCCCTGAATATGTCATACTTGTGTACCTCTTTTATCTTTAGACACATTCTCTAACATCTCTTCCCCCACATAGTTGGAATAAGAACACTAAACGCCATGAGTCAAACCTTGAGTTTCTCTGCGGTAATGACAATAGTCTTTCTAGGATATCTTGAAACACTTAGAAGTATTAAGTTCATCAATGTTTACTCGCGTTTAGATGCGTGTCTCCTTCCCCCTTGCTGGTTTTGATACTTCAGAATCAGCAAAACATTATAAGCCCAAATACTTGAAATCTATTGAGAAGAACATTTAAAGTCTTGTGAGAATCAACTTGATGAAGGACAATGTGAGCAAATCTAATTGGTGATTGAATCTTGGCTTTTCACTCTCCCCCAATTAGTGCTTTCCCCAAAACCGACAATCTGTTTGATAAATGCCCAGATTAAGAAGAAGTCTTTAGATCATTAAATGCAACTCGTCTTTAGTCTTCTAACACGTAGCAGAAAATCTAGAACATACTGTTGACTCGACCTTCTTCTAGATTGTCCATTTGGGGAATAGAAAGTTAACATCTTCATCTCACCAAATGCGTTCCAATTACCTTATACGTAGCAAATCTCCTTAACTAAAATCCCTCCCAATCAAACAAGAACAGAAATATGTTCATCAAAGAAATCAGCCCAGTAACTAGAAGCACTATGTCATTTAATCAAACCATCCCATGTGAAGATGTCAACCAACGGCTCTTAGAAGAAACTCCATGTAGAAATGACCCAATAAGAAGAAGCTCGGTTCTTACATGAGTTTGGAGCCGTTTGACCATTTATTCTCTAATATAAATCATCATGCAGTAGTTTCACACTTCTTCTCCCCCTCAAGAATTGCATACGGAGATGCCATTCTTTATTAAACAAGTGATTATCATCTAAATGTATTCTATTCACACTTCCCCCCCGCAAAATTAGCACATGATGTCGCCATCGTCATTATAGTTGAGCAAGTGGAATAAGAAAACAATCAACAGTAGTTCGGTTCACTTGATGACTGAAGCGCTTGGAAAAAGCATGAAGCATGTTGATGAGAATGGTCATAATAGAGAAGATTTCTCTTCTTCGGAAGATAAAGTGCACCAAGACGTACACTTTTCTTTTCTTTAGAGAATGAGGCTTGAACTGTTGTGTTCAAACGTCATAATCTCTCTCTTTTCATCTACTCTTGGCAAACATGTAATCAACCCCATTATCATTCAGTAGGCTCTTTGTAGTGACATCTGATGGAGAAAACCCAATATGATGAATTTGATCCGGAAGTAGACTAACCCGAACTCGTGACTTAAACTTGCACATATGTAACAAAGAGCGGTGCCGAGACTTCATCCTCCATTGAATCTCTAAGTACTCTATGCTCTTCATCCAACCAACCATTAAGTATAAGACGTACATCACCTCTTAAAAATCCACAATTGAATGTGACACTGAGCACTATAACTTACCTCCTTAAAGTGATAGTTATTTTGTGGTGCTAAGAGCCCAATTCCCCCAAGTGGTAAAAGAAAAGGTAAAAGACACCCAACAATAACTAGATTTCCAAGTATTCGTTTTTTATAATAAGCTCGAACAAGGATCTTGAAGAATCTTCATCCAACCATCCCCGATACCTTCAGATACTAAGTACACTTGCCCATGATATTTCACTTCAACCTCAAATAAATAATAATGAATTAACCACGTTGTCACATCTTCTTGTTAAAAGCTCAACTCTAGCCTCTTTTGACGTTTTAAATGAACTATGATAATGGTTTTCATCCCGACCATGGTTAATAGCACATAACCCCGTAAAACCTTGTAATAACCAAACTGCCATGAAGACATCCCAAACTCATATTTAATTCATGAAGTACACCCTTTTATCCCTTCTTCGAAGCAGAAATCGTAGCACCAGCATCAGATAATATCCCAAAATACGCTTTCCTTTCTCCAGGATGGTTCCATCATTACGGGATTTTACAACTCTATGGTTTAAACCGAGAAATAGTTTCTTTCGCGGGATTTTACAAAACCAAGAATAAACCATAAGATAGATCCGGAAATGCACTTTACAATTACCAGGATGTTTCCATTGTCACGGGATTTTACAAGTCTATGATTTAAACCGAGAAATAGGTTCTTTCGCGGGATTTTACAAAATCAAGACTAAACCATAAACGATGTCAGCTTGAAAGTGTTATGACAACTTTGGTTTAGGTGAATATCTGTTTTAGGGGAACATGCAGCGGTTCAATAATGGTTCATTCTCCATCATCAACAACTCATTGCCCATATGTAGACAACTTCACAAACCATACTAAGTCAAGTAGTATAGACTCCTTTTCCCTGGAGGTTAACCGTAAAACATCAAAGTACACGTTTCTCCCCCATGATGGTTTTGAACTTTCGGAAACATCATAACGTATACGACCATTTGCACGAGAAGTTCTTGGCATAAGCAAACATCTTGAAAAATCATACCTGTCGCTGAAGATTCTTGAAGGATTTTGCTTAGACTGTGAAGTATCATTGACATTATGTGGCGTCGAGTATCTCATGGGAATTGCTGAATTTGAACCTCCATTGATTCATCGGCTAATATTAATGACCACATATGGAGATGACCCGATCCGACTAATATCATGTAAGTAATACCGTTCAAAACCTCCGTACTCATTTTTTGATTATCGCTTAAGCCGTGAATTTGTATCCCTCCGTGAAAAATATATTATACCAAAATACCGATCAT
Source organism: Chrysanthemum makinoi (assembly GCA_910596185.1). Taxonomy (NCBI): domain Eukaryota; kingdom Viridiplantae; phylum Streptophyta; class Magnoliopsida; order Asterales; family Asteraceae; genus Chrysanthemum; species Chrysanthemum makinoi. The sequence continues at coordinate 103,600,624 of OU343219.1, read as the reverse complement.
TTGCCACTCATTTGCCACATATAAAAAATTGTATCCGAAAACAAGTTTTGTAAAAAATGTTCGAATAAAATTTTCATTTACTATAAACTGATCGCCCCATATCATAAGCAATTATTATCATTGATGCCCGAACCAAATGTCATCAGATATAGCAAGGGATTGGGCCCAATTAGTGACAGATCCGGAACCAAAGCCCATCAGAAGACAGAAAAACCCGATCCATATCCACTTTTACACAACCGTTATAATAGATATTAACCCTAATATTTCTCATTTCTCATTAACCTAAACACACACTTATCATTGTGTGCGCCCCCAACTTTTACACGTCTCTCTCATCTCCTGTACTCAGTCAACAAAAACGAATCAAAAACTTCTCACAACACAACCAAATCTAGATCTCACCTCAATATTATCATTCATCAATTATAATACCAATAACCGATCAAGAACTAATAATGTTGACTCAAAACCAAACACAACAAATTAAACATCACCGTTCTAGATTTATTCCTTTTTTGCACAATAAGAATCAAGAAAGCAATTTGATTATGGCTTCAAGATCTAATGGTGGGTCTCGGGTAGGTGTTATGATTAGTTGTAATCATTTTTTTTGATTAACGAAAAGATAAAAACGATTTTAACAATTCTTGTTAAAAATCCTTTTATACACTTTTTGGATATTAATAAAGAAGCAAGGCTTCACACGTAGAGATCAGTGATGACCAGGGTTCAACAAAAACTTTTATATAAAAGATTAAAATTGAATCCTTTCTGAGATAAATTTGTATTTCGTTTAGATTGAGTCTTGGTTTTGTTGGATATGAGATTGAAGTTGTAAGTGGAGGATGAGTAATGATAGATTAGGATTAGATGTAGAAGATGGTTTTTGTTTTGGGTCTGTTTGTACTTCTTCGTGTCTGCTCGTGTTTTTTTTTTCATTTTGATATAGACATGGACTGATGATGGGAATTGATAAAGCTGAGGTCTATGTAGTTTGGTATATGTTGTGGTCGTGGTCAGTTTAACGATTCTTCTTCTTCATCTCTGTTCTATTAATATTTTTAGACAAGTCGCTATTGTAGACACAAGTCGCTACTTGAAGACACAAGTCGCTATCATGAGTCAAAACTCATGACAAGTCGCTACCATTTACATCACAAATCGCTAACTTGTAAAGACAAGTCGCTAGCAAGATTTTTTTGACTTTCTCCTATGAGTTTTCCGACCAATTTTCCGTCTATCAGCATACTTACCCAGAAAATATGACTACAAAACTGCTTCTTTTTAACCCATTTAGACCAAAACACAGCATACCAATATACATGTAACCCATTTGACTACTGTTTAAACCTTAAAAAATCAGACCATATGACCACATATATTTCACGGGAATAGATTGGAACAAGAAGATAGTCTCAAAAGTACTGTTTGGACAAAACATTAACACAAACCATATATTACAAGATAAAAAGATCATAAGACTTTCTTGACCAAAACAAGGATACAAATAATATGTAGAAACTGTTTTGCCACAAATATAGGAAAAAAAAATTTCCAGCCAATAAAACTCATACAAAAACAGCTTAAACATGGTACAAAACCACAATAAATCATCAAAACACAACAACCATGGCTCTTGATACCATTTGTAGGATCGTAAATATTATGTTGTTGATGATTCGGGTGGTCTTGGATGATGGAAATACATGTTAGCCATTTAGAGAGAGAAAGATAAGAGAGGGTGTTCTTGGTAGAGACTTGCTTTTCAAATAATGAAAGGCTAGATTGAAAGAAGCAACACCCCTTCCAAGGATGGAAGGGGTATTTATAGTTACAAAGACTACGTCCTCCTATCGGACTGTGGATCAGGCATACAATGGGTAAAGACCCGTCCTTCCTCCACGGTGTTACACTAAACTAAACTACGCTACAAACTAACTAATTAACTACAAAACAACGTAACTAACGATATGTCTACGAGCTAACTTATGCTAGATAATATTTGGGGTGACCGATACTTCACTATGGAATTTCTAATTCCTAACAAGACTGTTAGAATTATTCGAACGGACAATGGAACTGAGTTTGTTAACAAAGAACTAAGTCAGTTTTATGAAAGCATTGGAATCAGCCATCAAAGAAGTGTTCCACGTACTCCTCAACAGAACGGTGTAGTTGAAAGATGAAATCAGACCCTTGTGGAAGCTGCAAGAACTATGCTAATTTACTCAAAGGTCCTAATGTTTCTCTAGGCTGAAGCTATTGCCACTGCTTGCTATACCCAAAATCGTTCCCTTATACACACCACTCATAGAAAAACTCCATACGAACTTGTCCACAATAAAAAACCTAATCTCTCCTTCCTTCGTGTGTTTGGTGCTTTGTGCTATCCAACAAATGATTGTCAAGATTTAGGTAAATTAAGAGCTTAGGCGGACATTGGAGTTCTTATGGTTAGGTTTGATGAGGCAAGCTTTCCCATTCTCGAGCAAAACCCTCAAAAGACTTTTAGGTAACCGATTCTTACTTAACCTCACAACTCATGAAACAAGAACTGTCATGAGATTAGGCTAAATCGGTTTGAGTAACAACTTGATTCTAGCTTGATCTTTGCAACTCATCAAACAAGAACTGTCACTCAGATCAAACTAGAAACAAGTGGTTTGAAGAAAGTCTTTTGAAAATTTGGCTTAATTATGGAATTTCTTACACATATAAGACTGATACTCCTTTCATTGCATGATTCTTCCTGAATTAGACATAGGTGATCAGGCTATGTATAATTTAGGAGTAACTATGAAATGCTTGGACTAATCGACTCATATGATGTTTGGTGTTGAGTCAACTGATGTTAAAAAATTGTGACAGGGGATGTCAAGGTATCCTCCACGTTAGAGTCTGAAGAAAGGATAACAAAATGGGTATATGAAGACATCTATGTAAAATGAACGTAAATAACTCGCATAATGTGCGTATAAACTCACATGTATAATGAGTATGCACTTATAATGATATGATGAGATGCTATGATGACGTAGTTATAGTCTAGGGTCAATGATACAACCTAGTTCTCTATAACCGTTGCTCTAATACCAATCTGTCACACCCCCAAATTACCTGTTTTGCAGTGGAATGGAATACCTAGGGGATGACTGCATAGCATCACAGTTACAGTTATATCGAACGACCTAAAGTGTCGTTTTGCAAATATCGTTTGATTAAGTAAAATAATCAGAGTTTACAAAACATAGGTCCCAAAAGATTTCCAAAGTACCAAAATGAGTTTGTTACAATCAAACGATAGTTAAGTGCGTAAAATATATGTGAGACGCGTCATCACCGCGACTCTATGATAAGTCCACATGCATGCCATGAAGTGAATGCCTTAGATACCTGAGATAAAACATGCTAAAAGTGTCAACATAAAGGTTGAGTGAGTTCATAGAGTTTGGTTGAATTGTAAAGCCTTTAAAGAACGTTCATGCAGCAAAGGCAAAGTTTTTGGTCATTGAGAATAGTTCACAAAGCAAAGGCGTTGTAAATCCACTCAGTTCCAAGTCCCGCCCATATAAAACTTGCAAAATATAGTGTGTCTAGTAGTCAAGTATACGTTGTCATAACAGTTCATAGTATAGCACCACGTATATAATAATGTATGCCAGGCAAAGTCCCTAGAATAAATAATATGCGTCCCGTAACATAGTGAACGAGAGGTTGGCCGACCTCTAATAGCGCTATCCATATTACCTACTGATAGGAGACTAACAATGCGAATGTACGAACAGTACATCATACAACTATTATATACAATTAAGAACGCTCCGAACATGGGAGACTTTGCACGCTCCACCAATAAGGCGAGACTTTGGGTCTAGAACGCTCCGTAACATAGTGAGACGTTCTACTCCATAACATGGGGACACTTTAATTCGATAACGCTCCGTAACATGGGGAGACGTAATATAAAGTGAGTACGGTTCAATAAGTTCAAACAAGTCATAAGTTCGTATTTAAGTTCAAGGGTTCCATTCAAAAGTTCGTAATTAAGTTCAAGAGTTTAAGTCGAGTTCAAAAGTTCAAAACAGTCAAAGAGCTCAAAACATATCAAAAGGTTCAAAGTAGTTAAAGAGCTCAAAATCAAGTCAAACAAGTCCAAAATATACCAAAATGGTCCTTTACAAGTTAAAAGAGTTCAACTATATGTCAAAAAGTTCAAATCAAGTTCAAAGTGTTTAAATATATGTTAAAAGGTCCAAATCAATTTAAAAGAGTTCAAATATATATGTCGAAGGGTTCAAACAATAGTGTTCATAACATAGTAATCAATTTAGTTCGGGCATAATCTACTTACTAGTATAAGTAGTGAAAGAAGAGTTATTTAAGTTCATATAAGTGTAAAATAAAAGCAAGTAGTTGAGCATGTATCTCTCCCAAAGAGTTTATAAAATAATTAAACGAGTAAAAGTAGGGCTACGAACTCACCTGATGCAATGATTATTATGACAAAAGTAGATACACTGAAATGAGTTGCGATCTCTATCTGCAACCTAATATGAATGATATGTTCTAATGTAAGTCATGAAACAATGTCGTGCATCCAAACTCATATGATATCCATACCACTTGTGCATTTGAAAATAAAGTTTATCATTGAAAATAAGTTTATGACATCTCATGAAAATGACTAAGTAGCCTCGCAAAGCTAGTCGTAAAATAGTGAATATCGAGTGTTAGGAAACAAACTCAATGGTTTTAGAAAGCTTGTAACATTATCTAAAAGTCATAACACTGAACTTTTATCCATACGAGTTCCGATCATAAATAAAAATAATAGTGAAGTGAGGTAGTTGAGCTAAAAATGTAGTTTATGGGTAGTTTTCGGGAAAGTTTGAGTTGTTGTATATTATTCATTATAACTTCGCTTGGCAAACGGTTGAACATTTTGGAAACTAGGATAGGCGAACTCACTTTTACTTTTAGACATTGTTTTCTCAAAAGTACTCTATCAATATGAAAAACGGCTCCAAACATGGTCACTTGCGATAACCATTTTGGACTAATAGAAAATATGTAAGTGTTATTATTTGTGAAAAATAATAGTTACGATAGCCATATTTAAAACGCGTGTAACTTAGTCGTTAAAGCTTGGTTTTCTACGTTTTATATATCCTTAGTTTCGTGTTAATGTATACTAGTATATTTTTGATAAATCGACTCATTTAGATAACGTTTAAAACTCATTTTTGCCCCTTAAATAACTCTTGACAGCTTGTATATTTTCAGAAAATTAGTTTTCGTCGTTAAACTTGAAAATAGCGTAACTTCTTCGTTATAAATCCGTTTTAACCCGTTCAAGCGACCACGGTTTCGTTTTAAAGTCTATTTTCTGAATATCTAGCCCAAAATAATCCATGACCTGTCGAAATTTCCAGATTTTACAAAAATGAACAGCCCTTATATATATTTTGTC
>OU343219.1:103507715-103585982 GCA_910596185.1 Chrysanthemum makinoi | reverse complement strand
AAAGAGGTGTTAATGTCTAAATACTTTAATTGAGTATTGAGTACTTAAAATTTAGCAGTGCATAAATTCGACGGATTCTTCCATCTTTAAGTGCAAGCTTAAGACACAAATACGGTGGAGCTTGGAGTTTCAAGTTTGGTATATTGGGTTTTTCTTCAACGATTGGTCACTTCAAAATTGTCTACATATGGGTTGATAAAGATAGTCGGAGAGTTTATGTAGATTGATTCTCTCGAGTTCATTTGGGCTATTTGAGTTCTTCTCACAAGATTTCAAGTTTATGGATTTATTATGTTACTTCAGGTGTTGTTGGAAGAAATGTAGAAGAATATTTGAAACGATGAGATGATACACTTCTCGACATCTCTTATATAAGGTTTATGATAAAGTGCTTCGGTTATATGCACAACATGTTCACTTGATCGAGAGCTAATTGATTGGAGTTGACATCCCACAGAGATGATTAGTGACTCAACATGTTACATGGATGTCATCGTCTCTACTCTTGTTGGGTACATGTGTACATTATGTGCTGATTGGTTATATGTTATATAGCTGGAATGCACTTGGTAAAATGAAGATGTTGATATATTGTTCCCCTAAATAGACAATTGGTCAATCTTGAAGAGTAAGGTGTACATCGGGGATGCCACGGGTTCTATGTGATCGGTCGTAATCAGGTTAATCCGGATTTGATAACCAGGGCGATCAATGTTTCAACTTGTTACCGGTGTTCTATGTGTTCTTGGTCTGAGCTTCAATCAATGAGACCGCTTTGTATTCAACTCTATTTCTTAGGGAAATGGTCTTTATTCGATGTTTGTCGGTTTGGGGAAGCTATCAAAGATTCAAATGAGAAGGCTCATGTTCAGACGATTTTCTTAGAAGCCTCGAATGCTTTGGTGGCGAAAGTTTAAGAGATGTTGATTCCTTTCTTCTACTACGTGCTGAACGATATCTTTATCTCGGTACTCATTTCATCATTCTCTTAAATAATTTATCTCTTGTAAATATTTATTCAAAAAACAAAATACAAAATTATAAAAACTTCAAAAAAATCAAATAGAAAAATATAAAACTTTCAAAATCCATAAAATTTGAAAAGTTAGAAAAATCTTCAAAAAAATATTGTCTTTTTGTCATGTTTCTCGATTCGATAATATCTCGGTCTTGATGTTGTCATTCAAAGAATGACACGGGACTTTAAGATGTTGTTCGAATTTTTAAAAACAAAAAAAAAATCAAAAATCAAAAAAATATTTTTGGGAGAAAGAGAAAAAAATGGTTTATTGTCATTTTAGGGCAATAACCCGGTTTTAAAAGAAAGAACTGAGCCATGTTTTACCATGTTTTCAAATTCCATGCTCTGATTCTATAAACATTTATCTGCGAAAACTAAATGCTTTGAGAAATAACTTCGGTCTATTTTTTGATAATCATCAGGACTTAGTTGTCAAAATCTCCATCTCTCAATCAAGAACCTATGTCATTGAGTGAGGGGGAGAATGATTTCAATTAAATTAAAAGTTATTTGGCATTAAATTGTTTTCAAAAGATGTACATGCATGTTTATCAATGGAGTTTAAAGTCTTAAATCCGATCCTTAGCAGCAGCTTTCATAATCAAGTCACAATTCTCCTTAAAAGCTTTCAAAATCAATTTAAATCTATAAGAGATCACAAATCTCAAATGATTTGATAATTGTGATCGGGGAGAATGTGTGATTTAAATTGGATTTAAACTATTAATTCGGTAAATGGTTTTATAAGAATGTACATGATGTCCTCATATGTGACAAACGATTTCAAATTTTTCAATGCACATGTTGAGGGGAGCATCTATCTCAAACCTATAATTTGAAACGTGATCATTTATCTCAATGTGCAGGTTCCCTCTAGTATGTACAAAACTCTTTTCAAACCTAGAAGCACATATTGAGGGGGAGCAAAATCATGAAAATATCATCCTTCCCCAAAATGCTTTATCTACTTGATTCGATTTGGGAAGTGATGTTGATATCTTTAGAAAATGGTAATCAAAGAAGTTAATTCTTTCTCTTGCCTCCGTGTGCAAAACATTTTCAAATACTTGATGCACATGTTTAGGGGGAGTTCTCGTTTAAAATATCAAAAACAATTCAGTATAAAATGCTTTGATAATATATCACAAGTATCTCAATTGATTTTCAAATGGTTTTCAATTGGTTCCAACGGCAGATGAACAATACCAAATAGACCTACCAACTTTACTTTATGTACGGTGATATAAGGATGATAAGGTTAGGTTTTTTTTCCCAAGATCCGCCCGAGGAGGAGGATCTACCCAGGAACTATCCACTAGTTAGTGTAGAGTTCTTAGGTATGATAATAAAAGGAGAAAAATGAGGAATGGGAAGAGTGCAGACCGAGACTGAGCTAGTACTGGAATAAACCCAACAAGGTTCTAGTAATGAAATCTCGGTAAGCATGAAGGGTTGAAGAATTAAAAATTGAATTAGAAAAGGGTGAAAACAAATAGCCCTCCATTTATTCAACCTTAGGGCGTAAGGGTTCAATTCATATGCTACGATGGTAACATCGGTATTGAGACAAGACGTCATGGACCCAGTGGACGACCGCACTTCAACTTTCCAAACCACTCAAGTTCCTCTTAAAAGGACTTGTTTCATTCTCCCGAGGAACCGACATTATCTATCGACTTTCTCTTAGAGTTTGTTGATATTGAAGGAGGACCCTCTCCTAGTCTCCGCACAGGATCCAAATATGGACAAATTGAGTCTAGAGCCACGAGATCATCAATAAATCTCATTAGGACACTTTCAATGAAGACTCTCTGTTTCACACAATGTGGAAAGAGAGATTATATATTGAGTCCTACGCATTATCCTTGTGGTATTGCCAGAACATCGGAGTGATGTGTCTACACACTCACAATGAAGATGGAAAGCCTTCTCGAGCCAACATCAAACAAGCTCCTGGTAGGTGGCATGTGAGATCTATTATATGGCTCAACCATGTGACAAGAGAAACAATGAGAGGCGATTCAATTTCTTGAATCAATCATGGTTCAGGTTAGGGATTGACGGATACCTTTGAAAACCGGTCTTTGTGCTTAACAACTCTTTTCTTTAGCACATCGACCGTGTACGGATATTTCAAATCAAACGGTGTTTTATGATTGATAATTGATTTTCATTAAAACCTTCGCCAGTATTGCAAAACAATTTCTATTGAGCAATACTCGATTGTTTTTCAAATATCTTTTCATCATTCAGTGGACTCAAATTCAGTTCACTCACTCCGTGTTGTCTTCTTTGAGATGTTCGGTTTGAAACTGATACAAATAGAGCTGCGAAACCCTCAAGGAAATTCTTCGAATTATACGATCCAGACGTACTTGTGCTTGATCAACGGGAACCGTGGGCCGTGTACCTCAATTCAACGAAAGTGATCAAAGACACTTCTGTGCGATTTATTGCTAACGTTGTATGCAGTACGGCGTTTGCGGTGATCGAATGAAATGGTCAATCCATAGCCGCATGCTCACTTAACACATTCAACTCAAAAGCAATCATGATTAGTGCATCAATGACTCGATATTTTCACTCAAGCTTACCTGCGGCTGGCAAATATCATGATTCAACAAAAGCTTCCGCTACTCTGATGAGAAGATATCATGATCCAGAATGTGAGCATGTCGGTCCGAATGGCACAACATCACATAATACCAACACCACAATGGATGTCACCGAGATCTTTGATTGCTGATGATCTCTATAGCTGGCTCAAATTTACTATCACGTGGATCAGGAAAAGACCTCCACTTGGATTAACCAAACATGCAATGAGTGGAATCAATGACTACGAGCTTTTGAGCAAAGTACTACATCAAGAATGCAAGATCAATTGTTAATGTAATATCTGATTGTATTCAATGTCATTTAGTATATGTTTGAGGTGACCTCCCTTAGGGGAGATTGTTAGGAATTAGAAATTCCGGGTATTAAAGAGTCGGTCACCTCAAGTATATGTAATCGTTAGAAGGCTCGTAGTCGTAGTTATATTTAGGTTAGTAGTATTTTGTTAAGTAACACCATGGAGACGGACGGTCTTACACTTGTATGCCCTGATCCACGCCGTTGGGTGGCGTTTATGTAAGACTATAAATACTCTACCTCCCAAGGTAGAGAGTTGGAGCTCATAATAATATCTTTCACTTTCTCTCACTAAGTTCCCTAAACCTCTAACTTTCTCTCTCTAGAATTCCACTTATACGCCCACTTGTGTTAATGGTTTGATGTGTTTGTGAAATCCAATATCCGACAGATTGTGTGGTCGGCAAGGGTATATTGGGGAGGGGGGTTATGTATTTTTGATAGTTAAATGTGTATAAAGTTAAGTATAATGTATATTTGGTAAATATAATTAGTTATTAAGTGTAGCGTTAACTAGAAATCGATTTTTACGGAACAAAATAAAATATATCGAAGTCATAAAAATTATAAAAATGCATTTCTCACAAGTATTGAGTGAATTAATAATTGTCTATGAGAATTTACTTAAAACCGTTGTAAAATATATATATATATATATATATATATATATATATATATATATATATATATATATATATATATATATATATAACATTTTATATACCAAAATAAATTCAAAACATCGGGTAAACTAATAATATAATTTTTATAGTCTTAGAATGAGTATAAAGATGTATCAGGACAATTGTTGGAAGTGTCGGATCAATTGTTCAAAATTAAATGATCGTGCGATAGCGTTTATTTAATAAATAAATATATGTTAATGAAATATGCAAACCCATGCATGAACTAATATGAAAATGATGTTATTGATGATATATAGACTAACTCTAGTCTATATGTAGTATTCTCAATGATGTTTCATGAATACGCAGACTAAACCCTACAGTTTACTACGTTGATACGTAAAACCTAGTTTACGAAAAATAATGATTAAAAATCATGAATATAAAATTTTCTCAGGGAATGAATAGTGTTGTGTGAATAGTAAAATTTTGAAATAACCTTTCAAAATATCAAATCGACTTAAAAAATGATGAATAGTAAAATGATGAATAGTAATTTTTTTTAAGTTTGCAAAATGACCGGAAATTGAGAATTGTGACATCAAAAGTTTTCAAAATTAAATCAATAGAGATCACAAATCTCAAAGGATTTGAAAATTGTGATCGGGGGAGAATTTGTGATTTAAATTGGATACAAACTGAAATTTAATAAATGGTTTAGAAATATTAACAAGCTCTCCTCCCTACATGTGCCAAACGATTTCAAATTTTCCATGCACATGTTAAGGGGAGCATTTATCTTAAACCATAAGGGATTAAAACGTGATTGATTTGTCTCAAAGTGCATGTTCCCACTAATATGTGCAAAACTCTTTCGAATCTCGATGCACATATTGAGGGAGAGCAACTTTTAGAAAACCACATCCTTTCCCAAAATATCTTTAACAAAGTATTTAAAATACTAATCTTGATCGGGAAAGTGATGTCGATATTTTTAGAAAATGTTGATTAAAGAAGTGATTTTTTTATTCTTAATCTGAGATTCTCAAGTCCTCTTGCCTCCATGTGCTAAAGAAACTTCAAATCTATGATGCACATGTTGAGGGGGAGCTTTTCCAAAATGTCAAAAACAATTCAGGTACATAATGCTTTGATCTTGTATCACAAGTACCTGGATTGATCTTCAAATGGTTTTCAATTGATTTCAATGGCGGAAGAACAATACCAAAAGACCAACCAAATTTACTTTATGCATGGAGATATAAGGATAGTTAGGTTAGATATTCGTTCCCACCGATCCCGCCGAGAGCTCTGGGAGGGATCTACCCAGGGGCAATCCACTAGATAGTGTAAAAGTCCTTAGGTATGACGGAAAAAGGAGAAAAGTGAGAAATGGGAAGAGTGCGGACTGAGATAGAGCTAGAACTAGAACAAACCCAACAAGGTTCTAGTTATGAAATCTCAGTAAGCAGTAAGCACTGATGGGGTTGAAGAATGAAAAAGAAATGAATGAGAAAAGGGTGAAAATAAATAGCCCTCAATTATTTCAACTTTAGGGCAGAAACCGGGTTCAATTCATATGCTACTCGTGGTTACCAAGGTAACACCGATATAGAAGACAAGACGTCATGGACCCAGTGACCCACTGTACTAAAACTTCCCAAACTACTCAAGTTCATCTTAAAATGACTTGTTTCATTCTCACGGGGAACCTACATTATCTATCCACTTTCTCTTAGAGATTGTTGATATTGAAGAAGGAGACCCTCTCCCTAGTCTCCGGCATAGGAACCAAATGTGCACTATTGAGTCTAGAGCCACGACATCATCAATAAATCTCACTAGGACACAATCAATGAAGACTCACTATTTTACACAATGTGGAAAGTGAGAATATATCTTTAGAGTCCTACGCATTATCCTTGTGGTATTGCCAGAACATCTGAGTGATATGTTCACATATTTACGATGAAGATGGAAAACCTTCTAGATCCAACATCAAACAAGCTCTTGGTAGGTGACATATGAGATCTATACAATAGATCAAACTTGTGACAACTGGATTGAAACGATGGGGCGATTCATTATTGAATCAACCTTGGACCAGGAAATGGATTGACGGATACCTTGGAAAAACCAGTCGTTGTGCTCAAAAATTCTTTTCTCTTGCACATCGACTGTGTATTAACATTTCAAAGTAAAAGGTGTTTATGATTGATAATTGATTTTCCTTAAAACCTTTATTGTATTGCAAAACACTTTATATTAAGCAATACACGATTGTTTTTCAAAATCAATTTTCATCAATCAGTGAATCTCAATTCGCTGGTTCACTCGCTCCGTGTTGAGACGTTCCGGTTTGAGAACAGCTAGAGCAGCTGCGAAATCCTGTCAAGGAGATTCTTAGGAATTATACCTGATCGTAGGCAGTACTTGTACTGATCAACGGGGAACCGTGGGACGTATACCACAATTCAAAGAAAGTGATCAAAGACACTTTCATGCACTTTATTTCTAACTGTTGTATGCAGGTACACCCAACGTTTGCTGCTGATCAGAATTGAGAAGTCAATCCATGGCCGCATGCTCACACATCACATTCATATCTAAAGAATTCATGATAAGTGCATAACTTCATCAACGACTCTGATATTTTCACTCCATGCTTCTTCTACGTTGCTGCAAATACCATGAATCAACAAAGCTTCCGCTACTCTGATAAGAAGATACCATGATCCAAAATGTGAGCATGTCGGTCCAAAAGTCACAACTTCACATAATGGCGATACAACAAAGGATGAGTCAGAGAATTATGGTGTTAGATGATCTCAAAGCTGGCTCAACACTCATCATCACGTGGATCAGTTAAAGACCTCCACTTGAGTAAAAGAAACATGCGGAACATGAAGAATCAAAGGCTACAATCTACAGAGCAAAGAACTTAATCAAGAATCCAAGAATAATCAAAATGTAATATCCGTTTGTATTCAATGTAAATTGAGGTGACCTCCCTTAGGGGGAGATTGTTAGGATTTAGAAAATATGTTAGTTAAAGAGCCGGTCACCTCAAGTATGCGTATTCGTTAGAAAGCTCGTAGTCGTAGTCAAGTTATGTTAATAAGTAGTTAGTTAAGTAACATCGGAGGACGGGACAGTCTTTACCCATCTGTATGCCCGATCCACACCAGGAGGCGTGTCTTCAGAAGAAACTATATATACCCTCTACCTCCCAAGGTAGAGGGTTGGAGCTTCATAATATCATTTTTCTTTGTCTCACCAAGTTCCCAAGTCTCTTTACTTTCTCACTCTAAAATTCTATTCATACGCCCTATTTGAATATGATTTGATATGTTTATGAATTCCAATATGCTACAAGAGTTGACCATCCCTATTGACCATCACATCAACAATATCTATGTGTCCCTTTGCCTTGGATTAAGTACATGTATGTCTTAATCTCAACTTGTAACTCACATCTAACATCACCTTTCTGTATTTATACTTCTTTGTGGATGTGATTGTGTAGTTACAATGGTTGACGTTAATGTTCCTACTAACCAAGCACCTGTTATTCCACCACCCACTCGCACAGATGATCAGATCCTACCTCATGACAGTTGGGTCCTATTGGAAAGAACAATTGTTACTTGGATGTGGATAAGACTCCAAGCAATCCTATCTACAATATTTTTGTGGACAGACTGAAGCAAACCAATTTCTTTAGTGCGTTCACGGCTTGCTCTACTATTTCAGCCATCTACATTCAGCAGTTCTGGGATACAAAGACGATGTGACAAAACCACTGCAAGATACAATTATCAGATTGATGAACAATGGTTCGATCTCACCAAAGACACAATCAGAGACGCACTTTAGATCACACCAGTCATTGAAAACAATCCGTTCACTCCCCCACCAGCACTAGAAGGTCTTATCAACTTTTTCAATGATCTGGGCTACCCTAAAGATGTCAAAACGTTATCTGCGGTTGTAACAAATGAAATGTATCAGCCATGGGGGGCAATCATCACAATCATCAACTTGTATCTCACAGGAAAGACTTCAGGATTTGAGAGACCAAGAGCTCCGGTGCTGCAGATTCTTTGGGGGATTGTTAATTATGCTAACATTGATTTTGCTGAGAGGATTTGGGAAGAATTCACTCAATCCATCCACTCTTACATTGAAGACAAGATGAATCTAGTACAACATAAATTGGGAAAGAAGAAGACCAATCATCTTAGGATTCCAAGTATCAGGTTCACTAAGTTGATAATCCGTCATCTTCAAAGCAAGCACAAGTTCCACCTAAGATTAGATTCTCCACTCCACTTACCATATGAAGATCGTGTCGTTGGGACTCTTAAATTCATGGCAAAGGGAACCAAACAAGAAGTCTTTGGGAAGGCCATACCAGGAGCTCTCATCACAAGTGATATACTTAATGCACCATACTATCAGGAATCTTTGGATAAAGTGGCTTCGCATCAAAGGTATCTAGCTGGTGAACAAGTTGGTGATGTTGAACCTCCCGCTCCCAAACCGACTAAGTCTACTAATCAACAAAATCCAACCGCACAAAGAAATCCAAAATCCAAGACCACCAAACCTACTTATGACACTCTACCCAAGAAGCGTAAGAGGGCACCCACGGCTGACGTTGTTCTTGTTCATGCTAAGAAAACCAAGAGGGGTGATAGGGAAAAGAAAAGTGGATCTAAAAGAACACGAAGGTTGGTGGATCAGTTTGTGGATGAAGGTACTCCCTTAACTGAGCAATTTCTGCAAGATGAAGAGGATGATGACCTTCAAAAGACCATGGAAATAAGTAGGAAAGAACATGAGGAGTCGCTGTGACACTTTCGAGAACCAGACACCGAGGGACACCAACCACTGCCTGAAGTGGAAGGTAAAGGCAAAAGAATTGCTACTGATGAACGTGTTGCTCAAACCTTACTGGACATCTCCTCACCGGTGATGAAGACCACTACTACTAAGTTCATTCTGAAGAAACGAACCACAGAGTCATCAAAAGGTACTGAATTCTCTGAAGCTGCAAAGGAACAATCACCAAGTGCAGAGTGTAATCTCGACTCAAGTGACACCAACTCAGACAAACTGACTTCTAAGGATGAAAATGTAATAGTGAATGTGCCTGAAGCCCAAATTCAGACACAAGTAGAAGTCATTTCAGGTTCTGATTCTGGAAAAGCTGGGAAGGAGATCTCACTTCATGATAGTGTCTTCACTTCAGATCCACCACATGATACCATGCATGATGAGTTCGTGTCAATTACATACCCAGATGTTCAGGATAACCTTAAGCTACGAACTGATGATCAGATTTGCTTGGAGGAACCCAACAGCTCAACGGGCACCCTATCATCTTTCAAGACCCTTGACCATGACCTCACCTTTGGAGAATAATTTCTTAAGGACAAGCCTACTGTTGTTGAAACTGAGAAGACAAACAATGAGAAAGAGGTTGTGTCAATGGTATCTGTCACTATTGAACAAGACACGTCAGCAGTCCCAACAATGGCAATTCCCACTTCAACGGCAACACCAAAAACAACAACTCCATCATATGCAACTACTACAACTGCATCCACCACAACTATAACCGCACTTCCATCACCCCCATATACTAACGAAAGCTTGGAGTCACTTCTGGAAGAAGCTCTCAAACACATTGAGATTCTATAAAGTCATGATCTGCCCAATATTGTCAAACATCACGGCTCGCTGTTATCCAAACTTGAGAATCTCAACATTGACAATAAGGTGAAGATTGCTATCGATGAATATGTTACAGATGCTATGAAAGCACCTATGAGAGCACATTTTAGAGATCTTCCCACCTCGGATATGAAGGAGATTCTGCTGCAACGCATGTTTGAGACAAACCTTCATATAGAGCATTGATAACGCTCAGAATGAGCATGTTTTTAGTAGCGTTATTGTTAGTTTTATGTATGATAATCGGTTATATTTACACATAATTATTGCAAAAGTGCAAAATAAACGTATTTTTATTTGAATGTAGCCAAGTATCGTAAAAGGCGATGAAATGACGATTTCATGCACATTTGGATAATTCTCGAGAAAGAAAGTTAGGTGAGAAGGCTCAAGGAATCGATGATTGGAAGCACAAGGATTTCTAAGTATCTACATCAAATAAATATCTAGTTTTATCTTGGAAATCAGCATCAAAAGCAAGGGAAAAGGCATGAATCGAGAAAAGTCAAATTATGCTGTACGGAAGGCATCCAGCCGATCGGTCGGAGCCCGCAACCGAATCGGCTGGGAAATGGTCAAAATGCAACCGAATCGGCTGCTTCACAGCCGATCCGGCTGAAGATGCTGCAGTTATATTTTCTCTCATTAATTGATGCCATAACTTCTATTAATCATTGGAGTCTGATCATTTCTAGTTAATAACTCATTATGGACGTTTTTGGCTTGTTGGTGAAGACTTACTAGCTATATAATGCACCTAGACTTAGCAGTTTAGTGTGACATACCCAAAAAAGAGTAATAGTCTTACACCAAGACTAGTACCAACCACTTTTATTCATCCCAAAAGTCATATTTCATCTGTAAAACGTCCAGGAGTATGGTGAGAACAATTCTCAACCATTTGGTAGTCATTTGGACTTGTACGGGTAGTATAAGGTGATTGGAGGTGCGTGGTTGCTATAGTTCCACAATTTTCTAGTTCTTGTAATCCGAAGTTTAGGTATTCTTATGAACTTTGTCATGAATCTCTATTCTTATGAATTATATGAATTACATGGTTACTACTTGTGATGTTATGGTTTTAATGGAGTAATTATTGAGTATACTTTTGTGTAAGGATGTAGGCAATTGTAAGAGTGTTCTTATATATGTGATGCATGTAAATGATCTTGTTTAATGAGTTTGTTGGAATAACTACTAGTCTTGTTTAATTTGTTGGTAAAACATTTTCAAGATAAAGGACCGAAAGGATTTCTCTTATATTTTATTCCAAAACGTTAGTGACAAACTAGTATGGGGATATGATGATTGACACCCATCATATTTACTTGTTAAAACAAGACTAGAAACGATTTCATCACGTAAAGGTCGAAAGAGTCGTAAGAACAAGTTGAATAAAAATCTTTTACAAACAAATGGATTTTCTAAAGTGTTGGAATCACTCCTAAACTAGAATTCAAGTGTTAGTCATTAATATGTAATAGTTAGCTTAATTATGGCTTTTATGTTAGTAATCAAGGTTAGGCTCATATAAAAAGCCTATGAGCCTATCCAAAGCCCAATAAGGAAAGGATGGGAACTTGGTGTGTTGCCCTAGTTCCCTCCTATAAATACCTCTTGTAAACCCTCACTTGAGGGTTGGTTGTTCATTTCATTTCAAACTTTACGCATAACTCTTCTCATATCATACGTGTTTGTGTATGTCTTTTTCAACCGATCTATCTCTTATCTATACTTCTTATATTGATGCTTGTGTTACTAATATGGGAACCTAACAGTGGTATCAATCGCCAAATAGTTTGGTGAACTTTATTTTGTTTTTGAAGTTTACACGTAAGTCACGGTTTACAAACTTTCAAACGCAAAAATCTTTACTTTTTACACTTTCAAATCCAAGATTCTTGTACTTTTACGGTTATTAGGTGTTAAAGGTTCATTTTTTGGCAAAAAGTTTCAAACTTTACGTGTATTTCTTCGTTTTTAAGCTTGATTTCATTCGTGTAGCTGATTCTACGCATAAGGTGTATTTAAGTTTTGGATCATCAAGTTTCACACTTTTGTGTTATTTTGGTGAGATTGAAGCTGTCTCATCGCAAAAATCTGGTTTAGAAACACTTTGGGCTAAAATCTCAGTTTTTGGAAAATCTTATGCGTAACAAAACCCTAAAGTTACGCGTAATTTATCCGTGGTTTGATCTTCAGTTTTCTTGGTTTACTCAGTGTTTTCTTGCTTGGATAAGCCTGAAAACAATTCGACTTTGGATATCTTTTACACTGGAATAAGTGTAAAGGATTTTTGGGCAAAACCCTAATTTTACACATAAGCTAAAACTTACGCGTAGAACTCTTTACGCCTAAGCATTTTCTTACGCTTAAGCCTTGTCTTACGCATAAGCTAATCTTACGCATAAGCTTTCTACGTCTAACTTTAAGTTTACGCATAACCTTAGTGTTTCTCAATTATTACGCGTAAGCTAATCCTACGCGTAAATATTACTGTTACGCGTAAGTTTGGTGTTTTTACGCCTAAGGATTACTTTGCCTAAGCTTGGTTTCTACGCCTAAGGACTCTTCATCCATCAACAAAGTTTCATTTGACTACAAAGATCCAACATCAACACAAGTTTCAAGATGTCTCAACCACCATACTCTAACTACTTTCCTCATATGTATCCTCAACAACAACAACAACAACTCAGTCAACAACAACAACAATTCAATCTACAACAACAAGTTTATCAACAACAATTTAACCAACAACATTTTCCACAACAAGGAGCAATTCCACCACAAATGGTTCAACCACCACCTAGTCTTCAAGTACAACCTTACACAAACTTTTACAATCAACATCCATCCAGGAACACTATGAAGTAACCGTCTTGGTTTGCAAAGATGTGTGAAGCTTTAAGTAGCCAACAATCCATTCATGAGGCTGGATCACTTGACAGACCTCCAATGCTCACTCCCGGAAACTACGATCAATGGGTGACTAGGTTCTTTAGGTTTTGTGATCTAAAGAAGCCACATGGATAGTTCTTAAAGAAGGTCATCCTGGAAGGTCCGTTTCAGATGCCAAATGTCATTACACCCAGAGATCCAAATGCTACTCCACCAAGAGATGATGTCACCACCATTGCAACTCTTTCTGACCTCACTGCTGATGAACTTCTACATTTCGAAGCTGATGAGCTAGCAATGCAATACATCCTTTTGGGATTACCCAATCTGATCTTTCCATGTGTTGATGCTCAAAAGACTGCTAAAGCAATGTGGGAACATATTCATCTTCTCATGGAAGGCATTGAACTCAATCAAGAGGATATGGAATCCAAAATTTACTTGGCTTAGGAACACTTCATGATTGAACCAGGAGAGACATTAGAGTCTTATCATCATCGATTCTCAGACATCATCAATGATTTGGAAAAACACAACATCATCATGCCAAGAATCGCCGTCAACACTAAGTTCCTAAGTAGTCTTGGTCCTGATTGGGAAAAGTATGTCATCTTCATCTGTCAAGCAAAGAATCTTCATCATGCTACATACGGATTGTTGTACGACTATTTGAAGCCTCATTAAAAAGAAGTTGACAAAGAAAGGGTTATCCGTGGACAAAATGTTTCACCTTTAGTTCCAGATAATCAACAATTAGCTTTGCGGGCTCAAGCTTGTTATCCTCCACAACCCACTGCTCAACCAACTGCAACAATTACACCATATGTTCCATCAAAGCAACAATCTCAAGAAACTTAATTGGTTACATACAACAACAACAATGATCAAGCACTTTACAGTGAATCCAATGAAGATGCAGAAGCTTTCGATGCATTGCAACAAGGGTTTGTCATGATTGCTAGAGCCTTCGGCCGATACTCTAACAAATCCAACAATCGCATTCGCACCTCACCTAACACAAGGAATCGGCGTTTGTTCACAATGGACGTGTTGAAGTTCAGAATCGTGGTAATGTTCGTCAAATGGGCGGTGGTCAAGGATTTAATCCAATGGGAAGGAATAACATGGGTGCTCCACAACAAAAAAGGGCTTAAGTGGTTGAACAGGGTAAAGCTCAGAATGGGATTAATGGTCTTCGTTGCTATAACTGTAATGAGAAGGGTCACCTGGATAATGCATGTCCAAAGCCAGGACTAGAGGCAGCGGCTTATCACAAGGAAGCTTTAATCTTGGATCTCGGGAGCTGGTGGAACCCTCACAAACAAAGAACAGAGATTTATGGCGATGCATGACTCAGATGATGATATGGAGGACTTGCAGGCTAACACAGCAGTTATGTTGATGGCAAACATGCAAGAACTCTACATGAGTGACACAGGCCCGTGTATGACACCGATGGCTTGTCTCAGTACCGATCAAACCATATTCATTACTGATATGATATCTCCGCCTATATCTACATCCGATGAGGATCAGACTTTACAACATGAGCCGTCTACATCTCATTCCGATGATAATCAAATAGATCCCGTAGTTATATTTGACGATCAAGATGACCTTATGGTTCACATTGATAATCAAGTTGACTCCGTGGTTATACTTTAAGATCTGACTAATGACCAAGTTGAGACTCACGTTGAACAAGCTGAACTTCCGTCTAAGCTCATGACCTTACTTAAAGACCAAGAATCTCGCCTGGAAATATGTAAGGACCTCAATCAGCAATTACACAATAAAAATGCACTGTTAACCAGGGATATTGAATGCTTAAAAAGGCAACTCAACATTTTTAAAACACAAGAAAAACGTGAACAAGGTTTTGAAGTCGCTTTTGCTAAATCTTCACAAAACGAAAAATCACAAGAACGACAGATACGTGATCTAGTCGCATCCAAGAATGCCTTGTTGTCTCAAATAAAACAACTGAAACATGATCATAAAAAACAAATTAACGCTCTTACTTTGAAAATCAAAAGCCAAGGTCGAAGTTGTTAACTTGTCAAAAAGCCTTCTGAATACAAAAAGCATTCAACGAAACGAATAGATACCTATCTTGAGGAAATTGTCGACTTACAAAACAAAATCAAAGAGTTTCAAAATTTTGTTTATAAACATGGTGAATCAATCACAACGATTCAAAAGTTTAATTTCAAACCAAATCCAAATGGATATGGACCGAATCTTGCTGATTACAAACCTAAGTTTTCAAATAGAGCACTCAAACCAAATCCGGAAGTTTACAGTGCAGAACATAGAATTCATGATTCCATTATGAGTGTTGTTGAATATAATCGTCAAGAGGAATTAGATGCAGAAGAAGAGATTCGATCAAAATTAGAAAATGTTGTTTACAACAAACCATTTAACTATTCAAATGCCGTCACTTTCGTTTAACAAAGGGATACTTCTAACACACCTTGGGTTATCACACCTATTTCTGAGTTTTCGAATGTTGGTCCCCAACCAAATTCTGCACAAATTAATGGTTCTTTACCTTCACTCAGTGAAGTAAAATCAATACCATAAAATCATCAAATTCTTAGATATTTTGACATTTTCACTTCTGACATCAAACTTTTAGAACGTGAGCTTGAATTTCATTCTGAAATAAAAGTTGAACATTTTCAATTGCCTCAGGCGCGAGAACAAAGAGATATTTTTCAGAAAAGAATTTTACCCCATGTTAAAATTTTGAAAAATTGTGCATTGTATTGGGAAAGGGACTTTCATAAAGAACTTGGACTGATGAAAATAGTTTTTGAGAAAACAAAAACATCTATTTCAAATACAAAACATAAAAAGAGAATGTTACGAAAAGATGTTGATCGACTCTTGGAAGATGTTATGTCTGGCGATATCCATAATGTGGTGTTATTATATTCGGTGAATATGCATTTGATTATATCTCTGCGATTCGTTGATTATGTTGCAAATGTTGAGAATACTGATTTTGTGTCACAAATCAAGTCCTTAAAAGTTGAAAATGAACGAGTGACAAACGAGCTTTCAAATGCAAAACGTCATCTTCAATGGTGTCAAAAAGATTGTCATACTCGTGAACTCGCTTGGCAAAACAAACTTCACATTGCATACAAAAGATCTTACTCCTAAAATTGAGCAATTGGTTGATGAAAATGTGTCTTTGAAGTGTCAAATCTCAAAATATGAACAAGAACTTTCAAAAAAAAATGCACATAGTGTCATATCCGTTCACTCAAAAGACTCGTGCTAAAGTGTCAAAAGACCTTGATGATCATCTTGCATACATGAAAGATGTCTTACGACGAGATGGTCTCACTCGTACTGAAAATCTTAATTTGTTACACACTATCCATGATCTTAAAGCAGAGTTGGTGAAACTTAAGCAAGATAGGAATAGTAACACTGTAGTATCAGCATCTACACAGATTCAAAATGACTCTAGAATATCTAATGACAAATCACAAGAAACTAATGTGCTTCCCTCTATTGAAATAGGAATAGTTTCCTCTTTTCCCAATGCCTGCACTTCACAGCCTAGGAGTAATACAAGGAAGAATAGGAAGTTGCAACGTAAGAAAAGAACAATAAAGAATGCTGAAGTAGAAGAACACCCTAGGACTTTGAATAAAACTCAAGTTGCACCTACTTTAGATATTGCGTCTGACAAATGTAATGGAAAAAGTGATGTAACGAATGTTGAACCTTTAAGTACTTTTGATGTTAAGTCTGAAGCTTCTTGTGTTATATGTCGTAAAAGTATGCTTTCTGATTGTCATGATAAATGTGTTGCTAAAACTATCATGTCTCGTTTACGGAATCCTAAGAAACGGAATACCACTAGGCCCACTAAAGCTTCTAAGTCTGTGCTTGGTAAACCGCCCTCTTTAGATTCTAAGAAAAGCATTGATGTCCCTATAGCTCCATTATCACCTCCAAGGAACGTAGTACCCCCTAGGACATTCACTAAGACTAAAGCAAAGACTAGTTAGAGATGGAAGAAATGGTTACATAATACACTTGGATTTAAATGGATACCTAAAATCATTGATATGTGTGTTTCTACTATAACTACTACGGAACCATCTAACTCTTTGGGTTCCACATCTACTTCTATTCCATCTGTGTCGTCTGTGTGTAATGCAGGTGAGACAGATCATCCTTTGGATTGTTGATAGCGGATGTTCCTGACACATGACATGCAATCTCAAACGGTTATCAAACTTTATTGCAAAGTTCATTGGCACTGTCAGATTCGGGAATGATTACTTCGCACCTATCATGGGCTACGGAGATTACATCAGTGGAAACATCGAAATTAGCAGGCTTTATTATGTGGAAGGTCTCGGTCACAATCTCTTCTCAGTAGGTCAGTTTTGTGATGGAGATTTGGAAGTTGCTTTTCGGGAGAAAACTTGTTTCATTCGTGATCTACAAGGAAACGATCTTATGTTTGGCACCCGCAACTCAAGTTTATACACAATCTCAATGCAAGACATGATTGCTTCATCTCCCATCTGTCTCTTTTCAAAGGCAACATCTACAAAATCTTGGCTATGGCATCGACGTCTCTCACATTTAAACTTTCAAACCATAACCAACCTTGCTCGATACAAACTTGTTGAAGGTGTTCCGAGATTCTGGTATTCTAATGATCACTTATGTTCAGCTTGTGAACAAGGCAAAAGAACTCGTGCTCATTTTCCTTCAAAGGTGGAACACAGCTCTCAGCATGTGCTTCATCTTCTTCACATGGATTTGTGTGGCCCGATGCACATGCAGACGATTAATGGCACACGCTACATCTTCGTAATTGTAGACGACTACTCCAGATGGACTTGGGTTTATTTTCTTCGAAGTAAAGATCAAGCTCCACAGATGATCATCACCTTTCTCACGAAAATTCAAGTTCAGCTCTGAAACACCATCACACAAATTCGAACAGACAAAGGTACTGAATTTGTGAAACAAACTCTTCGTGAATTTTATGAGAAAGTGGGAATTGAGCATCAAACATCAATTGCACGTAACCCAGAACAAAACGGAGTTGTTGAAAGACGAAACCGTACGTTAGTGGAAGCTGCCAGAACGATGTTAATCAATGCTAAACTTCCAGATTACTTGTGGGTTGAAGTTGTCTCAACTGCATGCTACACTCAGAATCGCTCAATGATTACAAAACGCCACAACAAAACACCGTTTGAGCTTATCCACAACCGAAAACCGAATCTCAAACACTTTCATGTATTTGGATCCCTTTGCTACCTGAATAATGATCGTGATGACTTTGGAAAGCTCAAAGCCAAAGCTGAAATTGGAGTCTTTATTGGATACTGTGAGAATTTTAAAGGTTACCGGATCTAGAATCATCGTACAAAGCAGGTTATGGAAACGATTCATGCAAATTTCGATGAGCTTACAGAAATGGCTTCTGAGCATAACAGCTTGGAACCTGGTCATAACCGTTTACACTTCCCTCAAACCCCATCATCAGCTGAACCTAGTTTACAACTAACTCGACGTCAAATGGAACAACTATTTGCTCCTCTATTTAGTGATGATATTGATGAACGTGCTCCAGGTGTATCCAATATTTCCGCTGCTCAACCTGATCATATTCCAATACCTGATACATCTGCTATAACAACTACTGTTGAGGAAGCACCACCAGTTGATTCTACAACAACAGTTGAACAAACCGTATCCAACGACGCGAACCACCGGTGATGATGTTCGAACAATGAAGTACCCCACCTGCAGATTATGATCCAAATGCGTTATTTAACCCATTTGCAAATGAAACGCTGCACTGATGTTATGCGGAATCATCTACAAGCCATTTGAATCCTCCCAATCTGCATAATGTATATCAACATCAACCTTCCACACATCGTTGGACGAAAGACCATCCTCTAGAGAACATTACTGGTAACCCAAATCAACCAAAGTAACAAGACAACGTCTTCACACGACGGTGAACATTGCATTTATGCACTCACCGCACATGCCAATCTGAACCTAAAAACATTAAAGACGCAATGACTAAAGACAACTGGATTGAATCTATGCAAGAAGAACTCAATCAGTTTAAACTTCTTGAAGTATGGGAATTGGTTGAAAGACCAACAAGGGTCTTCGTCATTGGTCTAAAATGGATTTGGAAAAACAAATTGGATGCTGAAGGAACCGTAATTAAAAACAAGTCACGTCTGGTGGCTAAGGGTTATAGACAGAAGAGGGTATTGACTTTGAAGAATCATTCGCTCCGGTTGCTCGTCTTGAGGCTGTTCGGATATTTCTGGCGTTCGTGGCTCATCTGAACATCACGGTCTTTCAGATGGACGTCAAAACTGCTTTTCAGAATGGTAAACTGAAAGAAACAGTCAATGTCAGCTAACCAGAAGGATTCATTGATCCAGAGTTCCCGAACCATGTCTACAAACTAAACAAGGCTCTCTACGGACTCAAGCAAGCCCCTCGGGCATGGTATGATGAGTTATCATCCTTTCTCCTCTCTCACCAATTTGTCAAAGGTTCGATCGACCCTACACTGTTCATACAATATCACGGGGCACACATTTTAATCGTTCAAATTTATGTGGATGACATCATTTTTGGGTCAACACATTTAAAATACTCAAACCCTTTTTCAAAACGAATGAAAAAACATTTTGAAATGTCCATGATGGGTGAACTTACGTTCTTTCTAGGACTGCAAGTTCATCAATCACCTCGTGGTATTTTCTTGAGTTAGTCCAAATATGCCCTTGAACTTTTAAACAAATTTGGAATGCAAAACTGTGACACCTATGCCACACCAATGGCACATACCAAGAAACTAGACGCTGATTTACATGGGAAATTGGTGGACCCTGCCAAATACCGAAGTATCATTGGGTCTCTCATGTATCTAATAGCTAGCAGGCCTGATATTGTCTTTGCTGTATATCTTTGCTCCCGTTATCAGTCAAGACCAACTGAAACTAACCTCTCAAAGGCTAAAAGAATCCTCCGGATACATAAAGGAACCATCAACTTGGGGATCTGGTATCCGAAAGATTCGGTTTTGAACTAATAGCTTTTCAAACACCTGATCACGCAGGTCGCTTAGATTCTCGGAAAAGTACTTCAGAGCATTACAATTTCTTGGTGATAAACCGTGTCATGGCAATCGAAGAAGCAGGATTGTACGCCACTGTCCTCAACCGAAGCCGAATATGTAGCCATGTCGGCGTGTTGTGCTCAAGTCATTTGGATGAGAACACAACTTAAAGACTATGGTTACATATTTGACAGAATCCCCGATGTACTGTGACAATCGGTGCTATTGCGATCTCGTGCAACTCGTTCAACATTCAAAATCAAAGCACATCGATCTTCGATATCATTTCATCAAGCAGACGTGGAAAGAGTACCGTTGAATTATACTTTGTGGGTACTGAATACCAACTGGCAGATCTTCTCACCAAAGCCTTAGCTCCTGCGAGGTTTAATGAGTTGGTCCACCGGATTGGTATATGCGTGTTTGACTCAGATGAACTAGATGATCTGCTAAAACATTCTTAAAACCAGTCAAACACCAAAACCTCTTTTGTAAATATTTTCAAATACAAAATACAAAATTATAAAATCTGATAAAACAACAAAAATATTATTCTATCTATATTTCTTTTAACATGGCAAGTACAATTCTTCCGTTAACACTTTGCTCTTTCAAAATTCAGTATTTTCTCGGTCAAGTGTTGAGGGGGAGAAAGTAAATATTTTTCGGTTTCATAAAACCTTGTACTTGCTTGTTACCTCATCCCGGTTGTTTCTTTGATAATGGTGGTCACATTTCTGGTTTACTGTCACTCCCCGGACTCAAATTTATAAAATTTCATTATTTATTAAGTCAAGGGGGAGTGTCGTCAAGTTTCTTTCCAAAATATCATTCGTTTGGTAACCAAAATGGAAGTTATGGGCGTTGGATGTAAATGGTTAAGGTGGAGGGACTGAATGTGTCAAAAGCTCAAAGTATTTTTTAACAAAATACCTCACCTAATTTTTCAAAACCACATTTACTTCACTTCATTTAATATCCAACCACCCAAATCCTATGCATAAAAATCAACCTTCAAATCCGTGTGTTTGATCATCAATTTGTAAGTGGCTTAATAATCTTAACATGATTATAAACAATGGTTTTTGATTTCATTAACATCCAATGGTTTAATCTCGTGTTTGAGTGAGATTTGTGTTCTACACGTAGGCCATGAACACAAATTCTTCATTTGTGTGTTTGTGTTAATAAAAATGGTGTTAAAATGCTTAAATGTTCATACCATAAACTTTTTCATCAAACAAACCCACCCAGAAACACGAATTGAACAATTTCTAAATTAGGGTTCTTATGCGTGAATTGGGTATTTTTAATTGAGAGAGTTTTTTGGTTAAATAGATGGTCAAGAGATGTTGTTTCTATGTTGAACTGATCATATCCACATTCAAAACTTACCCAGAAACATCAATAGTGTAAGAATTAAAAGTTAGGGTTTAAGTTCATACGAATTAGGCATTTTTGATTCACAAGTCTTTTTGTCACACCCCCAAATTACCTGTTTTGCAGCGGAATGGAATTCCTGGGGATTGACTGTCATAGCATCACAATCACAGTTATATTGAACGACCTAAAGTGTCGTTTGGAAAATACATCGTTTGATTTAATAAAACAATCAGAGTTTACAAAGTAGGTCCCAAATGAAAATCAACTTGTGCTGAAAAATAAGTTTGTTACAATTCAAACGATGTTTTAAAGTACGTAAAACCCAGTGAGACGCTGTCGTCACCACGACTCCATGATGTGTCCAAATGCATGCCATGAAGTGAATGCCTTAGATACCCGAGATAAAACATGCTAAAAAGTGTCAACACAAAGGTTGAGTGAGTTCATAGAGTTTGGTTTGAAATGTAAAAACCTTTCAAAATCGTTTATGCAGCAAAGGCATTGTAAATCGTTGAAATGTAAAGACTATCAAAATCGATTATGTAGCAAAGGCATTGTAAATCCACTCGGTTCCAAGTCCACCATACAAAACTTGCAACCTGTGTGTTCACAACCTTGCCAGAATATGCATAGTTTATGTGCAACACATGATGTCAAATGAATTCACATAATAGTGCATGGCTCAATGTATCGAAATCGTTTATGCAGCAAAGGCATTGTGAATCCACTCAGTTCCAAGTCCCGCCTATACAAAACTTGCAACCCTTGTGTTCACAACCCACCGAATATGTAGAGTGTATGTTCAAATCGTTCCACGACCGTTAGTCCATAATCGTATACCAAGTCCGTTAGATCAATATTATACCAAGTCCGTTAGACCAATGAATATACCAAGACCGTTAGACCAATGAATATACCAAGACCGTTAGACCAATGAATATACCAAGTCCGTTAGACCAATGAATATATGAAATAGAAATTCTAAGTATGGCAATAATGTTACTACGCATGACTAAGCATTCAGTTCGGCTAAACATATGATTTGCAAATAGTCATGAATGTAATAAAAATAATTGAGCATGTATCTCCCCAAAAGCTTGATTTAATGAAAGCATTAAAACAAGAAAAGTGGGGCTATGGAACTCACTTGGTGGAATGATGCTAAGACAAAAGTGAGTACACCGAGATGTAATGTGATACGCAAATCTTGACCTATGATGAATGATATGATATGTCATGAATTGCAATGTAATGTTATGCATGCACTTGATATGTTATTTATACCATTTACGACCTTTTTGAAAATATTATTCGTCGTCGAAAAATACTCTTTGACGTCTTGACCCTTCAAAAATCACTTTACATGTTTTTACGTCAAAATGTCATCCTACAATGGTTTTATAATGATTTTTAGAGAAATTACCACTTTTCGTCGCAAAACAATGTCGTTGGAAAAATCGTGAAATTAACAAAAATGGCTCCGGAAAAACAATCGTAAAATGGTACGTCGATCGTTAGAGAACGAACTCGACTGTTTTGGAAAGTTTGTATCGATATCTAAAAGTTTCAGTTCAAGAGTTTTCGTCCAAAAGGTCTCGAACATAAAGATAATAAGGGTTAAAGATGGTGGTTTTTGGCCAATTGTGTGCAGAAAATTAGTTACGGCAAGTTTATGAAAAAGTGCATATCTTTGGCGTTTTAAATCCGTTTTCACGTTTTATATGTCCTTAGCTTCGTATTGAAGTAAACTAATATATTTTTGAGAAGTCGAAATAATTTGTGAAGCTTAAGGCTCGTTTTTGACCCGGACAAAGTAAAAACAGTTTGCTGAAAATCCAGAAAATAATATATTTCGTCGCCAAACTTGTAAAATCCATAACTTCTTCGTTATAAGTCCGTTTTTATCCGTTCAAGCGGCCACGGATTCGTTTTAAAGTATATTTTCTAAAAATCAAGGCCAAAGTTTAGTACCAACTGTCGGATTTTCCAGAAATGCAAAACAAGGACAGAACACAAAATATAGTTATCGAAAATAGTTTTTCACGGACAAAACCTATTCTAATCCCTTCAAATCAACTCCGAAACTAATCTAATCCTACCATACACCTTCTTAGGGTGTCATGGGTTCCTAATCACCATCAAGACCAACCAATACCAAGGGGATAATTATAGGATGACCAATATGTATATATAACTTCTAAAATCATGAAATAAATGGTATAAATCACATATCATGCATATAAGCTCCAAAATTGAAAAGAAACATATGAAAATGAAAAGGAAACTTGAAAATGATAAAAACAAGCTTACTAGTGATAATGAAGAGGTGTAAGTAACAAGGATTAACTTAAATATCCTTGGTTTTTATTTCAAAACCATATAAAGGATATATACTAGGTTGTAATAACACTTGATCTTGCAAAAATTTTGATCCCTTGTGTGCTTGATGTGGCCGGTTCTATGGAGAACCAAGAGAGGAGAGAAATATTTTTCTTACTTGCTAACTATGTGAAAGGTAAGATACATGAATGAGAATACCAATAATGTAGTAAGACTTATATGTTTGAGTAAAAACATTATCAATCAAGAACCATCCCATATTAATTGTCACCCCTCCCCCAAGGGCCGGTTTTGGGGGGCTTTGTCTTCCAATTATATATTTTTTTTTTTTACATTTACTTGCATGTATATATATATGTAAGACTTGTATAAGTTGTAAAGAAAATGTAAGTTAAATAAATCTTGTAGGGTAAATGGAAATTTTTGGTGCAAGTAAGTTTTTAGTAAATCAAAATAGATTGTATTGAGGTGATAAAAATTGTAAAAATACTTTCCTTGTGAAATTTGAGTGATATATAAATTATCGAGTAGTTTTTAAGAAAAACGACGTAATAATTAAATTTTAACGATTAATATACCAATTAAATTTGAAACACTAGGAAAACTAAAAATATAGTTTTTATAGGCTAAATGTAAGTTTAAAAATACATCGGGATCATTTTTGAAAGTAATGGATTAAATATTCAAAATAATAACTCACGCTATAAAGATTATTAAATATAAAAATTACGCGTTTAAAATGAAATGAAATGTCGTGAATGAATTTATGAGATGCTCATGATGTCCATGGAATGTAGACTAATCATAGTCCATATGAAATGTACGTAATGTCATGATCATGAATTCGCCTTAAACCTCCAAGGTTACGCGAATTTGAAACAAGTAAACCAAGTTTACTAAAATGTTGAAATAATGAGACATGCATCGTTAGAAATAACTGAAAGTACGGATTGTCACATTCGCCCATCAAAAAGGAATTCAGTCCCCAATTCAATCGTTGTTAGGTGTAACGGGTTTAGGGTTCGATGAGGCAAGCCTTCCCATTCTCGAGCAAAACCCTCAAAAGACTTTTTGGTAACCGATTTTTACTTAATCCCACAACTCATCAAACAAGAACTGTCATACGATTAGGCTAAATCGGTTTAGGTAACAACTTGTTTCTAGCTCGATCTTTGCAACTCATCAAACAAGAACTCTCACGCGGATCAAACTGGAAACAAGTGGTTTGAAGAAAATCTTTTGAAAATTTGGCTCGATTACGGAATTGCTTACACATATAAGCCTACTACTCCCTTCATTGCATGATTCTTCCTGAATTAGACATAGGTGATCCGGCTATGTATAATTTAGGAGTAACTATGCAATGCTTGGACTAATCGACTCATATGATGTTTGGTGTTAAGTCAACTGATGTTAAAATTGTGATGAACATCGAGGAGAGAAGACATGGAGAAGTGTCATTAAAATGATAGTTAAAGTAAAAAGAATTGAAATCCTCGTAAATGATAACAAATCGGAAAGAAAATAAAGTACGATAGATGAGAATATGTTACAACGAGTGGTTTAGCAAAAGTAGTACATCTTTAAGTTATAAAGTTTCGGATACGATGATTAGACATAAACTTGGTACGACATAGTACATAAGGAGAAATAAGACTGTTAGTTTTCGAACTTCTTCAGTCTTCCGCGTCGTTGATACCTTGACGAGCTCCTTCTAACATATATACATTCCCATGAGCACCTTCGACTTGTTGACCTTGGTTTTGAGGACATTGACTTCGATAGTGTCCTTGCTCCCCACATCCGAAGCACGTAACTATGGTCTTGCCTCTACAATTCCCGGCATTGTGTCCTAGTTTTTGACACTTGTAGCACTTAACAGGACAAAGTCCTGTGTGATGATACTTACATCGATTACATAGTGGGTAGGTTCCAGATAACCTCTCGCCTTCTATTGGTGCAAAGCAACATATACCATCGCAGTTTCTTGCCCTCTTTTCATTTGTTGATGATGGTTAGTGTGTGGTTGTTGTTGTTATAATCTCCTTGGTCGTTTTCCCATTTCCTTTTGTTGTTGTTGAGTTGGTTATCATGGTTGTTGTTGTTGTTGTTTTGGTTGGTGTTAGTGTACTTGCCTCTCTTCACTACCTGGGCCATGAGCTTTTGAGTCAATCGAATAGTTTCCTCAATCGTTTGGGGTCGAGAAGAAGTCACGTCACCTTGAATAATTTCAAGAAGTCCATCAATGAAAGCCTCCAGTAGCTTCTCATTATCCGAAACCATAGATGGACATAACACGGCCAATTCTTGGAATCTCCGAATGTAAGTGTCAATATCATACCCAATAGTTTCTAGTTCATAGAACTCCGTCTCCAACTTTTTCACTTCCGTTCGAGGACAAAACTTCTTAGTCACCAAACTCTTGAATTGCTCCCAAGTAAGCTTGAAAGCATTCTCCACTCCAATCGGTTGAGCATATGAATTCCACCAAGACAATGCTCCATCAAGTAAAGTACTCAGTAAAATTTAACCTTACTATCCTCCCGGGTTACAAAGCAAAAACACGGATTCCAACTTTTCAAACCATCGTACCATGGCGTGGCTCCTTCCCCCTAAACTTGGGCTCACCACTTTTGAAATCCTTGTACGAACATCTCTTAACTCCGGATCCTCCGGCATTACCAAGAAGAGCAGCTAGTCTAGCGGCTTCAGCAGCAGCCGTGGCCTCAAAGAATGCAGCAGCCCACCGCTTCCCTTCGACTCTTAGAGCATTAGCAATGCTATTATTCACTAACTTCTGAATAGCCGCTTGGGTCATTTCAACAGTAGCTTTCTTGGTGCCATATCTTCTTCAAAACAAGAGAAAATGTGAGACGTAGCAAAATCCGATGTTAATAATAAGCGTTCTAAAGAGATGTGATAAAAATGATAAGTTTGAGGTTATTTTTCTAAATGATCGGGGTTCCGCAAAAGGGTGGGTTATGAAGTGTTGTAAGTGCTTCAAGGTATGATGGTTTAGTGACTTAATGTGTTAGTAACGTGTAACTCGACATGTTAGTGATTGAAACAAAGGAGTGAGTGACTTCCTATTTAAACGTTTATCTCGGCATTCGCGTTATCGATGATGAATCAGTGATATAAAAATTGTGATAGGGAATGACAAGGAATTCTCCACGTTAGAGTATGGGGAAAAGATAATGGGATGGGAATTTAAAGGCATCCATGTGACAATCAATGTGAAATGAAAGTGAATAACTCGAAAAATGTACATAATGACCGCATGTGAAGTGAACATGTACTTGTGATGAAATGATGAGATGCTATGATAACGTAGTTATAGTCTAGGGTCAATGATGCAACCTAGTTCTCTATAATCGAAGCTCTGATGTCAATCTGTCACACCCCAAATTACTGTTTTGCATGAATGGAATTCCGGGGATTGATCATAGCATCACAATCACAGTTATATTGAACGACCTAAAGTGTCGTTTGGAAAATACATCGTTTGATTTAATAAAACAATCTGAGTTTACAAAGTAGGTCCCAAATGAAAATCAACTTGTGCGGAAAAATAAGTTTGTTACAATTGAAACGATGTTTTAAAGTCACGTAAAACCCAGTGAGATGCGTCGTCACCACGACTCCATGATGTGTCCAAATGCATGCCATGAAGTGAATGCCTTAGATACCTGAGATAAAACATGCTAAAAGTGTCAACACAAAGGTTGAGTGAGTTCATAGAGTTTGGTTTGAAATGTAAAGCCTTTCAAAATCGTTTATGCTGCAAAGGCATTGTAAATCGTTGAAATGTAAAGACTATCAAAATCGATTATGTAGCAAAGACATTGTAAATCCACTTTCCAAGTCCCCCATACAAAACTTGCAACCTGTGTTCACAACCCACCGAATATGCATAGTTTATGTGCAACACATGATGTCAAATGAATTCACATAATAGTGCATGGCTCAATGTATCGAAATCGTTTATGCACCAAAGGCATTGTGAATCCACTCGATTCAAGTCCGCCCATACAAAACTTGCAACCTGTGTGTTCACAACCCATTGCGAAATATGTAGAGTGTATGTTCAAATCGTTCCACGACCGTTAGTCCATAATCGTATACCAAGTCCGTTAGATCAATATTATACCAAGTCCGTTAGACCAATGAATATACCAAGACCGTTAGACCAATGAATATACCAAGACCGTTAGACCAATGAATATACCAAGACCGTTAGACCAATGAATATATGAAATAGAAATTCTAAGTATGGCAATAATGTTACTACGCATGACTAAGCATTAGGTTCGCTAAACATATGATTTGCAAATAGTCATGAATGTAATAAAAAAAAAATAGTCGAGCATGTATCTCCCCAAAACAAAGTTATGAAAGCATTAAAACAAGAAAAGTAGGGGCTATGGAACTCACTTGGTGGAATGATGCTAAGACAAAAGTGAGTACACCGAGATGTAATGTGATACGCAAATCTTGACCTATGATGAATGATATGATATGTCATGAATTGCAATGTAATGTTATGCATGCACTTGATATGTTATTTATACCATTTACGACCCTTTTGAAAATATTATTCGTCGTCGAAAAATACTCTTTTGACGTCTTGACCCTTCAAAATCACTTTACATGTTTTTACGTCAAAATGTCATCCTACAATGGTTTTATAATGATTTTTAGAGAAATTACCACTTTTCGTCGCAAAACAATGTCGTTGGAAACATCATGAAATTACCAAAATGGCTTCGAAAACAATCGTAAAATGGTGTACGTCGATCGTTAGAGAACGAACTTGACGGTTTTGGAAAGTTTGTATCGATATTTAAAAGTTTCATTCAGAGTTTTCGTCCAAAAGGTCTCGAACATAAAGATAATAAGGGTTAAAGATGGTGGGTTTTGGCCAATTGTGTGCAGAAAATTAGTTACGGCAAGTTTATGAAAAAGTGCATATCTTTGTCGTTTTAAATCCGTTTTCTACGTTTTATATGTCCTTAGCTTCGTATTGAAGTAAACTAATATATTTTTGAGAAGTCGAAATAATGTGTGAAGCTTAAGGCCTGTTTTTGACCCGACAAAGTAAAACAGTTTGCTGAAAATCCAGAAAATAATATATTTCGTCGTCAAACTTGTAAAATCCATAACTTCTTCGTTATAAGTCCGTTTTTATCCGTTCAAGCGGCCACGGATTCCTTTTAAAGTATATTTTCTAAAAATCAAGGCCAAAGTTTAGTACCAACTGTCGGATTTTCCAGAAAAACAAAACAAGGACAGAACACAAAATATAGTTATCGAAAATAGTTTTCTCGGACAAAACCTATTCTAATCCCTTCAAATCAACTCCAAAACTAATCTAATCCTACCATACACCTTCTTAGGGTGTCATGGGTTCCTAATCACCATCAAGACCAACCAATACCAAAGGGATAATTATAGGATGACCAATATGTATATATAACTTCTAAAATCATGAAATAAATGGTATAAATCACATATCATGCATATAAGCTCCAAAAATGAAAAAAAACATATGAAAATGAAAAGGAAACTTGAAAATGATAAAAACAAGCTTACTAGTGATAATGAAGAGGTGTAAGTAACAAGGATTAACTTAAATATCCTTGGTTTTTATTTCAAAACCATATAAAGGATATATACTAGGTTGTAATAACACTTGATCTTGCAAAAATTTTGATCCCTTGTGTGCTTGATGTGGCCGGTTCTATGGAGAACCAAGAGAGAGAGAAATATTTTTCTTACTTGCTAACTATGAGAAAGGTAAGATACATGAATGAGAATACCAATAATGTAGTAAGACTTATATGTTTGAGTAAAAACATTATCAATCAAGAACCATCCCATATTAATGTCACCCCTCCCCAAGGGCGGTTTTGGGGGCTTTGTCTTCAATTATATTTTTTTTACATTTACTTGCATGTATATATATATGTAAGACTTGTATAAGTTGTAAAGAAAATGTAAGTTAAATAAATCTTGTAGGGTAAATGGAAATTTTTGGTGCAAGTAAGTTTTAATAAATCAAAATAGATTGTATTGAGTGATAAAAATTGTAAAATACTTTCCTTGTGAAATTTGAGTGATATATAAATTATCGAGTAGTTTTTAAGAAAAACGACGTAATAATTAAATTTTAACGATTAATATACCAATTAAATTTGAAACACTAGGAAAACTAAAAATATAGTTTTTATAGGCTAAATGTAAGTTTAAAAATACATCGGGATCATTTTTGAAAGTAATGGATTAAATATTCAAAATAATAACTCACGCTATAAAGATTATTAAATATAAAAATTACGCGTTTAAAATGAAATGAAATGTCGTGAATGAATTTATGAGATGCTCATGATGTCCATGGAATGTAGACTAATCATAGTCCATATGAAATGTACGTGATGTCATGATCATGAATTCGCCGCTAAACCTCCAAGGTTACGCGAATTTGAAACAAGTAAACCAAGTTTACTAAAAACGTTGAAATAATGAGACATGCATCGTGTCGAGAAATAACCTGAAAGTACGGATTGTCACACTTTTGGTGTTAAAACTTGTTTAGAACAACTCCCAAGGCCTCTAAGATCACCCAGAAAAGATTTGGTGCATTTCCTATGGCTATATCTCTTAGTCGTAATTCTTGAATAGTTAGGGTTTAAGTTTTACGCATAAGTTACTCCTGCGTAACTGTTTAATTGTGAATTCATGATGTGATAACTGAAAGGGATTGATTGTATGTGTTAATATTGATGTTATGATGAACTTATTTCAGGATTTCTACGCGTGAAAATTCAGAATCAAGGTTGTTAGAACTTCTAACGATAAGGATCACCTACGCGTAGCAAGTTAAGCGTAAGAGAAATCTTACGCGTAACCTTTATGTAAGGTTCTACAATGGGGACTACGGCATTATCCTGTGAAGGATATGCGTAAACTTTATGCATAAGGTTCACTCTTACGAGTAAGCCTTACGCGTAAGGTTCCACATACACTTACGCATAAGCTTTATGTCTAAGGGTCTCTTTTCCTACGCGTAATATTTCTTACGCGTAAGTCAAGATCCTACGCATAAGCTTATGCCTACGCGTATAACCACTCCTGCATACGCATAAGCTTGATTTTACGCCTAAGCCTTAGATCAACCAAATTTATGAATTGTTACATGTACATACTTGTAAATAAATAAATCATCACGTCACGAAACCAAAATGTCACTAATAAGCTTAAAATGTTTAATAAGTTGTGAAAATAAGTGAAAACTTGGACTTTAAAACTAAAAGTTAATCCAGTCACGAAACTTTTCACGACATCTTTGGACTATTAGACTAACACATTGACATTGGACTACAATCATTGACATATCACACTCAATAAATAGACAATAAAATCAACTGTTGACTAACGTAATGTCTTTCGATATGTCGGTTCTTTTGACTAAATATCTTTCAGATCACAATATGGATGTTCAAATGCAAAATGTGGGAGCACCAAATGTTCTCACTGTTGAAGATATCTTCCCTCATAGTTACCAAATGAAGATCGGAAAGAACAACCTCAGAGTTGATTTTGATAACTTCTCTTGTTCTGAGTCCTTGTCGATTGCAGTGATATTCAAGACTCACCCTTATCGAGAACATGCTCACAAACTCGCTCTGGGAGATCTACATTCACCAGTTTTGGCATACAATGCAAAAGATCAAAGGTCAAAATGCTGTGACTGTGACCCTTAACACAAACAAGTCACCACCACGCCAGCAGATTTGAGAGCTATTCTTCTTATTCCTGTCATTGAGCCTACTGAATACAATGCAACTCCAACGGAAGAGGTATTCTCCAGTTCATTGTCGACATCGGCTATGATGAATCAAAAGGCACAACCAGATCCACATCCAAGTCTGTAAAGAAACCAACCGACTCTTGGATATCCTGGGCTAAGACAAAGATTGTCAATATTGTCAAGCAAGTCGAAGAAAGACGTGACCAACAAAATTTGAATCAACTTCGTGACAAAATCAACTTTCTTCAAAATGGGATAAACGAGTTGTTGAAAGAAAGGGGAGCATATCCGAAATTTATCAAAGGAGATTTCCAAAAGGAAATGAAGAAGACGGCAAGAGAATATACTCACAAGTTCTTCTACTCCTAGAGTGACAAGGGATATGTTCGCAAACCAACTTACTCCAAATATCGTCGCATTGGTTAAACATACATTGGCCAAAGAACACGATCTCTTTAAATTTTGAGTTAATTTCAAATTGGTGATGCAAATGTCAAAACGATATGCAACCTTTACTTCAGATGAAGCTAAATTCTTTGAGGGTCTACTAGATTATCAACTCAGATCTTCATGCAAAGAATCGCCAGATCAACCTAAAACCAAGAGATGACGATGATAAGGACAAGGATTCTGCACCTAAACGTCCAAAGAAGTCTGGTGAATCTTCCTCTATGCCACCACCACCCCAAAGGACTCCAAGAAAGATGATCTCTCCACGTTCTAACTGGCGATAAACCTCGGGACTCGGAAGTTACCTCCATCCACAGAGAAAACCGGTGATCATTTCGAATACACTGGTAGTGACGATGAAGAGTGCCATGAGCCCCAACAGCAACCCACCTCTCCCGACACAACAAAGAAACCAACATCCTCATCAAAGCCAAAGAAGAAGAAGAATAAGAATAAGACTTGTTAATACAAATAAACCGTAAAAACGTTTATTAATATTTTGTGATCTCTTTGTGTTTTGTTGATAACAAATATAATGTTATCTTAAGTATAATTATAAGGATACACGTTATTTTTGTAAAGTATTTACATATAGCCATTTAAATACAAAAATGTAATAATTAAGCATTTGTTGTAATAGTTTATTAGGATGGGTAAAAACCATAACCCATGGACCATAACCCATGGATCTTAACCCATACCCAAGTAGACTAGATACAATGTATACTTAGATACATTGAATCTAAAGAAAACCCATGGAACAACCCATAACCCATGACCCATAACCAAAAAACCCATGGGCAAAGAGGAGCGTTCCACGGATCCCTAGGATTACACTAGACGGATCCTAAGTGGAAGGGATCCGTGGGATCCGGGGAATAGTGAAGAATTTTGCCTATAAATAGAGAGCCATTTCTTCATTCTAACTCACACCTCTTCTTACTAAATCTCTCATACACTCTCATTCTCTTCTAACATATAGATCACTTGATTTAGAGAGTTATTCTTCTTTCTTTCTATTTTTGATCCTCATATAGGTCCTTCTCTAAGGCGAGATCACGAGCATTCTACAAGTCATCCAAGCAAGGGGTCCTTGATTGATTTGTCACTCCGAAAGATTTCTGTAGCAAAGATCTTGTATTAGATATTTCACATATTTGTTGTGTAATAGTTGTGTTGGTTTGGTCCACCGTGCTACAGACTCGGTATTTAGCTTTGTACCGGAAAAAGTGTAAGCAACGTTGTGAAGGCTTCTCCGCCAAGTGAAGGAGTTTTTTGACATAGTGCTTGAACTCTCGAGTAGGTGACTCGGGGAGTGGAGTAGGCCAAGGAAGGTGTCCTTGTAGCCGAACCACTATACATCGGTTGTTTCTTTTCTTTCCCTTCACTTTACTTTATTTACTTGCTTTATCATTAGATCTATACTTTCTCTACATCCGTAAGATCTCTCATATTAATGAATCTAATAGTTTTTGAAACTAACTTAAAATCGGCAAAACTATTCAACCCCCCTTCTAGTTTTCCACAATTGGCATCAAGAACTAAGTTTATAAAAGTTTTAAAATAAAATTGTATTTTAAAAACTTTTCGATCACTATGGGTTCTCAAAATTATAAGGAAGGGCAATCTATGCAACGACCACCACTACTTGAAACTAATGGTTTTATATATTGGAAAAATAGATTCAAAACATATGTGAAGTCTAAAGATATTGATCTTTGGTACATTATTGTTGAAGGTGATTTTGAGGCTACCTCAAATGATGATAAAGGAAATTTAGTTCACATACCTCATGATAAACTAAACAATGAAATGAAGAAAAAGCTTTCTAAAAATAGTGAAGCAAAAATGGTTTTATATAATGCTTTACCAAAAAGGAATTCGAAAGAATTTCTATGCTTAAAACCTCTAAAGAAATTTGGAATTCTTTAGTTGTAACTCATCAAGGCAACCAACAAGTTAAAAATAATAAAATTGATTTATTTGTTCAACAATATGAACAATTTTCAATATCGGATGAGGAAACTATAGATCATTCATTTGCTAACTTTAATACTATTATTACATCTTTACAAGCACTTGATGAATCTTTTTCTAGCCGTAACCATGTTAGGAGATATCTAAGGGCACTTCCATCGAAGTGGAGATCCAAGGTGACGGCGATCGAAGAGTCAAAATATTTGACAATCCTCACCTCGATGAACTCATAGGCAACCTAAAAGTCTACGAGCTTGTCCTTGCTAAAGATTTCGAAGCCTCAAAGGTGAAAGAGAAACACAAATCTCTTGCCCTTAAAGCCAAAAGGCTTCAAGCGATGAAGAGAACTCCTCTTCGAGTAGTGATGACGAGGAGTACGCTATGGCGGTAAGGGACTTTAAAAGTTCTTTAGAAGAAAGGGAAGATACGTCAAACAACCGTATGCCGATAAGAAAGGCTTTCGGAAAAGCAAAGAGGACGAAAAGCCAAAAGATGATCGTACTTGCTTTAAATGTGGGGACCCAAACCACTTTATTAGTAAGTGTCCCAAACGGGATGATCAAAAGGCGCTCGTGAGCGCACGTGGGGAATGAGCGACGAGGAGGACGAAGAAATTTGTCTCATGGCAAATGACGAGGTATGTCACGAATACTATAGTAGCTCATCACTTGATGACGACTCATTGCAAAATGAATATGACAAACTATGCAATATTAGCTTAAAACTAGTTAACAAAAACAAGCTTTTAAAGAGTCAAAACCAACGTTTAGATAAAGAAGTCATAGAATTAAAGGCAAAACTAAAACTTTTAGAAAAGGGTAAAATAGCAAGTGGTGAATGTGAACTTTGCGTTCAACTTCAAACACTAGTGGATCACTTAGATTCTAAAATTGCTAGAATGAGTACGAACACTTTAGATACAATACTCGATGGTGTTAAAACCGGTAATAATCAAAAGGGTCTAGGTAGTCAACAACTTGATCCATCAACTAGTGAAAATAAAGAAACAAAATTTGTTAAGGAACTAGAAAAACCAGCCACTGTTGTGGCGGATCCCACGGATCCCTAAAAAGGGAACCGGCTAGTGTCGACAGAAAGGGATATCCGTGGATCTGCTGTAGCAAACAGTAGCAATAACGTAGCTTCTTCATCTAGAACTGAGTTTGTTATAGTTAATAGGAAGAAACCAACTCATGTCACCACTAGACAACCACCTCCAAAATATAATCCTAATTTTGCAAGAAACAAAGCTCCATCTTTTCCAAAACCTAATTTATTTAGGAGACCTAATAACGTTTACCCGAAAAGTAACCATCAAATGGGATGGAATCCAAACATGCAAAACGGTTTTCCTTTTCAAAACTTTGCTCCATGGAATGCATACTCATCTTATCCATACATGTCTAACATGAATGGAATGTTTAACACTAATGGACCCATGAACAAATGGGGACCAAACTTAAAGGTCGACCTAGACCCCGATGAATGGGTCAAGGATAGCGGGTGCACGAGGCACATGACCGGCAATAGGGATCTATTCTCCACATATGAATCCTTCAATGGAGGTAATGTGGTGTTTGGAAATAGCAAAAGTAGAATCATCGGTAAAGGTACGATTTCTAACAAATCTCTAACCATTAACGATGTGTGTCACGTAGAAAACCTAAACTTTAACCTCTTAAGTATAGGACAAATATGTGATAAAAAGTGCAATGTACTTTTACCAAAACCGGTAGTAAGATACTAAAAATGGCATAACCATAGGAAGAGGAATTAGGAAACATGGAGTCTATGTCATTAAAATCGGTAATGAACCTAAAGACAAACTATGTCTTACCTCTATGGATGATACTTTGACCTTATGGCATCGAAGATTGGGTCACGCCAACATGCGACTTCTTCAATCGCTATCATCCAAAGATCTAGTAAGAGATCTACCTAAGTTAAAATATGAACATCATTTTGTGATGCTTGTAATGTAGGAAAACAAGCTCATTCTAGTCATAAAGCTAAAAACATGGTGTCTACAACTAGGTGTCTAGAATTACTACATATGGATTTATTTGGTCCATCCGCTATCCAAAGTTATGGAGGCAACTACTACACTTTGGTCATAGTGGATGACTATTCTAGGTATACATGGACAAAATTCTTAAAGAACAAAACGGAAACCTTTAATTATTTTGAAATATTAAGCAAAAAGATCCAAAGACAACTAGGAAGTCCCATAGTGTCTATTAGGACGGATCATGGTAGGGAATTCGATAATGAAGTGCAATTCGGAGCTTTTGTGACGCTAATGGTATTACTCACAACTTCTCGGCTCCACGCACTCCACAATCGAATGGGGTAGTAGAAAGAAAGAATAGAACCCTACAAGAAATGAGTCGAACCATGCTTAATGAACAATCCATACCTCAAAAGTTTTGGTGTAATGCCGTTGATACTTCAACGTATATACTCAATCGAGTCTTAATTAGACCAATCTTAGGAAAAACTCCATATGAGTTACTTCGAGGCAAAAAGCCTACGTTAAATCACTTTAGAGTCTTTGGTAGTAAATGTTTTATTCTTAACACTAAAGATTACCTTACAAAATTTGATCCTAAATCAACCGAAGGTATCTTTTAGGTTACTCGCCAAATAGCAAAGCTTACGTCATATTAAACAAAGAAACAATGAAGGTAGAAGAGTCATTAAATATAAAATTTGATGAAAGTCCACCCAAACCCTCTCCACCTCTTGTCGATGACGAGATTATAGAAAGTGAAGCTATAGTAATAAAGAAAAAGATAAGTGAAGAAGAAGAACCTCTAAGTGATGAAATAATAAACATTAAAGAGTCCAAAGATCACCCCGTAGATAAAGTCATAGGAAAACTAAACGAACGAACATTAAAGTCTCAAGTTCAAAACCAAAGTAGCTTGTTTTGTTTCGTTTCAACCTTAGAACCTAAGAATACACAAGAAGCCATAAAAGATGAGAGTTGGGTAATGGCTATGCAAGAAGAACTAAATCAATTTGTTTCTAATGATGTTTGGACACTTGTCCCTCCACCTAGTAATCAAACCATAATAGGAACCAAATGGGTTTATAAAACAAATTAGATGCAAACGGGGTAGTGTCTAGGAACAAGGCTAGACTCGTTGCTCAAGGGTATAACC
This sequence comes from Chrysanthemum makinoi, assembly GCA_910596185.1. Lineage (NCBI taxonomy): Eukaryota > Viridiplantae > Streptophyta > Magnoliopsida > Asterales > Asteraceae > Chrysanthemum > Chrysanthemum makinoi. The sequence goes on along the minus strand of OU343219.1, from coordinate 103,548,517 downwards.
AACAAGAGGAATAGACTTTGATGAGACCTACGCCCCGTGGCTAGATTAGAGTCTATAAGAATACTTCTTGCGTATGCTTGTGCTAATGATCTAAAGCTTTATCAAATGGATGTCAAAAGCGCTTTTCTAAATGGTTTCATAAATGAAGAAGTATATGTAGCTCAACCTCCGGGCTTCATTGATTTTGAAAACCCAAACATGTGTATAAATTAAAGAAAGCCCTTTACGGTCTTAAACAAGCTCCAAAAGCTTGGTATGATAGACTCAAGTCATTTCTAGTTAAACACAACTATACCATGGGGTTAGTTGACAACACACTTTTTACTAAGAAAAGAGTCACATATAATCATAGTACAAATATATGTAGATGATATTATATTCGGATCCACTTGTCAAGACATATGTGATGATTTCTCTAAAATCATGCATGACGAGTTTGAGATGAGTATGATGGGAGAACTTAGTTTCTTTCTTGGTCTACAAATAAAACAAGTAGAAGATGGTATCTTCTTCAATCAATCTAAATACATCAAGGAGATGTTAAAGAAATTAGGTCTAGAAGAGTCAAAATCAATTAGGACTCCAATGTCATCCGACACCAAACTCACAAAAGATGAAGGCGGAGAATCCGTAGATAATACTAAATATCGTGGCATGATAGGTAGTCTTCTCTACCTCATGGCAAGTAGGCCGGATATCATGTTTAGTGTTTGCTTATGTGCTAGGTTTCAAGAAGACCCTAAAACATCACACCTAGAAGCCGTAAAAGGATATTTAGATATATTAAGGGTACAACACAATTAGGATTATGGTATCCTAAGGGCACGGTAGAAACAATTGTATATGCAGATTCTCGACCATGCGGTGATTACGTTGATAGAAAAAGTACAAGTGGGTATGTACTTTCATGGGATGTTGTTTAACATCTTGGTTTTCTAAGAAACAAACGGCACTTGCAATATAAACAACCGAAGCCGAAAGTACGTCTCGCCGGAAAGCATGCCAACAAGCACTATGGATGAAACAAGCGTTAGTCGACTACGACATTCATCTAAGCGACATAGCCATCCTATGTGACAACAAAGGTGCCATCGAATTAAGCAAGAATCCGGTATTGCATTCTCGCACAAAGCATATAGAGATTCGTCATCACTTCTTAAGAGACAATGTTCAAAAGGGGAACATCTCTATTGAGAAGGTAGCATCCGAAGACAACATAGCCGACGTCCTCACCAAACCGTTGAAGCGGGAAAAATTCAACCTACTTTGTCTTGGTCTTGGTCTAATGGAACAAACTTCATAACTTATTTGACTCTACAAGGTATGTAAACACTAGCCTTCTTCTTTCTGAGTCTAGGATTTCTATTTCATGCACAACTCACAAACAACACGGGAATTTTCAAAACCCAAGATAAGTTTTCCACTTATAGCTTCCTTATTTAATACACATTTTCAAAGAAAATCTCTTTTAAAAATGTTTTCTAAAAGGATGATACCTTCCCGTATCAATTTCACCAAAGCAATTTCTCACGACTAGGACAAATCGATTTTTCATTATTAATACAAAGTAAAAAACCTGTTTTCATTGCATCTCATGTCTTTTGAATGCTAAAGGGGACACATAACTAATATGTGTTTTCGGGTACATTCATTTAAGCAAAAATGAATTAGGAGCATTGATAACACAATATTACGTACTTAAGTACTAAATATGTGTTTTCGGGTTATCTCAATAGGATTTTTTATTTACCTCTAGTTTATTTTCCTTTTCTTTTTAGAGGTCGAGAAACCGCTAACTCCAAATAGTTTGCATATAGGCACACACTAGGAAAAATGTTTCCAATTTTGTGCTGCCGGATCACTGCAGAACCCACGGATCCCGCCTTCATGCTGGACGGATCCCTCAAGGGAAGGATCCGTGGGATCCGTGAAACAGAAGCTATTTTCACCTTCTATTTTGTCTACTTTGGATGAAAAATCCTCATTTGTTTCATTTTTGGAGTATGTTCTTTAATGCTTGTGTTCTCATGATCACATGCCTTGAATTCATATCTAATCATTAGATTTTAATCCACATTTTGGGTCAAGCATTCATTACAATGCTTTGTTTTTCTATATATAGAACTCCCAAAATGCTTGCATAATCCATCTCATCCTCACATACACAAATACACCATGTCTTCCAAAAACCCCTTAGATGAATCACCTAGTACAAACAATCATCTTCATGATACCCAAACCTTTGTGCTACCACCATCCAAAATACCACAATCAAACTCTAGGATATCCGCACGGATTAGTATCCGATCTTGTTGTTTAGCAAAACCAACCTCAAATAGTTCATCCTCAACAAATAACTCACCACAAGATGCTTCCATTATAGCACCTCCCTCATCACCAACAAGTACACCAACTTCATCCCCACCTAAAGTCACTCTTTTGGAACTCCTTAAGACTCCAACAAGATCTAAACAACCTAAACAAAAAGAAATAGTCTTTTCAACACCCCCACATCTCCAAATACTATCTTTCAAGATCTTGAAACATCACCACCATTAGCTCCCATCACATTACAAGAACATCTAGGTTCTTTTCCACCACCATTTACTAATATTCCGGATGTTGATCCATATTTTCCTATTTTTCCACCACAACTTCCGCATAACTCAAATCAAAACAACCCGAAAACTTCCGCACTCATTACCCACATCATTTACATTGTGAACATTGCCAATCCACTAGGGAAATCGCAATAGAAGTTAGGGAAGAAATGCGTTTCATACTCAACCTCATCCTTGATCGCATCAATACCATCACTCATCAAAACCTCCATCCATAACCTTATGCAAGCATGGAAGGAATCACTACTACTATTTTCTACTTTTAGTATTTTTTTTTCTTTTGAAGTCATTTTCAAGAACAAGTCTTGTTCTTATTTTTACATGCTTGTAAGTGGCATAAATACCACTACAATTTGTTGTTTTATTACAAGGCCTTGTTTACATACCTTGGCTCTCAATCTTGATTCTCGGCAATCACAAGATTATTTAAGCATGTTACTAACCTTTCTTTTTGTAGGATTTTTATTTTTCTTCACTTGACGCCCCAAGCTAGGGGGAGCTACCGTTAAGGGGGAGTAAGAAATACGTGGACTACTTTTTCCACACTTTTACGTTTATTTCTTCCAAGGGTTAACTTTTTGTTTCGACAAAAAGGGGGAGAAGAAGTAAAACTTAGGGGCTTTCAAAACTTACATCTATTCTTAAGTTTTACTCATCATAACATTATGTTTTGTCATCAACAAAAAGGGGGAGATTGTTAATACAAATAAACCGTAAAAACGTTTATTAATATTTTGCGATCTCTTTGTGTTTTGTTGATAACAAATATAATGTTATCTTAAGTATAATTATAAGGATACATGTTATTTTTGTAAAGCATTTACATATAGCCATTTAAATACAAAAATGTAATAATTAAGCATTTGTTGTAATAGTTTATTAGGATGGGTAAAAACTATAACCCATGGATCTTAACCCATACCCAAGTAGACTAGATACAGTGTATACTTAGATACATTGAATCTAAAGAAAACCCATGGACCAACCCATAACCCATGACCCATTACCAAAAAACCCATGGGCTAAGAGGAGCGTTCCACGGATCCCTAGGATTACACTAGACGGATACCAAGTGGAAGGGATCCGTGGGATCCGGGAACGAGGAAGAATTTTGCCTATAAATAGAGAGCCATTTCTTCATTCTAACTCACCCTCTTCTTACTAAATCTCTCATACACTCTCATTCTCTTCTAACATATAGATCACTTGATCTAGAGAGTTGTTCTTCTTTCTTTCTATTTGTGATCCTCATATAGGTCCTTCTCTAAGGCGAGATCACGAGCATTCTACAAGTCATCCAAGCAAGGGGTCCTTGATTGATTTGTCACTCCACAAGATTTCTGTAGCAAAGATCTTGTATTTGATATTTCACATGTTTGTTGTGTAATAGTTGTGTTGGTTTGGTCCACCGTGCTACGGACTCGGTATTTAGCTTTGTACCGGAAAAAGTGTAAGCGACTGATTCTCAGTGAACGACACGTCAAGCTTACTCACACAAGCTAGCCACTTGTGAATGACTAACCGTAAGAGACTTAAAACGGCTCGAATCGATTCACCTGATAATGAAGGCTTAAGGGTGTGTGTGTGGATAAAACCTCAATATCGATATCAAAAATAATCACGAAGATAGATTCAAATTCTTTTAGGAAAAAGAATATCAAACCAAATCCCGTGTGTGATCGTGTATACGGATTAGTCAACCTGAATCGTTTCCCAACGAGGCGTGAATTGCCAACGTCGTTTTTGGTTTGGAATTTAATGCTCGATGTTTTGATTTGTTTGATTTTGATTTATTAAACTACGGGAATGGGGAAAGTAATTAAGGGAATCTATTTTACGGGAAATCCTAAGTGCGAATTACTAAAACGTAATAAAACGTAATTAAAATGCAACTACGTCTAAATTATATCCTAAAAATGCCTAAAATTAATTTTACTCTAGAAATGCAATGTAAAAACTAATTTAGAATTTAAAACTAATTTTTTGGATTTTTCTGGATTTTATTAAAATTAAAAACTAAATTTTAACTATTAAAACTAAATTAAAATACTAAAAATTATGAAAATTAAGGAGAAAAATGTGAAACTATTTTTATAAAATCTAAAATACCATAAGAGACTTTTCAAAACTATTTTTGTAATTTTCTGATTATTTTTCTATTTTCTACAAATTTAAAACTATATAAACCTAATTTAAATTGTGAAAAATACCAAATAAAAGGGGAAAAATAGGGAAAAATATTTTTTTATGCTTTTTATATTTTTCTTAAACTGGGAAAATTGAAAAACTATTTTTTGGAACTTTTTCTGATTTAATTGCAATTAAAGCTATTTAAAAAGGATTAAAAACTGAATTAAATAATGAAAAATACTAAACAGTGACCAAAAATTATAAAATAATCAGGGAAATTCTAAAATGTTAATCTAGTTCTGTGAAAAATATAAAATGTAATGCTTATGTGTGAAATATAAGGGTTGCAGTGTAACTTGATAGCAAATAAGCACTTTTAAATAAGCTACACAACAAATTAAGCCACCAAACTTCTACTTAAACTAGATTATACTGAAATAAGCTAAAATCAACTAAAGATAGCTACTCCTAATCTCAAATAAGCAGTTTACTAAGATATAAGCTAACGATTTTTATGCCAAAACAGTAAACAGTCTTATGTTTGAGCTTATGCACAAGCTTCTCAGAAAAGCTGAGTCAAAAAAGATATGTGGGACTATAGACCACCTAGCAAACTGCAATTGTGCCAAATATGAGACTCTAACTGTTTAAAATGAACACTTTGCAACTGCTGCAAGTTCTGCATAAAACTGCTTTTGACACCTTTTGACTTTTGTAAAGTTTGACTTTCTTGAGATTTAGATGCAAATTTTGAACTGACAATGATGCATCTTGATGAAATACACTTTAAGCAAGCAAGTTTATCAAGTTCTAAACCTATATGTAATGATTTTAGTTAACTGATTTTAACAGTTTTGAGCTAAAGACAGTGGACTTATGATTTTTGACTTTTAAACCATTTTTATGCAAATGAACTCCTAAAATAAGTATAACTATACTACTAAAGACTAATGCAATAGAATCCAACCAGTGACTAACACTATAACTTAGATAAATCAGGCAATCCAAACACCCCTTCAAGACAGATATGCAATTTATTTTAACCAAATAACAAAGATAAGATTATTCTAACTACAAAAATGATTCAATGCATCAAAATGAAGCTATGTATGACAGCAATATTCAGTATTATAACAGATATAATGAGAATGAAAACTGCTACTTTTTAATAAGCTACAAATGAGACTTACAAGAAGTCCAGCCACAATGGCTTGCAAACCAGCAAAAGGACCACTAACCTAACCCATATAACATCACATCCACCCAGATCCATCATCTCAATCAACCCTTATTCATTTCTGAACCAAAATCACCACACAGTTGACTTTCTTTGACCGATTATATTTGTGAATGAAAGTGAATGAAAAGGACAGTGAGGGTGCAAGATAAGCTCACCAAAGCTATAATAAGCTGAAATGAGCTTATTCCATTATTCCATATAGAGCTTATTGATTACTTTAAATAGGAATTGCAAGATAAAAACCAAAAACTTGGAACTTTTATTAAAACTGAAGAAGGATTACAAGAAATTGAGAGTACAACAAAAGCTTAAGAAAACATTTAAGAAACTACTGAAATAAAATGACAATAAGCTAAAAGGAAAACTAGGAATTGCACCAATTCCTTTGTGAGCCAAGAGGTCTATTTATAGCCTTGAGCAGGTCTTGGATTCTTGATAAGAAGAGCCTAGAAGCCATTTTGAGCCACACAATCAATCCATTGTCACCTTAACCAATCAAAGAGCTCCATTTCACCCATTGAGGTGTCGCGTCCAATAGAATTGCTCCATTTGTCCACGTGGCACTTTATCTGACACATCAGAGGTTCTAGAAGATGGATAAGATGCTAGTACGAGGATTTGTGTTTGGGATTGGTGTTAACATGGTGGTGTTTGGGTGTGGGGAAGACAGGGGAAGGTTAAAGCACTGTTTGGGGCGCGTTTGGTTTATTTAATAGTATTTCAAATAGGTTTGACCGGGCATAAGGGGTTGACTCGGGTTTGGTAACGGGTTGGGAGGTATACCGGGTATTGGTTGGGTTGTTTATTGGACCGGGCGGGATGAATTTGGGCCGGATTGTGGATTGGATAATATAAAGGATTGGATTAGATATTGGACTAGGACTAACATTGTGATCCAAGATATATTCAAAGGACCAAAGTTGTATTTTCGGATTTTTGAGGGACCATAGATGTAAATCTGAAATTGTCTTCCAAGGGCTGAACTTGTCATTCTTCAATAGACCAAGGATTGAATTTGAAATTTCTGAATCTTCAAGGGTGTTTTCTGTCATTTGCTGAAAGTTCAGGGACTATTTCTGACATTTCTTCAAACTTTGATCAAATCTTCAAAAATCATCCTCAGAGATTAGAAATCTTCATAAATGCATAATTCTGATCTTCCGGCTTCGGCTTAAGCTCTCTTAATCTCTCGTGCTCGGATTTACGTCTGATTTGGTTCCTTTTTGCGTGTTTTTACATATCCGTACCTGCACAAGCATAAACTCAAGAAAACCACAAATATTAGCAATAAACGGCTCTTTCTTGGTTATTTTGGGTCTATTTTGATAATGAAAAGGTATGTGTTTTAGCACATACCAAAATACCCCAGACGAAACCATTGTCGTGTCCTCACGCAATACAATCAACTCACGCTTCTAAAACCAAGGATTTCAATCTCTTTCTACTAAACCATTGATATGTCCAAACCGTCAAGTTATCTCACACAAGCTAGCCACTTGTGAATGACTAACCGTAAGAAACTTAAAACAGTTCAGACAAACCAATAATAAGAGAAGAAGTAGTCAAGGTTCCTCAAAAGAGATTAAGAAAGCCTTAATTCTAAAAACGCCCCGTTTACCTTTCAATTCTCATGTATAGATATTACGGTTAAGCACATTCCGATTATGAATGACGGTTTGTTGAATTTTCATGTCGATCAATAACTCCAACATTTTTCAAACGACACGTTAGGATCACAGAGTAGAAAACACAACACAGCGTGAAGTGACCATATGGATAGAATACATCGTCCCTGATTTTTCACAAGCTCCCAAACTAAGCGTAAAACCGAAATCATTGTTAAGTATGATTCTAGATGCTAACACTACCCATGGAAGTTACTTGTGTAATTACCTTTTGTTCCCATTTTCCTATTTTCCTCTAGATTTTTTTATTTTTGTGAGAAATGAATTTCTTCAAATTCTCGTTTCGATAGGTTTTTATTCCGATAAAGATACAAAGTTAAGTCGATATTTAGTTATCCTCCTTCTCTCAAGAACCATTGTCGTAAAAATGAGGTCCACATCAAGGAATTTTTATTAACTTATACTTTTGATTTTTCATTTTCATTTTTCAATTTTTTTTTTTTTTTTTATTTGAAATAGAACTTAGACTTTTACGTGTATGAGCTATGAACCACGGAGCTTCACGGGGTAATTCCAAGACTATAGGCTTCATGAAATGAGGATCCCGGCTGGCTAGGCTAAGACCTCACTCAATCCCGGCTAAAGATCCAAGGGTCCGATCTCGACACCGCAGCTCACAATTTTACTTATTACTTTTCACTTACCACTGATTTCTTATTCATTACGGATCCTTGATGTGTACCCAATTTTTAAAACAAAGATTCTTTTAAGAAGATAAAGAACTAACTATCGCCAAAAACTCGACATCTCTAATTATTATTAGACAGATATGGGGTGAAACAATTTTGTGGGAACAAAAAGCCATAAGTACCTTCGATGGGCTCTAAAGAGAACCAACTACTCCACGCTTAGCATCTAAACTCATAAGTAACTCTATCATTTCTCGATCTCTGCAAATTTAAAATCCCAAATAATGAGATCCGCAGATGCTTAGCCGATAATTTTTAGATTATCTATGGTTAAGGGAACAAGCTAGGGCTCAACACGCCCGGTCAAGTCAGAATTCTATTCCTACTCTCACCAGCGGAAAGTCAACAAGGTGTCAAAACATATATTAACTTAGCAAATGTTTCGTCTAATGAAATAAAGTCATGCATATTTAAAATCACTCAGGGAAACTTGCAAAATCTTGGCCTTGTGAGCTAGAATTCGCATTTTATAGCTTCTTATCTAAGAGACTAGCAAACTTTTCAATCAAAAAGACTTAACAAAAGCTTAAAAAAATTTTAAATTTTGCTCATTTTTGCACAATTTTTCATTTTCTAAGGAAAAACGGGGTTATAGAGTATACGACAAAAATAAGCAAGTGCGGTCAAATCAAATCGAAGATTACCCTACCCCAGACTAGAACGAAACATTGTCCTCAATGTTTAAAGCAAGGGTATCACAAAAATCTAAAAGCCATTTATTAAGTATGCTCAAAGATAAACGTTAGTCGATAAGATTAGGATATCGGATTTCCATCAGCAACGATCATGAAACTCGAGTAGAGAAAATGACAAACTTCGAGCACGAGAGTCTTCATATCGGGAAAATCCTACACAACATCACAAACAACCCAACACGAGAAATCGAAAGTGAGACCCCTTCGCGTCACTTATTAGAAAATAGAAAGAAGATAGAGATAAGCATGGGGTGCCTCCCATGAAGTGCTACTATTTTTCTTAAAGCAAGTCGCTAGCCTGACTCGACCCCGAATTCATTTGTCCTTGGGGAAGAAAGTGGTAGAGATACCAGGGTCAAAAACGGTGTCCTCATTCCCGAAAGAATGAGACTGGGTGGTTTGGGAGGGAAAGAAAATGTCGGGCTCCAGCACATAAAGAATGACTCCTCCCAAACTCACATAAGGCATATGAAAGATCGATCCATCATCCGGCGGTTTTGCGGGCGGACGAAAGGATGAAGGATCGATAAGAGAATACTCCAAAGAAGTCGGGAGCTCATGGTATAGAAAGGTGTTCAAAGGTTCATCAACGAAGGCATCCAAGAGAGGATCCTTATCTCGAATGACATTTTTAGCATAAAACTCATCAACGCGTATCCCAGGGTTGAAAATCTTGTCTTCGGAGAGGAAGGAGATCAAAGTGTCATCTATGTGAAAATCCTCACGAGGAGAGGATTCACTCTCGGCTAAATAATATTGGACCTCGGGATCAATAAGTTCATCTGTCGACAACTTCACTTCCTTATCTTTCTTTGGAAAAAACGGATCATCGTATTCTTCTTTATCCTCAGAGAAAATCGAGTCGGTAGGAGCAAGTTCATCGGTGAACTCCTCACTTTCTTCGTTAAAGAGTTGATTTTCAAAATTTTGAGTATATTCAGAATCGAATTCAAACAAGGGATTCGTGAATGTCGTTTTGAAAGATTCTGGATCGAAAGATGTCTTAGAAGACGTTTCCATAATTTCAGAAGAAGGAGTGGGATTGCCACTCAAAGGAAGGTTGTTTTTCTTAGAATTCGGAGGTGGGACAAGTGGTGTGCTCTTAGAGCTAGCAGTTTCCACCACTACCGTTGAAGACTCCATTTCTTGTTTCTTTTTTCGTTCAGCTTGTATTGTCGACATATTCTTGATCGTAAACCTTGAAAGATCAATTAGAGATGTTTTAGGCTCAACTTTCTTCAACTTATCAACATCATCCGGATCGTCCGGAGGAGGGTAAGAAGATGGCTCGTTATATAACAATTTTTCAAGAAAAAGAATGCCCCCCTCCGGGTCAAAAGTAGCATCATCAATCTCAACGGGAACTGAATCATCATTAAGAAAGGCCTCGATCTCTTCCCAAATAGGGTCACTTTCCGTAGTGAGAGACGGGAAAGAGTCGGTCATAATCGGATTAGACGGTAAAGTGGGATTGCCACTTTCTTCAGAGAAATCAATCACATCGATGCTATGAATCGAATGATCATCGGGTGGAGGTTTTGACGTTTTTTCGGCATAGAACACTATTTTTTCATTTCCTTTTCTGATCGTCAACGTTCCTTGGTAATGATCCACAATGACTTTCGCGGTTCTCAAGAATGGTCTTCCTAAAGTGAGAGGGACTCGGGCATCGACCTCTATATCAACTACGGCGAAATCCACGGGAAAATGGAATTTATCCACTCGTACCATAACATCGTTGACTACACCAACCGTGTGAGCAATTGTTCGATTAGCTAATTCGATAGTCATACGAGTCGGTATAAGAGTCTTCAATCCAAGCTCATGATATATCGCAAGAGGCATGAGACTTATGCTTGCACCTGAATCGGTTAGGGCATTACATTCCTTAATATCATTTAAGGCGCAAGGAAGGAGAAATTTCCCGGGATCACCAAGCTTCTCGGGAGCTTGGTTCGAGGAAGAATTAAACGGTGTAGGCTCAGGTGAAATCTTTGAAATTTGTTCCAATTTCTCTTCATAAATCATTTCAACAGCTTTAATCATATCAGTCGTAAGTTTGAACTTGGTTCCGGAAACAACTTTCATTTTGTCGAACCGTGATTGAACAGATTTGCACGGTGTAAGGTTAGAACTCGGCATTATGACAGAGATAGAAGGAACTTGGGCAACCAGAGGTTGGACGTAGTTGGCTTTTCCATTATCAAGAGGAATTACCGGGTCCTTTGTCACCTCGGTCTCTCGTGCTACATTCCTCACCAGAGAGGAAGTAGTCATCGAGGGCCCATCATCTCGAATGGAAACGGATTTCATTTCTCCCTTCGGGTTTGGAATGGTGTTACTTGGGAGAGAACCGGAACCCGAGGGTTGACTCACTTGGCACAAAACAGCATTCAACATACTTTCAAGTTTATTCTGCGAAGCATCCAATTTGTTGTTCTGAAGTCGAATTTCGTTCCTAAACTCATTGCTTTGTCTAGTTAATGAAGATTGAAACTCGTTTCTCAAACTTGAAATCTGGGTTCTCATGGTTTGGATGGTAGCATTATTGTTCTGAACGTAATTCAAGAATTCATTAGAGGGCAAAGGCGGAGCTTGATAGCTTGAAGCTTGATATCCTTGATTGTAATTGACTCCTTGATTCGGGTATTGATTTGGTGGAGCTTTGAATTGGTTTTGAACATTTGGTCCACGAACTTGATTCTGATTAAAACGAGTCTGATTATTTGATTGAGAAAATCCCGGAGGTACCATTTGATTACTAACACGAGGGTTTGGTTCAACTTGAGAACGGTATTGGTTACCTCCGGTTACGGCATTAGCTTCGAAAGGATTGCCATCGGTGGCGGTACAATTGTAGTAGGCATGCGGGCCACCACAAGTAGTACAAGTCGTTTCCACCGCTTTGACTTGAGCGGGTGGAGAAGAATTAATCTTAACCAAAGCCTGGATCATATCCGTAAGCTTATCAATCTTAGCATCGGTGCTAGACGTATTTCCGTGAGACGAAGACGATGGTGTATCATTCACTCGAGCAGCAACCGATTTGCTACGTGATGTACGAACTTTAGATTTGTTCTCAATAATGGACAAGGCATCTCTCGTTGAGCGGGTCAACAAATTACCACCCGCGGCGGCATTGAGAGAGTCTTGATCAGTCTCATTCAAACCGTTATAAAACGTATCAAGTTGGTGCAACTCAGAAAAACCATGATGGGGACATTGCCTAAGCAAATCTTTGAATCGGTCCCATGCCTCACTAAATGATTCATCAAATCTTTGTGTGAATTTTGTTATTTCATTTTTTAGGCTTGTTGTTTTAGACGGTGGGAAGAATTCGTTCACGAATTTTGATACTAAATTCTCCCATGTGGTTATCGATCGAGGGGGTAGTTTTTCGAGCCAAATCCGGGCGGCCCCCTCGAGTGAAAATGGAAAGAGTAGTAGCTTGATAGCCTCTTCCGGAACGTTACGGTACTTGATCGTAGACGTGAGCTTGTTGAATCGTCGGATATGAGAGTGAGGATCGTCTCTCTCGAATCCGTAAAATTGGCTTGACGAAACCAAATTTATCAATCCGTGTTTAAGCTCGAAGTTATCGGCAACGATTGCCGGGACGACGATGGCTTCTCCATAACCCTCGGTGGGTGCTTGGAGTTGCTCTAGCATAGATCGGTTGTCCTCCGCCATTTCGATGATGGGCCGGGTTTGATTAGTTCGAATCTCGGGTTCGACTAAGGGAGCACGTCTATTTCGCCTTCGCGGAATTGTAGCGGCTTCACGTATCGGTCTGTAGTTATTGGAACGAGTGCGCATGCACTTTCAAAAACCAGGGCAATTAAAACGAACGGTATTCGAAAACACAGTGAACTTAACCAATAATCCCAAGTGAATAAATTACCTCTACAAGACAAACGCACAAGCGAGCGGAGAAGCTTTTTTAGGTCAGCGCGAAGCTTATTAAAAACCCGCTTCTTTACAGCCGCAATTTAATGTCAGGCCGTCCTTATACCCACCACACAGTTTGTTTATCAAATAGAAATAAATCAATTCACAAGCGACACAAAGGCAAGTTTTAATCTTTGGTTCGGGAACTTATTAATGATAACACCTCCGTTGAGAATGTTATATAATTGACGTATACTATTTATTAGCAAAAACACAAGAGAAAATCTTTTTGTATTTTTAATATGATATATATATATACAAAAGAAAAAGGAAAATATTTTTTACTTTTTTTTTTTTTTTTTTATAGAAAAATAGTAACTTCACGAATGAAGGATCTCGAGTCACTAATCGTCAAACCTCAAACGATATTGCCGTGACACAACCTCCCCGGCAACGGCGCCAAAATTTGATTCTCAGTGAACGACACGTCAAGCTTACTCACACAAGCTAGCCACTTGTGAATGACTAACCGTAAGAAACTTAAAACGGCTCAGACACTGATTCACTGATAATGAAGGCTTAAGGGTGTGTGTGTGGATAAAACCTCAATATCGATATCAAAAATAATCACGAAGATAGATTCAAATTCCTTTAGGAAAAAGAATATCAAACCAAATCCCGTGTGTGATCGTGTATACGGATTAGTCAACCCGAATCGTTTCCCAACGAGGCGTGAATTGCCAACGTCGTTTTTGGTTTGGAATTTAATGCTCGATGTTTTGATTTGTTTGATTTTGATTTATTAAACTACGGGAATGGGGAAAGTAATTAAGGGAATCTATTTTACGGGAAATCCTAAGTGCGAATTACTAAAACGTAATAAAACGTAATTAAAATGCAACTACGTCTAAATTATATCCTAAAAATGCCTAAAATTACTTTTACTCTAGAAATGCAATGTAAAAACTAATTTAGAATTTAAAACTAATTTTTTGGATTTTTCTGGATTTTATTAAAATTAAAAACTAAATTTTAACTATTAAAACTAAATTAAAATACTAAAAATTATGAAAATTAAGGAGAAAAATGTGAAACTATTTTTATAAAATCTAAAATACCATAAGAGACTTTTCAAAACTATTTTTGTAATTTTCTGATTATTTTTCTATTTTCTACAAATTTAAAACTATATAAACCTAATTTAAATTGTGAAAAATACCAAATAAAAGGGGAAAAATAGGGAAAAATATTTTTTATGCTTTTTATATTTTTCTTAAACTGGGAAAATTGAAAAACTATTTTTTTGGAACTTTTTCTGATTTAATTGCAATTAAAGCTATTTAAAAAGGATTAAAAACTGAATTAAATAATGAAAAATACTAAACAGTGACCAAAAATTATAAAATAATCAGGGAAATTCTAAAATGTTAATCTAGTTCTGTGAAAAATATAAAATGTAATGCTTATGTGTGAAATATAAGGGCTGCAGTGTAACTTGATAGCAAATAAGCACTTTTAAATAAGCTACACAACAAATTAAGCCACCAAACTTCTACTTAAACTAGATTATACTGAAATAAGCTAAAATCAACTAAATATAGCTACTCCTAATCTCAAATAAGCAGTTTACTAAGATATAAGCTAACTGATTTTTTATGCCAAAACAGTAAACAGGTCTTATGTTTGAGCTTATGCACAAGCTTCTCAGAAAAGCCTGAGTCAAAAACAGATATGTGGGACTATAGACCACCTAGCAAACTGCAATTGTGCCAAATATGAGACTCTAACTGTTTAAAATGAGCACTGTGCAACTGCTGCAAGTTCTGCATAAAACTGCTTTTGACACCTTTTGACTTTTGAAAAACAGTTGTAAAGTTTGACTTTCTTGAGATTTAGATGCAAATTTTGAACTGACAATGATGCATCTTGATGAAATACACTTTAAGCAAGCAAGTTTATCAAGTTCTAAACCTATATGTAATGATTTTAGTTAACTGATTTTAACAGTTTTGAGCTAAAGACAGTGGACTTATGATTTTTGACTTTTAAACCATTTTTATGCACATGAACTCCTAAAATAAGTATAACTATACTACTAAAGACTAATGCAATAGAATCCAACCAGTGACTAACACTATAACTTAGATAAATCAGGCAATCCAAACACCCCTTCAAGACAGATATGCAATTTATTTTAACCAAATAACAAAGATAAGATTATTCTAACTACAAAACAGATTCAATGCATCAAAATGAAGCTATGTATGACAGCAATATTCAGTATTATAACAGATATAATGAGAATGAAAACTGCTACTTTTTAATAAGCTACAAATGAGACTTACAAGAAGTCCAGCCACAATGGCTTGCAAACCAGCAAAAGGACCACTAACCTAACCCATATAACATCACATCAACCCAGATCCATCATCTCAATCAACCCTTATTCATTTCTGAACCAAAATCACCACACAGTTGACTTTCTTTGACCGATTATATTTGTGAATGAAAGTGAATGAAAAGGACAGTGAGGGTGCAAGATAAGCTCACCAAAGCTATAATAAGCTGAAATGAGCTTATTCCATTATTCCATATAGAGCTTATTGATTACTTTAAATAGGAATTGCAAGATAAAAACCAAAAACTTGGAACTTTTATTAAAACTGAAGAAGGATTACAAGAAATTGAGAGTACAACAAAAGCTTAAGAAAACATTTAAGAGACTACTGAAATAAAATGACAATAAGCTAAATGGAAAACTAGGAATTGCACCAATTCCTATGTGAGCCAAGAGGTCTATTTATAGCCTTGAGCAGGTCTTGGATTCTTGATAAGAAGAGCCTATAAGCCATTTTGAGCCACACAATCAATCCATTGTCACCTTAACCAATCAAAGAGCTCCATTTCACCCATTGAGGTGTCGCGTCCAATAGAATTGCTCCATTTGTCCACGTGGCACTTTATCTGACACATCAGAGGTTCTAGAAGATGGATAAGATGCTAGTACGAGGATTTGTGTTTGGGATTGGTGTTAACATGGTGGTGTTTGGGTGTGGGGAAGACAGGGGAAGGTTAAAGCACTGTTTTGGGCGCATTTGGTTTATTTAATAGTATTTCAAATAGGTTTGACCGGGCATAAGGGGTTGACTCGGGTTTGGTAACGGGTTTAAGTGGTATTCGGGTTGGGAGGTATACCGGGTATTGGTTGGGTTGTTTATTGGACCGGGTGGGATGAATTTGGGCCGGATTGTGGATTGGATAATATAAAGGATTGGATTAGATATTGGACTAGGACTAACATTGTGATCCAAGATATATTCAAAGGACCAAAGTTGTATTTTCGGATTTTTGAGGGACCATAGATGTAAATCTGAAATTGTCTTCCAAGGGCTGAACTTGTCATTCTTCAATAGACCAAGGATTGAATTTGCAATTTCTGAATCTTCAAGGGTGTTTTCTGTCATTTGCTGAAAGTTCAGGGACTATTTCTGACATTTCTTCAAACTTTGATCAAATCTTCACAAATCATCCTCAGAGATTAGAAATCTTCATAAATGCATAATTCTGATCTTCCGGCTTCGGCTTAAGCTCTCTTAATCTCTCGTGCTCGGATTTACGTCTGATTTGGTTCCTTTTTGCGTGTTTTTACATATCCGTACCTGCACAAGCATAAACTCAAGAAAACCACAAATATTAGCAATAAACGGCTCTTTCTTGGTTATTTTGGGTCTATTTTGATAATGCAAAGGTATGTGTTTTAGCACATACCAGCGACGTTGTGAAGGCTTCTCCGCCTAGTGAAGGAGTTTGTTGACATAGTGCTTGAACTCTCGAGTAGGTGACTCGGGGAGTGGAGTAGGGCAAGGAAGGTGTCCTTCTAGCCGAACCACTATACATCGGTTGTGTCTTTTCTTTCCCTTCGCTTTACTTTATTTACTTGCTTTATCATTAGATCTATACTTTCTCTACATCCGTAAGATCTCACATATTAACGAATCTAAAAGTTTTTGAAACTAACTTAAAATTGGAAAAACTATTCAACCCCCCCCCCTTCTAGTTTTCCACAAGACTGATGTTGTCTCATGGCTAGATGACGATACAACCGCTGAATATGACTAGTTTTCTACACTTGTTGACGATACTCCCTCACTACCTGAAGGTCAAGAAATAGTAGATGGTCGAACATTGGAGCATGAAAAGTCACTTCAAGAAAAGTTTCGGGTGAAGAAGATGACAAAGCAGAGTTGAGACGCATTAAGAATGAAGCCTTTCAACTGCTCAAAGACAACTCTGAAAGTGCTATTGAAGTTGAATATCATCTCGAAAACATAGCACAAGCCATGTCTAACAACATTGATTGGCTCAACCCTGAAGCTAACATTGACTTCACCAGAAAAGACAAGGCTCCATACTACACAGACTGGACCAGACCTCTACCTACAATTGGCCAACCGGATCAACCCAAGATTCCATTCCGTTATTTCTTCAACAATGACCTAGAATTTCTTCTACACGATAACGATGTCTCCAAGAAATATGCTACATCACTCACACTTCCTTTCCCGGCAGCAATATACTCCAACAGCATAGCCATCAAGGAAAATGCTACTCACATGTTTGCCAACAGAGTGGAAAAGTATGACCTTGATGCGATGTATAGGATTCACCATTGGCCTGAACGCCGAAGAATCTTCTACAAAAGCTGCTAGGTTCAAACATCGAAACACGAAGTGTTTAGTGATAAACGGATCGTTGCTATCAAGCATGTTACTCTTTTGTCAAAGTGGGACTACACATTCCTCAAGAAGATAGTGGTCAAATGACAAGATGAAGAGGACTATGACTTCTGTGAAGCAGATTTTTAGAGATTGTCTCTAAACGACATTGAAGATATGTATCTTGCAAAGGTACAGGGACGAATGCGACATTTCTCTACAGAAATCCAACGTGAGTACATCAAGTCAGTGTTAATCTTCATCAGAAGCATAGTGATCCAGGAACGTGTAGAGGACATTCAGCTTGCCGTGGAATCGTATCAGACACGTGTTAACCTCACTAAACCACAGCTCGACCTTCCCGACATAAACAAACTTCCTCAGTACACCCTCATCAGCAAACCATTTGGAGTAGTCTACCGTAGTGAACTACACCGAAATTTCTTAATGGCGTGCAAAGAGCTTCATAAGTTTGGACATCATACACTGAAGAAAGTCAGGGATGGTTTAGCTTATCGGTTAAAGGCTATATAAGAAGGCATTGGATCACAGAAGGGATGGAATTCGAAGGAGAGATGGGATGTTAAGAAGATCATCACTCGCATTGATGAAAGGTTGTTCAGAAGGGACCAGTTTAGAACATTGGAGAGTTTCGTAGGTGGTCGTCCCGGCATATCTCTCACAGGCTATCAACGTCCAGAACGCATTCCTGGAGTTATTGCTGGTCTACATGAATCTCCTGGTACCCCTTGAGTTGTTTCATTATCATTACTTGGCTGTGTGATTTATATTTATTTATGGCTTGTGCACACATAATAGTGTACAACCCGTACTTGTAATGAAAGGACACTGTGGTACGCTTCAGTGCCACAATCCTTATAAAATGAGCGAAAGCTGTTTACTTTTGAGTAAAACTATCAAAACTTTCATTTTCAAAGTACTTCCCCTTATGATTTTCAAAAACCTCAAAAGTTAATATTACTTGTTGAGGGGGAGTATTTGATTAAAAACTTTGTTCACAAACTGTTCTTCGTGGTAATCTTCCCACAAAACTCGAAATGGTCATATTTGATATCAAAATTTCATCAAAAACAATATTTATATGCCATTTTTTAGGGGGAGAAAAATTATGTGATAAAAAAATATGTTGTGAAATTGCAAATGAATATTTGTGCTACAGATTTAACCAATGAATTGACGAGATCTTAAATGTTAGTAACTCGAAAAGACTTGTCCGGGACGGGTAATAATTTCAAACTAGTTCGCTAGTGATGTAAACGTGTCGCAAAGGACTTGTCCGAGTAGAATGTACCATTCGAGAAACTCTTGGTAGACATGAACTTTGACGGGTTTAACAACCTTTCGAGGTTTGTCCACCTTCAAGGTTATTAGAGCTAATTGTCACCTAAAAGCTGACAATGTATCTCTTTAACTACGCAACGTAACCGTTTCTCGGGGAATTGTCTATCTTGAGTTGATCAATTCAAAAGTGCGCGCTCTTCTCTCACCGTGCAGATTTCTGTCAAAACACTTAAGCACGTGTGGAGGGGGAGTATTTCTGCAAAATCTTACAACTCTCAAACAGTGGTATTAAATGTTTTTACCCATAACCACTGTGAGAGATTTTTCATGAAAATGGTTTTATGGCAACATAGGTTAGTCATGGAGTTATAAGGTGACTAAGGTTAGGAATAACCGTCCTATGATCCGCCAGAGCTGGAGGGATCTACCCAAGGACACCACCAATAGTTAGAATTAGAAGTCCTTAGGTATGATTATAAAAAGGAGAAAATGAGAATCGGGAAAGAAGGAGTTGAAGAATTAAAAAGAAATGCAAAGAAAAGGGTGAAAAGAAATAGCCCTCCAGATTATTCAACTTAGGGCAGACACCGGGTTCAATTCATATGCTACTGGTTGTCACTAGATGACACCGGTATTGAAGATTAAAAGTCATCATGGACCCAGTGACGCATGTACTAAACTTCTTAGCCACTCAAGTTTCTCTCAACAGAAACTTGTTTCATTCTCACATGGAACCCTACGTAAACTATCGGCTTTCTCTTAGAGATTGTTGGTATTGAAGCAAGGAGACCCTCTCCCTAGTCTCCGCTCAGGAAGACCAAAGCGGACTATTGAGTCTAGAGCCACGAGATTCATCAAAAAATCTCTTAGGTACACTTGACAATTCATCGCTTGTCGTTCAACAATAAGAACGCAAGTGATACATGATCGAGTCCTACACAGATCTTAGCAATCTGTCTAGAACATTTATGAGAGGTTCACAATTGTGATCTTCATTGATTGAATGGAAACTCCTGCCAGGGTCATCATCAAACAGCCCTGACAACAGGTCACTTCGGTAACTCCCAGTGGATTACGCTTAGTGTGTCTCAAACGGTCTACAGTCGTGGGGTGATGCTTCGGTGTACCTCAGCAACTCATCTGAACTGTAGGTGTACTTCGGTACATCGCGTTGTCTCACTTGTGGGACTCCAGTTCAGGAACAGCCTTTGTGAGAATTAGAGTTGTGTTTTCACACTATGCTGTTAACACTCTCGAAGTTCAAACTTGTAAGTGCTGGATTATTTCTAACCCATGTTTTATGTTTTATTCTTACGGATGCTTGCGGGTGTTAAAGATCGTGTAGATTCTCCACATGCTCATACCTACAACATCACTAATTGAAGTTCTCTCAAAAGGCAACACAAAGTCAGAATGATTCTTCATCAAAGTAAAAGAATCTACAAAGTTTAAAGAATAAGAGAACTACATAAGTACTGAAATCCAATGTTAAAGAGTGTGTGAGCATGTTGGAGAAAGACGTGGAGACACTGGAGCAACGAAGCGGACCTGATGCAGATAACCAAAACATACTATCACTACCATCACAAAGAACAAAGATCAAAGAACAAACAAAATGATGATGTCAAAGCAGAATACTTCAAAGGAAACAATTTCTCTATACTGGGGAGATTGTTCGAATCAAGGCACTTCTTCTCACAAGAAAGAAGAATGTCAGAAGACGTCAAAGCTACTATTACATCAGCACCTACAACTTTTATATCATCAATCACTAACACTTAGGGGAGATTGTTGGAATCACTCCTAAACTAGAATTCAAGTGTTAGTCATTAATATGTAAAAGTTAGCTTAATTATGGCTTTTATGTTAGTAATCAAGGTTAGGCTCATGTAGAAAGCCCATGAGCCTATCTAAAGCCCAATAAGGAAAGGAAGGGAACTTGGTGTGTTGCCCTAGTTCCCTCCTATAAATACCTCTTGTAAACCCTCACTTGAGGGTTGGTTGTTCATTTCATTTCAAACTTTACGCATAACTCTTCTCATATCATACGTGTTTGTGTGTGTCTTGTTCAACCGATCTATCTCTTATCTATACTTCTTATATTGATGCTTGTGTTACTAATATGGGAACCTAACATAAAGAATAATCATTGGGTTAAGGACCGAAAGGATTACCTATGTGTTTTTATTCTTAAAATGATTTTTACAAAACATAAACCATGGGTTGGAAATCATTTGCTTACGATTTGTGCGTTGCATCAAGTTTACCCAAAGCTTTCATGAACACTCTTTATAATTGACTATGGACTTCACACAAGTATATGTTTCTTTAATTTGGTTTTTATAAAAGCATCACTTTGAAGGAAGCCTTGACAAGCTTTCTTGTCTCAAACAATTTAACAAACTAAACGCTAATTTCTTGGGACGATCTCGACTTACCCACCTTTGCTATCACGAACGAGTATACTTGCTCGTATGTGTTAACGTAATTACCTGGATAAATCGTGTTTATAAATTTTTAAAACTTACACACGGTAAGCACATCAAGTTTTTGGCACCGCTGCCGGGGATTTGATTTGTTTTGGTTTGTTATTTTTTGTATTTTTGATACTATTTGAGTTTAGTTTAAATTGTTTTTGAAAAATAAGAAAAAAAAAGTTGGTTTTTTAGGCCAACCGATCGGCTGCGCAAGCAACCGAATCGGTTGGACCTCTCGTAAAATTTTTATGTTTTTCTTTTTCTAGTTTCTTGATAATCTAGTGTTATGTGTGTAAGTGTTTAGCTTAATTCCTGTAATTTTTAATTTTTTTTGCTAGTATAGATGCTTGCTTATGTTTGTTTTTCTTATTTTTAGATTTTTGAGTTATAGATTATCTTTAGTTTTACTTAATTTTTGTTAAATTACGTCTTAATTAGTCTAATGTCTTAGTTTAATTTTCAGTTTTAAGAAGTTTTAGTTAGTTATAATGATTGGTTATTAAAGTTTAGTTAATGTTTTGTTTATGTTTAATTAGTATATTTAATGTTTTTAATTAATGGGTAAATGAGTAGTCACATTTATTAGAGTTAAAGTTTTTAATTAATTGTCTTTTATTAATATTTAATTATTAATAAAATATATAAAAAAAAATTCTGAATATTCACCGCAGCCGATCGGTCGGAGCCCGCAACCGATTCGGCTGGGTGAATTGGTTATGAGGCATACCACCAACCGAATCGGTTGGAGGGCCAACCGAACCGGTTGGAGCTCTCGTTAACATTTTTTTTAGTTTCTTAATTTCAAGTTTTAGCTTTTGTGTTTAGTTTTAATAAGTGTCTTTACTTGTTTAGAATGTATTTCTATAGTTTGTTTTGATCATAACTAACTCTAACGCTAATAATTTGGGTGATTTGTTTTTGTTTTGCTTTTGTTTTGTTTAGATAAGTATAATATGGATAGTTTGAGCGGTATTTCTGAGTATCTTCGAAATTTGGATGAGATGTTCAAAGACAACGGTAGTTCTTTGGAGAAAATTGGAAACATCTTGGAGAAGAGCAAAAAGGAGTTGGCCGTTCAAACGGAATGTTTGGAAGAAGTCGGGGAGAATAAAGTTCATGTTCCCAAGAAGAATAAGGTAGTGATATTCACTCAAGCACCTCTCACGGGGTATGCCTCATCTTTCATGCGGTTTGGAACACCTTGTAGTATCGAAGGAGTAAGTGCTTGGGATGCCCAGCTCAACATGGCATATGGGGATAATTACATTGTCGACACGGTACTTGACAAGATTGGCCATGTTCAGCTAGATTACGAAGGGTATGGAAGGAGATTTGTCTAGAATCTACGCATCAATATCCATGGCCATACTTTTGAAGCTGATTTTGTGGTTTTAGAAGAAGGTAACGCAGACGAACCGGATGTTTGTTTTGGACGCAATTTTCTAGTGACGACTAAGTGCCAATTGGACTTTGCTCTTGGTGAAATGAGGATCAATATTACGGATTTAGAGGAGGAGAATGTGAATGATATGTTAACGGAGTTGTGTGGCAATATGGAGTATGGTAAGAATGAAAATGTGGAGGTTGTGAAGATGGGCAAAGCAAATAGGAAGAAAACTTCATTAAATAAACTACCCCAACCACTACCACCACCAAAAGCCAAGATTTCACACCATCACCACCCCATTCACTAAACACCTTTAAACCTTTGACACAAGAGCAAAAGGAGGCTATTCTTGAGAAAAAATTCATTGAGCTAAATGAAAAGAAACCCGTCATTGAAGTTTTGCAAGATTATGTTAAGTACCGCAAGAAACTCGATGCGGTGATGTTGGCTAGAACTCGTTTGGAAGACAAAAACCTTACAGAGGAAGATAGGGATAGAATTTTTTTTAGGGGGATTCCAAGAAAGGAGAGTGACCCGGGAAACTTTGTTCTACCAATCAAAGTAAACGGTACCACTCTGATCTATGCCTTAGCGGACACCGAATCAAGTGTTAATGTCATGCCATATCCGCTATTTAAGAATTTGGGGCGTAGCAATCCTCAACCGAATCAATCAAAGGTAACAATGGATGATAACTCTCAAGCTAAGGCTATGGGAGAGGTTAAGAACGTAAAGGTACAAATCGGTTATCAACCTTACTTAGCCGATTTTCTTTTTTTGGATATCCCGGTCGATAAAAGTTTACCTCTTTTGCTTGGAAGACCTTTTCTTCGAACGTGTGGAGCTATAATTGACATGGAAAGGGGAACAATGACCATTGATGACGGAATTGCCAAACAAACTTATTATCCTAAACCAAGAGGTAAAGTTATGGAGTTCATGGAGGACTTGGAATTTTTGGATAATGATGAATTGACTTGTTTTGAAGTGGGGCGTGATGCCCGTGGAAATGCTATGTATGGACCACTTGTCCTACCGTATTTTGATTTAGAAGACAAAATGCAAAGAGCACTTCCAATGGAAGCTTTTTGCAACCCTTTTAAGAATATTCTTGTGTATAAAAAACATACGGACTTTCTAGGATCCTTGCCCGTGCAATTGAAAAACTTAGAGTGGAGACCCGAGGGAGCAAGTGTGTACAAGAGAGAGGAAGGTGATGGAGAGTGGCATGTGAAATTTGACATAGTATGCCCAATTGGAAGGAACTTTGTTAGGAAATTCAAGACCCATGAAACATATCGTGAGTTAACGGGGAAATTTCAAAGCGAATATATCTTGAAACACGAATTTCGAGGGATGATGGAGAATGGAACACCGCAATAATAAAAAGCACTTGTTTCCTTGTGCTTCATCTTTTGATGAATTTACTTTTATGCACTTAGGAATTTCATTTTCTTTTTATTTCTATTTTGATTATGGTTTGAAGTTTATTTTAATCAATTTCTTTTTGAGTTTTATTTTAAGTTCTATGATGATAAGAAATATTGATTTAGTTTTGAGTTAGTAGTTTGGATATTGATGGAATTTGCAAATGGTTGGATAATTGTTGTGTGCATTTTTAATCGAATTTTTGAGTAAAATAATTTTTGCTTGGAAGGTAAAATGGCCAAGAAAAGTTTAAAAGGTAAAATTTCTGCAGAAATGCAAACCTAAACGGTTGTGTCCATGACTGATCGGTTGGAAGCAAGTATAAGTGCCAAAAATTCAATTTTTCCAGAAACACACACACACACACACTAATCCTCCATTTGGGTTTCAAAAATTCGACCACCAAGTAGTTGTTTGAAGGTTGTAGGAGAATTGGAAGTTCATCATGGCACCTAAACAAGTAAGCATCTGCAATCAATTAGCTTAATTAAGGTTTAATTTGAGTTTTTGATTCGAATTGCAAATTAGGTCACCAATTGGGGGTTTTTGATGGGATGCGAATTAAGATGTAATCTTTTGGAATTAAGTGGGTAATTGATGTAGGAATGTATTGCAAAAAGAATTATAGTGATTGATTCAACATTGGATGAGTATTAGTTGATTCAATTTTCGGATTCAATTAGGTTGTAGTCTTGAATCAAATTAAGTTGCAATTGATGATTCCTAGTTGTTAGATGATGCATTTTCAGTGAACTTTAGATGCCACATTGTTGCTAGAACAATTAATTGAGGAATTGAAGATGATTTTTATTTGAGTTCTAAGAATGATGAACAATTGATAGGAGGATGTTTTGGGAAATGAATTAAGAGCAAATTGAGGTTGTAGAAATCATTAGTGATGTTCAAAGGAGGTGTAGGAGTGAATTAGAATTGGAAAAATCTAGTGGGAAGTTAATTGGAAGGTGATAACATCAAATAGTCTTAAATATTAAGTGTCAATTTCCCCCAATAATGCTTGTCATTTATATCATTTATATGTATTTACACTTGTTTTCCATTGTTTTCCACTTACAGGTAAATTACGAGCATTGGAGAGAAAGAGACGCGGAATTGGAGAATTATCAAAGATTTATCAGAGTATGCTCACTTTGAAGAAGTTACGGCGTAACTCATCTCTCACATTACGCCGTAACTAAAGCGTGACTCAGAAACCTGACTCATCAGAAGATGTTAGGATTTAGTAAATCCAAGTATTAAAGTGTCGATCACCTCAAGTATATGTATTCGTTAGAAAGCACGTACTCGTAGTTATTTAAAGTTAAGTAGTATTTAGTTAAGTAACACCGTGGAGGACGGATGGGTCTTTACCCACTGTATGCCTGATCCACAGCCCGTAGGTGGCGTTTTGTGTAAGACTATAAACACTCTCTACCTCCCAAGGTAGAGAGTTGGAGCTCATAATACGATTTTCACTTTCTCTCACTAAGTTCCCAAACCTCTAACTATTTCTCTCTCTAAAACATCTTTGTGTACGCCTATATGATCATGGTTTGATGTGTTTGTGAAATCCAATATGTTACAAATGGTATCAAGAGCCATGGTTTGATCATCTCTCTTACATATCCTTGGATTTCTAGTAGTTTTAGATGGTTTTTTAGTTTGAGAAAGTTTAGTGGTTTTTGCATCATTTGGATCATTTCTTCTGTTAAAGTTTGAATTTTGGGTGTACTTTTGTGTTTAGAATCATTGTAAGTGCTTTGGTTTTGATTTGGAAAGCTTGAATCACTGTGGTTGGGCTTGTTTTGGATTGAAAAGTGTGTTTTTGAAGTTTTTCAAGTTAGCGACTTGAGTCTCGGTGTTAAATTCTTCGTAGCGACTTGCTTCAGTAATTGTTAGCGAGTTGTAGTGTTAGTTGTTAGCGACTTGAGCCTAGCGACTTGTCTATTGAGACAAGCCGAAAAACAGTACGAGTTAGTGGATTCTCCACCACGGCTAGCGACTTGGTGAGATTAGCGACTTGCTTTCATTATTGTTAGCGACTTGTACTTATTGTTCTCAGCGACTTGATATTAGCGACTTGGATCTTAGCGAGTTGTTCTTTAGAAACTTGACTGTTTAGCTATTTGGTATTATAGCGACTTGTGTCCAGCGACTTGGTTCTTAGCGACTTGGGCTTAGCGACTTGATTCATAGCAACTTGAAGTCTAGCGAGTTGCTACTTAGCGACTTGGTGCTTAGCGACTTGGTTCAAGGATTCTTACCGACTTGGTTGATTTTTGTTTCTAATACGGTTTTCTCTTGATTTAGAAAAATCCCGTGAAAGAATCTATTTCCCGGTTTAATCATAGAGTTATAAAATCCCGTGAAATATGTAAACATGTCTACCAACGTTCCTACAATCATCTCCACTGTTGCTGAGGATGTTCAAGCAGCTGGTTCAGATACTCGTCTACTAATGCTTGACAGAACTGACTATGACTCTGGGGCTCAATGAATCAGATTGTACTGTCTTGGAAAGGAAAATGGGGTCCACATTCTCTAATCCATTAATGAAGGTGATGAGTGTGTAAATACTCATCATTTTTGGTCAAATCTGAACTGCAAAACGTTTAAAAATGCTCAGAAATGCATCAAAATACTGAAAATATCTCAAAATTGCATTTTATATGTTTCAGATGCAAAATGTTTAAAATCAGATGAAAAATGAGCTAAGTTTGCATAATTGGCAGTTTCAGTCCCCCAAGTTTCAAAAGTTGTCAGAAATAGTCCCTGAGCACTTATTTCAAAAGTAAAATCACCAAAGGTCCTTTTAAAATCATAAGTTGTCAAAATTAGTCCTTTGGTGAAAAAAATATTAAAAGTTTTGAGAAATTACAAAATTGGTCCTTTAAGTTTCAAATTTGGCAAAAATGGTCCTTGGAAATTGGAAAATGTCAAGTTTGGTCCTTGTACTATTGGAGCTTGTCACTTTTAGTCCCTTGGAGCAACTTTGAAAATATGGCAACCTTGGTCCCTTGATTTTCAGAAATTACACAATAAGTCCTTGATTATTAAACCCTTTAAACCATTTTGGACCCTATCATAAACCCTTGGACCCTACCAAACCATTGTGACCCCTTCATTTTGGACCCCTTCCCTTTTATATTAAGCCGGTCAAACCCTCTGGTCAAACAAAACAACCCCGCGCCTTTTTCTTCTCCTTCACCAAATACCCTGCAACACTTCACCTCCCACACCTCCATCTCTTCCCCCACTCACCTTGTTCCCCCCACCTCAACAACACTCCAAAGAGCATTTAATGCATCCTTGTCCACCTCACTCAACCCCAACTGGCTTATATCACATTTTGGCGCCAAAAACCAATCAAACGGCCAAGATCATTTTAACTAATCCAATGGCCAAGAAAACTGTTGGGATGTGCTCAGAGGAGTGAGAGAAGAAGTTTGGCATATAAAAAGGAAGCAAGAGAAGCTTGAAGAAGTAGTCTTTAGTTTTTAAAATTTCACTTATGTCGTTTTTAATATTAATGTTTTAGTATAAGTTGGAAACTGTAATCTTTAGTTTTATTGTACCAAACTCAAGTAATATTATCAGTGTAATCTATCTTTAAGCATCAATTTCAAAGTTTACTTAAGTTTCATATTTTTGTGTTACTGTTGCAAATGTCAGTTTCAAAATCTTATGTCCAAGTTTCTAGTGGCTTATTGTTGAACTCAAATAAGCTTATATAAGCTACTTATAGTTTTTTGTAAGCTTACATTTAAAATTTCAAGCAATTTCTCATTTTGGTCAACAAAAGTCAACTGTGATCAAATGGAAGTTGAAATGGTTTAGAAACTTAATGCATTGCTGATATATAGTTGGAAATGGGTTGATTCTGAATTGAACATGGGTTGAGAACAGATTTAGGTAGTGGTTCATTGATTCTCAGTTGCAAAGTGGACCTCTTGTAAGTTCATAATCACTCTCACTTTATTCAATATCATTTGAAGTTGTTAGCTCTAGTTCCATTGCTGTCATAATTAGCATCTGTTGTTATTTGCATTGGTTGGTTGTAAGTTGGTATTGATAGTGGTTTATAGTAAGGATTTGATTGAGTAACTTGCATATCTGTCACATATCTAGTGTTTGGTAGAAGCCGCTACATCTGATATAAGGGTTAAAGATAGGTAGAGATCTGTTGCTTAGGTCTCATTTAGGTCCATTGCAGTCAAATCAGTAAGTAATTTGCACCTTAGAACCATAAAAGTCAAAATCACTTTGATTCTCCTCTTGTGCTCATAACTGTCTAAATTAGTTGGTCAAATTGAGTATTTTGGTTTATAAAACATAGAGATAGCTTGCACTAGTTCTACTTTATCTTAAAACATCAATCTCAATCCATAAATTGGTCTCTAATCTCACAAAAGTCAAACTTTTCATTTCTGTCAAAATAGTCAAAAGTTGAAAAAACCAGTTTTGAGGAAACTTTGTTGAATTTTCATTGTTTCATTTTTAAACCAAAATCACTGAAATTGTGATATGTTTGAGATTGGTTGGTCAAGTATTGAAAACTGAATTTTTCCAAATTTTTGCAAACTGTTTCAAGTGTCAAATAAGCTGTGGAATAAGTTGTCTCATGCCCTGTGCACTGACTCAGTTATTACTGAGTCTGCACAGTTTGTGCAGTCCTTGCACAGAGCTCAATTGAGCTTAACTTGGTCTAATTTTTGGTTTACAACTAGCTAGCCAGGTCTTCTTGAGAGTCCAACTTTTGGTTTTCAGTTTCTTGCTTATTGGATAGCTTATTTTCAGGCCACAAAGTAGCCCCTAAAACCTGTTTTCTAGCTTTTAATTCAAATAATCAAATCTGAGTAGTTAGCATTTAAGAGGTTTAGGATAGTGATAATTAGTTGCATTTGAGTAGTTTCAGCTTATTATAGCTTCTGTGTTGGATTGGTGCCCAGTTTGTACCATTAGCTTATTTATAAGTGCTTATTTATAAGTGCTTATTTATAAGCACTTCTCTTGCATATTCAATTTCTCACACACAACCCTCTGTTTTTATATTTTTCCTAGATTCATAATAATATTTTAGACTTATCTTGACTTTTTCAGATTTTTCTAGGTCAGTTTGGTATTTTTCTTTATTTTAATCAGTTTTTAAGTCATTTTAATTAGCATTTAATACAAATAAATCAGAAAAGTTTCAAAAAAATAATTTTTCATTTTTATTAGGTTAAGATAAATATAAAAAGTCAAAAAAATATTTTTCCAGATTTTTCATAGCTTAATTTGTAATTTTTAGCAATTTAATTAGTTTTAAATAGTTTTTAATTCATAGAAAATAGAAAAATAATCAGAAAAATATAAAAATAGTTTTGAAAAATCTCTTAGGTTATTTTAGATTTTTCCAAGTCATAATTTCATTTTTCTAGCTTTATTTCATATTTTCTTGTATTTTAGGGTATAATTAAATAGTTAAAAATAGTTTTTAATTAATAATAATTAGATAAATAGTTTTAAAAATAATTTTATTTTTCTAAAAATTTTCTCTTATCATTAGGATTGTAAAAATGTCATTTTCATATTTTTAGGATTAATATTGTTTAAGTTTCACATTTTCTTTTATACGCTACGTAGTTTTTAAATTAAATTTTATAAAAAAAAAATCAAAAACATCATTTTGCAAATAGTGATAGCGTTTATTTAATATAATTTATCTTTTTAATTTTCTTTAATTTGCATTTAAGCCCTTGTAATTTATATACTTTTTCTGTAATTATAATCATTCAAAACTCTTTTCCGTTCAAATCTTCTCGATCACTATTCGTTTGGTGATTCATCGCATAGCTCGCTGGGACATAACGACCCGGGGAAACACTATACTCTCCTGATCTTCATTGCATTTGTGTCTGAACTGTTTTAAGTTTCTTACGGTTAGCCATTCACAAGTGGCTAGCTTGTGTGAGATAACTTGACGGTTTGCCACGAACCAAATTTTGGCGCCGCTGCCGGGGAGCTGTGCTAATTATCTTCCGTTTAGCAGATTAGTGATTTGAATATTCACTCTTTGTTCATACCATCCATCTATATCTATATTATTTTCTTATAAAAAATCCAAAACCCAAAACATCCAAAACGTATAAAACACAAAAATATTTTTCTTTTGTTTCTATATATATATCAAAGATAAAAATACAAAAAGATTTGTCGTTTTCTTTGTTTAATAATAACAACATATAAAATTACCACCGCAAACCAAGGCAGTGTACTACCTAACTAGGGGTACGACCATAATAAGTTCCCGAACCAAAGATTAAAACTTGCCTTTGTGTCCTTGTGATTGGTGTACCTTTTTCAAAGAAGCCATTCATCTTGTGATTATTGGTTTAAGTTCACTGTTGTTTTGCCTCGATTTTGTTTTAATTGGATTTGTTGTTATATCTACTTGTCAAAACCAGAAACTCAAAAAGATTCTTCTTACCCCATTTTCATAATTCCCTTCATAATTCCCATTCCTCTCCTTAACTCTGAGATCTCTTAGAGTTAACTCTAGTGTATGCGCACTCGCTCTTCTAGATCTGTAAGCCCATTTCGTGAGCTTGTCAAGATTCCAAGAAGGCGTGTCCGTAGACTTTCTGCCCCATCAGTCAGATCGAGATCCGGATCTGCTCACACTACTTCCGCTATCATGGCGGAAGAACGCCCTATGTGTGAGCTTCTCCCGGCACCCATCGACGGGTATGGAGATGCTATTGTTATCCCAGCCATTGTGGCTGAAAATTTTGAGCTCAAAACCGGGTTACTGAATCTTGTAACCTCAAGTCAGTTCTATGGTTTTGAGCGGGATGATCCTCATGCTCATATTCGATGGTTTAACAAGATTGCATCTACCATCAAATACAATAATGTCCCTACCGATGTCATTAAGCTTCTTCTGTTCCCATTTTCTCTTGAGGGACAAGCCCGGATTTGGCTTGAAAAACAACCCCCTCAGTCAATCGAGACATGGGAAGACCTGGTGAAGAAATTTGTGAATGAATTCTATCCACCTTCCAAAACCACGAGTCTTAAAAATGAAATCATCAAGTTCACTCAAAAGTTTGATGAATCCTTCAGTGAATCGTGGGATCGTTTTAAGGAGTTGCTTCGCAAATGTCCGCACCACGGTTTCTCCGAGTTAATGCAACTCGATACTTTCTATAATGGAGTGAGTCAATCTGATCAAGATTCTCTCAATTCCTCCGCTGGAGGAAATTTCTTGAGCAAAAATGTAAAAGACGCTTTAACGATAATTGAAAACAAGTCTAAAGTCCGAACTGCACGAAGCAAACCGGTTGTTTCCCAAGTCAGTGTTGGTCCGTCTTCTTCGTCACCCGTGAGTCAATCTAGCACCGATGCTAAGATTGACAAACTCACGGAAGCAATTCAAGCTTTGGTTCTCTCCAACCAAAAGAAAGTCTCTTTTCCACAAACTTCACCTCCTGCTGAAGTTAAAAAAGTGGAAGTCTGTGTTACTTGCGGTGGCCCCCATGCTTATTACAACTGTATGGCCATCGATGGTAACCCTTTTGAAGCTAATGCTGTGGGCGGGATTTCTAATCCAGGAGGCAACCAATACCGTGCTCCTATAGACCCGAACCACCGTCCTAACCACTACCCTGGACCACCCGGTTTCAACCAAAACCAAAACCGTAATCAAAATCAGAATAGAATGAACCAAGGTTTTCAAAACCAAGGTAATTTTAGTCAAAATAACGGTTTTCAAAATCAAAATCAAATTTTCCAAAACCAAGGAAATTTCAATAGAAACCAAGGTCAGGGAAATTTCAACCCTGGGTATTTTCATGGCAATAATCAAGGAAATTTCCAAAATCAAGGCCCTAATCCAAACAATAGAGGCCAGAATTTTCCTATGCAAAATCAAGCCATTGTTCCAACCGGACCATCATCGATGAGTTGTTGAAGCAATTCATGAAATCCCAAGAGGAAATGAACAGGTTGTTGGTTAGCCGATTTCGACATTAAGAAGTCTTTAAATGATCGACCCTCGGGCTCGGGTACTTTACCTAGCAACACGATCGCTAATCCGAGGGGCGATGCAAAGGCGATCACAACCATAAGTGGTGCTTCATATGATGGACCCGCTATTCCTACTACCTCTTCTTTTTCTCTCCCGAAGGTAGTGGAAAGCGAACCTGAGGCGACAAAGGACCAAGTGCAACCTACTAGCTCACAAAGTACAGCACATGTCCATCCTCAAGTGGTCCAGAAACCCAAATCAAATCCTGGAGTTGTTTTTGAACCTCCAGTAGCTCCTGTTGAAAACCAGAAATCCAAATCTTCTATTCCTTACCCCTCACGTTTAAATGAGCAAAAACTCCGCGAAAAAGCCAGTCATCAAATGGAAAAATTCTTTCAAATTTTCCAAGAGCTACATTTTGACATAAGCTTCGCGGATGCCATCATGCTGATGCCCAAGTTTGCATCAACTCTCAAACACATGTTGAGAAATAAGGAAAAAGTGTTTGAAATGGCCAAAACTCCTTTGAACGAGAACTGCTTGGCAGTTTTGTTAAAGAAGCTTCCCGAGAAGCTAGGAGATCCTGGAAAATTTCTTCTCCCTTGTGTTTTTCCAGGAATGATTGAATGCTTTGCCCTTGCCGATCTTGGTGCAAGTATCAATCTGATGCCTTATTCAGTGTGGAAGAAACTTTCTCTTCCGGAACTTATTCCTACCTGCATGACTCTTGAGCTTGCAGATCGTTCTATATCGCGTCCTCTTGGCATCGCCGAGGATGTATTTGTGAAAGTAGGAAAGTTCCATTTTCCAGCTGACTTCGTGGTTGTTGATTTCGATGCCGATCATCGGGTTACCCTCATTGTTGGAAGAGGATTCCTGAGAACGGGCCGTGCTCTTATTGATGTATTTGAGCAAGAAATCACATTACGTGTGGGTAATGAAGATGTCACCTTTAACCTTGATCAAACTTCGAGGTACTCCTCAAATTATGATACTGAATCAGTTAATCGAGTCGATTTAATTGATATTGCTTCAGAGGAGTACTCTCAAGAGTTTCTTGGTTATCTTCATAATTCTTTGAGTGGGGATTCCACCACATCTTCTCAACCAATCATTGCCGACTCTTCCCCCTCTATCACTCCGTTTGAGGGAGGTGACTTCTTTCTGGAAGAGATCGATGAGTTTCTTGCTAGTGAAGAATCAATTCCGCCAGGAATTGATGGTGTTTATGATTCGGAGGGAGATATCCTTTATCTCGAGCAATTGTTAAATGAAGATCCATTACCTTCACTCCCTCCGAAAGGGATCACGATTCAGGAAATCAAGTCAGCATACAAACATCTGAAGAATTTCCCGAGGTTGAACTTAAGGACCTACCTCCTCATCTCGAGTATGCATTCTTGGAGGGTGATGATAAATTACCCGTCATACTTGCTAAAGACTTAACGAGGAGGAGAAGATGCTCTCATAAAGGTCTTGAAGTCACACAAGCAAGCAATTGCTTGGAAACTCTCCGACATTAAGGGTATCAACCCTGAGTTTTGTACTCACAAAATCTTAATGGATGATGACTTCAAACCATCATCCAACATCAGAGAAGGGTGAATCCTAAGATTCATGAGGTTATCAAACAAGAGGTTCTCAAACTTCTTGATGCCGGTTTGATTTACCCGATCTCTGATAGTCCTTGGGTTAGCCCAATTCACTGTGTTCCAAAAAGGGTGGCATAACTGTTGTCACAAATGTAGAAAACGAGTTAATTCCAACTCGATTGGTTACGGGATGGCGTGTGTGCATTGACTATCGCAAGTTAAACGAAGCCACCCGTAAAGACCATTTTCCTCTACCCTTCATGGACCAGATGCTTGAGAGATTAACAGGGAACGAATACTATTGTTTCCTTGATGGTTTCTCGGGTTACTTTCAGATCCCCATTGATCCGCTGGATCAAGAAAAGACCACATTCACCTGCCCATACGGAACTTTTGCCTACAAACGTATGCTTTTGGCCTATGTAACGCTCCTGGCACGTTCCAACGATGTATGATGACAATTTTCCACGACATGATCGGGGAAACAATGGAGGTGTTTATGGATGACTTCTCGGTCATTGGGGACTCGTTTCATATATGTCTCTCCCATTTAGAAAAAATGCTTCAACGGTGTGAAGACACCAATCTTTGTCTAAATTGGGAGAAGAGCCACTTTATGGTCAAAGAAGGCATAGTCCTTGGCCATAAGATTTCAAAAAACGGGATTGAGGTAGATAGAGAAAAAGTCGATGTCATTGCTAAATTGCCTCATCCTACTACCGTCAAAGGTATTAGGAGTTTTCTAGGTCATGCCGGGTTTTATCGTAGATTCATTCAAGATTTTTCTAAAATCGCTCGGCCTATGACCCATCTTCTCGAAAAAGATGCTCCTTTTATCTTTTCTCCAGAGTGCATCGAAGCTTTTGAAACATTAAAGAAAAAGCTTACGGAAGCACCCATTCTAGTTGCCCCCGACTGGGATTTACCCTTTGAGCTCATGTACGATGCAAGTGATTTTGCTATCGGTGCTGTCTTGGGGCAACGCAAAACCAAGCATTTTCAGCCGATCCACTACGCAAGTAAAACTATGACTGAAGCTCAAACCCATTACACCACTACAGAAAAAGAATTATTAGCTGTGGTGTATGCGTTTGAAAAGTTTCAGCCATACCTTATATTGACCAAATGCGTGGTGTATACGGATCACTCGGCTCTCAAATATCTCTTTGCAAAACAAGACGCAAAGCCGAGATTGCTCCGTTGGGTTCTCCTCCTACAAGAATTTGATATCATTATACGTGATAAAAAAGGAGCTGAGAACCTGGCTGCTGATCATCTGTCCCATCTAGAAAACCCTCACCAAGATGTGTTTGAGAAAAAGGAAATAAATGAAACATTTCCTCTCGAAACACTCAATGTGGTTTCTTTTCGTGGAGACTCTTCTACCCCATGGTTTGCTGACTTTGCAAATTACCATGCGGGTAACTTTGTGGTGAAAGGGATGTCGTCCCAACAGAAAAACAAATTCTTTAAAGATGTAAAACACTACTTCTGGGACGACCCCTACTTATTCAAAATTTGTGCGGATCAAGTCATCAGGCGATGTGTGTATGGTCAGGAAGCCAATAACATTCTCAAGGCTTGCCATTCTGGACCTACTGGGGACATCATAGCCCCAACTACACCGCCAAGAAGGTGTTTGATTCCGGATTCTATTGGCCCACGATTTACAAGGATGCCCATGAATTTGTCAAAACCTGTGACGCTTGTCAACATCACGGGAATATCTCACAAAGAAATGAAATGCCGCAAAACGCCATTCAAGTGTGTGAGATTTTTGACATCTGGGGCATTGACTTTATGGGGCCATTTCCTTCGTCTCGCGGTAATAAATACATACTCGTGGCCGTTGACTATTTGTCAAAATGGGTTGAAGCAAAAGCTTTACCTACCAACGATGCCCGAGTTGTTGTGAAATTCTTAAAATCTCTTTTTGCTAGGTTTGGAACTCCACGAGCTATAATCAGTGATCGTGGTACGCATTTCTGCAATGACCAGTTTGATAGAGTCATGCAAAAGTATGGTGTAACTCACCGTCTCTCTACTGCGTACCACCCCCAAACAAGTGGGCAAGTGGAAGTTTCCAACCGGGGGATTAAAAGAATTCTGGAGAGGAAGGTTGGCGAAAACCGTGCCTCTTGGTCGGATAAGCTAGATGACGCACTCTGGGCCTTCCGTACAGCATATAAAACACCCATCGGGTGCACTCCATACAAACTTGTGTACGGGAAGGCATGTCATCTGCCGGTTGAGTTTGAGCACAAGGCATACTGGGCCTTGAAGCATGCCAACTTCGATATTCAGACAGCTGGTGATCACCGGAAAGTTCAAATGAATGAATTAAATGAACTCCGTGATCAAGCATACGAGAACTCTTTAATCTACAAGCAAAAGACAAAGAAGATTCATGACTCTAAAATCAAGAACCGTGTTTTCAACATCGGTGATCGAGTCCTTCTTTTCAATTCAAGATTGAAGATTTTCTCGGGAAAACTTAAATCCCGCTGGTCTGGACCATTCACCATCACTAAAGTATTCCCATATGGAACCATTGAGTTATCTCAACCCGATGGTCCAAACTTTAAAGTGAATGGTCATCGGTTGAAGCATTATTTTGGAGAGGACATTCCTCATATGGTTGTCCCGAATCTACAAACTTTCCCCATGAACCAATGAATGCGGGGATCGAGTCAAGCTAGCGACTCGGGAATCAAAAACAGTAGCACACCATATAGGTCTTCACCCATATTTCTGACTTCTTTCTATTTTCTACCACCCTAGTGTGGGGGAGATGCCCCCCGCTGTTGTATATAAGAGTTTCAAAAAAAAAAAAAAATCTTCTTGCTAAATAATGGCCGTAGTATTTCCCTTTTACGTTCTCAGTTTCGGCATAACAGCCGGTACTTTGAATATTGAGGGCAATATTCATTTCTAGTGTGGGGGGGAATTCTCACGAATTTTATCATGTAATTATACCACCCAATTCCCCCATTTTTGGCCAAAATTTTTTTTTTGGAGTAAGTGTTCTGCACTTACTCAGCTTATGGTTATCAGTCCGCCATGTCTAATAAACAAAAGGATTGGCTAATCCAGGAGCAAACGGCTCTTGGTAAAGATATCTCAAATCCGTTGACGGCTTGCAATTTGCCCAAAATTGTATGGTATTCAGCTCACCATATCTTTAATTAGTGAAGAGTTGGCTAGCCCGCAAGTTTATGGCTTGTGGTAAAGGCAGTGGAAAACCATAATTGGTAATCAGCTCACCAAAGATAATATTGATAATTTATCTAAGAGTTGGCTAGTCCAGAGCAAACGGCTTCTGGTAAAGACAAATCAAATCCATTGGAAGCTGGTGGTTTGCTCAAAATCACATGGTTATCGGTGTACCATAGTTCTTACTTGAACTGAAACATTTGGCTACTCCGGAAGTAATGGCTTTTGGTAAAGAGATTCAAATCAATTAAGTTTTTCTCAAAAGATTGCTAGGGACTAGCAATAGTTTAGTGTGGGGGATTGATGAGTGTGTAAATACTCATCATTTTTGGTCAAATCTGAACTGCAAAACGTTTAAAAATGCTCAGAAATGCATCAAAATCTGAAAATATCTCAAAATTGCATTTTATATGTTTCAGATGCAAAATGTTTAAAATCGGATGAAAAATGAGCTAAGTTTGCATAATTGGCAGTTTCAGTCCCCCAAGTTTCAAAAGTTGTCAGAAATAGTCCCTGAGCACTTATTTCAAAAGTAAAATCACCAAAGGTCCTTTTAAAATCATAAGTTGTCAAAATTAGTCCTTTGGTGAAAAAAATATTAAAAGTTTTGAGAAATTACAAAATTGGTCCTTCAAGTTTCAAATTTGGCAAAAATGGTCCTTGGAAATTGGAAAATGTCAAGTTTGGTCCTTGTACTATTGGAGCTTGTCACTTTTAGTCCCTTGGAGCAACTTTGCAAATATGGCAGCCTTGGTCCCTTGATTTTTAGAAATTACACAACAAGTCCTTGATTATTAAACCCTTTAAACCATTTTGGACCCTATCATAAACCCTTGGACCCTGCCAAACCATTGTGACCCCTTCATTTTGGACCACTTCCCTTTTATATTAAGCGGTCAAACCCTCGGTCAAACAAAACAACCCCGCCTTTTTCTTCTCCCTTCACCAAATACCTGCAACACTTCACCTCCCACACCTCCATCTCTTCCCCCACTCACCTTGTTCCCCCACCTCAACAACACTCCAAAGAGCATTTAATGCATCCTTGTCCACCTCACTCAACCCCAACTGGCTTATATCACATTTTGGCACCAAAAACCAATCAAACGGCCAAGATCATTTTAACTAATCCAATGGCCAAGAAAACTGCTGGGATGTGCTCAGAGGAGTGAGAGAAGAAGTTTGGCATATAAAAAGGAAGCAAGAGAAGCTTGAAGAAGTAGTCTTTAGTTTTTAAAATTTCATTTATGTCGTTTTTAATATTAATGTTTTAGTATAAGTTGGAAACTGTAATCTTTAGTTTTATTGTACCATACTCAAGTAATATTATCAGTGTAATCTATCTTTAAGCATCAATTTCAAAGTTTACTTAAGTTTCATATTTTTGTGTTATTGTTGCAAATGTCAGTTTCAAAATCTTATGTCCAAGTTTCTAGTGGCTTATTGTTGAACTCAAATAAGCTTATATAAGCTACTTATAATTTTTTGTAAGCTTACATTTAAAATTTCAAGCAATTTCTCATTTTGGTCAACAAAAGTCAACTGTGATCAAATGGAAGTTGAAATGGTTTAGAAACTTAATGCATTGCTGATATATAGTTGGAAATGGGTTGATTCTGAATTGAACATGGGTTGAGAACAGATTTAGGTAGTGGTTCATTGATTCTCAGTTGCAAAGTGGACCTCTTGTAAGTTCATAATCACTCTCACTTTTTTCAATATCATTTGAAGTTGTTAGCTCTAGTTCCATTGCTGTCATAATTAGCATCTGTTGTTATTTTCATTGGTTGGTTGTAAGTTGGTATTGATAGTGGTTTATAGTAAGGATTTGATTGAGTAACTTGCATATCTGTCACATATCTAGTGTTTGGTAGAAATGCTACATCGATATAAGGGTTAAAGATAGGTAGAGATCTGTTGCTTAGGTCTCATTTAGGTCCATTGCAGTCAAATCAGTAAGTAATTTGCACCTTAGAACCATAAAAGTCAAAATCACTTTGATTCTCCTCTTGTGCTCATAACTGTCTAAATTAGTTGGTCAAATTGAGTATTTTGGTTTATAAAACATAGAGATAGCTTGCACTAGTTCTACTTTATCTTAAAACATCAATCTCAATCCATAAATTGGTCTCTAATCTCACAAAAGTCAAACTTTTCATTTCTGTCAAAATAGTCAAAAGTTGAAAAAACTAGTTTTGAGGAAACTTTGTTGAATTTTCATTGTTTCATTTTTAAACCAAAATCACTGAAATTGTGATATGTTTGAGATTGGTTGGTCAAGTATTGAAAACTGAATTTTTCCAAATTTTTGCAAACTGTTTCAAGTGTCAAATAAGCTGTGGAATAAGTTGTCTCATGCCCTTGCCTTGACTCAGATTATAACGAGTGCCTGCACATTGTGCATCCTTGCACGAGCTCAATTGAGCTTAACTTGGTCTAATTTTTGGTTTACAACTAGCTAGCCAGGTCTTCTTGAGAGTCCAACTTTTGGTTTTCAGTTTCTTGCTTATTGGATAGCTTATTTTCGAGCCACAAAGTAGCCCCTAAAACCTGTTTTCTAGCTTTTAATTCAAATAATCAAATCTGAGTAGTTAGCATTTAAGAGGTTTAGGATAGTGATAATTAGTTGCATTTGAGTAGTTTCAGCTTATTATAGCTTCTATGTTGGATTGGTGCCCAGTTTGTACCATTAGCTTATTTATAAGTGCTTATTTATAAGCACTTCTCTTGCAGATTCAATTTCTCACACACAACCCTCTGTTTTTATATTTTTCCTAGATTCATAATAATATTTTAGACTTATCTTGAATTTTTCAGATTTTTCTAGGTCAGTTTGGTATTTTTCTTCTTTTTAATCAGTTTTTAAGTCATTTTAATTAGCATTTAATACAAATAAATCAGAAAAGTTTCAAAAAAATAATTTTTCATTTTTCTTAGGTTAAGATAAATATAAAAAGTCAAAAAAATATTTTTCCAGATTTTTCATAGTTTAATTTGTAATTTTTAGCAATTTAATTAGTTTTAAATAGTTTTTAATTCATAGAAAATAGAAAAATAATCAGAAAAATATAAAAATAGTTTTGAAAAATCTCTTAGGTTATATTAGATTTTTCCAAGTCATAATTTCATTTTTATAGCTTTATTTCATATTTTCTTGTATTTTAGGGTATAATTAAATAGTTAAAAATAGTTTTTAATTAATAATAATTAGATAAATAGTTTTAAAAATAATTTTCTTTTTCTAAAAATTTTCTCTTATCATTAGGATTGTAAAAATGTCATTTTCATATTTTTAGGATTAATATTGTTTAAGTTTCACATTTTCTTTTATATGCTACGTAGTTTTTAAATTAAATTTTATAAAAGAAAAATCAAAAACATCATTTTGCAAATAGTGATAGCGTTTATTTAATATAATTTATCTTTTTAATTTTCTTTAATTTTCATTTAAGCCCTTGTAATTTATATACTTTTTCTGTAATTATAATCATTCAAAACTCTTTTCTGTTCAAATCTTCTCGATCACTATTCGTTTGGTGATTCATCGCATAGCTCGCTGGGACATAACGACCCGGGGAAACACTATACTCTCCTGATCTTCATTGCATTTGTGTCTGAACTGTTTTAAGTTTCTTACGGTTAGCCATTCACAAGTGGCTAGCTTGTGTGAGATAACTTGACGGTTTGCCACGAACCAGAAGGACCTTATTAGATTGAGACTACAAGAGACATAAT
>OU343219.1:103477971-103507615 GCA_910596185.1 Chrysanthemum makinoi | reverse complement strand
TGATACTGCTGCAGATGGAACCATGATCTTTGGATTGGACAGACCAAAGACGTATGATGAGCTCAGTGATAAAGAAAAAAAGAGATTCGATCGATATCGGGCTTCCAACATTATACTTCAGGGTCTTCCAAAAGACATCTACAAGCTTATCAATCACAACATTGAGGCCAAGGCTGTTTGGGATAATGTCAAAATGCTTCTCGCAGGTTCTGAATTAACTAAGGAAGACAGAGAATCATAGTTGTATGATGAATTTGAGCACTTCAAGATGAAACCAGAAGAGAGTATCTATGAATATTACGTGAGATTCCACAAGCTTGTGAATGATATGAGGAATATCAAAATGACTATGCCAAATATTCAGCTGAACTCAAAGATTGTGAACAACATGAATCCCGAATGGCACAAGTTTGTCACCTCTGTGAAGCTAACCAAAGGATTGAAAAATACCAACTATGAGCAACTGTATGCCTTCCTTCTCCAGAATGAAAGACATGCTATGTTTGAACGAAGGATTCTTGAGCAGTTCAAATCTAAGCAGGGAGAAACCAGTTCGTCAAATGATTCAACAACTTTCAACACCAATGTTGGTATTACTACCAAAGCTTCTCAAGTCATACCCACGGGTAATGGTAATCACAAACTCATTCCTGATCCGAGGTTCAAGCAAGCTGATGCTGATGCAGTCATAGGACACTTCATTAATCAACTGGCTCTTATGGTTAAACAAAACTTGACCGTCAGTCCACATACCAACAGTCTTCTCACTAACAATGAGATCAGAACTGCATCTAATCTACACAATCATGCTGTTGTCCGAGATGGAAAGATTATGGGGCAACCAGTTCAAGGAAGACGATATGAACAAGGGATGGTTGGAGCAGGTTATGGTAATGCTGGAGTAGGTGGAGGATATGCGGTAAATCAAAATAGGGGAAGGAATGGAAATCAAGGACAAGCAAAGCCGATCAATTGTTACAATTGTGGTGGTGATGGACATATAGCTAGAAACTGTACATCTCCAAAAC
Organism: Chrysanthemum makinoi; assembly: GCA_910596185.1. Taxonomy (NCBI): domain Eukaryota; kingdom Viridiplantae; phylum Streptophyta; class Magnoliopsida; order Asterales; family Asteraceae; genus Chrysanthemum; species Chrysanthemum makinoi. The sequence continues at coordinate 103,506,587 of OU343219.1, read as the reverse complement.
GCCCACAAAATGCAGAGTACTTCAGAGACAAGATGCTACTTGTGCAAGCTCAAGATAATGGAGCTGTATTGGATGAAGAGGACCTGTTGTTTCTTGCTGAGGGCAATGCCAAGACATATGATGCAGATGTGGATGAGCGCCAATTGGGAGATAGGTCATAATCATCGAATGCCTTTCAAGTCGCCGCTGTGATGCATCGACTCGGCGTCGATGATGAACCTACTACACAGACAATTTTCATGGCTAGCATTTCTCCAATGGTCTCGCCAAAGGCTCCCTCACCAAAGCAAGCTGGTCCCTCCAAAGAAACAATCATCTCAGAGGTATTAAAACTATATGATATTGTTGATCAGCAAAAGATACATGATAAAGTTCAATCGCAGGAAACCAGTGATTCAGATATTGCTAATATGGGCAATGATAATATTGTCCCATATGATCAATATGTGACCCAATGTGAGAATGCGATTGAACCAAGTGATGTATCTAATGCAGTCAATGATGACTATATCTTTGATGAATACACTGCTAATGTTCCTAATGATTCTGCCATCTCTGAACTTAATACCTATAAAGAACAAGTTGCCATTTATGAACAACGTGCTAAGTTTGAGTTAACTACCCGTGAGCAAGAAATGGATGACCAAATGCGTACAATTATTAGAAAAAGTAATTTTAGGGAAGAAGTACTTAAACAAGAGCTAGATTCATTAAAAGAAAAGCTTAACAAAACAGCTAAGCAAAAACAAGAACTTCAAGAAAATGTGAAAGTGCTTAAGCAGGAATTTAATGCCAAGAAATCAAAAATCTTAAATGAATTATCCAACCTAAAAACTTTGAAAAACAAACTTGAAAACAAATTGTACGTACAAGGAAACACCATTCAGACTGCTCACATGATCACTAAGCATAGAGTTCTAAGTGACAAACATAGTGTTGCGTTAGTTGATGAACCAAACCCTAAGGCGTGTCTGAAAGCTAGAAAAGCTCAAAAGGTAATCTATGATGGCAATGAAATCCTTAAGCCTAGACAGAAACCTATTTGTGCTGAGAATACTGAGGAAGATAAACAGTTAGAAGATGTAACTAGAAAGAAATTGGATGAAAAGCTTAAGAGCCCTTTATGCATAGAAAAGAAAATTAGCTATAAAACACCCAACTATGCTAAGGATAACTGGATTGCCTTTAACAAGTTTAGACCTCAAACACAGCTGACCCCTGAACAAGTGTTTTGGACAAAGGATATGGACATGAAAAAGCATGAGTTTGTTGAAAAGAATCCTCCATGTAGGAGAATGCTTCCTGCCACTGTTTATCCCCCCAATACCCCAATGCATTTAGTTCCTAGATCAATTCCCACTAAGAGCAAGACTTTAATCAGTCAATATGTAAATTTTCAATTATTTGTTGATTTTGAGAAAACTTGTAAGAAAAGGATCACACCCACTGGGATAACTGAAGGGGAAAGGGGTTTTGAGCAAACTAAAGAATGCTATTTAACTGAGGTCATGCCTTTCTTTAAACAATTAAAAGGTCAATTTGAGAGTCTTAAAAAGGGGATGGATTCAGATATTAAAGAAATGGAAAAGGAATTTGATGCAATGATAATTGAGGTTAGTGACTATGAGCGAGAATTAAAATATAATGAGATTGAGAGGAAGAACTTGCATAACTTGAATGAGAATCTTATTTCTGAATGTATTAGTCAAGATGTGTTTTACACTGGTACGAATTGTTCCATTAATGCTTCTCAATTTCATGAATTATCTGTTGCTCTGAAAGTCTCCCATGATCGTGTCATTGAGCTTGAAAAAACTAACTCTAAACTGCATGATAAAGTTGAACAGGATGATCATGATAACCTGGTGAAACAGTTTTCTAAATAGGAAGTTGAGCATCTTGCTTTGCAATTAAAATATCAACATCTAAAAGAAAATGTTAAAACCTCAAATATCAAGACATCCTTGGATGCTCCTGAATTTGATGCAGTTTTTGAAATTAGCAAACGTGATCAACAAATTCGAGCTCATTGTAACACGATCAGAAAATTGAGAACCCAAATTTCACAATTAAAGGGTGAAAAGAACAATGTGACAGGCACCCAAATGCCTCCTCCTTTAGATTCTTAGAGTTCTCAGACTTTTCATCTTCAAAACTTGGTTAATGTTTTACAAAAGGAAAATGAGAGTTTTCTAGAAGAAAATGAAAATGTTAAACTACACTTTAAAGAGTTATATGATTCAGTGAAAGTCACTCGTGACAAGAATAACGAAAAAATAACGTCTTTACAAAAGGAAATTGAGAATCTGAGGAGTCAGGAAAAAGGGAAACTGCCACTTGTCTTTAATGAGAATGTTGCATCAAAGTCATCCTCAGACTGCAAATATACCGTGACTGTTAAATATATTCCTCCTCATCTTAGGAATAACGAACTTGCATTTCATAATTATCTTGCTCGTCTTAAGAATAGTCTTGAATGTCTTCGTGAGATTGTTGAAGAGGACTTCATAAATAAGCCACTTGATAGTGAATTTAGGTTTGCTTGCATTCAGGCCAACCGATCTCAAGAGATGTTAGAATGCTTAATAGCAACATGTCCTAATTCCTTAGGTACGAAAGATAAAGCTGTGATGCCTTGTTCCATGCCTAGTGCTAAGTATACAAACCATTCGATGACCAACATTAAGAAAGTGAATTTCAATGTGCCTTCAAGTAGTTCAGATCCCTGCACTTCTAGTTCAGGAATGCAAAAATTAGCAAAACCAACTAATGTTCCAATTCCCTCTACAAGAGTAAGAAGTGACACCAAAGCAAGCGGGTCAAAGCCTCAAGGCAACACAAAGAATGATAGGACCTTGCATGCTAGGAATGTTCAGTGGAAGAGAGTAGAAGATCACCTTAGGGAGAATTTGAATAAAACGAATCGTGTTGATTCTAGTGTTAGCTCTAAGCGTACTGTAATTAATGCGAATTCTGCTACTTTTGACAAAACATGTAATGATGATTGCGTGGTTTCTGTTACTAATCTTGAATGTGGTGTGAATGATTTGATTAATGCTGTTAAATGCCCAGTTAAAACTGTTAATGTTAAAAATCAAGCTAAGAAGGGTAAAAGGCAAAGGCGAAAGAAAGTTAGAAAATAGTGGAAACCCACAGGAAGGAAATTTAGTAATGTAGGTTATCAATAGATACCTACTGGCCGTAATATTAATGAGCTATGCCCTAAATTTGCTAAGTCAATGCCCACTAGAAAATTGATGCCTACTGGTAGAACTATTCCCTTAAGAAGTAAACATACTTTGAATAGGTCAAATACGGACACTAGCACTGCATCTATTTTTAATAAGTCCATTGTTTCTACCGATGTGGGTGTTCCAATCACAGTTACTAACCAAATGGAACCCATTCTTGCATGGGGATCCCAATTATCCCGTTATCCATTCTTGTCTGTGTTCAACTGCAGATCGTTCAAATCGTTTTGTGGTACTTGGACTCAGGCTGTTCCAAGTATATGACCGGAGACCGTCATGCTCATGAACTTCATGAGTAAATTCATCGGAATTATGAGATTCAGAAACGATCATTTTGGTGCTATTATGGGTTATGGAGATTACGTGGTTGGAAATAGTGTGATTTCCAGGGTATATTATGTTGAAGGTCTTGGACATAATCTATTTTTTGTCGGACAATTTTGTGACTTAGATTTAGAAGTGGCCTTCAGAAAACATACTTGCTTTGTTAGAGAACTTGATGGTGTGGAAGTTCTCAGAGGAACTCGTGGTTCAAACCTATACACTATCTCTATCGAAGATATGATGAAATCTTCACCCATCTGCTTGCTGTCAAAGGCTTCCAAAACTAAGTCATGGCTATGACACCGTCGTCTCAATCACTTGAACTTTGGTTCCATAAACAATATTTCCAGAAAGGACTTAGTAAGAGGATTACCCAGATTAAAGTATGAAAAAGATCATCTTTGTTCAGCTTGCCAATTGGGAAAAAGCACGAAATATGCCCACAAACCAACACCCACAAACTCAGTAATGGAAGTTCTTCATACCCTTCACATGGACTTGTGCGGACCAATGAGAGTGCAAACGATAAATGGGAAGAAATACATTCTAGTAGTTGTTGATGACTACTCTCGATTTACTTGGGTAAAGTTTTTGAGGACGAAGGATGAAACTCCAGATGTCATCATCAAACTTATCAAACAGCTTCAAGTTCGACTCAACAATACTGTACAAATTGTTCGAACAGACAATGCCACAGAGTTTGTTAACAAAGACTTAATTCAGTTTTATGAAAGCGTTGGAATCAGTCATCAAAGAAGTGTTCCACGAACTCCTCAACAGAACGGTGTAGTTGAAAGACAAAATCGAACTCTTGTGGAAGCCGCAAGAACAATGCTAATTTATTCAAAGGTTCCAATGATTCTATGGGCTGAATCCATTTCCACTGCTTGCTACACCCAAAATCGTTCCCTTATTCATACCTCTCATGGAAAAACTCCATATGAACTGGTTCATAAACGTAAACCTGATCTCTCCTACCTTCGTGTGTTTGGTGCTTTGTGCTATCCAACGAATGACGGTCAAGATTTAGGTAAATTAATAGCAAAGGCAGATATTGGAGTTTTTGTTGGTTATGCACCAAACAAGAAGGGTTACCAAATCTACAACATAAGAACCCAAAATATCATGGTAACAATTCACGTTACGTTCGATGAGCTGACCGGTCAAATGGCTCCAGGACAAGCCAGTTCTGGACCCGCATTTCAACCTTCATCATGTAGTCCTATCAGTTCTACTCTTGTTTCCAATCCCTCACTAGCAACTCCTTATGTACCTCCTTCAGAAGATGATTTGAAGAAATTATTTGATCCGATGTTTGATGAAAACTATGAGCCAAGTGCTAATGACTTGTCAATTCCATCAACAGAGGCTGCTCCTATCCTTGTCAACGAAGTTAACCCTTCAGTTTCAATGTCATTAAGTTAAGAAGCGCCTGTTTGGCGATCACTCTCTCATCAACAAATCATCAATCATCGAGTGTACATCATGGAATTGTTTATGGTACCAATGATGGAGATAATCCCTTTGCTACTCCTGAAGATTCCCCATTTGAAAACATATTTGCTCCTGAATCATCATCAGAACCATCTTCATCAGGAGAAATCGACTCTGCTACTTCTGTTCCTCAACAACAACCACATGAACACCTTAGAAAATGGACACATGATCACCCATTGAACAACATCATTGGAAACTTTTCTCGTTCAGTATCCACTCGTCGACAACTTACAACCGATGCCGTATGGTGCTTCTTCAACTTTGTACTCTCAAAGATCGAACCAAAAGACGTTAAAACTGCTATGAATGAAGACAGTTGGTTCAATGCCATGCAAGAAGAAATTCATGATTTTGATCGACTAGATGTATGGGAACTAGTACCTGCTCCTGACTGTGCTATGATCATTGCTCTAAAGTGGATCTTCAAAGTAAAACTTGATAAGCATGGTCATGTTTTAAAGAACAAGGCTAGATTGGTGGCAAAAGGATACCGTCAAGAAGAGGGTATTGACTTTGAAGAATAATTTTCTCCAGTTGCTCGTATCGAGGCAATCAGAATCTTCTTGGCTAATGCTGCAAGTAAGAACATGGTAGTCTATCAGATGGATGTCAAGACGGCTTTTCTTAACGGAGATCGGAAAGAAGTCGTATACGTCAGCCAACCTGAAGGCTTTGTGAATCCAGAGTATCCTACTCATGTCTATCGTTTGAAGAGGGCTCTTTACGGTTTGAAGCAAGATCCAAGGGCGTGGTATGATACACTATCAAAGTTTCTTCTATCTACTGGATTCAGCAAAGGAGCAGTTGATCCAACACTGTTCACCAGAAAGTCAGGCAAACAATTAATTCACGTTCAAATATATATTGATGATATTATTTTTTCGTCGACTAACCCCAATGAATGTGATCGTTTTTCAAACGAAATGGGTTCCAAATTTCAAATATCTATGATGGGACAAATGTCATTGTTCTTGGGATTAAAAATTTCACAAAGTCCCGGAGGCATTTTTATAAATCAATCTAAATATGCAAATGAGATTTTAAAGAAATTTGGATTTGATTCTTGTGACCCTGTTGACACTCCCATGATTGAGCGTACTAAACTGGATGAGGACCACTCAGGGATCATGGTAGACCAAACGAAATATCGTACTATGATCGGATCCCTGATGTATCTCACAGCCAGTAGACCAGATATTTTATTCATTGTATGCATGTGTGCTAGATATCAGGCCAAGCCTACTAAAAAGTACCCTGAAGCGGTTAAAAGGGTCTTTCAGTATCTCCAAGGAACCATTAACATGGGTCTTTGGTATCCGAAGGACACTGGTATGTCACTAACAGCCTATGCAGATGCTGATCATGCAGGGTGTTAAGATACACGTCGAAGCACGTCTGGAGGTGCTCAGTTTTTGGGTGATAAGCTTGTGAGCTGGTCTTCAAAGAAACAAATGAGTACTTCTATTTCCTCTACAGAGGCTGAATACATAGCCATGTCATTTTGTTGTGCTCAAATCCTATGGATGAGATCCCAATTATCTGACTATGGCTTTGAATTCAACAAAATCCCTCTGTACTGTGATAATAGAAGTGTCATTGCTCTCTCATGCAACAACGTTCAACACTCAAGATCAAAGCACATCGACATTCGACATCATTTCATCAGGGAGCAAGTAGAAAACGGTGTGGTGGAACTCTATTTTGTGAGGACTGAATACCAGTTAGCAGACATCTTCACCAAAGCTCTTCCTAGAGAACGGTTTGAGTTTATCCTCCCACGACTTGGTCTAAAGAGTCTACAACCGGAAATACTCAAACGTCTTCAAGAGGAAGACAAGGAGTAAAGGTGTTTCTTCATCCATCTCTTGTAAATATTTATTCGAAAAGCAAATAGAAAATTATAAAACTTTCAAAAAAATCCATAAAAACTTGAAAATCTTGAAAATTTTCAAAAAAATATTGTCTTTTTGTCATTTTTTTATCGATTCGATAATATCTACGGTCTTTGTGCTGTCATTCAAAGAATGACACGGGTCTTTAGATGTTGTTCGAATGTTCACAAAAATATTTTTGGGAGAAAAGTGAAACAATGGTTTATTGTCATTTCAGGTAGTAACCCGCTTTTCAAAGAAAGAACAGAGCCATGCTTTATCTTAAATCTACAAACTTCATGCTCTGATTCTAAAAACAAATGTTTGTCGTCAAAAAGACAAATGTTTCCTTTCAAATATTTTTCCTTCAAATGATTCTTCTGAAAAATATTTGTCATCTAATGAAAACAAAATTGCTTTGAAAATAGTTCAGACTCTACTCTTGAAAATCATCTGGGCTTTTCATGTGTCAAAATCTCTATCCTTGAATCAATAACATATGTCATTGATTGAGGGGGAGAATGATTTCAATCAAAAAGAGTATTTTTCAAACAATTAGCACGTAATCGAGAAAGGTCTAGTCTTGAATAATCAAAAAGGACAATGTTTTACAATATTGTATACAATTGGTACAAGACCTTTGTTATTATTATGTTTTCAAAAGATAGACAAGCATGTTTAATCTTTGGAGTCTAAAGTCTCAAACTTGATCCTTATCGGTTAAATGTTTCTCATAATCAAGTCATATCTCCCCTCAAAAGCTTTCAAAATCAATTTAAATCTACAGAGATCACAAATCTCAAATGATTTGAAAATTGTGATCGGGGGAGTGATTCGTATGTAGGCTTAGGGGTGTGTGTATGGATAAAACCACAATATCGATATCAAAAATAACCACAAGAAATGATTTAAAATCCCTTTAGGAAAAAGGATAATGAATCAAAACCCGTGAGTGATAGTGATACGGATTAGGAAATCCGAGTCGTTTCCCAACGAGGTGTGAATGAGCAGCGTCGTTATTGGTTCGTTATTAAAATGCTCGATGATTTGTATTTTTGATTATATTAAAACTACGGGGAATAGGAAAACAATTAAGGGAAATTACACTACGGGGAATCCTAAATACGTGATTTAAACTAAAACGTATCAATAGAAACGTAAATAAAATGCAACTACGTCTATTCTAAGTCCTAAAAATAATCTAAAATTACTTTCTAACTAAAAATGATATTAGAAAATTAACTAAGAATTAAAATTATTTTTTTATGATTTTTCTGGAATTTATTCGAATTAAAAACTAATTTTTAACTTTTAAAACTAATTTAAAATACTAAAAATTGTGAAAATTTAAGGGAAAATTATTAAACTATTTTTTAAAAATCTAAAATAACTAAAGAGAATTTTCGAAACTAATTTTGTATTTTTCTGATTATTTTTCTATTTTCTACGAATTTAAAACTATTTAAATCTAATTAAATGGCTAAAAATTACAAAAAAACCTAGAAAAATCTATAAAAATTATTTTTTTGCTTTTTATATTTATCTTAATCTATGAAAATTGAAAAATTATTTTTTGGAACTTTTTCTGATTTAATTGCAATAAAAGCTATTTAAAAAGTACTAAAAACTGTTTTAAATTGGGAAAAATACTAAACAATGATGAAAAATTATGAAAAATTCAGTAAAAGTCTAAAATATTATTCTAATTCTATAAAAATTAACAAAACAGGTGCTTATGTGGGGGGATATGAAGCTGCAGTGAAAAAGGGGGTCTTAATAAGCTACTAGAATAAGCTACAAGCTACCAAATTTTTACAGAAACTATATTATACTAAAGCTAACTAAAATTTACTAATTACTGCTAATCCTAACCTCTAATAAGCAGTTTACCAAGTTTTAAGCTAAATGATTTTAACAGAAATCAGCTCTTAGCCCCCATATTTAAGCTGTTGCACAGGCTTATGCAGTAAGCTAAAGTGAAAACCAGATATGTAGTCTTCAAGACCACCAAGCAAACTACAACTGGACCAATTTTGAGATCCTAATAAGCTATATAGAACCTTGTGCAAAGGTGCAAGATTTGAAGAAAAATGGTTTTGACAAGTTTTTGACTTTTGAAAACAGTTGGAAGTTTGACTTCTGTGAGATTTAAAGGCAAATTTTTAACTGATGTAGGTGAAATGAGATGAAATAAGAACAAATTAAGCTAAACCAACAGTTTCTAAACTTATCTAGAGCTTATTTGCTAATCTACCCTGATGATTTTAAGCTAGATAGATTTTAGATTGATTTTGACTATTTATGCAAGCAAGTATAAAATTGAGACTAGATATGACAGATTTATGACTAATCCAAGCTAAAGCAACTGATCTTAACCTCTAACAAGTACTAGAGCACAGTTTAAAAACCTAATCCAAACACCCTTATAAAATGCTTAAAAAACTGATTCTACCACTAATTCCTATATCTCATGCAGTCCTTCACGATGATTAAACAACAATTAAATATCACTAATCAAGCATAAACAAGCGTCAAATCAACAGGAATTAACTGAGATCACTATTTAGTACCAAGAGCAGTTTTAAGCTTTACTTACAAGAGGTCCAGCTTGTTTTTGGGCATGGTAACAATACAAACAAACCCATTCCAATAATAAAACACTGAATCAAACCCAAGTGAACATCAAATCACCCCATATTCATCTCATATCCAAAATGACAATAGTTTGACTTTCGTTGACCTGAGTAAAATTTTTTTGTAGTGAATGCAATGAAACAGTTTTAAGCACCAAATAAGCTCAGATCAGCTATAACAAAGCTTGGATGAGCTTATTCCAACATAAAAAACATCTTATTCAGTCCATCAATAGTAAATGCAAGATCAAAGTGAAAACTTGAAATTTTTATTAAACTGAAATGAGATTACAAAAGGTTTGAGATTACATTAAAACTTAAATATAACAAACTAAAAAAAAATGCTTAAAAAGCGACTAAACATGAAACTAAATTGAAAAGGAGAAATAATGCACGACTTGAAGAGGATGCCAAGGGGACTATTTATAGCCATCTTCAGCCTTGGGATTCCTCTTGGTAGAGCCTAGAATGCAATCCTCAGCCACAAAAATCCTCAGAGTCACAATCACCAATCAGAGCTTTCCAATTCACCAAATGAGGTGTTACGTCCAATCAAGAGCCTTCAATTGACCACGCTGGCAGTTTGGTGACACACCCATGTGTCAGACGTGTCAGATAAGCCTTCTAGAAGGTGGATAGATTCTAGTACGAGGTTGTGTGGGTAAATGGTGGTGGGTAAAAGTGAATGGTAACTGGATGTTTGGATTGGGGAGGATGAGAAATTGGGCGCGTTTGGTTTTGTTTATTATTATTCAAGTTTGTTGACCGGGTAAGAGATTGAAACGGGTATAAGGGTCCGGACCGGGTAAATGGGTATTGGACTTGGACTTGATATTAAATGTTGGGCCGTGGGTTTATGGATTGGATTTAGGATATATTTAGTAATCCAAGGTGCATTTTAAGGGCTCAAAGTGTCAAATCTGAAATTCCAAGGACCAATCTTGTGAATCTGAAAATGTTTATCAAGGACCATTCTTGTCAATCTTCAAATAATCCAGGGACTGATTTCGCAACTTCTGAAACTTGAGGGTGTTTTCTGTCATTTGCTGAAAGTTCAGGGACTGTTCCTGACATTTCTTCAAACTTTGATCAAATCTTCACAAATCATCCTCAGAGAGTAGAAATCTTCACAAATGCATAATTCTGACATCCCTGCTCAGCTTTAGCTCTCTTAATCTCTTGTGCTCGGATTTTTGTCTGTTTTGGCTTCTTTTTGTGTGTTTTTACATATCCGTACCTGCACAAGCACAAACTCAAGAAAACAACAGATATTAGCAATAAACGGCTCTTTCTTGGTTATTTTGGGTCAGTTTTGATAATGAAAAGATATGTGTTTAAGCACATATCAAAATACCCCAGACGAGATCATTGTCGTGTCCCCACGTAATGCAATCAACTCACGCTTTTAAAACCAAGGATTTCAATCTCTTTCTACTAAACCTATGAAGAAGTAGCAAAGATTCCTCAAAAGAGATTAAGAAAGCCTTAATTCTAAAAACGCCCCGTTTACCTTTTAATTCACATGTAGATATTACGATTAAGCACATTCTGATTATGAATGACGGTTCGTTGAACTTTCATGCCGATCAATAACTCCAACATTTTTCAATCAACACTTTAGGATCACGGAGTAAGAAACACAACACAGCGTGAAGTGACCATACGGATAGAATACATAGTTCCTGATTTTTCACAAGTCCCCAAACTAAGCGTAAAATCAAAATCATTGTCAAATATGATTCTAGATGCTAACACTACCCATGGAAGTTACTTGTGTAATTACCTTTTGCTCCCATTTTCCTATTTGCCTCTAGAATTTTTTATTTTTGTGAGAAATGAATTTCTTCAAATTCCTCGTTTCGATAACTTTTATTCAGATAAAGATATAAAGCTAAGTCGCTAATTAGTTATCCATCTTCCCTCGAAAACCACTGCACACATAAATGAGGTCCACATCAAGGTCCTAATTTCACACGATTTAGGGAGAATATCCTTTTATGGCGACCGAGACAACTCATCTACGAGTCCAGAGACAGAAGCTTTATTTAGACATCTCCCGGATCCTAAGTTTGGCTTAACACTATTTTAGCACATTTGCATTTTTTCAATTCGTGCCCTTGGTCTTTTAAACTACTAACTCAACTGGATTACCACTTTATCAGAAGTCTTATTATGACTTTGGATTTTCCTCTGCTTTTATAGAAGTCTATGACAACTTTTATAGCTTAGGATTTTTAATTTTAAAACATTTGGGCTTTATTTCATGTTAATTTTTGTGCCAAACTCCAAACCCTACGGCTTTTATAAAAATAGAAACAATAGCGAAACTATCGGAATCAGTTGTCTATTACACCGTAACACTACCTCGATGTGTACCCAACTCTCATGGGCAAAGATTTTCTAAAGAAGACAAAGAACTAACTATCGCCAAAAACTCAACATCTCTAATTATTATATTACATATATGGGGTGAAACAATTTTGTGGGAACAAAAAGCCATAAGTACCTTCGATGGGCTCTAAAGAGAACCAACTACTCCACGCTTAGCATCTAAACTCATAAGTAACTCTATCATTTCTCGATCTCCGCAAATTTAAAATCCCAAATAATGAGATCCGCGGATGCTTAGCCGATAATTTTTAGATTATCTATGGTTAAGGGAACAAGCTAGGGCTCAATACGCCCGGTCAAGTCAGAATTCTATTCCTACTCTCACCAGCGGAAAGTCAACAAGGTGTCAAAACATATATTAACTTAGCAAATGCTTCGTCTAAATGAAATTAAGTCATGCATATTTAAAATCACTCAGGGAAACTTGCAAATTCTTGGCCTTGTGAGCTAGAATTCGCATTTTATAGCTTCTTATCTAAGAGACTAGCAAACTTTTCAATCAAAAAGACTTAACAAAAGCTTCAAAAATTTTAAAATTTTTCATATTTATAGCACAATTTTTTTCATTTCCTAAGGAAAAACGGGGTTGCGAGAGTACACGACAAAAATAAGCAAGTGCGGTCAAATCAAATCGAAGATTACCCTACCCCAGACTAGAACGAAACATTGTCCTCAATGTTTAAAAACAAGGGTATCAACGAAAATCTAAAAGCCGTTTATTAAGTATGCTAGAAGATAAACGTTAGTCGATAAGATTAGGATATCGGATTTCCATCAGCATCGATCATGAAACTCGAGTAGAGAAAAGACAAACTTCGAGCACGAGAGTCTTCATATTGGGAAAATCCTACACAACATCACAAACAACCAAACACGAGAAATCGAAGAGGCTAACCCCTTCACGTCACTTATTAGAAAATAGAAAGAAGATAGAAGGATAAGCATGGGGTGCCTCCCACGAAGCGCTACTGTTTTTGGTTACCGAGTCGCTAGCTTGACTCGATCCCCGAAATCAGTTGTCCTTAGGAAAGTCCGAGATCCGGGATAACCATAGATGGAATGTCCCCTCCAAAATAATGTTTCACACGATGACCATTCACCTTGAAATTTGGGCCATCGGTGAGAAACTCCACCGTTCCATAAGGAAAACCGAGCAATGGTGAATGGTCCGGACCAACGGGTTTTGAGTTTGCCCGAGAATATCTTCAATCGAGAGTTAAAAAGGAGAACTTGATCACCAACGTTGAAAAGCGGTTTTTGATTTTAGAATCATGAATCCTCTTAGTCTTCTCTTTGAAAATCAAAGAATTTTCGTAAGCCTGATCCCTAAGCTCATTTAATTCATTCAATTGAACTTTCCGGTGATCACCCGCGGTCTTAAGATCAAAGTTAGCATGTTTCAAGGCCCCGAATGCCTTATGTTCGAGCTCGATGGGCAAGTGACAAGCTTTTCCATACACCAACTTAAATGGGGTGCAACCGATGGGTGTCTTGTATGCGGTGCGGAAAGCCCATAATGCATCATCTAACTTATCGACCCATGAAGCTCGATTTTCTCCTACAGTCCTTTCTAAAATTCTTTTCAAACCACGATTGGAGACCTCAACTTGTCCGCTCGTTTGCGGGTGATACGCGGTAGAAAGGCGATGGGTAACTCCATATTTAGCCATAACTTTAGCAAATTGTTCATTACAGAAATGGGTACCGCGATCACTGATGATAGCACGAGGTGCTCGAATCGGAAAACAAGTTCTTCAGAAACTTAACAACCACTCCGGCGTCATTGGTGGGGAGCGCCTTCGCTTCAACCCATTTAGACAAGTAGTCAACGGCCACGAGGATATACTTATTACCCTTAGAAGAAGGAAATGGCCCGATAAAATCGATGCCCCATACGTCAAAAATCTCACAAACTTGAATAGCATTTTGTGGCATTTCATCCTTCTGTGAAATTTTCCCTTGACGTTGGCATGAGTCACATGACTTAACCAAATCATGGGTGTCTCGATATATGGTAGGCCAATAGAATCCGGAATCAAAAACCTTCTTAGCGGTGTAGCTTGCACCATGATGTCCACCAGTGGGTCCGTTATGGCAAGCATTAAGGATATCAAGGGCCTCTTGGCCATGAACACACCGCCGGATTACTTGATCCGCACAAATCTTAAACAAGTAGGGATCGTCCCAGAAATAATGCTTAACATCTTTGAAAAACTTTTTCTTCTGTTGGGACGACATCCCTTTCACGAGGAAATTGCCCGCATGGTAATTTGCAAAGTCGGCAAACCATGGGGTGTTTGAGTCTTTTTTAACAATCATCCCAAGTGTCTCAAGAGGAAATGTTTCCGTGACCTCCTTTTTCTCGAGCACACTTTGATGGGGATTCTCAAGTCTAGATAAGTGATCAGCAGCAAGCTTCTCCGCTCCTTTTTTGTCAAGAATAGTAACATCAAACTCTTTAAGAAGGAGAACCCATCGAAGTAATCGTGGCTTAGCATCTTGCTTTGCCAAAAGATACTTTAGGGCAAGAATGGTCGTATACACTATGGTCTTTGATAAGACAAAGGTAGGGTCGAATTTCTCAAAAAGCATAAACAACGGCCAATAATTCCTTTTCAGTAGTCGTATAATTGTGTTGGGCTTCAGACAATGTCTTACTCGCATAGTGTATGGGTTGAAAATGTTTTGATTTACGTTGCCCCAAGACTGCCCCAATTGCGTAATCACTAGCATCACACATGAGCTCAAAGGGCAAATCCCAGTTGGGGGCAACTAAGATCGAGCTTGTTAATTTCTTTTTGAGAAAATTAAATGCTTCAACGCATTCATTGGTGAAGATAAACGGAGCATCCTTCTCGAGGAGATGGGTCAGAGGGCGGGCTATCTTAGAGAAATCTTGAATGAAACGGCGATAGAAACCGGCATGACCTAAAAAACTCCGAATACCTTTGACGGTAGTGGGATGAGGGAGTTTAGCTATAACGTCGACTTTAGCTCGGTCGACCTCAATCCCAGATTTTGAAATCTTATGGCCGAGGACAATGCCCTCTCGAACCATGAAGTGGCACTTCTCCCAATTCAAGACTAAGTTGGTGTCTTCACACCGTTTAAGCATGTGGTCTAGATGAGAGAGGCAAGAAGTGAAAGAATCTCCATAAACCGAGAAATCGTCCATAAAAACTTCCATAGACTTTTCGATCATGTCATGAAAAATAGCCATCATGCACCTTTGGAACGTTCCGGGAGCATTGCATAAGCCAAATGGCATTCTTCGGTAAGCAAACGTTCCATAAGGGCACGTGAAAGTCGTTTTCTCTTGATCCTGCGGATCAATCGGAATTTGAAAGTAACCAGAAAAACCATCGAGGAAGCAATAGAACTCATTCCCCGCTAAACGTTCGAGCATCTGATCCATAAAAGGTAACGGGAAATGATCCTTGCGAGTAGCATCGTTCAATTTTCGATAATCAATACACACCCTCCATCCGGTGATGAGGCGCGTGGAAATCAACTCATTATTGTCATTGGCAACGACGGTCATCCTCCCTTCTTGGGACACAATGGATAGGGCTAACCCATGAGCTATCGGAGATTGGATAAATGATTCTGGCGTCGAGGAGTTTAAGAACTTCCTTTTTGATAACCTCATGAATTTTCGGATTAACCCTACGTTGTTGTTGAATCACGGGTTTACAATCATCCTCCATCAGGATTTTGTGGAGTGAAACGAGGATTGATTCCTTTGATATCAGAAATTTGCCAAGCGATTGCATTTTTATGTTTTCGAAGGACATCCAAAAGTGCGGTTTTCTTCTCATCTTTCAAGTTTTTAGCAATGATGACGGGAAACTTGTTTGGTTCCTCAAGAAAAGCGTATTCAAGATGAGGAGGTAAATCCTTGAGCTCGGGCTCCGGAGGATTTTGATTAGACGTTTGTACGGATTTGATTTCTTCAATCGTAATCTCTTTCGGAGGGAGTGACGGTGATGGATCTTCATTCAACAATTGCTCAAGATAAAGGATATCTCCCTCCGAATCATAAAAATCATCATCAATTCCCGGTGGAATCGATTCGTCAGTAGCAAGAAACTCATCGACCTCTTCCAAGACGAAATCACCTCCCTCGAATGGAGTGAGAGAGGGGGAAGAGTCGGCAATTATAGGCTCAGAAGATGGTTCAACATTTTCAGAAGTAATGGTGGGATTGTCACCCATAAAATCAAGAAGCTTTTGAGCATACTCCTCCGTAGCAATATCGAGAACGTCGATTCGATTAATAGAAGCATCATTATAATTGGAGGAGTATCTCGAAGGATGATTAATGTTAAATGAAACGGTTTCCTTATGAGATCGTAAAGTAATTTCTCCTTCATAAACGTCAATCATCGCACGGCCCGTTCGTAAGAAAGGTCTCCCGAGAATAAGAGGCACTCGGGAATCAGCATCAAAGTCAACGACAACGAAGTCGGCGGGAAAATGTAGTGGTCCTACTTTCACATAGACATTCTCGGCGATTCCTTTCGGAATAGAGGTTGATCGGTCCGCGAGTTCAAGAGTCATCTTAGTAGGAGTGAGATCCGGGAGAGAAAGCTTGTTATAAATCGAAAGAGGCATTAAGTTAATACTCGCACCAAGATCGGCCAAGGCGGAGCATTTCACAATTCCCGGAAACTCACAAGGTATAAGAAATTTTCCGGGGTCTCCTAACTTTTCGGGAAGTTTCTTGAGGAGCACCGCCGAGCAGTTCTCATTCAACGGTGTTTTTGCAATTTCGGCCAACTTTTCCTTATTGCTCACTAAATTTATGATCATTGCGGCAAATTTCGGCATGAGGAGTAAAGCGTCGGTGAAACTGATGTTAAAATTCAAGGATTGAATGATTTCAACAAATTTCTCCATTTGGTTTTCGGTTTTATCACGAATCCTTTGATCTTGAAGTCTAGACGGATAAGGAAGTGAGGGTTTAAAAGTAGTCTTCGAAACATCGGGTTCCGGAATTGAGTCTGAACGATGGGAGATGGGGACGGGTGCGGGTTGCACATTTTCTTCAATAACCACGGGTCTCGTTCCTCCTCCCTCACCGCGTGAGTAGGAAACGATGGTTCATCATAAGCCTTACCACTCCGTGTGGTTATAGCTTTTAACTCACCCTTTGGGTTGGGAATGGTATCACTTGGAAGAGATCCCGAACTCGAGGGTTGACTTATCTTACACAAACAGCATTCAACATGTTCTCAAGTTTATTCTGCGAAGCATCCAATTTGTTATTATGAAGTCGAATCTCATTCCTAAACTCATTGCTTTGTCTAGTCAACGAAGATTGAAACTCATTTCTCAAACTTGAAATCTGAGTTTGCATGGTTTGGATAGTAGCATTATTGTGTTGAAGCGTAATTGTGAATTCATTTGAAGGCAAAGGTGGAGCTTGATAGCTTGAATTTGGATATCCTTGATTGTAATTGACTCCTTGATTCGGGTATTGATTTGGTGGGGCTTTGAATTGGTTTTGAACATTTGGTCCACGAACTTGATTTTGATTAAAACGAGTCTGATTATTCGATTGAGAAAATCCCGGAGGTACCATTTGATTACTAACACGAGGGTTTGGTTCAACTTGAGAACGGTATTGGTTACCTCCGGTTACGGTATTAGCTTCGAAAGGATTTCCATCGGTGGCGATACAATTGTAGTAGGCATGCGGGCCACCACAAGTAGTACAAGTCGTTTCCACCGCTTTGACTTGAGCGGGTGGAGAAGAATTAACCTTAGCGGTCTTAATCTTAACCAAAGCCCGAATCATGTCCGTAAGCTTATCAATCTTAGCATCGGTGCTAGACGTATTTTCGTAAGACGAGGATGATGGTGTAACACTCACTCGGGCAGCAACCGATTTGCTACGTGAGGTACGAACTTTAGATTTGTTCTCAATAATCAACAAGGCATCTCTCGTTGATCGGGTCAACAAATTACCACCCGCGGCGGCATTGAGAGAGTCTTGATCAGTCTCATTCAAACCGTTATAGAACGTATCAAGTTGGTGTAATTCCGTAAAACCATGATGGGGACATTGCCTAAGCAAATCTTTGAATCGGTCCCATGCCTCACTAAATGATTCATCAAATCTTTGTGTAAATTTCGTTATTTCATTTTTTAAACTTGTTGTTTTAGACGGTGGGAAGAATTCGTTCACGAATTTTGACACTAAATTCTCTCATGTGGTTATCGATCAGGGGTAGTTTCGAGCCAAATCCGGGCGGCCCCCTCAAGTGAAAATGGGAAGAGTAGAAGCTTGATAGCCTCTTCCGGAACATTACGGTACTTGATCGTAGACGTGAGCTTGTTGAATCGTCGGATATGAGAGTGAGGATCGTCCCTCTCAAATCCGTAAAATTGGCTTGACGAAACCAAATTTATCAATCCGTGTTTTAGCTCAAAGTTATCGGAAGCGATTGCCGGAACGACGATGGCTTCTCCATAACCCTCGGTGGGTGCTTGGAGTTGCTCTAGCATAGATCGGTTGTCCTCCACCATTTCGACAATGGGCGGAGTCGGATTAGTTCGAATCTCGGGCTCGACTAATGGAGCACGTCTATTTCGCCTTCTCGGAATTGTAGCGGTTTAACGTATCGGTCTGTAGTTATTAGAACGAGTGCGCATGCACTTTCAAAAACCAAGGCAATTAAAATGAACGGTATTCGAAAACACAGTGAAATTAACCAATAATCCCAAGTGAATAAATCACCTCTATAAGACAAACGCATAAGCGAGCGGAGAAGCTTTTTAGGTCAGCGCGAAGCTTATTAAAACCCGCTTCTTTACCGCCGCAATTTAATGTCAGGCCGTCCTTATACCCACCACACAGTTTGTTTATCAAATAGAAATAAATCGACTCACAAGCGACACAAAGGCAAGTTTTTTATCTTTGGTTCGGGAACTTACTAATGATAACACCTCCGTTGAGAATGTTATATAATTGATGTATTCTATTTTAGCTCAAAAACAAAATAGAAAATCTTTTTGTATTTTTAATATGATATATATATATATATATATACAAAAGAAAAAGGAAAACATTTTTTACTTTTTTGATTTTTATAAAAAAAATAGTAACTTCACAAAGGAAGGATCTCGAGTCACTAATCGTCAAACCTTTAACGATATTGTCGTGACACAACCTCCCCGGCAGCGGCGCCAAAATTTGATTTGATCACACAAGCTAGGTATGTAGGCAGGGTTGGTGTATGGATAAAACCACAATATCGATATAAAAAATAACCACAAGTAATGATTTAAAATCCTTTAGGAAAAAGGATAATGAATCAAAACTTCGTGAGTGATAGTGATCTGGATTAGGAAATCAGTCGTTTCCCAACGAGGTGTGAATGGGCAACGTCGTTATTGGTTCGTTATTAAAATGCTCGATGATTTGTATTTTTGATTATATTAAAACTACGGGGAATGGAAAACAATTAAGGGAAATTACACTACGGGGAATCCTAAATACGTGATTTAAACTAAAAGCGTATCAATGAAGCGTAAATAAAATGCAACTACGTCTATTCTAAGTCCTAAAATAATCTAAAATTACTTTCTAACTAAAAATGATATTAGAAAATTAACTAAGAATTAAAACAAATTTTTATGATTTTTTGGAATTTATTCGAATTAAAAACTAATTTTAACTTTTAAAACTAATTTAAAATACTAAAATTGTGAAAATTTAAGGAAAATTATTAAACTATTTTTTTAAAAATCTAAAATAACTAAAGAGAATTTTCGAAACTAATTTTGTATTTTTCTGATTATTTTTCTATTTTCTACGAATTTAAAACTATTTAAATCTAATTAAATGGCTAAAAATTACAAAAAAAGCTAGGAAAAATCTATAAAAATTATTTTTTTGCTTTTTGTATTTATCTTAATCTATTAAAATTGAAAAATTATTTTTTGGAACTTTTTCTGAATTAATTGCAATAAAAGCTATTTAAAAGTTACTAAAAATTGATTTAAATTGGGAAAAATACTAAACAATGATGAAAAATTATGAAAAATTCAGGAAAAGTCTAAAATATTATTCTAATTCTATAAAAATTAACAAAACAGTCTATGTGGGGGATATGAAGGCTACTGATGAAAAAGGGGGTCTTTAATAATTTCTAGAATAAGCTACAAGCTACCAGAATTTTTCTGAGAAACTATATTATACTAAAGCTAACTAAAATTTAGTAATTACTGCTAATCCTAACCTCTAATAAGCAGTTTACCAAGTTTTAAGCTAAATGATTTTAGCAATCGACTCTTGTATGTTTAAAAGTGTTTGCCTGCAAGCTTATGTAGTAAACTAAAGTGAAAACCAGATATGTAGTCTTCAAGACCACCAAGCAAACTACAACTGGACCAATTTTGAGATCCTAATAAGCTATATAGAACCTTGTGCAAAGGCTCTAAGCAAGGTTAGAAGAAAAGACAACCTTTTGACAAGTTTTTGACTTTTGAAAACAGTTGGAAGTTTGAAACGTGAGATTAAAGGCAAATTTTTGATGTAAGGTGAAATGAGATGAAATAAGAACAAATTAAGCTAAACCAACATTTTCTAAACTTATCTAGAGCTTATTTGCTAATCAAATACTCCTAACGATGCAAATTAAGCTAGATAGATTTTAGATTGATTTTGACTATTTATGCAATCAATGACCAAGTATAAAAAGACTGAGTAAACTAGAATCTATATATATAGATTTATGTAATACCAAAGCAGTTTAAAGCAACATGTTTATGATCTGTTTAACCTCTAACAAATACTACAAATCGATCCACAAATGAGCCGGGTTTAGCTAATTCAACTAATCCAAACACCTTATAGCTAAATGCTAACTAAAAGATTACCACTAATTCCTATATCGTTTAGAAATGCAGTCCTCACAGTGATTAAACAACAATTAAATATCACTAATCAAGCGATTTTAAACAAGACACAGTCAAATCTAATTAAACAGAATTACGAGCGAGAGATCACGGCTATAGATTAGTACCAAGGCGTTTTAGCTTTACTTACAGAGGTCCAACTTGTTTTTGGGCATGGTAACAATACAAACAAACCCATTCCAATAATCAACCTAAACTGATCAAATCCCAATTCCAGCCTTTGAACATCAAATCACCCCATATTCATCTCATCCAAAATGACAATATCTGTCAGTTGACTTTCGTTGACACGAATAGAAATTGACAATAAGTTTGTAGTGAATGTAATGAAACATTTAAGCACCAAATAAGCTCACATCGGTATAAAGCTTGGATGAGCTTATTCCAACATGGGTTTTTAAAAACATCTTATTAGTCCATCAATAGTAAACAAGATCAATTTTTAGTGAAAACTTGAAATTTTTTAAATTTTTGCTAAACGAAATGTAAGAGATTACAAAGGTTTGAATAAGATTACATTAAAACTTAAATATAACAAAACTGAAAAAAATGCTTAAAGAGAAACTAAACAAATTATGAAATTATTTTTATTACTTTAAACGGAGAAATACAAATGCGACTTGATAGAGGATGCCAAGGGGACTATTTACTTCTACTCTCTCTGCCATCTTGACCTTGGGATTCCTAAACTACATGGAAGAGCCTAGAATGAAAAAATCTATATATCAGACCACACAAATCCTCGAGTCACAAGCTTTGTGCTCCCATCTTTGAGAGCTTTCCATTGGAATTACCACCAAATGATATCAACCCTTGGTGTTACGTCCCGCATCTTGGATCAAGAGCCTTCAATTGACCACGCGGTTTGGTGACACTGCACCCATGTGTTAGACGTGTCAGATGAAAGTACAATACTACCCTTAGAAGGTGGATAGATTCTAATGCGAAGGTTGACACATGGGGTAAATGGTTCTTATATAGTAGGTAAAAGTGAATGGTAACTTCGATGTTTGGATTGGGAGGATGAGAAATTGAAGGCGTTTGGTTTTGTTTATTATTACGGTAATGGGTTTGTTGAGGGTCAGATTGAAGCGGGTGAGATATCAAAGGTTAGGACCCGGGTAAATGGGTGTGGACTTGGACTTGATATTAAATGTTGGGCTTTTGGACTATGGGTTTTATGGATATTTGGATTTAGGATATATTAGTAATCCAAGGTGCATTTAGAAAAGGGCTCAAAGTGTCAAATCTGATTCCAAGGACCAAAATCTTGTGAATCTGAAAATGTTCATCAAGGACCATTCTTGTCAATCTTCAAATAATCCAGGGTTGATTTGACAACTTACGAAACTTGAGGGTTTTTCTCATTTTTGAAAGTTCAAAGATGAGGGGACTGATTCTTTAACATTTCTTCAAACTTTGATCAAATCTTCACAAATCATCCTCGGAGGTAGAAATCTTCACTTAAATGCATAATTCGACATCTGCTCGACTTTAGCTCTCTTAATCTCTTGTGCTCGGATTTTTGTGCTGTTTTGGCTTCTTTTGTGTGTTTTACATATCAGGTACACACAAACTCAAGAAAACAATAGATATTAGCAATAAACGGCTCTTTCTTGGTTATTTTGGGTCAGTTTTGATAATGAAAAGATATGTGTTTAAGCACATATCAGGGAGAATTTGTGATTTAAATTGGATTTAAACTGATAATTTGATAAATGGTTTCACAAGTGTTTAGCAAGCTTTCCTACCCACATGTGCCAAACGATTTCAAATTTTCCATGCACATGTTGAGGGGGAGCATCCTTTTTAACCACAAAAGAATTGACATTGATTGATTTGTATCTAGTCTTGGTTCCTTCAATATGCAAAACTCTTTTCAAACCCGGAAGCATATTGAGGGGGGAGCAAATTTATGAAAACCTCATCCTTCCCCAATATACTTTATCTACTTGATTTGATCAGGGAAGTGATGTTGATATGTTTTAGAAAATGGTAATCAAAGAAGTTAATTATTCCTCTTGCCTCCGTGTGCCAAAATGATTTCTAATACATGATGAGCTCTGTTTCTAAAATGTCAAAATAATTGATACAAATGCTTTGATAATATATCACAAGTATCCGAATTGATGATTTTCAAATGGCTTTCAATTGGTTCCAATGGCAGATGAACAATACCAAATAGACCGACCAAATTTACTTTATGTATGGTGATATAGGGATGATAAGGTTAGGTATTTGTTCCCATGATCATAAAAGCGGAGGATCTACCGGGGACAATCCACTA
The DNA here is from genome assembly GCA_910596185.1 of Chrysanthemum makinoi. Taxonomy (NCBI): domain Eukaryota; kingdom Viridiplantae; phylum Streptophyta; class Magnoliopsida; order Asterales; family Asteraceae; genus Chrysanthemum; species Chrysanthemum makinoi. The sequence continues at coordinate 103,483,408 of OU343219.1, read as the reverse complement.
GATAGTGTAGAAGTCATAGGTATGATGAAAAAGGAGAAAGTGAGATATGGGAAGAGTCTGGACCGAGATAGAAATGGAATAAACCCAACAAGGTTCTCGTAATGAAGTCTCGGTAAGCACTGAAGGGGTTGAAGAATGAAAAATAAATGAAATGAGAAAAGTGTGAAAAGAAATAGCCCTCCATTAATTCAACCTTAGGGCAGAAACCGGGTTCAATACATATGCTACTGGTGGTTACCAAGGTACGCCGATATTGAAGACAAGCGTCATGGACCCGGTGGCGCCTGCACTAAAATTCCCAAGCTACTCAGTTCCTCTTAAAGGGCTTGTTTCATTCTCACGGGGAACCTACATAATCTATCAACTTTCTCTTAGAGATTGTTGATATTGAAGAAGGAGACCCTCTCCCTAGTCTCCAAGATAGGAACCAAATATGCACTATTGAGTCTAGAGCCACGAGATCATAAAATAAATCTCATTAGGACACTGTCTATGAAGACTCTCTGTTTCACACAATGTGGAAAGAGAGATTATATCTTATGAGTCCTAAGCATTATCCTTGTGGTATTTCCAGAACATCTGAGTGATATGAAAACATATTCACAATGAAGATGGAAAGCCTTCTGGAGCCAACATCAAACAAGCTCCTGGTGGGTGACATGCGAGATCTATTCAACAGATCAACCATGTGACACTGACGAGAAAGAAACAATGGGGGAGTCATAATTATGATTCAATCCTGGTTCGGGTTATGGATTGACGGATACCTTTGAAAAACCGGTCATTGTGCTTTAAACTCTTTTCTTTAGCACATCGACTGTTGATAACGCTACACGCGTCGTTCGGGGTCAAAGGAACTTCCTTTTCTTCGAGCAAGTTTTATAACACCCTAGGCAGTGAACCTAATCGTTGTAGTGTAGTATTAGGGTAAGCCACGGGTATTGATATCGTTCTCTAGGGGAATAGGAATGCTAGTGAGAAGTTACTACGCTAAGGTTGGGGTTGAGGAAGATTTTCTTTTATCTTTTTTATGTTTTTTAAGAAATGGAAAGTCGAATCTCGGGGTTTGGATTTGGGGGTTGGTATTGCTACCGATTACTCTACTTATCTAATTATCTAATCTAAGGTGTATGTAGTCTATGTCTAATTATTGTGTGCTCGTATGATAGTTTAAAGATGTGTTTACTTAGGTTTTACTACTCCTTAATTATCTCCTATTGGTGGTTGAATTGTCACGTCCTTATTCTTAATTGCGTTGTGTGTCTAAAGTTGTAGGGTATGCGTTTATCCCTAACTCTTTGAAGTTACCAAAGGGTCTCGTCTACAAAATACCACTAGGGATCATAAACTCTTACTCTAAGGCCTCTTTGGATAATTTAGCTTACAACTGCTCAAGGTGCTATAACCTAAGGTTCACAAAGATTAATCAAGCATTAAGTACACAACGAATGACCTATCACATTACTAGATCATTAACAACTAAGATAAGAGACAACCAATCAATATTCAATAATTAAGTTTCATATTCCCTAAGCAAACACACAAGTAAATTAGCCGGACACGGAGAACATGCAAGCATACACACAAATAATCAAAGACATAATTGTATTAATGAAGTAAAGCACTTATGTTGGTGTAAGATAGGGTTTGGAACCCTAAAATACTGTACAAGACAGCCTTGGTTCGGTTTAGGTTTTTACTCCAAAAGACTACACACTAATACTAAAAAATTCGGATTCTATATATAAGATTACATATGCGACGGCGTCACCTTATGTTTTGTGACGCGTCGGATCGCCGTCATTAGGGTTTCGTCTTGGCCCGTTAGACTTGCGACGGTCACCTTGTGCTTGTGCCGTCCTCTCCTTATTCGATGCCGTCTGGATCAAATCTAGGCCGTCCGAGTTGCGACGGCCTACTCTTTTATAACTTGACGTCGTCACTTGAAAATAAGAGTTTTGGCATTTGTCCCGTCACAAAATCCTCCGACGTAGCGTATTATAAGCTCAGCCGGCAGCGTCGCCTTGTCATTCAGCACTTTGAGTGTCTCGATTCTTGACTTTAGCCATTTTCTTCGTATATTCGCGCCTTTTCGTCCAAATAAGTGCCATTACAGCAATTTGCCTTCAAGAGACCTAAAAAGTGAAAAGGAACGATATTAAGTAATAACAGATACAAAAGTGATCAAATAAGGGCTTAAATGACCCCTCAAAAAGGTACATTGTTAGGTCACAAGGTTTACCACACAAGCTTAATAGAAAGATAGAGAGGCGATTGAACAAGATTCCAAACACACACACAAGATAGTATGAAATGGTTATGCGTAGAGGTGAGTGAAAGAGAATAACTTGAACAACCAACCTTCAAATGAAGGTTTACAAGGGGTATTTATAGGAGGAAAGCTAGGGCAACACTCCTAGTTCCCTTCCTTTCCTTATTGGGCTAGGCCTAGGCATATGGGCCTTCTACATAAGCCTAAGGCTAATAACAAACATAAAGGCCATAATAAGCTAACTATTACATATGAGTAACTAACACTTGAATAAGGTTTAGGAGTGATTCCAACAATCTCCCCCTCAAGTGTTATTACATATGAGTAACAAACACTCAAGTGTTGGTGATGAAAAACAGTGAAGGCGTTGATGTAATAGTAGCTTTGGCGTCTTGACATTCTTCTTTCTTGTGAGAAAAATTGCCTTGATTTAAACAATCTCCCCAGTGTAGAGAGATAGTTTATTTTGAACGGTTATGCTTTGACGTCATCATTAACTTTGTTCTTTGATCATTGTTCTTTGTGGTGAAAGTGATAGTATGTTGTTGTTGTCAGCATCAAGTCTGCCTCAGGTCTGCTTCGCTGCTACAGTGTCTCCACGTCGTTCTTCAACATGCTCACACGCTCTTTTGACGTTGGAATTCAGTACTGATGGAGTTCTTTAAGTCATTAACTTTGTAGATTCTCTGTGACGAAGAATCATTCTGACTGTTGTGTTGCTTTTGGATAGAACTTCCATTAGTGATGATGTTGGCGTGAGCATGAGAAGAATCTGCACGATCATTCCGCTCCAGAGCTTCCATAAGAAGAAAACATTTAAACGGTTAGTAATAAGCGGATTCCGGCACTTACAAGTTTGAACTTCGAGTGTTAACAGCATAGTGTGAAAACACAACTCTAATTCTTACAAAGGCGTTCTTTGAATCGGAGTCCCACAAATGAGATAACACGATGTACGAAGTACATCTACGATTGATTAGTTAGTCGAGAGTACCTTAGAAGCATCACCTCCACGTATCAGACCGTTTGAGACCACTAAAGCCGCTGATCCACTGGAGTTCGCGACACTGGCTGTGGTACGTTTTGATGTTGACCCCGGCGAGAGTTTCCATTCAATCACCGAGGATCACAAATGTGAACCTCTCATAAAGTGTTCTCGGACAGTGCTAAGATCATGAAGGACTCGATATGAACCACCATAACCTTATAGTTGATCATCAAGTGATTAAATATCAAGTGTACCTAAGAGATCTTTTGATGAATCTAGGTGCTCTAGACTCAATAGTGCGTTTGGTTTTCCCCGGCGGAGACTAGGGAGAGGGTCTCCTTCAATACCAGGCAATCTCTAAGAAGCCGATGTTTATTTCGTAGGGTTCCTGTGAGAATGAAACAAGCTTATATTAAGAGAAACTTGAGTGGTTAAGAAGGTTTAGTGCATCGTCATTTTGGGTCCATGGCGACTTTTAATCTTCAATACGGCGTCACTATGACAACCCGGAGTATATGAATTGAACGATTATGCGCTCTAAGTTGAATAATCTGGAGGGCTATTTCTTTTCACGCTTTTCTTTGCATTTCTTTTTAATTCTTCAACTCCTTCTTTCTCCGATTCTCATTTTCTCCTTTTACAATCATACCTAAGGACTTCTAAATACTAACTATTTGTGGTGTCCTTGGGTAGATCCATCCGCTCACTCTGGCCGATCATGGAATGATTATTCTAACCTTAGTCATTATAACTCCATAACTAACCTATGTTGCCATAAAACCGATGTGAAAAATCTCACATTGTTTATGAATGAAAAACATTTTAGTACCCTTTGTTGAGATAAGATTTTGCATAAATACTCTCCACATGTGCTTAATAGTTTTACTAATTTAAAATGCAATGAGGAAAATAGCGCACATTTGAATTGATTATCTCAAGATAGACAATCCCGCAAGACACAATTCGTGGCATAGTTAAAGAGTTGCATTGTCAGCTTTTAGGTGACAAGCGGCTCTAATAACCACCTTGAAGGTGTAGACAATCCTCGAAAGGTCGCCAAACCCGCCGAGTTCATGTTTATCAAGAGTTTCTCGAAATGGTACATTCTACTCGCAAGTCCTTCATGAGACACGCTTACATCACTAGCTAACTAGCTTGAAAATTACCCGTCGGGACAAGTCTTTTAGAGTTACTAGCTTAAGCATCACAATGCGTTGGTTAAGTCCAAGCATACATATTCATTTGCATTTTACACAACATATTTCTTATCACATATTTTCTCCCCCTCAAAATGGCATATTAAAGTGTTATTTTTGAAACGTTTGAGAATAAATATGACCATTTCAGAGTGTTGGGAAGAATGACCACGAGAACAATTTTGAACAAAGTTTTAATTCAAGTACTCCCCCTCAACGAGTGATATAAACGGTTGAGGTTTTTAAAAAATCATAAGGGAAAGTACTTGTTCTTTTGAGCAAAACCTTGAAAAGTGAAAGGTTTGATAGGTTTTACTAAAAGTAAGAAGCTTTCGCTCCTTTTATAAGGATTGTGGCAGCGTACCCTACGGGTCCTTTATTTACAGAAATGCGGGTTGTACAACGTAATGTGTGCACAAGCCATGGACATAATCAATCAAACATCCAAAATGATATGAAGAAAGCAATTCAAGGGGTACAGGAAGTGCGCATTGATGTTCCTGAGGTGTATTGGTAAGTTGAAATAAGTTATGTTTCTCCCGGTAAACACAACATAACTCTCCAATCAATCGAAATGATCCCTTCAAACAACCGCTCATCAATCATTGTGATGATCATCTACATCCTCCTTTCTGAGAATTCGGCGCTTAGGGAGACCCATTTTTCACGGCATTATCCTTCAGCTTTGTATACTTGAAATCCATCCCAACTCCAGCTTCAAGTATGATCCACTGAAGCTTGTGGAGTTAAGCTACCGCCATTAAAAGGTTTCTTTGAGAGTTTTTCACGGTAAAAGCATTTCCAGAAGGTTTTGTCGATGAGTGTATATTGAGATAGGCTGAAAGTTATATAGGAAGATCAAGCTTTGGAGGAGTGAAGTTGACAGCGTGGGAAGTAAGATTCAGCGGCCCGGTGAATCAATACACGCGTTCCTTGATGACAATCCGTCTTATGAATGATGAGAAGTGACTTGATAAATTC
>OU343219.1:103345775-103477871 GCA_910596185.1 Chrysanthemum makinoi | reverse complement strand
CTAGGAATTTTAAAATAAGCTATTGAAACATAACAACTAAAAATACTCTAAATAAGCTGGAACTAGGTTACTCTAATGGGAAAATAAGCAGTTATTGTGGAAATCCTGAGTTAAAATGGAAATAAGCATTAAATGATATTAAGCTAATCTTAAAGGATACAAAGGGTAAATAAGCAACTAACAAGCTAATCATAAGCTATCCTATCCTAAGCTAATCTATATAAGTTCTAAGATATCCTAAATAAGCTAAGGGGAACATGAAATAAGCAATAAAATAAGCTAAATGGGCTGCAGTGCAGGCTGCTGATGTTGAACAGCAACAGTCCTAAAGGGGGTGTTCTTTGAGCTTATAAATAAGCTATAATAAGCTGTTGGAAAAATAAACAAAAATCACTTATGACTTGGCAACCTAGCCTAGATTAAGCATACCAACTTTCAGACAATAAGGCCTTGTGATAAGAAAATTAAAAATCAAGAAGTGAAGCCAATTGGGCCATTCAAGCTGCTGTAACAGTTAATGAAAATGGGTATGGGACAGATTTCTAGTGCTATTTTGACTAACCTAAAGCTATGCTACATGCAAATAAGTTAATAACAGGTCTAAAGGGTCAAGTGAAGAAGTAAGAAAAATAATTTTGAAACCTTTTTGATGAGGAAAATGCTTAAAAAGAAAGGGTTAAACAGCAGCTAAGGCTGCTGTTTTGTGCGTGTTTTGAAGGCAGAAAAAAAGCTTTTTGGTTATCAAATCATGTGAACTTTGTGATGCAAGTTAAACTACTTTGGCAAACTGACTTAAGACTTAAAATACTTTGACTTTGAAAGTCAAAGTGGGTAGAAAACAGTTTTGACTCCAATCTTTTACCTGAACCAAACACCCTTTTATGGGTTGAAATTCTTTTGAAAACTGATTTTTCAAACTTTAGACTAGGATTTGTTTTTGTAAAAACTATCTTGTGGCTTAAATTAAAACTAATGAATGACAAGGACAAATAGCAGATAAACACTGATGTGCTTAACTGCACATAAGCAAATAAGTGAAACAGATGAGCAAAATAACTTTTTTCATTAACTTAAAAAAAACATTACAATTAAAACTAAAACTGATTTAAAACTACAAATCCTAATGCCTTTCAAAGGCTACAAGCACTACTATTTATACTAGTCTAGGAATGGTCTTCATTTGAGAGCTTGTGCTTGTTTTGTGAGAGAGTTGAGCTCTTAGTGTCCTTGTGCTTTCTCTGCTTCAATCTCAGCCTTCCATTCAGCTTGGGCACCAAGGATAACAATCTGAGCCGTCCACTTTTTGGTATCCAATGTGGGTAGTGAGGATTGCCAACTTGGCACTGAAGACCCATGTGGGTGTGGGGCTTGAGGTGAGCTGGGGACCAGGGGATGAGAGTGATGGGGAAGAAGAAGACAAAGGGGATTGGCGCCAAGGTTGTGGGTTTTTGTGGAGCAGGGTATTTTTTTTTTGGTTCTGTTTTGGGTAAAGAAAGGAAGAAGGTCATAAGAGGTTATGGGGGGGGGGGGGGGGGGGGGGGGGGGGGGGGGGGGGGTTCAAGTAGTTATAATGAAAGGGTAATAAGGTAGGGGGTTCAAAGGGTTAAAAGGTTTAAAAGGTTTTAGTAAAACTTGTATTTTTAAATAAAACTTTGTATTATTTTTTTATTTTTATTTTTTTTTTTTTTTAGAAAGAAAATAATTTTAATAAAATTAGTTTAAAAAATAATTGTTGTAAAATAAAAATGAGGTTTTAAAAAGAGTAGTTTTGGATTTTGCAAAAAAGGGTAAAATGGTAATTTTGGGTTCGGGTAAAAGGGTAAAATGGTAATTTGGATTTAGGGATAGGTTTTTCGTCTGATTCCCAAGCTCACTCCCAAATATGTATCCCGGGCTCTGAAAATGTAGAAAACCATATTCCGGCTTCATATGCAAAGCACGCATTCCAATCCGAGCTCATTTCAGTCCGTTTTTGCCCTGTTTTCGATCCTTTGTACCTGAAATACATAAAAACACATTCCAAGGATATCTGTAGCATAATTGGTTATATTTCAGTGTTTTTAGACATTTTTGTGGTCTTAGATGGGTAAAAATGATGAGTGAATAAGCACTCATCAAATCCCCCACACTATCAATTGCTAGTCCCTAGCAATCCGATCATATGAAGTAATGAAAGGATCAAAAATACCAAGAATACCCCGTTTCGACTTTTTATTCACTACGAGAAATTTAAACAAGACGATAATAAATAAAATGCTTGATTATCAAAACATGGCATCATAGAACGGGATTCACGCAAAATGGGTGTTTCCGGGGAATTGTAATCGTCATCCTCTTTTTTATACTCTCAAACTAAGCTTAAACTTATTGTGCAAACGTTTTTGTAAAATGCTAACACTACTTATACAATTTAAGTGTGTGTGCTCATTTTCAAAAGTTTGACCATTAAAATCGACATTTGTTATGGTTGTTATCCACTTAACCAAAGTACTAACCCACCGGAAACGATGAAAGTCTAAGGATCGAAAGGGCCTCTTCCATGTAGCGGCTTTCTTCTCGGCACATCCCAAAACATTAGTTTTAAGTGACCGGGCTTTTGACACCTCACAGAGAATAGTACCGGAATTAGCGGGAATTCGATTCCAAAGATTTACGAATCTACCGTTAAGTTAAAACTAAACCTAAATGGATCACAACCGACGATAATTTAGAAATTCGAGATTCAAAGGTGAGATCACTCCATGTTGCGACTTTCTTCTCAGCTTGTCCTTTTGAGGAGGCTAGGTTTTCACCCTCGAGAATAGTATCGGAGCTTTCGGGATCTTTGAAATCAAGGATTTCCAAATTACCGTCAAACTTTTAGACAACTTTGACGAATACGAGTTCAACTTCCGATTTAAATTTAAGAAAAAGCAAGTTTCGCACATTTATTCATAAGCAACATAGTGCTTTTATTCACGCAACTCATATTTTTTCATTTTTCATTTTTCAACTTTTTTCACTCTTTTTTCTTTTTCACTTTTTTTCTATTTCACTTTTTTTTTTTTTTTTTTTTTTTTTTTTTCTTTGAACTTTAAACTTTGCCACTTTTGCAGCATTCAAGCACTTTTACGATACTTTCATTTTGCAACATTATTCAGATTTAAAGAAAGTATGCTTTCTCGGAAATTTAAATAAAAAGTTGAACTCGGACTCTAAATCAATTTTGCTTAAAAACTTTTTATTGTAACAAGACTATTTGAATGTTCAAAAGTTTGACAATGAGCACGTATTTAAGTCCAATTAGTTAGCTTATGGGAGAAAAAGCCATAGATTACTTATATAAGCTCTAAAGAGAACCAACTACTCCACGCTTAGCATTTTCATTTGCACAACGCGTAAAACCTTAGCCTAAATGTTAAGAGAGCAGCTAGATCAACACTTTAGCAGAGTCGGGATTCCCCTTGTTCTAGCCGAATCAAGACTAAACTACTATTAATACCGAAGTATCAATGAATTATTTTTGTGCAAAGCACTTCTTTTAAATGTAAATACTTGACTTAAAACGATAAAAATTTTAAAATTTTTGGTCAAAACGGGGGTGCTAGGGTACTAGAAGGTACACATGTGATCAAAATTCGCTAGAATTCCCCCCCACACTTAGAATTGAATATTGCCCTCAATATTCAAAGTACCGGCCGTAGCCGAAACTATAGAACGGAAAAAGGTAATACTACTAGCCAAGTGTGGAAGCGAAATCTTTTTTTCACAAAAAGGATTAATAAAGATATCCCTAGATAATTGTTAGCAAAAAGATCGGATATTGGGCGGCTGGATTGAAAACAGGCGCATCAATCATCACGATCTACGGGAATCCTGAAAACAGAGAGCAAACACACAACAAGCAAACATCAGTGGGGGTTTCCCCCCACACTTAGTGTTAGAAAAGAGAAAGAAGATAGAAACATGGGTGGACACCCATGGAATGCTACTGTTTTTGTTAACCGAGTCGCTAGCTTGACTCGACCCCGAATTCATTGGTCCATGGGGGAGCAAGTGGAAGAGAAGATCTCCATCGGACTTTCATTCAAATGGTTTGGATAAACATTGAATGTGCTGAAAGTTCCACTCCGATGAGATATATCCGGCTCAAAAGAATGATGAATGGAGATGCCGGGGTCGAAAATGAAATCCTCATTTCCGAATGAGGTAACACGGGTGGGTTGGGTGGGCAAAATTTTAGGCATGAGAACATAGTGTTCAAAATCTTTGCCCACCGCCTTAGAGATCAAAGTATAGGTATCGGGTTCAAAACCAAAGATGAATCCATCATCCGGCGGTTTAGCGGGAAGACGAGGGAATGATGGATCATCGAGAAGCACAGTCTTAGTCACAAATAACTCCATAGAGAAGAGGAGTTCATGGTTAGGTCGAAGAGTTTGAAACATTTGAGTTCTCTTAGAGTGAACTCCCTTGGAAGGTATTATACCGGGTTTGAATACTTTATCCTCAGAGAGGCATGAATCAAAAGTGTCAACCACGGTAAAATCCTCAAGAGAAGGGGAGTCACTCTCGGTTAAAAAAGAATGAAGAACATCTTGATCAACAAGTTCATCAATTGAAACTTTAAGGTTCTTCTCCTTCTTGGGAAAGAATGGATCATCAAAATTTTCCAAAGGATCATCGTTCAAATTTTCATTCTTAGATGGAATCGAGTCCGTGAGAGCGAGTTTATCGGAGAACTCCTTTTTGTCAATTGAAGGATCAAGTGACGGATCTCCATACAACAAATATTCAAGTTCACGTAAGTCGGCTTCAAAGTCAAAGACTTCATTGTCAATTCCCGGTGGGAGAGGACCAAGGCGAGCGAGTTCATCGGCGAACTCCTCGAGAAGTAAATCAATAGCTGAATCCTCGGGCTCGGGCTTCGAAGGATTTTTAGTCAAAAGCTCAACTTCTTTAATTTCAATTTCTTCCGGAGGGAGTGAAGACAACGGATCTTCATTTTCACTAAGTAATTGTTCAAGACGAACACGGTCTCCCTCCGGGTCAGATTCATCATCATCAATTCCTGACGGAAAATAATAAGCTTCGATCTCTTCCAAATTCAAGTTACTTCCCTCAAGCGGAGTGAGGGAAGGGGAAGAGTCGGAAATAATGAGGTCGGAAGTAGGAGTGGGATTGCCACTCGAAGAAGGTTCAACAAGATCGATTCGATTAACCGAATGCGGAGGTGGGACAAGTGGTGTGCTCTTAGAGCTAGCAATTTCCACCACTTCCGTTATGGTCTCCGGTTTCTTGGTAATCGTTTTAAGCTCAACACGTTTACTCGAAGATCTCTTAACCGTAAATCGTGAAAGACTTTGATCAATCCTAGATGAAGAATTTTGGATAACCTTAGGTTGGACGTTTCCGGTACTTCCGTTATTAGTAGGAAGCACCGGGTCCTTTGTCACCTTGGTTTCACGGCTTTCAATTTTATCAATACCACAAATGGTAGGCATAGATTTCAAATCTTGGTTAACATTGAAAGTCACGGCTTCTTTGTTTACCCTCAAAGTGATTTCCCCTTCATCAACATCAATCAATGCACGACCCGTTTTTAAGAAACACCTCCCAAGGATGAGGGGCACTCGGGGATCGGCATCGAAATCGACAACAACAAAGTCAGCGGGGAAATGAAATTTTCCTACTTTCACACAGACATCCTCGGCTATACCTAACGGATGAGAATTCGTTCGGTCGGCAAGCTCGAGGATCATACATGTAGGTGTGAGTGGGGGTAACGAAAGCTTTTTCCACACGGAGTGTGGCATCAAGTTAATGCTCGCGCCAAGATCGGCCAAAGCGGAGCATTGAACTAATCCTTGAAAATCACACGGGATGAGGAACTTTCCGGGGTCTCCTAACTTTTCGGGAAGTTTTTTAAGGATAACCGCCGAACAATTCTCATTCAAGGAAGTTTTAGCCAACTCAGAAATTTTTTCTTTGTTGCCCAACAAGCTTTTGATCGTCGGACCAAACTTGGGCATTAGAAGGAGAGCCTCCGCGAAACTAATCTCGAAGTGAGTATCTTGAAAGATTTGGATAAGCTTTTCCATTTGTTGATTAGTTTTGTCGCGGGCCTTTTGATCATTAAGCCTTGAAGGATAAGGAATTGAAGGCTTAATCTTCGGAACATCGGGCTCCGGAATGGGGATGTGGACTACCGGAGGTTGGACGTGTGCGGTACTTTGTGGGCTTGTGGAATGCACCTTGTCCTTTGTCACCTCGGTTTCTTGTGCTACCTCCCTCACCGGAGAGGGTGTAGGCATCGAGGGTCCATCATATGTCTTACCACTTCGGGTGGCAATAGCATTCAACTCTCCCTCGGATTTGGAATCGTATTAGCCGGAAGGGTTTTAGAAGTTGAAGCTTGATTCATTTGACACATGATACTATTGAACATATTTTCAATTTTGTATTGATTTTGATCAATTTTGTTGTTTGTTTTGTTCAATTCATTTTTTAACTCATTACCTTGTTTTGACATTGAAGTTTGGAAATCATTTCTCAAAGTAGTGATTTGGCTTTGCAAACCCCTAATTGTAACCTCATTAGACTTAATGTAGTTGGAAAGTTCAATAGAGGGTCCAACTGGGATTTGGTAATTAGAAGCTTGATAACCATGATTGAGATTACCCCCTTGGGGAGGGTATTGGTTCATCGGGGCTTGATATGGAACATTTTGCCCTTTCACTTGATTTTGATTGAACCTATTTTGATTGTTAGGTTGAGGAAAACCGGGTGGTCCCATTTGATTAGCAAGGTATCCTTGATTCGGATTAGGATTGTGATTGTGATTAGCAGCTGCCACGGTGGCATTTCTGACGTCACCATCGGTGGCTTGACAATTGTAATACGGATGGGGACCACCGCAAATAACACAAGTTTCGGTAACGGCTTTTACGGGTTCCGTTTTCTGAATCTTTAACTCTTTTATCATGCTATGAATGGCGTCGGTAAGTCCTTCCAATTTTGACTCCACAACGGATGAAGAAGAATTGGTAGTGACTTTAGCAACAACTGCTCTGTTTCTGGAGGTTGGAACCTTTGATTTGTTCTCGATAATCGTTCTAATATCCCCGGGCATACGACTCAAGATATTACCACCGGCGGCGGCGTTAAGCGAATCTTGGTCGGATGGGGTTAAAGCATTGTAGAACGTATCGATCTGATGAAGGTCGGAGAAGCCATGGTGTGGGCATTTTCGTAGAAGTTCTTTGAATCTATCCCACGCTTCACCGAAACTCTCGTCGAATCTTTGTCGGAAATTGGTTATTTCATTTCTTAACATTGTAGTTTTCGACGGAGGGAAAAATTGGTTAACGAATTTCTTAGAGAGGTCTTCCCATGTCGTGATTGAACGAGGGGGTTCTTTCTCAAGCCAAATCCGAGCTGCCCCCTCGAGGGAAAACGGGAATAACATCAACTTAATCGACTCATGAGGGACGCCCCGAAAGTTAATAGTGGAAGCCACTTGATTAAACCAACGGATATGGGCATGGGGCTCATCCCTATCAAGACCACAAAAAGGTTTAGATGAAACCAATTGAATCAAATTAGTCTTAAGTTCAAAGTTTTCGGTGTCAATTGGTGGTACGACGATAGCATCACCGTAGCCGTCTACGGGAGCTTGAAGTAACTCAGACATGGTTCGGGTATCCGCCATTTCGGGAATGGGGTCGGGATTAGTACGAATCTCGGGTTCGACTATTGGCGGGGGACGTCTATTTCGTCTTCGCGGAATTGTGGCGAGTTCAAGAAGAGGGCTAGAAGAATTAGAAGAACGAGTGCGCATGCACTTCCAAAAACAACACTTTCAATTAAAACAAGACCGAGGCAAAACACAGTGAACTTAAACCAATAATCCCACGTGAAATGATCACTTTTATAAGTAAAACGCACAAAGGAGCGGAGAGACTTAGTAGGTCAGCGCGAAGCTTATTAAAAACCCGTCTCTTTTCAGCCGCAATTTAATGTCAGGCCGTCCTTATACCCCTCACACAGTTTGTTAAACCGATAGAAGTAAACCAAATCACGAGCGACACAAAGGCAAGTTTTTAATCTTTTGTTCGGGAACTTATAATGATAACACTCAAGTTGAGAATGTTATATTGATTGTGTCTTCTATTTTATTTAAAACAAAAGGGAAAATCTTTTTGTATTTTTAATCTTTTATATATATATACAAAATAAAAAGGAAAATATTTTTTACTTTTTTGATTTTTATAAAAACAATAACTTCACGAAGGAAGGATCTCGAGTCACTAATCGTCAAACCTTAACGATATTGTCGCGACACAACCTCCCCGGCAGCGGCGCCAAAATTTTGATTAGTCAAATAGTATATATAAGAAATATCAAATACAAATACCCGAGAGAATTACAAACCAACCCTTTAGGAAAAAGGTCGACACGCAAAACCCTCAAATATTCGATAAGTGATACCGGATAAGGATATCCGGGTCGTTTCCCAACGAGGTGTGAATTGAGAATGTCGTTTGAGGTTTGTTATTAAAATGCTCGATGTTACGGGTTTTTTTTTTTTGTTTTTGATTACGTTTTCTACAAATTAACTAAAGGGAAAGTAATTAAGGCTACGGGAACAAAGTAAATGATAATCTAACTACTACTAAGCATACGGAACAATAAAATTAAGTTACACTAAGTCCTAGAGTGATAATATGCAAAAACGTGAAAACCCGGGCTAATCCCGAGCCTCAAAAAGTGAAAATAATGCAATTTAAGGCCTAAGGATGTGAAACTAATTTTCCTACGTTCTAAACGACTAAAAATAATTTTAGGAAAAAGCCGGGTATTTTTTCGACTTTTAAATTATTTATTATGATTTAAAAACTATTTTAATCTAATTTAATTATAAAAAATACTAAATGATTTTGGAAAAATCTGAAAATTTTACTAAAAATACTTTAAGTAATACTGAATCTAAGAAAAATTTAAAAACCACCAACTGCTTTTTGGAATAAGCAATTAAAAAGCTAAATAAGCTAAGGATGTTAAAACTGACTTTGTATTTAAGGTCTAAATAATGCAAGATTAAAACGAATAAAGACCCTAGGGCAGTTGGTTATGTTGTGTGTGTTGTGGTGTGAGCCAAGAGATCATGGGGTCGAATCTAGGCATCCCCGTTTTTTTTTCAAACATTTTTTTTTTTCAATTTTTCTTTTTGCAACTTGTAAATAAGATGAAAGTGAGGCTTTTTTGTAAAAACACTTTTTACCAAACCTTGGGAATAAGCAGTTTGAGACTGCTTATTCACCTCAGTCCCACACTTGACCAAATAAGCAATGTTTTGACAGATTTGAAGTACCAAAAAGCTAGGAATTTTAAAATAAGCTATTGAAACATAACAACTAAAAATACTCTAAATAAGCTGGAACTAGGTTACTCTAATGGGAAAATAAGCAGTTATTGTGGAAATCCTGAGTTAAAATGGAAATAAGCATTAAATGATACTAAGCTAATCTTAAAGGATACAAAGGGTAAATAAGCAACTAACAAGCTAATCATAAGCTATCCTATCCTAAGCTAATCTATATAAGTTCTAAGATATCCTAAATAAGCTAAGGGGAACATGAAATAAGCAATAAAATAAGCTAAATGGGCTGCAGTGCAGGCTGCTGATGTTGAACAGCAACAGTCCTAAAGGGGGTGTTCTTTGAGCTTATAAATAAGCTATAATAAGCTGTTGGAAAAATAAACAAAAATCACTTATGACTTGGCAACCTAGCCTAGATTAAGCATACCAACTTTCAGACAATAAGGCCTTGTGATAAGAAAATTAAAAATCAAGAAGTGAAGCCAATTGGGCCATTCAAGCTGCTGTAACAGTTAATGAAAATGGGTATGGGACAGATTTCTAGTGCTATTTTGACTAACCTAAAGCTATGCTACATGCAAATAAGTTAATAACAGGTCTAAAGGGTCAAGTGAAGAAGTAAGAAAAATAATTTTGAAACCTTTTTGATGAGGAAAATGCTTAAAAAGAAAGGGTTAAACAGCAGCTAAGGCTGCTGTTTTGTGCAGTGTTTTTGAAGGCAGAAAAAAAGCATTTTGGTTATCAAATCATGTGAACTTTGTGATGCAAGTTAAACTACTTTGGCAAACTGACTTAAGACTTAAAACACTTTGACTTTGAAAGTTAAAGTGGGTAGAAAACAGTTTTGACTCCAATCTTTTACCTGAACCAAACACCCTTTTATGGGTTGAAATTCTTTTGAAAACTGATTTTTCAAACTTTAGACTAGGATTTGTTTTTGTAAAAACTATCTTGTGGCTTAAATTAAAACTAATGAATGACAAGGACAAATAGCAGATAAACACTGATGTGCTTAACTGCACATAAGCAAATAAGTGAAACAGATGAGCAAAATAACTTTTTTCATTAACTTAAAAAAAACATTACAATTAAAACTAAAACTGATTTAAAACTACAAATCCTCATGCCTTTCAAAGGCTACAAGCACTACTATTTATACTAGTCTAGGAATGGTCTTCATTTGAGAGCTTGTGCTTGTTTTGTGAGAGAGTTGAGCTCATAGTGTCCTTGTGCTTTCTCTGCTTCAATCTCAGCCTTCCATTCAGCTTGGGCACCAAGGATAACAATCTGAGCCGTCCACTTTTTCGTATCCAATGTGGGTAGTGAGGATTGCCAACTTGGCACTGAAGACCCATGTGGGTGTGGGGCTTGAGGTGAGCTGGGGACCAGGGGATGAGAGTGATGGGGAAGAAGAAGACAAAGGGGATTGGCGCCAAGGTTGTGGGTTTTTGTGGAGCAAGGTATATTATTTTTTTTTTTGGTTCTGTTTTGGGTAAAGAAAGGAAGAAGGTCATAAGAGGTTATGGGGGGGGGTTCAAGTAGTTATAATGAAAGGGTAATAAGGTAGGGGGTTCAAAGGGTTAAAAGGTTTAAAAGGTTTTAGTAAAACTTGTATTTTTAAATAAAACTTTGTATTATTTTTTTTTTTTTTTTTTTTTTTTAGAAAGAAAATAATTTTAATAAAATTGGTTTAAAAAATAATTGTTGTAAAATAAAAATGAGGTTTTAAAAAGAGTAGTTTTGGATTTTGCAAAAAAGGGTAAAATGGTAATTTTGGGTTCGGGTAAAAGGGTAAAATAGTAATTTGGATTTAGGGATAGGTTTTTCGTCTGATTCCCCAAGCTCACTCCCAAATATGTATCCCGGGCTCTGAAAATGTAGAAAACCATATTCCGGCTTCATATGCAAAGCACGCATTCCAATCCGAGCTCATTTCAGTCCGTTTTGCCCTGTTTTCGATCCTTTGTACCTGAAATACATAAAAACACATTCCAAGGATATCTGCAGCATAATTGGTTATATTTCAGTGTTTTTAGACATTTTTGTGGTCTTAGATGGGTAAAAATGATGAGTGAATAAGCACTCATCACCCCACCTGAAGTAATTGGAAGTAAGTAGACGTAGACATAACTAGCTAGGAGGATTAACTAGGTTTGCACCACTCTCTTTCATTGATCACATCTCTTGCCTTTATCTGCTTTCTTGTCTTATTAGTTAATTTATCTAAACCATCTAAAAATCGTGACATAGACTTAAGTTAATTTCCGATCCTCGTAGCTCTTGGGACGACCTCGGTTTTACCGAATACTACACTACACACGACCGGGTACACTGCCCGTTAGTGCATTAGGGTAGACCATAGGTATAACGAGTTATTATAAATATTAAAACCTGGTCAGTAAAACCTGCATCAAGTTTTTGGCGCCGCTGCCGGGGAGCTATTTTAGGATTTTAATTTAAGTTTTTCTTTTCTTTCTCCTATTCTGCTGTTTTCTTTGTTTCTTGTGTGAATTTCAGGTAATCATGGAAATGGAACCAGATTTTGATAATATGACATTGGAAGAATACTGGGAGTACGAGCGCGAAATGGAAAGAAAAGTTTTGAGGAATCGTCAATCTTGGAGAACTTCTACGAGATCGCCTTCCCTAGAGCATTTCTTTCAACCATATACCTATGGTGATTATGTATCTCCTCAAGAGTATGATGAATTGGACATGGATAACATGACCATTCATGAATATGAATTATATACGGCCAACCGATGTCGGAAGATGAACAGCTTTAGTGATTATTCATATAACACTCCTGATCCTGAACCTGATGATAGCGAGTTGATGATTGCAAGAGCGTTGGACGATTTGTTCATGATTGGTGCTGAAAATCTTCAACGCATGGAACAAGAGGAGACTCATGATGAGTCTATTAAGGATTTGAACCTTCAAAGTGAGGACCTTCTTAACTTTCCTATTTCTCCTATTACTAATATTTTTGCTAGTGTTTGTGAACAGGATGCAGATAATGTCAATTTCGACGTTACAAAGGAGGAAGAGGAAGCCGAGGAGGAATGTGATGAATGGAATTTTTATGACATGTGGGATATCACGGTAGAGGATGTTGAAAGGCTTAGGAAAATTCTAACACCTCCCATGCGTAATGAACCTATCCCAGAGCCGGTAATGCAACCCTTGACATCACCTATCACACCTGCCAATGGCTGTTCTGTAGCACCAACTACCAACCCAGTGTTGAACGAGCTTATAAAGGAATTCGGAGATGAGATTTTGAATATTTCCGTGGTTGACGAAGAAGCCGAATGCGACCCTGCTAAAGATGTGAAGGAGCTCGAGGAACCGCTTTATAAAGATCCTTCATCATTTTCTACGGACGAAAGGGCACATCTGGCAGTTGATGAAACGAATATGGTTTTGAAGGAAGTTAGTCAACAACAACATGGAACAAGCCAATCCTCTAATCCGTCAATAAACATGGGTCCGGTAAGTATGGAAATGACTTCTCCTCTGAGGTATGACTATAATTCATCATTTCCCCATCCTATAGCAAATTCACACCCTCTTGGAGTTTATTGCTATTTTCACCCATACTTGATTTTAAGTGAGGGGATGAACACCCTTTTACTTAGTAAATAAGGGTAGAGTCAAGCTCGTGACTCGAACAAAAACAAGCGCTTCATGGGAGGCACCCCATGCCTATCTTTTCTTTTTCATTTTATTAGTATAGTTGGGTTTTGTGTTTTTAACCATTTTGCAGGAATCGGAGAAGATTGCATCAGTAACATAAACGGGGACCTGACCTGTCCATCAGTTACGGCGTAACTCATCCCAATGATTACGCCGTAACATATCACAAGTGGCAATTCTCTCCAGAGCATTACCGATTATGGCGTAATCCCATGCTATGGTTACGCCGTAGCTACCCTCCAGTAGCGACTGCTAGGTTTTGCCATAATTACGGCGTAATTCCTTCTATGAGTTACGGCGTAATTATCCTTCAGTTCAAATTCTTTCTATAATAACACAATAACCTTGTATTAGTATTAAATGAACTTTGTGGGTGTGTTCCCTGTAAACCCTCACGAGACTTAACTCGTCCACTTGGGACACCAAGTGGTTTAAAAGGCTTGTTGCATATGCTAAATGCAACCGTGATTCCTACGAAAGTGAGTTAGTTTTTTTTCTTTTATTACTTGTTGTTTTTCTAGTATGATGCGTTTGGTTGTCTTATGTGAATTCAGGTTATTAAAGTTTGTTCATAGATCTCAAAGCGGGACACGTTTACTCGTGAGTCTTCGATCATGCCGAGCAAATCCAGGGGAGTTTTCTGCTCCAATTCTAACCCTTCTTATCTTTCATTTATTTGCTTAAGTATGACCCAAGTGGGGGGAAGGGATTAGACATAGATACCCGCTTGATTTTACTTGCCCTTATTTTTCTAGTTTTTTATGAAAAGTGTTTCATTAGTAAAATTTTGACATGTTTTTCATTACTTAACTGGATTAATCTAGACTGAGCACACCTATCATATATTTCCATTGTGTGAGGATAAGCCTTTCCGTTTTCCCCTTATACATAATACCACAAAAATGAGTGTGCCGGTGGTAGTAGTAGACTTTAAAACTTGGCCTTGTATATCTTTTCGAGACCATTATCATGAGCATTACACTGAGGTAACTTGGTGTGATCGGTGCAGCTAGGATATAAGGCAATTTTAGGATTAAACCTAAATAGCCCATATGTGTATTGTGTATATTGACTTTTCACATCGATTAGTCAATCCCCCTATTAAACCATTTTTTTGCACTCACCATTAGTGCAGATACCCCTAGATACACCCTTTAGAGCCATCCCTTTCATTTTGTTCACCCAATATATGTTGTTTCGTTACACCTATTGCCTAGCCTACCCTGTAGTTTCCTTATGTCCATGGTCCGGGCGCTGTTGGTTAATTTTGGTTCCACTAGTGAAAGTCGCGGGTTTTGAATAAAGGATTTTGGAAGAAAATCGGGTTTAGATGATAGTTGATCTCAAGTAGGGGGATACTTTTTATGTTCGTATCGTTTATCCATGTATACCTTGTCTTGCATCAAAAAAAAAAGTGAAAAGTGAAAAAAAAAAGGTGAAGCATGCAAGCAAGTGTTTTGTCTATAATTAGTGTTTTCGCCTTGTTCAACTGGCGCAAATTTTTACATATCCGTTTTTTCTTACGGATAAAATTAGAAACCCGAACATTTCTATCTCGCCTTTCAAATTTTAATCAATATTCGTACAATGGGGACATTGTACATTTCAAGTGGGGGGATGGGAGATAGAAATGGCCGATTTTGATAGAAATATGTGCTAAATTGACCCAAATTTTAAAAAAATTTATATAGCACATTATTTTTTCATTGATGATGAAGGCCGAGTTAATGCATCTTATTTGCCTAGATTATGGAGTTTATGAGGCACCGCATTACATTTCTTATGCATTAACTCGTGTATTAGATTATTGAAGACCCCTTGACTCTTGGCCCTCGATTTTTGCTATGGGATTGAATGCGACTAGTGGTGGGGTGACTGTGGACTTAGGAATCTATTTGTTTCGTGTCTTTTTATTTACACCTTTTTAAAATTTCCCATGCCTTATCCTACCCTTAGTCATGAATCGAGTTTAGGTGAGGAAGCGAGCAATCATTGGTGTCTTGGCCATGGATTTGGTCATGTATCATTGGTTTTGTCCCCCTCGCCGTAGCTCGTTAGTAATGACAAAATAACCCCATAAGCCTATGTTGTGTCAACCCATTGCCTTTTAGAATACCTGCATCTATAGACACTAGTGGTGGAGATTAGTATCTTTGCCAAGCCTACGATAGAATACTCGCCATGACTGAGCAGTTGAGTGATCACCCCAAAATATTAAACACGTGAATTATGAGAGAGTGTGATTTCAATTCCCTTTTCGTGAGGTGCTCGGTTTAGAATTTTCTAGCTTAGGTGATTTTTAGACTCATAACTTCCAATTAATCATGGGAGATATCTTTTTAAGAATTATTTAAAGGGTCTACTTGAAGACAAGTAGGATTCAAGTGGGGGGATATTTGATAACATCAAATTAGCCTGATCTTTTATATATCAAATTCCCGTGTTTATGGCCTCATTTGCATTAATATGGTACTTAATTCTTTCATATTCGTTCATATTTGCATTTCAGGATAAATGAGGCATTGGAGCGGAAAAGAATTGATTAAAGGCCAAGTATATGTTCTGAAGATTGATTTACGAGGGCCTTTGGATTTTATGTGATGATTACACCGTAACTAGCTAATAAGGTTACGGCGTAAATATGAGCTTTGAAGGATACGGCGTAACCATATCTTATGCTTACGTCGTAATTATTATCTTGAAGGTTACGGCGTAACATGGCAATTTAGTTACGCCGTAGAGATTATTTCGGAGGGATAAGTATGAGATGAAGAAGGATTACGGCGTAACTCGGATAATTAGTTACGTTATAATTAATTACTTGGGCGCAAAGTTTCGAGGTCTAGGGATTAAAAGTGACAAGTTAATTCGAAGTTTATTAAGTTCAAGGACTTGTTATAAAAGTAACAAGTGCGATGAGGGGCCAAAAGTATCAACAAGAGCAAAATAGTTTCAATAATATAGCTTGACATGAAAAGTACGAAGTTGGTATATTTACTATTAGTTACGGCGTAACTTTAGTTACGACGTAACTAATACATTTGATTACGTCGTAACTTTAGTTACGACGTAATTAATTTATTTAATTACGCCGTAACTATGTCGGGGCCTATAAATACAGCCCTAAATCTGCATTTTTGAGTATCTCTCTTCACCCCTCTCCTAGGGGTCGATTAGGGCACAACTCCAGGGCATTTTCCAGCAGTCCGAAGCCAGTTTTGAAGGAAGAATTCACTCGCAATCATCATCATTATTAGCTCTACATCAAGTAATTTGTATCAAACATTATGTTCAATTCAATTTATGATTTATTCATTTTTGTTGGTATGATTTACTATATGTTTGGCTAAGCACCCTGGTGCTGGCCTTGTTATGATTCCTTAATTGTTTTGTTTACGTTTACTTTATTTCCGTACAATTATTTCTAAGTGTATGCATGCATAGTTCTTTGGTAGTCACCCCTGATTCGGTAGTTTTGAATGGCGGTAGAGGCCAATTGTCTAGGAGATATGACCAACTGACCCTAGGTGAGCGGACTGAGACGGGAAGGGTAAGATATGACCAACTGACGACCCTTTCTACCTCTGCGATTTGACCAACTGTGTTAAATATTGGATTTCACAAACACATCAAACCATTAACACAAGTGGGCGTATAAGTGAAATTCTAGAGAGAGAAAGTTAGAGGTTTAGGGAACTTAGTGAGAGAAAGTGAAAGATATTATTATAAGCTCCAACTCTCTACCTTGGGAGGTAGAGAGTATTTATAGTCTTACATAAATCGCCACACAACGGGCTGTGGATCAGGCATACAGTGGGTAAAGACCCGTCCGTCCTCCACGGTGTTACTTAACTAAATACTACTTAACACAAAAGAACTACGACTACGAGCTTTCTAACGATTACATATACTTGAGGTGACCGACTCTTTAATACCTGGAATTACTAATTCCTAACAATCTCCCCCTAAGGGAGGTCACCTCAATCATGTACTAAAATTACATTGAATACAAACAGATATTACATTAAAAATTGATCTTGCATTCATGATGTAGTGCCTTGCTTCGAAGCTCGTAGTCATTGATTCTTCACATTGCATGTTTGGTTACTCCAGGTGGAGGTCTTTTACTGATCCACGTGATAATAAATATGAGCCAGCTTTTGAGATCATCAGCTATCAAGAATCTCTGACACATCCTTTGTGGTGTTGGTATTATGTGAAGTTGTGACATTCGGACCGACATGCTCACATTCTGGATCATGATATCTTCTCATCAGAGTAGCGGAAGCTTTAGTTGATTCATGATATTGGCAGCAGCGTAGCAGAAGCATGGAGTGAAAATATCAGAGTCATTGATGCACTAATCATGATTTCTTTTGAGATGAATGTGTTAGGTGAGCATGCGGCTATGGATTGACCGCTTCATTCTGATCAGCTGCAAACGTCGGGGTGTACCTGCATAAGACAGTTAGCAATAAAGCGCACGAAAGTGTCTTTGATCACTTTCGATGAATTGAGGTACACGGCCCACGGTTCCCCGTTGATCAGTACAAGTACTGCCTGTGATCAGGTATAATTCCGAGGAATTTCCTTGACAGGGTTTCGCAGCTGCTCTAGCTGTTCTCAAACCGGAACGTCTCAAAGAAGACAACACGGAGTGAGTGAACCAGCGAATTTTCGTCCACTGATTGATGAAAAGAGATTTGAAAAACAATCGTGTATTGCTCAATAGAAATTGTTTTTGCAATATAACGAAGGTTTTAATGAAAATCAATTATCAATCATAAAACACCTTTTGATTTGAAAAATTAGTACACGGTCGACGTGCTTAATGAAAAGAGTTTTTAAAGCACAAAGACCGGTTTTTCAAAGGTATCCGTCAATCCATAACCTGAACCAGGATTGATTCAAAAGAATGAATCGCCCCATTGTTTCTGTTCAGTTGTCACATGGTTGATCTGTATAATAGATCTCACATGCCACCTACCAGGAGCTTGTTAGATGTTGGCTCCAGAAGGCTTTCCATCTTCATTGTGAGTATGTTTGCATATCACTCAGATGTTCTGGCAATACCACAAGGATAATGCGTAGGACTCAAGATATAATCTCTCTTCCACATTGTGTGAAACAGAGAGTCTTCATTGAAAGTGTCCTAATGAGATTTATTGATGATCTCGTGGCTCTAGACTCAATTTGTGCATATTTGGATCCTGTGCCGGAGACTAGGGAGAGGGTCTCCTTCTTCAATATCAACAATCTCTAAGAGAAAGTCGATAGATAATGTCAGTTCCCCGTGAGAATGAAACAAGTCCTTTTAAGAGGAACTTGAGTGGTTTGGAAAGTTGAAGTGCAGTGCGTCACTGGGTCCATGACGTCTTGTCTTCAATACCGATGTTACCATCAGTAGCATATGAATTGAACCCGGTTTCTGCCCTAAGGTTGAATAAATGGAGGGCTATTTGTTTTCACCCTTTTCTCATTCAATTCTTTTTAATTCTTCAACCCCTTCAGTGCTTACCGAGACTTCATAACTAGAACCTTGTTGGGTTAATTCCAGTACTAGCTCAGTCTCAGTCTGCACTCTTCCCATATCTCACTTTTCTCCTTTTATCATCATACCTAAGGACTTCTATACTAGCTAGTGGATTGTCCCTGGGTAGATCCCTCCGGTTCTGGCGGATCATGGGAACCAATACCTATCCTTATCAGCCTTATATCACCGTACATAAAGTAAAGTTGGTCGGTCTATTTGGTATTGTTCATCTGCCATTGGAACCAATTGAAAACCATTTGAAAATCAATCCAGATACTTGTGATATATTATCAAAACATTTTGTACCTGAATTGTTTTTGATATTTTTAGAATAAGTGCTCCCCCTCAACATGTGCATCAAATGTTTGAAATCGTTTTGCACACGGAGGCAAGAGGAAGAAATTACTTCTTTGATTACCATTTTCTAAAAAATATCAACATCACTTCCTTGATCAAATCAAGTAGATAAAGCATTTTGGGGAAGGATGAGGTTTTCATGATTTTGCTCCCCCTCAATATGTGCCTCGAGATTTGAAAAGAGTTTTGCACATACTAGAGGGAACCTGCACATTGAGATAAATGATCACGTTTCAAATCATAGGTTTAAGATAGATGCTCCCCATCAACATGTGCATGGAAAATTTGAAATCGTTTGTCACATGTGGGAAGGAGAGCTTGTACGTCCTTATAAAACCATCAGTTTAAATCCAATTTAAATCACACATTCTCCCCCGATCACAATTATCAAATCATTTGAGATTTGTGATCTCTTATAGATTTAAATTGATTTTGAAAGCTTTTAAGGAGAATTGTGACTTGATTATGAAAGCGTTTTAACTGATACGGATCGGATTTTAAGACTTTAAACTCCATTGATAAAACATGCATGTACATCTTTTGAAAACAATTTAATGCCAAATAACTTTTTAATTTAATTGAAATCATTCTCCCCCTCAATCAATGACATAGGTTGTTGATTGAGAGATAGAGATTTTGACAAATAAGTCCTGATGATTATCAAAAATAGAGACCGAGTTATTTTTCAAAGCATTTAGTTTTCAGCAGATAAATGTTTATAGAATCAGAGCATGGAATTTGAAATCATGATAAAACATGGCTCTGTTCTTTCTTTTAAAACCGGGTTATTGCCTGAAAATGACAATAAACCATTGTTTCTCTTTCTCCCAAAAAATATTTTTTTTGATTTTTTGATTTTTTTTTTTTTTTTTTTTTTTTTTTATAAAAATTCGAACAACATCTAAAGTCCCGTGTCATTCTTTGAATGACAACATCAAGACCGTAGATATTATCGAATCGAGAGAAACATGACAAAAAGACAATTTTTTTTAAGATTTTTCGAATTTTTCAAATTTTTATGGATTTTGAAATTTTTATAATTTTCTATTTGATTTTTGAGAGTTTTATAATTTTGTATTTTGTTTTTCGAATAAGTATTTACAAGAGATAGATGAAGGAAACCTTTTACTCCTCGTCTTCCTCCTGAAGACGTTTGAGTGTTTCTGGTTGAAGGCTTTTCAAGCCAAGTCGTGGAAGAATAAACTCAAAACGTTCTCTTGGAAGAGCTTTGGTGAAGATGTCAGCTAACTGATATTCAGACCTCACAAAATAGAGTTCCACCACACCTTTTTCCACTTGTTCCCTGATGAAATGATGTCGAATTTCGATATGCTTTGCTCTTGAGTGTTGAACGTTGTTGCATGAGAGAGCAATAGCACTTTTATTATCACAGTACAGAGGGATTTTGTTGAATTCAAAGCCATAGTCAGATAATTGAGATCTCATCCATAAGATTTGAGCACAACAAGATGACATGGCTATGTATTCAGCCTCTGTAGAGGAAATAGAAGTACTCATTTGCTTCTTTGAAGACCAGCTCACAAGCTTATCACCCAAAAACTGAGCACCTCCAGATGTACTTCGACGAGTATCTTGACAACCTGCATGATCAGCATCTGCATAGGCCGTTAGTGACATACCGGTGTCCTTCGGGTACCAAAGACCCATATTGATGGTTCCTTGGAGATACCGAAAGACCCGTTTAACTGCTTCAAGGTGCCTTTTAGTAGGCTTAGCCTGGTATCTAGCACACATGCAAACAGCGAACAAGATGTCTGGTCTACTAGCAGTGAGGTACATCAGGGACCCAATCATACTACGATATTTCGTTTGGTCAATCATGATCCCTGAGTGGTCCTCATCTAGTTTGGTTCGGTCAATCATGGGGGTGTCAACAGGGTCACTTGAATCAAATCCAAATTTCTTTAAAATCTCTGTTGCATATTTAGATTGATTTATGAAAATGCCTCCGGGACTTTGAGAAATTTGTAATCCCAAGAAAAATGACATTTGTCCCATCATTGACATTTGAAACTTTGAACTCATTTCATTTGAAAAACGATCACATTCCATTGGGTCTGTCGAGGCAAAAATAATATCATCAACATAAATTTGAACATGAGTTAAATGTTTGCCTGACTTCCTGGTGAACAATGTAGGATCAACTGCTCCTTTGCTGAATCCGGTAGATAGAAGAAACCTTGACAGAGTATCATACCATGCCCTTGGAGCTTGCTTTAAACCATAAAGAGCCTTCTTCAGACGATAAACGTGAGTAGGATGCTCTTGATTCACAAATCCTTCAGGTTGGCTGACGTAGACGACTTCTTTAAGATCTCCGTTCAGGAATGCCGTCTTTACGTCCATTTGATAGACTACCATGTTCTTACTTGCAGCATTAGCCAAAAAGATTCTAATTGCCTCGATTCGAGCCACAGGAGCAAAAGATTCTTCAAAGTCTATACCCTCCTCTTGACGGTATCCTTTAGCAACTAATCGAGCCTTGTTCTTCAACACATCACCATGCTCATCAAGTTTCACTTTGAAGATCCATTTTAGAGCAATAATCATAGCACAATCTGGAGCAGGTACTAATTCCCATACATCTAGTCGATCGAACTCATGAATTTCATCTTGCATAGCATTGAACCAGCTATTTTCATTCATGGCGGTTTTAACATCTTTTGGTTCGATCTTAGAGAGTACGGAGTTGAAGAAGCACCATAAGGCATCGGTTGCAAGTTGTTTCCGTGTGGATACAGGACGAGAGGGATTACCAATGATGTTGTCTAATGGATGATCGTGAGTCCATTTTCTGAGGTGTTCATGTGGCAGTTGTTGAGGGACTGAGGTAGCTGAGTCGATGTCTCCTGAAGAAGATGGTTCTGATGATGATTCAGGAGCAAATATGTTTTCAAATGGAGCATCTTCAGGAGTAGCAAAGGGATTAACTTCATCATTGATGCCAGAAACATTTCCATGATGTACATTTGAAGAATGATGATTTGTTGATGAGACTGAAGGATCAGCAGCAGGTGCTTCTTGACTTAAAGATATTGAGACTGAAGGATTGACTTCATTCACAGGAATATGAGCATCCTCTGTTGTAGGGATCAACACCTCATTAGTAATTGAATCATACAGATCATCAAACATAGGATCAAACAATTTCTTTAAATCATCTTCAGATGGAGGTACGTATGGAGTTTCTTGAGAAGAGTTTGGAACAAGGGATGAACCAATGGGACTGTTTTGAAGTGCGGGTCCTGAGCTGGAGTGTCCAGGAGCCATTTGACCGGTCAGCTCATCAAACGTAACGTGAATTGTTTCCATGATATTTCGGGTTCTTTTGTTGTAGATTCGGTATCCCTTTTTGTTTGGTGCATATCCTACGAATACTCCAATGTCAGCTTTAGCCCTAAGTTTGCCTAAGTCTTGACCCTCATTGGTTGGATAACACAATGCACCAAACACACGAAGGAAAGAGAGATTAGGTTTTCTGTTGTGGACAAGTTCATATGGAGTTTTTCCATGTACAGTGTGAATCAGGGAGCGATTTTGTGTGTAGCATGCAGTGGCAATTGCTTCAGCCCAGAGAAACATTGGAACCTTTGAGTAAATCAGCATTGTTCTAGCGGCTTCAACAAGAGTTCGATTTCGTCTTTCAACTACACCGTTCTGTTGAGGAGTTCGTGGAACACTTCTTTGATGGCTGATTCCAACGCTTTCGTAGAATTCACTAAGTTGTTTGTTGACAAACTCAGTTCCATTGTCTGTTCTGATAATTCTGACGGTTTTGTTAAGTCGAACCTGCAGCTGTTTGATGAGTTTGATGATGATATCAGGAGTTTCATCCTTTGTCCTTAAGAACTTGACCCAGGTGAATCTAGAGTAATCATCAACCACAACTAACACATATTTCTTCCCAAAGATATTCTGCACCCTCATTGGTCCACATAAATCCATATGAATCATATGAAGAACTTCTGTGACAGAGTTAGTAGGTTTGGGTTTGTGGGCAAACTTTTTGCTTTTGCCCAATTGGCATGCTGAACAAAGATGATCCTTTTCATACTTTAGTCGAGGTAAACCTACAACTAAGTCCTTTCTGGAGAGATCATTGATGGTGCCGAAGTTCAAGTGATTGAGACGTCGATGCCATAACCATGACTTTGTTTTAGAAGCTTTTGACAGCAAGCAAATTGGAGAAGACTTCATCATATCATCTATAGAGATGGTGTAAAGATTTGAACCACGAGTTCCTCTTAAAAGTTCCTTACCATCAAGTTCTCTAACAAAACAAGTATGTTTTCTGAAGGCTACTTCTAGATCAGAGTCACAGAATTGACCGACAGAGAACAGGTTATGACCAAGACCTTCCACATAGTATACTCTAGAGATAACACTATCACCAACAACATAATCACCATAACCCTTAATTGCACCGAAATGATCATTACCGAATCTAACTGTCCTGATGAATTTGCTCACGAAGTTCATGAGCCGCGACCGGTCTCCTGTCATATGCTTGGAACAGCCTGAGTCCAGGTACCACAGAACGATTTGAATAATCTGCAGTTGAACACAGACAAGAATGGATAACTGGATAATTGGGATCCCCATGCAAGAATGGGGTCCACTTGGTTAGTAACAGTAATTGGAACACCCACATCAGAAACAGTAACATCCATATCAGAAGAAGAAGCAATGGAATCATTGGGAATAGATGCAATGCTGGTGTCTGTATTTGACCTATTCAAAGTATGTTCACTTCTTAAGGGAATAGTTCTACCAGTAGGCATCCATTTTCTAGTGGGCATAATCTTAGCAGTTTGAGAACAAAACTGATTATTCTTATGGCCAAAAGGTATCCAATAATAACCTATCTTTATAAAAGTTCTTCCTGTGGGTTTCCACTGTTTTCTAACAATCTTTCGTTTTTGCCTTTTTGCCTTATTTGCACGATCATTAGCATTAACAATTTTAACTGGGCATTTGACAGCATTAGACAAAGCATTCACACCACATTCATGATTAGCAACAGAATTCAAGCAGACATCATTACAAGGTTTGCAAATAGTATCAGAATTCGAATTAATTACAGTACGCCTAAGGCTAATACTAGAATCAACACGATTCGTTTTATTCAACTCAAGCTTAATGTTCCTAGATTGGTCTTCTACTCTCTTCCAATGCACATTCTTAGCTTGCAAGGTCCTATCATTCCTTGTATTGTCTTGAGACTTTGACCTGCTCGCTTTAAAGTCACTGATTACTCCTGTAGAGGGAATGGGAACATTAGTTGGTTGATCTAATTTTTGCATTCCTGAACTTGATGTGCAAGGATCTGAAGTACTAGAAGGCACATTAGTGTATACTTTCTTAAGACTGTGATTTGAGCTTTTTGCAGGCACACTAAAGTTCACTTTCTTAGCACTAACATATCTGGAATCTGAACTACTTGAAGGCACATTAGTGTTTCCTTTCTTAAGACTGGGCATAGAACGGATTTCCTGCTTGGCACTAGGCATAGAACAAGGCATCACAGCTTTGCCTTTTGCACCTAAGGTTAAGGATTTGGGACATGTCGCAATTACACATTCTAGCAACTCTTGAGATCGTTTGGCCTGGAGGCAAGCAAACCTAATTTCACTATCAAGAGGTTTGTTAATGAAATCCTCTTCGACAATCTCACGGAGACATTCTAGACTATCCTTAAGGTGAGCACAGTATTCATGAAAAGCATGTTCATTATTCCTGAGATGAGGAGGAATATATTTAACTGTCACAGTGTATTTGCAGTCTAAGGGTGATTTTGAGACAACATTCTTATTGAAAACAAGTGGCAGTTTCCCATTTTCCTGACTTCTAAGATTCTCAATTTCCTTTTGTAAAGACGTTATTTTTTCGTTGTTTTGGTCACGGGTGACTTTTATTGAATCATATAACTCTTTAAAATGTCGTTTAACTTTTTCATTTTCTTCTAGAAAACTCTTGTTTTCCTTTTGTAAGGCATCAACTAAGTTTTGAAGATGAAAAGTTTGAGAATTCTGAGAATCTAAAGGAGGAGGCATTTGGGAGCCTGCCATATTGTTTGTTTGACCCTTTAATTGAGAGATTTGGGCTTTCAACTTTCTGATCGTGTTGCACTGAGCTTGAATCTGTTCATCACGTTTGTTAATTTGAAAAACTGCATCAAACTCTGGAGCATCTGAAGATGTCTTGATATTTGAAGTTTTGACATTTTCTTTGAGATGTTGATATTTGAGTTGTAAATTAAAATGCTCAACTTCTAGTTTAGAAAAATGTTTAACCAAATTGTCGTGATCATCCAGTTCAATTTTCTCGTTTAGTTTAGAATTAGTTTTTTCAAGCTCAATGACACGATCATGGGAGACTTTCAGGGCCACAGATAGTTCATGAAATTTGGAAGCATTAATAGAGCAATTTGAAGCAGTGAAAAAGATATCTTGAGCAACACATTCAGTAATAAGAGTCTCATTTAAGGTATGCAAGTTCTTCCTCTCAATCTCATTATATTTTAGTGCATGCTCATAATCACTAACTTCAACTACCATTGCATCAAATTCCTTTTCCATTCCCTTGATATCAGTTTTTATCCCCTTTTTAAGACTCTCAAAGTGATCTTTCAGAAGTTTAAAGAAAGGCATGACCTCAGTTAAATAACATTCTTTCATTTGCTCAAAACCCCTTTCTCCTTCTGTTATACCAGTGGGTGTGATCCTTTTCTTGCAAGTTTTCTCAAAATCAACAAATAGTTGAAATATAACATATTGGCTAATTAAGGTCTTGCTTTTAGTGGCAATTTTTCTAGGAACAAGATGCATTGGTGTATTTGGAGGATACACAGTCGCTTTAGGGAATTTCCTACAAGGGGGATTCTTTTCAACAAGATTTTCAGCTTTTTGCAAGTCCATATCCTTTTTCCAGAACACTTGTTCAGGGGTCAATAGAGTCTGAGGCTTAAACATGTTTAAGGATATCCAATTTTCCTTAGTGTAATCATGGGGTTTTATCGTTATCTTGTTCTTTTTACACTCAGGATCTTCTAGCTTCTTATTCATTTTCTCCCTAGTGACTTCATCTGATTTCTTATCTTCCTCAGTGCACTCAGCGCAACTAGGTTTCTGTCTAGGTTTAAGGATCTCATTACCATCATACAGTACCTTATGAGCTTCTCTAGCCTTTTTACAAGCCTTAGGGTTTGGTTCATCAACTAAGGCCACACTATGTTTGTCACTTAGAACTCTATGCTTAGTGATCATGTGAGCAGTCTGAATGGTGTTTCCTTGTACGTACAACTTATTTTCAAGCTTGTTTTTCAAAGTCTTTAGATTAGAAAAATCATTCAAAAGTTTTGACTCCTTAGCACTAAATTCTTGCTTAAGCACTTTAACATTTTTCTGAAGTTCTTGTTTTTGCTTAGCAGTTTTAGAAAGCTTTTCTTGTAAGGAATTTAACTCTTGTTTTAATACTTCTTCTCTAAACCTACTTTTTCTAATAGTTGTACGTATTTGGACGTCCATTTCCTGCTCATGGGTGGTCAACTCAAACTTAGCACGCTGTTCATAAATAGCAACTTGATCCTTATATATGTTAAGCTCAGTGGTAACAGAATCATCAGGCACAAATGCAGCGTACTCATGCAGTTCATAATCATCATTTTGAGTAGAAGATGCACAACTAGGTACAACAGAAACTTCCATGCAACTTACCTCAGCATTGACATGCACAGGCTATGACGGGTGCATCTCTATCTTGGGTACATCCGAAGCTTCCATGGAGCGTTCCTTTGTCTTAACTTGCACAGGTTGTGTCTGGTGCACCTCTCTCTCTTGTGAATTTGAGCACGAAGATTCCATTTTTGCATTATCCGACTCATAAATTTTTGTTGTCACTGACATTCTGCATTCAGCAACACCCGATTCTTCAACAGATACATTACCCAACTTATCACAACTTTCTTTCATCTGCACCTGACACTCATTCACGTCTTCATTCTTTTGTGCAGATTCTTCAATGTACTTTTTCACATTATCCATGAGTTGGATAAATGTTTCAATGAATTCCTGAATTTCCATTCCAGTATGTTTTTGAAGGAAATTCCAGTCAAGTGTTGATCGTAATCTGCTGAATATTCCCCACTGATGAATGGCTGAAATTGTTTGTAGATTACTTGAAGAGCTGCACTGGAACCATCCTTATGAACCTTTTCATTGGTAAGTTGCAGCTTTAAATGTTCTAAGTTCAACAGCAAGCTTCTTGTCAATGTAGGTAAGTCCTGGCGGAAAAGAGCACTACATGTTCGATCCCCAGCTATGGATAACAGCTGTATGAGGTGCAGATGAAGTAGCTGATAGGGCTCAATGCTGCATTCCATTTTCATGGCATTCTGTAGCAGGTACAATTCATTCTCATTGTACTCAGAACATGAAGATCTCACATCCTCATTGTTTAATTCAAACATCTTTAATCGTTCAGTGTAGCATTCATTAACATTATTGTCCACAGCATCATACAATTTAAGCACTTCTGAAATCACTGGGTCAGTAGAGTAAGACATGATGTGGTAGAATGCACGGGATTTTACGAGTCTATGATTTAAACCGAGAAATAGAATCTTTCGCGGGATTTTACTAAAATCAAGACCAAACCGTTAAGCAATGACCAATGGAATGTGTTAAGATGACTGATGGATCGACACAATGATAGACAATTGTGTGTTAGGACTCATGATTGTTTGTGGGATTAGCAGAGATGTTGTTTGGTTGAGATTTGGATTGGTTTATGCATGATTTTCCCGAGAAATTTAGGTCTAAAAACATAAAAACCTCAATAACTTCTGTTCAGAGCGGATTTAGCCCTCGAAGGTTTACCCGAATGAACTTTAGATGATTCGGCATGACATTCTCCTCGTTCTCACGGTCGTTTTGATGGGTAGAGCGCTGAAAACCGAGTTACGGATCAAAAGTTATAGCCGTTTGAAGTTTTGTCGGGAAAAGTCAACAAGTCGCTAAGAATTCTTGAACCAAGTCACTAAGACCAAGTCGCTAGGACCCAAGTCGCTAAGTAACAACTCGCTAAGCTCCAAGTCGCTAGCAAAATTTTGACAGCAAGTCGCTAAGAACTAAGTCGCTAATTTGTCAAGTCGCTAAAGAGCAACTCGCTACAGACCAAGTCGCTACCACCAAGTCGCTACCCGTAGTGGAGAGTCCACTACTTGTACTGTTAATCGCTAGGTCTAAGTCGCTAGCTCCAAAACTATAACTCGCTACAAAATTGTGAAGCAAGTCGCTACGAAGAAAAACAATCCGTGGCTCAAGTCGCTAGCAAGAAAATCTCAAAAACACCACTTTTCAATCCAAAAACAACCCAACCACGATGATTCAAGCTTACCAAATCAAAACCTAAACCCTTGTGATGATTCTAAACACAAAAGTACTATCAAAATCCAAACTTTAACACTAGAAATCACCCAAATGATGCAAAAACCACTAAACTTTTTCAAACTCAAAAACCACCTAAAAACCACTAGAAATCCAAAGATGTGTAAGATATGATCTAACCATGGCTCTTGATACCAATTGTCGAATATTGGATTTCACAAACACATCAAACCATTAACACAAGTGGGCGTATAAATGGAATTCTAGAGAGAGAAAGTTAGAGGTTTAGGGAACTTAGTGAGAGAAAGTGAAAGATATTATTATAAGCTCCAACTCTCTACCTTGGGAGGTAGAGAGTATTTATAGTCTTACATAAATCGCCACACAACGGGCTGTGGATCAGGCATACAGTGGGTAAAGACCCGTCCGTCCTCCACGGTGTTACTTAACTAAATACTACTTAACACAAAAGAACTATGACTACGAGCTTTCTAACGATTACATATACTTGAGGTGACCGACTCTTTAATACCTGGAATTACTAATTCCTAACAAACTGATCACCTATCGTTTGGATGAACTTAAGAACTGGGGGGTGTAGTGTCTAAGTTCCTAACGGCCGGGCACTCACTATTTTGAATCTAGCATGTAGCGGTACTTAATGACTTGGCTTAGGGGACCAGGAACAACAGGACTTATGACGGTGCGCCTGATTTCTCTTGTGGTGGCATCTTTGCTGATAGGTTAGGGCTAATTGACCAAATGCTTTCCTCTCGAATTTTACCTCACCTGAAGTAATTGGAAGTAAGTAGACGTAGACATAACTAGCTAGGAGGATTAACTAGGTTAGCACCACTCTCCTTCATTGATCACATCTCTTGCCTTTATCTGCTTTCTTGTCTTATTAGTTAATTTATCTAAACCATCTAAAAATCGTGACATAGACTTAAGTTAATTTCTGATCCTCGTAGCTCTTGGGACGACCTTGGTTTTACCGAATACTACACTATACACGATCGGGTACACTGCCCGTTAGTGCATTAGGGTAGACCATAGGTATAACGAGTTATTATAAATATTAAAACTTGGTCAGTAAAACCTGCATCAATGATCAACTAGTGTTTGAAGTTGAACGCAAAGTTCACATTCACCACTTGCTATTTTACCCTTTTCTAAACGTTTTAGTTTTGCTTTTAATTCTATGACTTCTTTATCTAAACGTTGGTTTTGACTCTTTAAAAGCTTGTTTTTGTTAACTAGTTTTAGGCTAATATTGCATAGTTTGTCATATTCATTATGCAATGAGTCGTCATCAAGTGATGAACTACTATAGTATTCGTGACATACCTCGTCATTTGCCATGAGACAAATTTATTCGTCCTCCTCGTCGCTCATTCCCCACGTGCCGCTCACGAACGCCTTTTGATCATCCCGTTTGGGACACTTACTAATAAAGTGGTTTGGGTCCCCACATTTAAAGCAAGTACGATCATCTTTTGGCTTCTCGTCCTCTTTGCTTTTCCGAAAGCCTTTCTTATCTTCATACGGTTGTTTGACGTATCTTCCCTTTCTTCTAAAGAACTTTTTAAAGTCCCTTACCGCCATAGCGTACTCCTCGTCGTCACTACTTGAAGAGGAGTTCTCTTCATCGCTTGAAGCCTTTTTTGCTTTAAGGGCAAGAGATTTGTGTTTCTCTTTCACCTTTGAGGCTTCGGAGTCTTTAGCAAGGACAAGCTCGTAGACTTTTAGGTTGCCTATGAGTTCATCGAGGGTGAGGATTGTCAAATCTTTTGACTCTTCGATCGCCGTCACCTTGGATCTCCACTTCGATGGAAGTGCCCTTAGATATCTCCTAACATGGTTACGGCTAGAAAAAGATTCGTCAAGTGCTTGTAAAGATGTAATAATAGTATTAAAGTTAGAAAATGAATGATCTATAGTTTCCTCATCCGATATTGAAAATTGTTCATATTGTTGAACAAATAAATCAATTTTATTATTTTTAACTTGTTGGTTGCCTTGATGAGTTACAACTAAAGAAGTCCAAATTTCTTTAGAGGTTTTAAGCATAGAAATTCTTTCGAATTCCTTTTTCAGTAAAGCATTATATAAAACCATTTTTGCTTCACTATTTTTAGAAAGCTTTTTCTTCAATTCATCACTTAATTTATCATGAGGTATGTTAACTACATTCCCTTTATCATCTTTTGAGGTAGCCTCAAAATCGCCTTCAACAATAATGTACCAAAGATCAATATCTTTAGATTTCACATATGTTTCGAATCTATTTTTCCAATATATAAAACCATTAGTTTCAAGTAGTGGTGGTCATTGCATAGTGACATTCTCCTCGTTCTCACGGTCGTTTTGATGGGTAGAGCGCTGAAAACGGAGTTACGGATCAAAAGTTATAGCCGTTTGAAGTTTTGTCGGGAAAAGTCAACAAGTCGCTAAGAATTCTTGAACCAAGTCACTAAGACCAAGTCGCTAGGACCCAAGTTGCTAAGTAACAACTCGCTAAGCTCCAAGTCGCTAGCAAAATTTTGACAGCAAGTCGCTAAGAACTAAGTCGCTAATTTGTCAAGTCGCTAAAGAGCAACTCGCTACAGACCAAGTCGCTACCACCAAGTCGCTACCCGTAGTGGAGAGTCCACTACTTGTACTGTTAATCGCTAGGTCTAAGTCTCTAGCTCCAAAACTATAACTCGCTACAAAATTGTGAAGCAAGTCGCTACGAAGAAAAACAATCCGTGGCTCAAGTCGCTAGCAAGAAAATCTCAAAAACACCACTTTTCAATCCAAAAACAACCCAACCACGATGATTCAAGCTTACCAAATCAAAACCTAAACCCTTGTGATGGTTCTAAGCACAAAAGTACTATCAAAATCCAAACTTTAACACTAGAAATCACCCAAATGATGCAAAAACCACTAAACTTTTTCAAACTCAAAAACCACCTAAAAACCACTAGAAATCCAAAGATGTGTAAGATATGATCTAACCATGGCTCTTGATACCAATTGTCGAATATTGGATTTCACAAACACATCAAACCATTAACACAAGTGGGCGTATAAGTGGAATTCTAGAGAGAGAAAGTTAGAGGTTTAGGGAACTTAGTGAGAGAAAGTGAAAGATATTATTATAAGCTCCAACTCTCTACCTTGGGAGGTAGAGAGTATTTATAGTCTTACATAAATCGCCACACAACGGGCTGTGGATCAGGCATACAGTGGGTAAAGACCCGTCCGTCCTCCACGGTGTTACTTAACTAAATACTACTTAACACAAAAGAACTACGACTACGAGCTTTCTAACGATTACATATACTTGAGGTGACCGACTCTTTAATACCTGGAATTACTAATTCCTAACAAACTGATCACCTATCGTTTGGATGAACTTAAGAACTGGGGGGTGTAGTGTCTAAGTTCCTAACGGCCGGGCACTCACTATTTTGAATCTAGCATGTAGCGGTACTTAATGACTTGGCTTAGGGGACCAGGAACAACAGGACTTATGACGGTGCGCCTGATTTCTCCTGTGGTGGCATCTTTGCTGATAGGTTAGGGCGAATTGACCAAATGCTGTCCTCTCGAATTTTACCTCACCTGAAGTAATTGGAAGTAAGTAGACGTAGACATAACTAGCTAGGAGGATTAACTAGGTTAGCACCACTCTCCTTCATTGATCACATCTCTTGCCTTTATCTGCTTTCTTGTCTTATTAGTTAATTTATCTAAACCATCTAAAAATCGTGACATAGACTTAAGTTAATTTCTGATCCTCGTAGCTCTTGGGACGACCTTGGTTTTACCGAATACTACACTATACACGATCGGGTACACTGCCCGTTAGTGCATTAGGGTAGACCATAGGTATAACGAGTTATTATAAATATTAAAACTTGGTCAGTAAAACCTGCATCAATGATCAACTAGTGTTTGAAGTTGAACGCAAAGTTCACATTCACCACTTGCTATTTTACCCTTTTCTAAACGTTTTAGTTTTGCTTTTAATTCTATGACTTCTTTATCTAAACGTTGGTTTTGACTCTTTAAAAGCTTGTTTTTGTTAACTAGTTTTAAGCTAATATTGCATAGTTTGTCATATTCATTATGCAATGAGTCGTCATCAAGTGATGAACTACTATAGTATTCGTGACATACCTCGTCATTTGCCATGAGACAAATTTCTTCGTCCTCCTCGTCGCTCATTCCCCACGTGCCGCTCACGAACGCCTTTTGATCATCCCGTTTGGGACACTTACTAATAAAGTGGTTTGGGTCCCCACATTTAAAGCAAGTACGATCATCTTTTGGCTTCTCGTCCTCTTTGCTTTTCCGAAAGCCTTTCTTATCGTCATACGGTTGTTTGACGTATCTTCCCTTTCTTCTAAAGAACTTTTTAAAGTCCCTTACCGCCATAGCGTACTCCTCGTCGTCACTACTCGAAGAGGAGTTCTCTTCATCGCTTGAAGCCTTTTTGGCTTTAAGGGCAAGAGATTTGTGTTTCTCTTTCACCTTTGAGGCTTCGGAGTCTTTAGCAAGGACAAGCTCGTAGACTTTTAGGTTGCCTATGAGTTCATCGAGGGTGAGGATTGTCAAATCTTTTGACTCTTCGATCGCCGTCACCTTGGATCTCCACTTCGATGGAAGTGCCCTTAGATATCTCCTAACATGGTTACGGCTAGAAAAAGATTCGTCAAGTGCTTGTAAAGATGTAATAATAGTATTAAAGTTAGAAAATGAATGATCTATAGTTTCCTCATCCGATATTGAAAATTGTTCATATTGTTGAACAAATAAATCAATTTTATTATTTTTTACTTGTTGGTTGCCTTGATGAGTTACAACTAAAAAAGTCCAAATTTCTTTAGAGGTTTTAAGCATAGAAATTCTTTCGAATTCCTTTTTCAGTAAAGCATTATATAAAACCATTTTTGCTTCACTATTTTTAGAAAGCTTTTTCTTCAATTCATCACTTAATTTATCATGAGGTATGTTAACTACATTCCCTTTATCATCTTTTGAGGTAGCCTCAAAATCTCCTTCAACAATAATGTACCAAAGATCAATATCTTTAGATTTCACATATGTTTCGAATCTATTTTTCTAATATATAAAACCATTAGTTTCAAGTAGTGGTGGTCATTGCATAGTGACATTCTCCTCGTTCTCACGGTCGTTTTGATGGGTAGAGCGCTGAAAACGGAGTTACGGATCAAAAGTTATAGCCGTTTGAAGTTTTGTCGGGAAAAGTAAACAAGTCGCTAAGAATTCTTGAACCAAGTCACTAAGACCAAGTCGCTAGGACCCAAGTCGCTAAGTAACAACTCGCTAAGCTCCAAGTCGCTAGCAAAATTTTGACAGCAAGTCGCTAAGAACTAAGTCGCTAATTTGTCAAGTCGCTAAAGAGCAACTCGCTACAGACCAAGTCGCTACCACCAAGTCGCTACCCGTAGTGGAGAGTCCACTACTTGTACTGTTAATCGCTAGGTCTAAGTCGCTAGCTCCAAAACTGTAACTCGCTACAAAATTGTGAAGCAAGTCGCTACGAAGAAAAACAATCCGTGGCTCAAGTCGCTAGCAAGAAAATCTCAAAAACACCACTTTTCAATCCAAAAACAACCCAACCACGATGATTCAAGCTTACCAAATCAAAACCTAAACCCTTGTGATGATTCTAAACACAAAAGTACTATCAAAATCCAAACTTTAACACTAGAAATCACCCAAATGATGCAAAAACCACTAAACTTTTTCAAACTCAAAAACCACCTAAAAACCACTAGAAATCCAAAGATGTGTAAGATATGATCTAACCATGGCTCTTGATACCAATTGTTGGATATTAGATTTCACAAACACATCAAACCATTAACACAAGTGGGCGTATAAGTGGAATTCTAGAGAGAGAAAGTTAGAGGTTTAGGGAACTTAGTGAGAGAAAGTGAAAGATATTATTATGAGCTCCAACTCTCTACCTTGGGAGGTAGAGAGTATTTATAGTCTTACATAAATCGCCACACAACGGGCTGTGGATCAGGCATACAGTGGGTAAAGACCCGTCCGTCCTCCACGGTGTTACTTAACTAAATACTACTTAACACAAAAGAACTACGACTACGAGCTTTCTAACGATTACATATACTTGAGGTGACCGACTCTTTAATACCTGGAATTACTAATTCCTAACAAACTGATCACCTATCGTTTGGATGAACTTAAGAACTGGGGGGTGTAGTGTCTAAGTTCCTAACGGCCGGGCACTCACTATTTTGAATCTAGCATGTAGCGGTACTTAATGACTTGGCTTAGGGGACCAGGAACAACAGGACTTATGACGGTGCGCCTGATTTCTCCTGTGGTGGCATCTTTGCTGATAGGTTAGAGCGAATTGACCAAATGTTGTCGTCTCGAATTTTACCTCACC
Organism: Chrysanthemum makinoi; assembly: GCA_910596185.1. Classification (NCBI taxonomy): domain Eukaryota; kingdom Viridiplantae; phylum Streptophyta; class Magnoliopsida; order Asterales; family Asteraceae; genus Chrysanthemum; species Chrysanthemum makinoi. The sequence goes on along the minus strand of OU343219.1, from coordinate 103,443,078 downwards.
TGAAGTAATTGGAAGTAAGTAGACGTAGACATAACTAGCTAGGAGGATTAACTAGGTTAGCACCACTCTCCTTCATTGATCACATCTCTTGCCTTTATCTGCTTTCTTGTCTTATTAGTTAATTTATCTAAACCATCTAAAAATCGTGACATAGACTTAAGTTAATTTCTGATCCTCGTAGCTCTTGGGACGACCTTGGTTTTACCGAATACTACACTATACACGATCGGGTACACTGCCCGTTAGTGCATTAGGGTAGACCATAGGTATAATGAAACTTTATAAATATTAAAACTTGGTCAGTAAAACCTGCATCAATGATCAACTAGTGTTTGAAGTTGAACGCAAAGTTCACATTCACCACTTGCTATTTTACCCTTTTCTAAACGTTTTAGTTTTGCTTTTAATTCTATGACTTCTTTATCTAAACGTTGGTTTTGACTCTTTAAAAGCTTGTTTTTGTTAACTAGTTTTAAGCTAATATTGCATAGTTTGTCATATTCATTATGCAATGAGTCGTCATCAAGTGATGAACTACTATAGTATTCGTGACATATCTCGTCATTTGCCATGAGACAAATTTCTTCGTCCTCCTCGTCGCTCATTCCCCACGTGCCGCTCACGAACGCCTTTTGATCATCCCGTTTGGGACACTTACTAATAAAGTGGTTTGGGTCCCACATTTAAAGCAAGTACGATCATCTTTTGGCTTCTCGTCCTCTTTGCTTTTCCGAAAGCCTTTCTTATCGTCATACGGTTGTTTGACGTATCTTCCCTTTCTTCTAAAGAACTTTTTAAAGTCCCTTACCGCCATAGCGTACTCCTCATCGTCACTACTCGAAGAGGAGTTCTCTTCATCGCTTGAAGCCTTTTTTGCTTTAAGGGCAAGAGATTTGTGTTGTTCTTTCACCTTTGAGGCTTCGAAGTCTTTAGCAAGGACAAGCTCGTAGACTTTTAGGTTGCCTATGAGTTCATCGAGGGTGAGGATTGTCAAATCTTTTGACTCTTCGATCGCCGTCACCTTGGATCTCCACTTCGATGGAAGTGCCCTTAGATATCTCCTAACATGGTTACGGCTAGAAAAAGATTCGTCAAGTGCTTGTAAAGATGTAATAATAGTATTAAAGTTAGAAAATGAATGATCTATAGTTTCCTCATCCGATATTGAAAATTGTTCATATTGTTGAACAAATAAATCAATTTTATTATTTTTTACTTGTTGGTTGCCTTGATGAGTTACAACTAAAGAAGTCCAAATTTCTTTAGAGGTTTTAAGCATAGAAATTCTTTTGAATTCCTTTTTCAGTAAAGCATTATATAAAACCATTTTGCTTCACTATTTTAGAAAGCTTTTTCTTCAATTCATCACTTAATTTATCATGAGGTATGTTAACTACATTCCCTTTATCATCTTTTGAGGTAGCCTCAAAATCGCCTTCAACAATAATGTACCAAAGATCAATATCTTTAGATTTCACATATGTTTCGAATCTATTTTTCCAATATATAAAACCATTAGTTTCAAGTAGTGGTGGTCATTGCATAGTGACATTCTCCTCGTTCTCACGGTCGTTTTGATGGGTAGAGCGCTAAAAACGGAGTTACGGATCAAAAGTTATAGCCGTTTGAAGTTTTGTCGGGAAAAGTAAACAAGTCGCTAAGAATTCTTGAACCAAGTCACTAAGACCAAGTCGCTAGGACCCAAGTCGCTAAGTAACAACTCGCTAAGCTCCAAGTCGTTAGCAAAATTTTGACAAAGAAGTCGCTAAGAACTAAGTCGCTAATTTGTCAAGTCGCTAAAGAGCAACTCGCTACAGACCAAGTCGCTACCACCAAGTCGCTACCCGTAGTGGAGAGTCCACTACTTGTACTGTTAATCGCTAGGTCTAAGTCGCTAGCTCCAAAACTGTAACTCGCTACAAAATTGTGAAGCAAGTCGCTACGAAGAAAAACAATCCGTGGCTCAAGTCGCTAGCAAGAAAATCTCAAAAACACCACTTTTCAATCCAAAACAACCCAACCACGATGATTCAAGCTTACCAAATCAAAACCTAAACCCTTGTGATGATTCTAAACACAAAAGTACTATCAAAATCCAAACTTTAACACTAGAAATCACCCAAATGATGCAAAAACCACTAAACTTTTTCAAACTCAAAAACCACCTAAAAACCACTAGAAATCCAAAGATGTGTAAGATATGATCTAACCATGGATCTTGATACCAATTGTCGAATATTGGATTTCACAAACACATCAAACCATTAACACAAGTGGGCGTATAAGTGGAATTCTAGAGAGAGAAAGTTAGAGGTTTAGGGAACTTAGTGAGAGAAAGTGAAAGATATTATTATGAGCTCCAACTCTCTACCTTGGGAGGTAGAGAGTATTTATAGTCTTACATAAATCGCCACACAACGGGCTGTGGATCAGGCATACAGTGGGTAAAGACCCATCCGTCCTCCACGGTGTTACTTAACTAAATACTACTTAACTTAAAATAACTACGACTACGAGCTTTCTAATGATTACATATACTTGAGGTGACCGACTCTTTAATAATTGGATTTACTAATTCCTAACCAACTGATCACCTATCGTTTGGATGAACTTAAGAACTGGGGGGTGTAGTGTTTAAGTTCCTAACGGCCGGGCACTCACTATTTTGAATCTAGCATGTAGCGGTACTTAATGACTTGGCTTAGGGGACCAGGAACAACAGGACTTATGACGGTGCACCTGATTTCTCCTGTGGTGGCATCTTTGCTGATAGGTTAGGGCGAATTGACCAATTGCTGTTGTCTCGAATTTTACCTCACCTGAAGTAATTGGAAGTAAGTAGACGTAGACATAACTAGCTAGGAGGATTAACTAGGTTAGCACCACTCTCCTTCATTGATCACATCTCTTGCCTTTATCTGCTTTCTTGTCTTATTAGTTAATTTATCTAAACCATCTAAAATCGTGACATAGACTTAAGTTAATTTCTGATCCTCGTAGCTCTTGGGACGACCTTGGTTTTACCGAATACTACACTATACACGATGGGTACACTGCCGTTAGTGCATTAGGGTAGACCATAGGTATAACGAGTTATTATAAATATTAAAACTTGGTCAGTAAAACCTGCATCAATGATCAACTAGTGTTTGAAGTTGAACAGAAAGTTCACATTCACCACTTGCTATTTTACCCTTTTCTAAACGTTTTAGTTTTGCTTTTAATTCTATGACTTCTTTATCTAAACGTTGGTTTTGACTCTTTAAAAGCTTGTTTTTGTTAACTAGTTTTAAGCTAATATTGCATAGTTTGTCATATTCATTATGCAATGAGTCGTCATCAAGTGATGAACTACTATAGTATTCGTGACATACCTCGTCATTTGCCATGAGACAAATTTCTTCGTCCTCCTCGTCGCTCATTCCCCATGTGCCGCTCACGAACGCCTTTTGATCATCCCGTTTGGGACACTTACTAATAAAGTGGTTTGGGTCCCCACATTTAAAGCAAGTACGATCATCTTTTGGCTTCTCGTCCTCTTTGCTTTTCTGGAAGCCTTTCTTATCGTCATACGGTTGTTTGACGTATCTTCCCTTTCTTCTAAAGAACTTTTTAAAGTCCCTTACCGCCATAGCGTACTCCTCGTCGTCACTACTCGAAGAGGAGTTCTCTTCATCGCTCGAAGCCTTTTTGGCTTTAAGGGCAAGAGATTTGTGTTTCTCTTTCACCTTTGAGGCTTCGGAGTCTTTAGCAAGGACAAGCTCGTAGACTTTTAGGTTGCCTATGAGTTCATCGAGGGTGAGGATTGTCAAATCTTTTGACTCTTCGATCGCCGTCACCTTGGATCTCCACTTCGATGGAAGTGCCCTTAGATATCTCCTAACATGGTTACGGCTAGAAAAAGATTCGTCAAGTGCTTGTAAAGATGTAATAATAGTATTAAAGTTAGAAAATGAATGATCTATAGTTTCCTCATCCGATATTGAAAATTGTTCATATTGTTGAACAAATAAATCAATTTTATTATTTTTTACTTGTTGGTTGCCTTGATGAGTTACAACTAAAGAAGTCCAAATTTCTTTAGAGGTTTTAAGCATAGAAATTCTTTCGAATTCCTTTTTCAGTAAAGCATTATATAAAACCATTTTTGCTTCACTATTTTTAGAAAGCTTTTTCTTCAATTCATCACTTAATTTATCATGAGGTATGTTAACTAAATTCTCTTTATCATCTTTTGAGGTAGCCTCAAAATCGCCTTCAACAATAATGTACCAAAGATCAATATCTTTAGATTTCACATATGTTTCGAATCTATTTTTCCAATATATAAAACCATTAGTTTCAAGTAGTGGTGGTCATTGCATAGATTGCCATTCCTTATAATTTTCAGAACCCACAGTGATCGAAAAGTTTTTAAAATACAATTTTACTTTAAAACTTTTATAAACTTAGCTCTTGATGCCAATTGTGGAAAACTAGAAGGGGGGTTGAATATTTTTGCCGATTTTAAGTTAGTTTCAAAAACTTTAGATTCGTTAATATGTGAGATCTTATTGATGTAGAGAAAGTATAGATCTAATGATAAAGCAAGTAAATAAAGTAAAGCGAAGGGAAAGAAAAGACACAACCGATGTATAGTGGTTCGGCTACAAAGACACCTTCCTTGCCCTACTCCACTCCCCGAGTCACCTACTCGAGAGTTCAAGCACTATGTCAACAAACTCCTTCACTTGGCGGAGAAGCCTTCACAACGTTGCTTACACTTTTTCCAGTACAAAGCTAGATACCGAGTCCGTAGCACGGTGGACCAAACCAACACGACTATTACACAACAAATATGTGAAATATCAAATACAAGATCTTTGCTACAGAAATCATGCGGAGTGACAAATCAATCAAGGACCCCTTGCTTGGATGACTTGTAGAATGCTCGTGATCTCGCCTTAGAGAAGGACCTATATGAGGATCACAATAGAAAGAAAGAAGAACAACTCTCTAGATCAAGTGATCTATATTTTAGAAGAGAATGAGAGCGTTTGAGAGATTTAGTAAGAAGAGGGGTGAGTTAGAATGAAGAAATGGCTCTCTATTTATAGGCAAATTTCTCCTCTGTTCCACGGATCCTACGGATCCCTCCCACTTGGGATCCGTCTAGTGTAATCCTAGGGATCTGTGGGACGCTCCTCTTTGCCCATGGGTTTTTTGGTTATGGGTCATGGGTTATGGGTTGGTCCATGGGTTTTCTTTATATTTAATGTATCTAAGTATACATTGTATCTAGCCAACTTGGGTATGGGTTATGATCCATGGGTTGTGGTCCATGGGTTATGGTTTTTACCCATCCTAATAAACTATTACAACAAATGCTTAATTACTACATTTTTGTATTTAAATGGCTATATGTAAATTCTTTACAAAAATAACATGTATCCTTATAATTATACTTAAGATAACATTATATTTGTTATCAACAAAACACAAAGAGATCGCAAAATATTAATAAACGTTTTTACGGTTTATTTGTATTAAGAGGGAAGATTACTCAACCGATGTGCAAGAGGTAATTATAATACAGGTTTCAAACAAGGGTTATCCTAATGCCTCTTATCATTTAGTTAATTCTAACTACACAAGTGTAGTCTCACTAGCGATCTTGGAATGCATTACAAAACAAGTTCTAGAATCTATTATACTATCGGTACACTCACTAAGCATTAAAGATGAATTCTTTTATTCCTAAAGATCTAGGGGTGAACCTCACATTTTTTGGGTGGAATTTGAGTGGTAAATGGTTCTTGTGCTAGTCATATAATTCCTATCCATGAGACGCTTTATTAAGACTAAAGTTTAACTCGTAAATGTCATTAAAAATTTTAAATTTGGTGCTAAAATTGCACTAACAAATATTTCTCCTAGTTTATTATACAAATTACCAAGGACAAGACAAAAAATCAAGTGAATGAATAGTTTCTAAGTTCCCGTTTTATTCTCCTTCTCTACACTTAAACTGAACATTGTCCCCAATGTTCCCCGAAAGTATCAAAGTTATGATAAAGGAAGGTAAGTTAAAAGAGAAAGAAATTAATACTCCCCTGATTAGCTCGGTAGGATATGTGTGAGTTGCGGTTAAATCCTCATCCAAGAAGAATGAATAAGTAATAAGCTTCTTCCAAGACGTGTTTCTTCTTCTTGTCCAATATAACCTGCACACTTATAAGAAAACAAACGAAACATTCGCGTAAAATCAGCGGTAAAACTATATATGACACACAACTACACTAGAAAGCAAGTAAGATATAACGCTTGTGGAATGGATGTTTGCAGTTTTTTTTGGAAAATTAAGAATTGGGAATTTCCAAAATTACAAGTTACATAGAAAACAAAACTGACATTCTGTTTCCACATTGCCTGACGTCGTCAGGTGTTAATCCTGAAGCCGTCAGGTTGTCCTGTCAAAAAGTGGTCTGCTGCGTTTTTCTGGAAAAATTACCTCATTAAAAATTTCTGCAAAACATCCATTATGACTCGATACATGCATTTGACTCTAACAAACACACAAATATATCAATTTCAATTATTGTTAATCTCATGTTCATGTTCTTAAAAACATATGTGATCTTCCTTACACTTATCTTTTTGTAAAATACCTTTATATGCAATTAAGACGATAAAACAAAATAAAGCATTTTTACAAAGTCTAACATGAGAATAAACAACAATGAAAAAGATATATAAACACACAAATGAAATTGAAAAACAAAACAAGCAAACAATTAAGCATAGGTTGCCTCCCACGAAGCGCTTTTCTTTGTTTATGAGTCTTGTAGCTAGACTCGAAGTCGTGCCCCTACATGACTTCCTTTTTCATCCTTATTGCAAACTCTATCATGTTGACAAAGTTCTCGTCGACTTTATACCTAGGTCCTAAGGTCAAGCAATCCTTATAGTATAGTCTCTTTTTCTCCCACATAAAGTTCAAGCCTTTTTCAATATCCTCTTTGCTCTTTTCCTCAAAGGCTCTAATGTTATCTCTTTCAAAGTAGGATAGAGGACAATATACTCTAATTTTCCAATGAATCTTGTATGTAATTTCATTGCCCCCTTCTAAAAATTTAACCGTTCCTTCGGATTTGTTATAGCTTAGTTTAGATTTTTCAACAAACGGTTTTCCTAACACTACATGGGACAAGCTATAGTCGATGATACATCCTATATCTTCTAAGATCATAAAATCTACTAAGTATGTGAAGTTTTCCCAAAAAATTGAAAACCCTACTGGGATACTTAGGGTCCCTCCTAATCTTAAGTCGCGCATTCATAATGTCATTGTAAACAGCCGAGGACATCACGTTGATAGGAGAGTCTATATCTATGTAAGCATGCTCGACATTCCTATATCCAATCATACAAGGGAACTTAATGTTCCAAGGACTTCCTCTCCTAATCTTTGGGCATATTCTAACGATGGGTGATCGAGGATTGTTGATTATGTACTTGTGGTATGAAATTTCTTCCTTAGTGGGATAATGGTTAAAATAGGAATTAGTTTCCTCATCCTCACTTTCATTTACTATCTTCATGACCTCAACGTCACCTCCTCCTAAGTCATCACCCGAACCATTGTACTCTCAAGTAACCTATGTAATTCCTTAAGCTCATCGATTTCACTAGTGATTTGGTTGCGAAGAAGGTTGAAGGAATGTTGATCAAGTGGTTGGTTTAGAGTTGGTGGGATGTGTGGTGGTGAGTTTGGTGGTAGTGGGTAATATGGTGGATCATTGTTGGGTGGGTTATCACCTTCCATGATGAAAAATGATGAGACTACGAACAGAAACACAAAGAAGGGGGATAGACTAAAAGGAAGCTAATGAAAAGGAGAAAAAAAGCTCACTTGATAGGAATCAAGCAAGTAGACCTAAACGAGATAGAAATCTAACTAGCTATTCTACTTCCCCGACAGCGGCGGCAAAAACTTGATACGGAGGGTTCAAGGTCGAGAAGACTTCCTTTTCTACGAGCAAGCTTTTCAACCCTCAAGGCAAAGGAACCTAATCGTTGTAGTGTAGTATGTGATAAGCCGAGGGGATTGATTTCGTTCTCTAGGGGAATAGGAATGCTAGAAAGAGATATATGATGAGAAGGTTGGGTTGAGGGAGATTCTTTTTAGTCTTTTTTATGGTTTTTTAGAAAGCAAATGTAAATATCTCGGGGTATAAGATTGGGGGTGGTACTTCTACCGATTTCTACTACTTTTACTAATTACTAAACTAATTAACTAATGGATAGATTATGCTAATTGAAGTGTGCTCGTATGATAATTAAAAATATGTTTACTTAGATGTTCTTACTCCCTAGTTATCTCTTATTGGTCGGTTGAATTGTCACTTCCTTTATCTTAATTGATGCGTTGTATTCCGTTTGGTCATAGGGTGGTGCCTAATTCCCTAGTTCTATGAATTGCAACTCTCCTCTAGACTATCCGGGATCGGCAAGTACAATGGTATCTCCCCCGAATACTCTACTATCCTTAAGATACAATTCACGCAATAAACACAACGAATGGTCTAAGTGCACTCTAAGGCTTTTTTTTGCTATTTAGGACGTTCAAGCTCGCAACAATGAAAGAAGAAGCCAGTTTTCCTTAATCTAGCGTCTACCAATTAAGACAAGAGACAACCTAACAATAATTAATAACTAGGTTTCATAGATATAAGCAAACAAAAGAATAATTTAGCTACTCATGTTAAACAAGCAAGCATACACACATACAATTGAACATAGGGTAGACATAATGATAAATTGGATAAACAAACTTATCTTGTGTTGGATCGATATACTTTAATCAAACTATCTTAACTAGCTTGTTAAGGTTTAATAACCTCGGATAAATCCTAAGTTATTAACAAAGAAACACTGAGCAATCTTTATCAAGTACGCGGAATTTACTTAACAAAGCTAAGAAGAATAACCTTTTATTATAAACTCTAAATCTACTTATTATGCAGATACTCTAATACAACTCTAAGATAATCGAACTTCTCTCTAAAACACTAAACAACTTGTGAATTCGTAAACTCTAAAACTCATAGACTCATAAGCAATCGTACCTCTAATGCCAATCTAGGAGTCCTTTTATAGGCTCAAGGATATCCTAGTCGGTTTACAATTGATAACCTTGTACGACAAGTAATCTAAACATAGAATACAATACTTTCCATAAACGAATAACAGTTCTTTTGTTCTTTGCAGTACTTTGAATTTTAGGTGCAGTACTTTAACTTTGTCTTTAGCAGTACTTTGACTCTTTGACTTTTCCCAAGATTTGCGTACTACAGTACTTTCATATCTTCAGTACTTTCATGTCTTCAGCACTTTCATATCCCAACAATCCTCCCCTAACTTGAATTCTACTTGCTTGACTTCAAGTTCCTTTGTGAATATATCTTTAACAACTTCATCTTTAAGATCAGATTGTTTCTTAGTCTTTTCAATATATCTCTGTAGTGTCTGTGCTTGTCAAAGTATCTCTTAGAATTGTTATTTCTCAGCAGATTCAAAGAAGCTCCATCTTTTCAAAGAACACATGACAATTTGTACATTAATTCAGTTTAAGTTGCATACTATTCTCATCACTTCCAGGTGTGTTAACTCTTGTGAGAGGTGAATCATTGAAAATTTAATGGATTTAGATCTCTTTACCAAAGCCATTATCTTTGGAGTAGCCAAATGTTTTGGTGTGTAAGACCATGGTACATTGATAACCATATGATTTTTAGCAAATCATCAGCTATCAACAGATTTGATGTGTCTTTACCAAAAGTTGTACCCTTCGGACTAGTTAGTTCTTCTATCTAATGGTGAACTAATTACCAATAATGGTTTTTCCACTGCCTTTACCACAAGCCATTTTCTTGTGGGCTAGCCAACTCTTCACATTACTGATATGGTGAGTTGATTACCATCCAACTTATTAGCAAGTTGTTAACTAAAAACGGATTTGATATATCTTTACCAGAGCCGTTTGCTCATGGATTAGTCAATCCTTTTGTAACCATGGTGGATTGATAACCTATTGATGTTATCATCACAAAAACCATTTATTGAACCTTTATTTCAAAATATTTATTAATTAGCAAAAGGTTTCTTCTAAAATTCATTTAACTGGTTTATTTCTGTAAGCAGTACTTTGATGAAAATATGTCGATCAGCAGTACTTTGAATAAAAGTACTGATATATCAAAAAGTATTTTATTCAAATAAAATTCATACCCGTTATTGATCATCTTCAGCAATAGTAGTCCAGTTGATAAATAAGTTGATAACCATGCAAGCAGTTTCATTATCCTCTTCTACTTCCAATCCATGCTCTAGCATTCTTCTCATGAGCTCAACTGTGAGAGGGTATCTTCTTTCTGCAAACATGTGTATCATCGTTCCATTTTCCAGCTCTAAAACATGAACTCCCGACTCTTCAAAGAATCTCCAGCAAACAATTTCCCAGCTTTCTTGATTCTTCCAAACATCATCAGTGCTCTCTTCTTCAGTTTCCCATACAGTTATGAGATCACCATGTAAAACTAAACCAATCCCTTCTAATGGATTTTGTTCAAAGTAAGCTTTCACCACATGATATAAATAGAATAGATCTACTCTATCTATAATGTGCAGTAAGTCGCATAGCCTTTTGAAAACTTTGAAGCTTTCATCTTCTTTATGAAAAATCATGTAATCTCCTTCCTTGGATTTCACAACTTCAAAAACACTAATCTTTGATCTGTTCATCTTCATGTCATTATCTTCTTTTGAATAATCAAAATCTACTACTCTGAGATAATTCCTTAATTCATCACTAGTCTCAGATCTTAATTCAACTTTTTCTTTCTTTGAGAACTGAATATCTGTAACTTCAGTTTTCCTTTTTCTTTTCAAACTCTTCTTTCTTTTAGCTTCAGTCCATGTAGCTTCTTCTCTAAAATCTTTGATGCCTGCAACATTTTTCTTATAATCCTCCCTAGCAAAGATCATATAATCTTTTCATCTCAAAATAATTAAACTTCGCAATCCTTTATACCCTTGACTTTTCGTGATAAGCCATCATAGCATTTCTGTCTTTAGCTTTATTAAGTCTTCTTGGCATAAATCTAACAGAACAGTGATCGTAATGGTTCAGCACTTCAAAGATCTAATTCATCTTGTACCTTTTGAGTCGCTTTCTATTCTGAGCTTCTTGAGCTTCCTGATCTTTTCTATCTTTAGCATTTAACTCTTCTTGAACTTTTCTAGCTGCAGCTTCATTCCTAGCAACTTCAATTTCTCTAAGTTCTGCCAAAGTTAGTTTCTTTTTCTTAGTTTCAACCAGAACACCTTTCCCTTTATCCTTAGGATCAATTGCAGGTTGAGAAGTTCTTTGTTGTTCTTCTTCTTGTACATCTCTAATAGTAACACCACCTCTAGGTTGTGATAAATCTCCTAAAATTGTAGCAATGAATTCATCATCACTTGCAGAATAAATAGGTTTGAATGTAGCTTCCTCTTCTTCTTGTATAACAGCTTGTAGAAGGACCACTTCTTCTTCAAAATTCAATACTCTTGGTGTTATTACCTCTTTCCTAGAAGTATCTTGAAAAGCAACACTTTGATGTTCAGTACCTTGATCATCAGTACCTTGAACTTGAACATGTTCTTGTTGTTCCTCAAGATTCGAAATAATCTTTTCTTCAAGTACCTTCGGTTCTTTCTTCTTTGTAACATCTTCTTTCAAATTTTCTTTTTCTAAATTCCTCCCCAATTGGACTGAAGATGGTTGATGAACCTGTTGGCGTTTGTGTTTCCTAGACTGCTTTTGCCTTCTTTTGTTTTTGACCCATACACGAAATTCTTGAACTAATGGCCACACAAAAGTCTTTAGCCTTCTAAACTTTAGTTTTAATTTCTTTATCTGTTTGGCTTGAACCTCAGTAGTCTTTTTTTAACTTTACCAGCTCCCTTGTCAAAACATAGTTATCCAATGTGATATCATCAGGAGGGATGGTATGTGAAGCCTCTCCTTGAATAGGTGAATGTTCCTCTGATTGAGAAGCAGGAACAGATCCTTGTGGAGATAGAGAAGGTGAAACTGCAACATGTTCTTGAAATTCAGTACTAGGAGAAGCAGTGCCTTGTAGAGATGCAGTACCTTCTTTTGATGTAGCCTGTGGAGAAGCAGTACTCGCAGAAGCAGAACTTGCAGATGCAGTACCTTCAGATACATCAGCTCTAACAGCCTGAACAACATCCATCATGGAAGTTGTTAAAGGAGTATCTTGACCCTTGAATAAAACACTCCTTTTGCCATAAAAGTAAAAATCTTGGATTGTTGAACAATAACAGGCAATAAAGCTGTAGGTTTTGGAACATCAGCAAGTTGCTTGTTTAAGAAAACCTGTATAAACCGTGGGTACTTTAGCCAAGTAGACCCATGTGAGATATGCGAGAGCATCCCATCCAAGATAGCCTTGAGAAGTTAAAAACTCGATCCGTAGCTAACCCAACCATAGCAGATGCTATATTGGACCCGAACTGCTCCCAAGAAGTACTCTTAGCACTTATGCAATGTAGCAACTCATGAACCAAAAATTTCCATTGAGGCAAAACAACTGTTTTCTGAATGTTTGTTCCGTTAAAGAACCTTCATAACCAATATGCCCAAAAGTTTCCCAAATCAATTCCTTGGCAAAACGAATAGCACCATTATTATCATTAAACAAAGAAATCCTCTCTAATAGATGCTTCAGTAATCTTCACAGTGCGTCCAACAACTGTAGCCCTAATATAAAATTCTTCATTCTCCATGTTTTCTCTTGCAGTAGCCCAAAATTCTTGAATCCAAGGCTCAATAATATCCGGCTCCACTAAAAGAGCATAACTGATTTGCGACCCAGTTAAAAAATCAATAATATCGTGAAACGCCGCATTATCTTCAGTCTTGTCTAAATTTGCTACCATATTGTGCTTTGAAACAGTAGGTCGATTCGTCATTGGTGATTATGTAAGCACAAATTGAAATTGAATAAGAATGAGAGAAAGATGGAAACGATGCTAATGTAATAATATGAGAGGGAAAATCAGAAAGTAGTTATTTATAGGAGAGATTTGAAAAATCACTGCCCAAAATAAAATAACCGTTAGCATTAATTACCCCTCAATATAACCGTTGGAATAGTACTTTAATATGACAAACAGTACTTTCCACGTATGCAGTACTTTCCCAAAGCAGTACTTTCAGGAAAAACAGTACTTTGCCAAATTCCTCCATAGAAACTAAGTATATACAAGTATCCTCCCCTCAAGCAATACACATGACTATACTAACACCTTATAGTCCTCCCCTCAAACATAGCTTAGTAGTTAATCATGCCAATACTCACCACCAAGTGATTGAATCTTGAAACATCAAAGCCTTTGGTGAGTAAATCAGCTACGTTGTCATCTGTGTGAACTTTAACAACATTAATGAGTCTGTGCTCATAACAATCTCTGATAAAGTGATGCCTAATCTGAATATGCTTGGTCTTGGAATGATAAACTGGATTCTTCACAATACAAATGGTACTCTCATTATCAATATTGATAGGAGTATTTTTGAAATTGAACCCATAGTCCAAGAGTTGATTCTGCATCCACAAAACTTGTCCACAACAACTTGCAGCAGCTACATATTCAGCTCCAGTAGATGATGTTGCTGCAATTGTCTGCTTCTTGCATTGCCAGGAGACTAACCTTCTTCCAAGATATTGGCATCCTCCAGTGGTGGATCTTCTATCATAGTTATCACCTGCATAATCACTATCTTAAAAAGCCTCTAAGTGAAAAGGTGACTCTTTAGGATACCACAACCCCAACTTTGTTTGTTGCTTCAAATAACGAAGATTCTCTTTCTGCATTCATGTGAGAGATCTTTGGTGAGACTTGATACCTAGCACATAGACAAAATGCAAACATAATATCGGCCTTGATGCAGTGAGATACATAAGAGAGCCAATCATTGATCTATAAAGCTTGACTTCAACAGGGTGTCCATCTTCATCTTTGCCCAATGAATTGATAGATTTAATGGGTGTAGTAAAAGCCTTCATATCATCAAAATTGAATTTCTTAAGTATGTCAGGAACATACTTGTCTTGACTGATAAAAATACCTTCCTTTGACTGCTTAACCTGAAGTCCTAAAAAGAAAGTCAACTCTCCCATTGAACTCATTTGAAATTCATTCTGCATCAGCTGCTCAAACTCCTTAACCATGGACTGTTTGGTAGCCCCAAAAATGATATCATCAACATAAACTTGAACTAACATGATATCTTTCTTGTCTCTCTTGATAAACAAAGTCTTGTCAATAGCTCCCCTTCTATATCCATGTTGCAATAAGAATGTGGAGAGTCTTTCATACCAAGCTCTAGGTGCCTGATGAAGGCCATAAAGAGCCTTAACCACCTTGTAGACTTTGTTTGGGTGTTTAGGATCTTCAAAACCAGGAGGTTGTTTGACATAAACTTCCTCGGTAATCTTGCCATATAAAAAGGCACTTTTGACATCCATCTGGTAAACTTGAAAGCCCATATAAGAAGCAAAAGCAAGAAATATTCTAATAGCTTCTATTCTTGCTACAAGAGCAAACACTTCATCATAATCTACTCCTTCTTCTTGTCTATATCCTTGTGCTACTAACCTTGCCTTATTCTTGATAACATTACCTCTTTCATCTCTTTTGACCCTAAAAACCCATATGGTTCCAATAACTCTCTTCCCATCTGGAAGATCACATAAAACCCAAACCTCTTAAAGTTTAAATTGAAGAAGTTCTTCCTGCATAGCTTCAACCCAGATTTCTTTAGTCAAAGCTTGAGCAATATTCTTGGGTTCTTCTTGAGAGATAAAACAAGTAAATAGACAGGTTTGATGGTCCTTATGATTCAGCCTGTTTGTTTATACACAAAGCTAAGTAAAGCATTGTGAGGTGTAGAAAAAGTCTTAGCTTTGTGTCTAGTCAGCACTCCAGAAGTAGAAGGACCAATGATTTGATCCGAAGGATGATCCTTATGAGTTCTTAAGTTTGGAGACTGTGGAACTTCATAATTATCCTCTAAATTAGTAACATCAGCACCTTCATTGGAATTTGGGAAAATACCTTCATCTTCAAATTCATCATCGGTATCTTCTACTCCGGCATGGTATGATCATCCAGATCGCTAAAGTATCTGTCAAGTGCAGAAGTACTTTGTTCAAAAGTATTGTCCAAAGTACTGTGAGAGTACTCTGCA
The DNA here is from genome assembly GCA_910596185.1 of Chrysanthemum makinoi. Taxonomy (NCBI): domain Eukaryota; kingdom Viridiplantae; phylum Streptophyta; class Magnoliopsida; order Asterales; family Asteraceae; genus Chrysanthemum; species Chrysanthemum makinoi. The sequence goes on along the minus strand of OU343219.1, from coordinate 103,427,780 downwards.
GTCTTATTTTTCTTCTTTGCTTCTTCATAAGCTCTCATTTGTTCATCAGTGTAAGAATGTGCTAAAACATCTTGAAGAAGCATCCGATTAAGTTCCTCTTGAATAGATTGATCCTCAGCAGATAAAGAAGATTTTGAAGCAACAGTACTTTGCGGTGGGGCAATAGTACTTTGTTTTGGAATTTCAGTACTTTGTTTTGGACTAAGGTTCTTCATCAGAACAAAGATCAGGTCTAATATGAACTCCATGAACCACATATTGTAAATCTTCTCCACGTGCACCTGGTTGATTTTCTTCTCTAACGGGTACATAGTTCATAGATGGAGTTAAAACCTCAAGATCAAACATCCAAACAGGACCTTTACCTTTCTCATTGTCTTGATCTTCTAAAAACTCAACATGAAGACAATCTTGAACCTTCTTAGTAACTTTGTTGTATACTCTAAAGCCCTTAATGTTAGTGCAATAACCCAATAAGTATCCTTCTTCTGACTTGCCATCAAACTTCCCAGATTATCAATAGTGTTTAAAATAGTAAGAGGGCATCCAAAAGGTTTCATAAAACGAATGTTGGGTTTATTGCCCATCAGCAATTCATAAGGTGTCTTCATCTGTGGTTTAGTGACTCTGTTAAGTACATAACAAGCAGTACTTACGCTTGAACTGAATAGGTAGGTGAGAATCTGCTAACATTGTTCTTGCTGCCTCAATCAAAGTCCTATTCTTTCTTTCTGCAACACCATTCTGTTGTGGTGTTCTTGCAATACTAAACTCCCTTTTTATGCCTTTGTTTGCACAAAATTCATCCATAAGTTTGTTCTTGAATTCAGTCCCATTGTCACATCTAATACCTCTAACCTTGAGTCTCAATTGGTTTTCAAGAGCAATAATTAGTGTCTGGATAGCATCAAAAGTATCATCTTTAAAACCCAAGAAAAATACCCAACTGAATCTACTACAATCATCTGTTACAACTAAGCAGTACTTTTTCTTGTTTAAACTTGCCACCGAAACAGGTCCAAACAAATCCATGTGTAACAGCTCCAAAGGTTCTCTAATAGTTCTCTCCTCAAGCTTCTTGCAGGAAGCTTTGTGTTGTTTACCCTTCTTGCATGCCAAGCATGAGTGATCATTCTTGTAAGTCTTTGAAGGTAAACCTCTAACTAGATTGCCTTTGACCAGTTTATTGATATTCTTGAAGTTAACATGACCCAATCTTCTATGCCATTGATGTGCCTCTTCAGATGTTGCTTTAGCCACCAAACATGTGGCTCTTCCATAGGAATGTAGACTCTTCATGTCTAAACTATACACATCATTTGTCCTTGGTACTCTAAGAACTACTAATTCATCATCAACAGGCTTAAAGTTAGAGGAAAGGATAAGACATTCTGTGTCAGTGAATAACACATGATGCTTTTTATCACAGATTTGTGATATTGACAATAGATTGAACTTTAACTCCTTTACATATCTAACATTCTCAAAATCTATAAGCCCCGCTTTGATAGTCCCTTTTCCAGTAATCTTTCCTCCATTGGGATCATTCCCAAATGCAACTCTTCCTCTATTAATCTTCCTAAAATCGACAGGATCTCTTTGTCTCCTGTCATACTTCCAGAGCAACCACTATCCACAATAAGATGATCTTTAAGCTCCTCTTCTGGGTTGCCCCGCACATAAAGAAAAGAGTTAGAAACTTTTAGGAACCCAAGCCATTACCGACTTGTGTTCCCCTTGTGGAGTTACAAACTCAAATTCTTTGAGTATGTAATTACCACTATCTTTCAAATGATGATCCCGAATTATCTTTTGATCTTTAGCATGTGGATTTTCAAAACTTTCTGGTTTTTCAACACAAATCTCTTTTTTTGTCATCACAAAGACATCGGATTCACTTTTGGTTGAAAGTACTGTCTGTCTCTCTGCAGTACTTTCCCTCTTAACCCATTCTGTTTTAACACTTGGTTCCTGCGATCTAAATCTCCTATGTGAATTGTAATACCTTCTAGGTTGATAGTGAGATTTCCTAGAATTTCTATACCAAGTATTGTGATCAGTACCTTGTTTTGTCGAGCAAGTACTTTGAGAAAGTATGGGCAGAGTTAACAGTACTTTGGAAAGTACCGTGAGATACTTGAAGGTTTTGAAAAAGGTTTTTTGGTGTGGATATCTATGATCCGGTGAGAAATTTCTGTGATTGACCCTATTTGAATTATTCCAAACTGGTTTGTACTCTCTAGGTTTCTGGTTGGCGTCCCTGTTCTTTGGAAATTTTCTAAGATATTTTGAGTGATGTTCACAATCCTTAATTAGATGAGTAGGACTGAAACACACAAAACACGCTTCGACCCATACTGTCAAAGTGACATCTTCTATGTCTATGCCCAAAATTATTGTGCCTTCTTGGTGAGTGATTAAACCTGTTTTGACCAAAATTGTCCCAAAAAGGTTTAGCAGATCGCTTTTGAAAAGGTTTTGAAGAAGGTATCGCTTGTGGAGCAAGACTTTGATTTAAAGGTACTGCTTGATTTTGAACATCGTTTTCAACAGGTTCTTTGGGTTTTTCAGACTTAGATTGAGCAACTAGCTTTTTCCTAAACTCTAGACTGTCTACTCCAAAACGAGAAACATCAGGCCTAAGGGGTTGATGAATGACAGTGGGATGTGGAAAGATGATAATCATTAGCTTTCTTATATTCAAGAGGTGAGTCACTTATTGAACCATCATTACTAGATGTATCTACATAATTAATGAGTTCTTCATCACTAGTGGTTATATCCTCATACTCACCTTCATCCCGATTACTAGATTGGTTTTCTTCTACCTTACTAAAATCCATTCCAAAACCTAATCCAGTTTTAAGGTAGGCTCTTTGTTGTTTTTGAACATAAGAAACATGTGACATACCAGCTTCACCCCAAGCAAAGAAACTTAGCTAACAAATCATCTCTTTCCTTAGTTAATTTCTCAATTTCAGCAATTTTACAATTTAATTTCCATTCACTAAGCTTTAACTGATAATCCTGTTGTGCATATTTTTCAACCCAAGCTACTTCATTAGTTTCATGTGCTAAAATTTTGGCTTCCATAGATTCTAAGGTTATTTGATAACCTGCTACCTCACACCTAGCCTTAACACAATTATCTCTCTCAATCACATAACTGCTAAGTAATTTATGATAAAAATCATAGCAATTTGAGCATACCTCCGAGATAGGAGATTGATTTGGTGAAGTAGCCACCAATGCTAGTTGAACAGGATCATCTTCACTTTCCTTGCTCCAGTCAAATATTCCAAAGCCATCATCGATTCCAAAACAAAGATGTTCGGGTTCTTCAAGAAAACAAGTGCTCCAATCCAATGCTTCTACTAAATCTTCAATTTCTTCTTCCACTGCTACCATGCAATAAGTTACTGGTTCATCATCAAACTCTTCACTCCAGTCAACTTCTGATAACTTCTCTTGAGCAACCAAAGCCTTTGTTTCAATAATGGGAATTTCCTTAAGCTCAAGTTTTGGCTTTTCAGATGTCCTGTTTGCTTGATACTTAGCAAACCCGCACTCCCTTGCAAAGTGACCAGTCTTTTGACAATTGAAGCATTCAATTTTAGATTTGTCAAAAGTTATGCCCTGCTTTGGTTTGAAATCAATGCTTTTGCTGTCTTTTTCATGTACTTTTGATCCTTGCAGTGATCATAGCAACTTGCCACCCGATATCAATTTCTTCAAGTGCATCTTCTTCAATCTGTGCTAGATCTTCTTCATAAGTGACATGTAAACTAGCTTGTTGTGCAAAGAAGGAGCACATAACTTCATCTGAGGCCATAGTGGTAGTTGGTGGGGCCTGTGGAACATATGAGGGGCGTGTATAGACAGCAGTACTTTGAGAAACAAGATACTTTGAGGAGAAGCAGACTTTTGGAAGTACCTTGGCCTTCTTTTCGATGATAGAAAAGCAATATTGTGAGACTTAGAACTTGTTTGACCACTCATCTCATGCTCATACACCTTAAGTTGATGATATAGATCATCAAAGTCCATGACATCCAAACCTTGTTGTCCTCTGATCATTGTAGCAATCACATGCCATGAAGATGGCAAACTCTTTAGAAACTTCAAATTAGCATCCTCAACTGATACTTCTGCCTTGTATAGCTCCAACATGTTGAGTAGATTCTAAAACCTATCATATGCAGCATCAAGACTCTCTCTTTCACCAACTGTGAAAGTTTCAAACTGTTGCTTTAGCAAATTTATGTGCATCTTTTTAGAGGCTTCATTCCCTCCAAATCTGGTCTTGAGAGCGCCCAGAGTGCTTAGCATCTTTAGCATCATGAAATTTGAGAAGATGACCATCTGGAATGGCAGATAAGAGAATGTTGAGTGCCTTCTCTTGTTTCCTTAAGGTTGCTACCGGTAATATCTTGGTTTAGGTGCCTTTGGTTGTCCAAGAATATCAATGGGGTCTGCTACAACTTCATTCCCATTCACAATAACATTCCAAAGTGCATGGTCTGTAATGGCAATGTCGCCTCATCTTCATGCACCGAGATCATATTCTCCTTCTTGATTATTGGAATTCTGAGTGAGGTGATTGAGGGTGGTGGAACAACTTCAGTCGACATCTTGAATATTGTTGAAGTAGGGTTTCTTCCTAGTCAGAGTTTCCACACAAGCTCCGATACCACTTGTTGGATCGATATACTTTAATCAAACTATCTTAACTAGCTTGTTAAGGTTTAATAACCTCGGATAAATCCTAAGTTATTAACAAAGAAACATTGAGCAATCTTTATCAAGTACGCGGAATTTACTTAACAAAGCTAAGAAGAATAACCTTTTATTATAAACTCTAAATCTGCTTATTATGCAGATACTCTAATACAACTCTAAGATAATCGAACTTCTCTCTAAAACACTAAACAACTTGTGAATTCGTAAACTCTAAAACTCATAGACTCATAAGCAATCGTACCTCTAATGCCAATCTAGGAGTCCTTTTATAGGCTCAAGGATATCCTAGTCGGTTTACAATTGATAACCTTGTACGACAAGTAATCTAAACATAGAATACAATACTTTCCATAAACGAATAACAGTTCTTTTGTTCTTTGCAGTACTTTGACTTTTAGGTGCAGTACTTTGACTTTGTCTTTAGCAGTACTTTGACTCTTTGACTTTTCCCAGTACTTTGCAGCTTACAGTACTTTCATATCTTCAGTACTTTCATGTCTTCAGCACTTTCATATCCCAACATCTTGTGACGTAAAATAGGGTATGGGACCCTAGAATACTGTCCAAGTTGGACTACAACTGTATTAGGGTTTGCTCTCCAAAGTTCTACCTCCCTTAAAACAGAAAAATCGAATTCTATATATAGATTTACAAGTGCGACGGCGTCACCTTTTGCTAGTGACGCCGTCAGGTCGCCGTCATTAGGGTTTCGTTTAGGCCAAGTCATCATTGGGATGACGTCAATTTATGAGTGTGACGCCGTCAATCTTCATGAAGGACGTCGTCTGAGTCTTGGTTCTTGGGCGTCTGGTGTGAAATTTGTGAATGACGCCTTCTAGAGTTTAGGCATGACGCCGTCATGCTTTAGAATCAGAATTTCCGCTGAGCCGTCGCTTGCACTTTTGATCAAAACTTCTATAGAGGGACAACATCGCTCTTTGGTTGGGACGCCGTCAGATGTGCTGGAGTGCCTTTGATCTTTACTTTTCTATTTTCTTAATGTTTTCGCTCCTTTTCGTCCAAATATGCTTTATTCTAGCATTTTGTTTCCAAAAGACCTAAAATATGAAAAGGAACGATTTTAAGTAGTAACGGATATAAAATGTGCCGATTTAGGGCTTAAATGACCCCCTAAAAGCGTATGTTTTAAATCCTTATCAACTACTAATGAAGATCTAAACAAAGCTAAAACACTACTAGATAAAACAACTAATCATATTTGGCTCTTGATACCAATTGTTGTTCCCAAATATCATGTCTACTATTAAGCTAAAAGATATAAAGTGAGTGTGGACACTTTATTCTAGAGAGACAAACGAGAGAGAAAAGAAGAAAGTCTCGTAATACAATTGGATAACACACACCCCATTACCCATGAGGTAGGGAGTATTTATACCTATACATATGTCTCGCATCCCCTCACAACTATACAAGTGTTGCGAGGGTGAATTGCTATCGCAAGCTACAACATTGTTACACAACGTACCCTATTCTATAGCAAAAGATAAATAGAAGTCCATGCTCTAATGATTTACACTTTTCGTGTTCTAACACTCCTTGCGTTGGGAACTCTACTACCGACCAAAAGGTGGAGACTTTCATGTTGAGCGTTTGCAATATTGTCTTGTACTTGGATGTGGATCTGACTATGTGAAATTGTAACAAGATTGTTCTCGACAGCTGGTATGTTCTTACTGTGAGCTCTAAAGTAATTACCCCTTCATGGATCATCTTTCCCCTGAGAAAATAATTAGTATTGTGGTTGGGGGTCTAAGGCTTGACCTAATATTTTTCGGCTTATTTTAATACTTGTGGGCTTATATAAGTTTATCATATAAATAAACTTATATAAGCCCACAAGTCTTCAAATAAACCGGAAAATTAAAACTTATAAAATACTAGACGAGTACCCGTGCATAGCAACGAGATTTTATAGCGACATATCATTTAGTGATAAAAAAAAGTTTATGGGTTATAAACGAAAAATAATAAAAGTTTGAAGATTTGGGGATTAAACATAATGTTTTGAAACCCGGTTCGACCAGGGTGGTTCAACCGGTTCAACCGTTCCGGTAGAAAAACGGGTCGATTTAAACCGAGTCAACCCGATGGACTAGGTCGAAAACGGGTCAAATTAAACCGGATCAACCCGCCGGGTTTGAAGCATAACGGGTCAACCCGGTTTCGATGTGTATTAATAGTTTCCTTTTGAAATATATGTTTTCAACATTTTTTTTATAGTTTCAACTTTTCACTTTTTACTTTTTGTTTTTTCCTTTATATATAGTATGCAGGGTACCAAAGACGTTTCGGCGACGGGTACCCTATGACGATTAACCGGATAAATAGATTTCGATGAGATCTAATTCCATCAGTTTGTATCGGTTTCAACGGGTCCTCTCTGGTTCGTTTTCGGATGGCTTTTATTGGTTAGCCGAACCGGTGGCGACAACGGTTCCTGATTGAACCCTCTGTCCAATCCGGTTTTCAAAACTATATATACCATCAACTTGTTAACTTGTATGAAGCTTTGTGTGTTTTATTAATTTGTATAATGTATATAATAACATGTACTTTTCATTTTATGGTGTTTTAAAAATAACATTAATTAGTGTGCTTAATTATTTTATATTTTGAATTTTGTTGTAGCTTGTTTAAAATGTATATTGTGAAAAATTTGTTGTACTTTTTAATAAGGGTGTTTTAATTGGTTGTTTTTAATTTGGTATATATGCTTTTAATTGGTTGTACAATATGAATAAATTATTGTACTTTTAATTAATAGGGTGTTTTAATAAAGTATTAACTAAATATGCTTTTCTCTCACCTTTAACTTTCAAAATTTTACTTTTTAAAATTTGACCATACACTATATAGATATATAGATAAGCCAAACCCGCATATAAGCTTGACCAAACACCCCCTTAAACCCCTGGTCGCTAATTGATCCAAAATACCTTATAGGCTTGTACCGCCAAACATGCCCCAAAACAAGTCTGAATATTTTATAACTTTGAAATAAGAGGGAAAACAGGCACCATTCGAAGTTTCAAACCAATTAAAGATATTCCCCCTCCTGTACCTAACAACCACCGTATAACCGCCATTTCTAGGGTTTCCGTTACCGGCAATACGCATTTCACGGAGCTAAATCTTTCAAAATAATTTAACGCATAGATAACAACATCATCAGGTTAATCAGTAGCTCTACACTGATTATGTTTTATGAAATTGTGCGTTAACCTAATGTATACCTGTTTAATTTTGCTCTCATTTAAGCTGTTATGAAATCAAATTAGTTATTTATCGACATTATAACGAGATTCGTAACAAGTAATTGTGATTTTATTAGTTTTGTTTATTGTTTTATGTAATATCATTCCTAATCGCATTATTGATTGTTGTATACTGTAAGTTTCTTAGGCTATTACGCCGTAGAATTAGTTATTTATCGACATTATAATGAAATTCGTAACAAGTATTAAATTGAGTTTTTTATGCTGAAAATGATATCGACATTATATGTTGACTGTTGGGTGTCATAGTTTGACTCGTAGGTTAAACAAAATATTATGTGTTATTGTGACTGGGAGTGTTGACAATAAGCTGTAGTTTTAGGAGTAGACATCTTTCTTACTGGTAAACGAGCGAGTGATGAATTTGATGAGGAAAAGGGTAGCTGTTAGGTTAATTGTAATGCTCTTTGGAATTTCATATGAGCCACCACAACGATTGTTTTTTGGGCTATTGTTAGCGTTTAGAAGTGTTACGCTTTAGTTAGCGTTTGGAAGTATCATCAGGGGAAGTAGTTTAAACTTTGAATAGGGCTTAACGCGATATGAAACACATTGGGTTTAATATACAATCATGATATCTACATTTTGGGGAAATTTTTTAGACCTTAAGATAGGTGTACCTCTGGTTTCACGAGCTCAGTGACCTTAAAGTTGTGGCTATGTGGTGGTAGCATGTACAATGGCTTGTGGTTTCAGTTGGACTTGTAGGTGGCATCCTTGTTAGACTATGTTGTGCGTGATTTAAGAAATTGAGCTTGTAGATGTTACTATATCAGGATCAGTGGTCATAGAAGCTCACAGTTCACAGATGCTGGAAACGAGAAACTGAACACAGATAAGATACACTAACTCTGTTTCAATCATAGATTTATGATCTACTGACTTGTCTTGCGTATCATGACTGTGGGGAAAGAGGCATGTCCGAAACCTTTAAGGCTAACTTAATCTATGGAAAGAATGAACAGTAACTACTGATCCATTGGCCGCCTTCATTGCTACAACAAAAACTGTTAACACAGTCATGTCTCACAAAAGAAGATACTACCTTAGTGCATGAAACCAACCAAAAACTTGAGTGCCCTTACCTGACTTGTTGTAAGTCAAGGACATATGCCATTAAGGAGAAAATATCTACCGATGTAGACTTGATATTATTCAAATATAATCTCTCTTTAAGACTGTAGATTGGCTACAGTTTAAGAAATTTGCATTGTTATTTTCAATTATCGCAATAGAATTTTGACACATGCAAATATAAATATATGATATAGCCACAAGCTGAAAGGAGATATAACGATAATTGCATGGTCATCTCTCTCTCGAAATAATTACACTTTTCATCATTCCTATTTGAAAGATTATACCATCTGTATAAAACCTAAGTGTTTCTTTATGACACATCCGATGTTCTGCCACATCCTTATTCTTCGACATTCTATTTTCCCGGCATTATACTTATCAGCTTAGTTAAGGTTTATCTGGCTCAGAAGCTAGTACTAACTTTATCTAAAGATTATTTAAGGTTTGTCTGGTTCAGAGAGTTCAGTAGCTACTTATCATAGTATTTCCCTAAATGTGGATCAGTGGATGTAAATGCTCCATGGCTGCTATTGCAAATTTGGTAAAGAGGTGAGCTCTAGCAGTAATTGACAATTACTAATTTTAAGGACTCTTGCAAGATGGATAACATTGGCAAAACAGTGATAAAGAAGGTAACTAGTTGAGGGACTGAGATGTCTGTGTCTAATTATGTACCACAGGTCCATAGTACAATGAGATAAGGGGGCACGTGAAGAAACAACTTTCTAGGATTAGTGGCCCCATTAAGGCGGTGTATCTCAGTGCGTGTGTGTGCAGTGGTTGTAAAACATAGAGCTTTTTAACAAGCAACGGTTGCTAGGACAGCGAGATGAGCTTTTGACTTCAATTGCCATATCAATAGTTGGCACTCACTATTTCAATAAGATATAAAAAAAGAGCAGAACCGGGGATGGAAGCTGTGTTGATGCTCTCTTGGTCCTTATTTCAAAGCACATAATCTCTTTGGGCTAATGGCCTTTGATGTTTAATTGAATTTATATCCTAGACTTATAGTTTGCACTGGGGTTGATACCTCTTCCAGATCTCCATACAAACATGGCTAAGGTAAGTCAAATGCTGTTGCCAAAGCATGAACTAATGCAGGCTGATAGGCAGAATACTTAACAAAGTAGATAAATTGTGCAGATCTAGTGCTAAAAAACATTTTTATTCATTTTTCTTGACAATGTGTACTGGGAATATAAGAACTTTGTTGTGGGTTTATTGCATATTAATCTCTTTGATTATTATTTGGCAATGTACTTTAGTTATTTTGATTGCCAAACACCAGTAATATGATGAAATCGTTCTTCAAATATGTATAATGCTTTTAACAATCATATAATTGTTGCCACTTCCCTTTACATACCAGGAATAGAAGATTATTGATTATGAACTTTAGTATATATTGACACTTCTCATATATCTTTATACAGTGTTATGCTTAGTTACTTTAAATTCCATGCAATCAAGTAATATGATAAAATATGTTGTTACATACTTCAAATGCTTGTGATTTTTTTTTTGGCATTTCCTTGTTCATTTATAAAGTGTTGGAAAATGACAAGTATTTCCATATGATTGATGTCTTTAAATGGTTGCAGGATACCTCTATGATGTTTTTACTGATCATGATAAGTGTGATTTGCTGTTATCCACTTACTTTAACGTTTTCTGTCTCGCGCTGGTAGTGTGGTACCAGGTCACCTGCAAAGGCTCTCAACTTGAAGGACTTACCTGACCATGGTGACTGTTTCTGGTGGGTACCCGTCTTTTTAACTAATGGTTCTGGAGCATTTTACAAGTACAATAATTTTCAGTTATTGCTCCCCTGATATTTTTTAAAATTAATTATCTCCATTTTTTACAAAACAAAATAATTATCCTCTATAATCTGTAAGCATTTCACCATTTTTTTCCTCTTCTGTATGTGTGTTTATTGGTTAGTTATCATGTCACGCAGAGTTCTCAAGTTTGACGTGGCTATCATTGATTAGTCTCCCATGTCTGTAGAGTCAGCAAATGGTTGCCTGCTTGGTTTCAGATTGTCTGTTTCATGATAAAAAAACAGGTTAGTTATTGTCATTAATTTACAAATTCTAACAGGTTAGGTATTGTCATTACTTTACAAATTCCTTTCTCCTTTAGGAAAGCCATTTCCATTGATCTGTTTATGATTATTAGTAGCTGGTTTGTATTGCCATTCATGCCACATATCTAGGCTTTATTAGCTAATGTGTGTAGTTCATGTTGTTGGGTTCCATCTTAAATTACAACTTATTTGGTTTTTCACTGGTTTTTCAATTATGGCATCATGCATGATGATGCATGTTTTCGTGTCATTATCTTTTCTTCAGAGAATCTTGAAATCTTTTAAATGCACATTATCCATAAGTAAGAATTTTAGCTGTTCATTGTTTACGGTTTAGGCCCCATGTTTCTTGTCTGGAGGTTGTTTTCTTGAATTCTAGGTGTCAATCTGAGCTTTTGCTTGAACATGCCATCTAATTTTGGAAACATACCTTCTTGCTTGGTTTGTGGTTTGGGTAATTATTCCCTACAACTACTACTAATTCTTAAATAGTATGGATTAGCCTGAGAGTGACAACACAGGGAATCTAATCTTGAGTGTCCTGGCATTCAGAAACCTTTCTAGTTAAAAACATAAGCTAGATACATTCTTTCATGAAGCTTTATTGGCTCATTCTATTCCCTACAACTACTACTAATTCTTAAATAGTATGGATTAGCCTGAGAGTGACAACACAGGGAATCTAATCTTGAGTGTCCTGGCATTCAGAAACCTTTCTAGTTAAAAACATAAGCTAGATACATTCTTTCATGAAGCTTTATTGGCTCATTCGATTCTTCCTTCCTCCCTTCTTGGGTAATTGACATTGTTCTTGCTACAGATGTAGCAGCTGTAGTGTAAAGTAGCTTAAATTGGTGATTAATTAGATCAATGGTTTACCTAAAAGCTAGTCCACATTTAATAAAAGTATTACTAGTTATAAATCCAATAACTGTGTAAGTGGAAAGTGTATCAACTTTTGGGGCATAATGCTGTGAGTTTAGTATCATTCTTAGGCTCATAATCTGAACCAAATAGGAAATCCATGATGAGCATGCAATATGCATGGACTTGCATGCATCTTTTTAACAATCAAATGACCACATTGCCCCCATGCAACCCACTAGCATTAGTCAGACTGGAAGAAGATAGTTTATGACAACTTACTATGTTTTCTATGTAGTCAAGGAGTCAAATAACAATCCAACATTTTGCTAGTCAAGAAACACCATTAACATTAACCATAAAGCAAGGATAAAACATGTACATTAGATCGTCACTATCTACATGACTACAATACTAAATTATTTAATTACATTTCCCCTAATTAGATGTTTAGCCAATCCAATCCTTGTATATAGTTGTTTTCCGGCAAGTAAAATACGTTCTCCAATCCTTCCATCCCAAATCCCCCAAGAAATGGTGGCTCCATGGCCTCCATAGAGAACGAAGAACTCGGGCTTGTGCTTGATATTCCATCCGATCGCTCCACTAGCCTGTTCATTTCCTTTTCAGCTTCAGACAGTTGTTCCTTGAGCCTTAAAACCTGTACAAGATTATTTGATGATCAGCCTTCGAACTTTGAAATTTGTAACAGTAACTAAATTTAATGTAATCCTATTTTATATCCTAGAAAGTTGGTGTCATAAGGAAGGTGAAGGCCCACGTGGGAAGTGAAGATATGTCATGTGCTACTCCACCACTAATACTGTAGGATAGTCCTGTCAACAACCTTAAAAAATTATGGACGGACACTTGTTACTGTAGCATCCTTTTTGCTGGACCAATGGGATTTTAGTTTTCTTATTCTTGTCAAAATTACATGGTGTTTCCTGTTACACCTGTTACTTCCATTTAGTTTCAAACCTGAAAAGATGGCACTACTTTTTCTCGAGCCTTGAGTCCATGAAATATCCAATTTTAGGGTTGCTTAAAGTGGATAAAAGTCTCCCTTGAGTGTACATCAAGAAGGAAGTAGTTTTTTTACTGTGATGTTAATCTACTTCATAAAACAGCTTAAATATTAAGTAACTAAAACACAATACTTGGCATGTTAAAAGGATGCTCATCTATCATTAATATCAGGTTTCTTTTCTTCTTTCGAACTTATACAAAATATAACTACATATAACTGTAAAGTTGATAAATGTAAAACAATCTTGTCTCTTACAGTATTTTATTTAAATAACTTAAAACTCATATTGGCATGTCCAAAGGCCTCTCTTTTGCAACTGTAAAACAATCTTGTCGCTTACAGTATTTTATTCAAATAACTTAAAACTAGTATTGGGATATTGGCATGTCCAAAGACCTCTCTTTTCAACGTTGGGATACAAATGAAACATTAACTTATGTAAATTATATTATTCTCAAATCTCAACAGCTGATTATCTTATTAAACTGAAAAAGATACACACAGAATAATATGCACAATCAATGAAGAACGAACCTAACACCATAGCACTATAGCAAAACTAAACTACACACTAAAAAAATACTTGGTACCAAGGAAGCAAGTAATAGATATACAATCTTTATCAGTAGCACAAGAAAAAAGAATCACCCATGATCCTTCATATTGTTTTTACTGTGCAAAATAAGTTTTAGCTTCACAAAAAGAGGCGTACCTCAGTTTCAAGACGGCATTTCTCAAGGACAGTGGAGTCATGCTCATTTTTGAGCTTGGAGTATTCCTCTTCAAGCTTCTTACTCTTCCAGCGAGCACGCCTGTTCTGAAACCAAACCGCAACTTGGCGCGGATCAAGCCCGAGCTCAGATGCGAGCCTATCCTTTCTTTCTGATTCTAGTTTATGTTCATCTCCAAAGTTTTGCTCAAGAAGGGTCACTTGTTCATCAGTGAGCTTCCTTTTTCTCATGCTGCTGCTACCATCTGCTTTGCTCTTCTTTCGTCTTCTTCGTGGTTTCACAACTTCCCCTATACATTATAAAAAATTACAACAAGAACCCAAACGTCACAAAATGCAAAAACTTGTAGTAATATAGTATACTTAGTGAGAAAATATAAATTGATTCGTACCTTGTTCTGGTATCAGTTGATCATATATCCCAGGATAATACTGGGAGAGGAGAACCATTTGATCATCAACTTGAGTTTTCATATTGGTTGTCATCTATGTGTGTCTCTTGGCAGAGGTGTTCTTCTTTGGTGAAACAAGTGGATGTCTTAGGGTGGTGGGTACATCAAGGGAGACTTTATTTATAAAGGTGGAGTGAAGACTAAGGAGTCTGCTGTTACTTTGGTTTGTGCAATGTGTGCCTTTATTTATAAAGTTTTAATGTCTATAGTGGCCTTGTTATTTTTTTGAATTTCCGGTTCTACCCTCCATAATTTTGAATCATTTGGTCGGATGCAAAACTACAAAATTGACGTGAGCTATGAGTTTGTCTATTTTGGGGTGATGAGATTGAATAAAACACTTGTATCAACCTTTTGTGGAATTTGGTGAGACGGGACTTGATTTACGCAGGTCACATATGTGAACTAATGATGTATATATCTCAAACTCCTAATTTTTGGAGGTGCTTGTGTGTGTCAAGATCATCCATACTCTACTTTAGAATTAATGTTATTACTTCATCTACACTGGGACCAATAGGATTGGTGTAATAAGGATCATAGGTACTTTAAGTCTATTGATGAAAATTCAGTAGTATTTGGTTTCATCTTTGAAGCTGTCCACATATGTTTCTTTTCCCATTTATGTTCATTTTATTCTGATCATTATATATATTTTTCTACATTATCCAAGGGAGTTGGAGGAAGTCATGTCTGAAAGAAACTAGACCTATATGACCAAAACAAAAATCCATAATTTTTTTTTCTTTCCAGATGAACGGTGCTAAAGCTGCGAGTTTTAATTGCTGCACTTCAAAGTTATCTAGGACGATTTGTTTGTTTTGTCGACATGTCCATACGATTAAGAAAGATAACTTGATCCCCCTTAAGGTTCTAGAAATTAAAATGTGATAATACCAAAACTAAAACATGTGTAATATGTTTAATTGGCTTATCATTTAGCATCTTATCCATTCACACCAACTTGAGGCGTGTTAGCAAGGCTTTTGCTTTCTCCCTTTTTTTAGAACAACAAAGTTGTAGAGGGTTTTGCTTTCCTGATTTAGTAACCAAATAGATGTGATGAATATTTATCAGCCTATGTGTGAAGGGAAATTTGCAAAAAATGGGATAGGAGTATGATGTGGGCAAGGGTTGGGATTGCAAACCTGACCACCTTAAAGTTAGTAAACAAAAACATTGTGATTTTATTATTATTTTTGGCTGTGTTAGGAGGGCCTCTGGATTCGGACAAAGTCTCCAATTGGATGGTATATATTCCCAATTCTGTGGGTACTAGCTTAGCCAAGCCACTAAGGTTTTTAGCTAAGGCTGTCACTACATTGGCTTGATGGTCATTAAGTGTGGTGTGAATACGTGGCTCAATGATAATTTTGATCTGGAATTAAAACTTTGTACCTTAAAGTATACCATTGGTTATGAGTTTTATGACACATGCACGTACATCACATGTAATCTCTTTCTAAGGTCCTAGAGAGGGGATAAACCTGTGATTTCTTGTACATGAAGTGCATACTGAACAATAAACATTTTTAGGTCTTAGGAGGATGGTCGAATTTGAAGCGAAAATGCTAAAATGACTTGTTACTCATACAATAAGAAAGTCTGGACTTAGCTATTTTGACTGTTGACCTTCAATGATTATGTATATAGTTACTTACTTGTATTAGGTATACTGTACTGCAAATTAGAAATGTCTTTTTAAATATTTGATATTTTACCTACATGGTATTTATTATCATATATATATATATATATATATATATATATACAACTACTATTGGTGAACACAATACATTAAATGTGTGTTGAATCTGTTGTTTTTTAAAAAATGACATGTCATTTCAAGCGATTTTTGTCTTAAACCAACCAGTTGTTTTTTGGTTGGATATCATTAATTTTTGTGAAATAGTCTTTCTTAACGTGCCTCGTGGTTTGCGGGAAGAGACAAGTACCCATATGAAAGTTTCCTATTCTTTTCTCAGTTTGCATATCATCCACCGAACTCCAGGAGCTTTTTTGACAAGCATAATAACTCTTTATGAACTCATGTGTGCCATTGTATCTTGAGCACAAAACAATATGTAACTGACTGGGATCGCAGTCACAAGATAACACGTGTAAGCCTTTTGGTCACTTCCTTCAGGAATTTTCGTACATGGATAAGAGGTCCCTCCCTACACTATCCTTTAGCTTTCTGCCTCTGTTTTTACAGAGTATGCTGATGATGTCTTAAACTCATGAGAATGCATCTAAATACTTTACCATGCCACTCGTGAAATAAAAGCTGTGGTTTATTGATAAAAAAGAACGCCTGCGATTAGGAACCACATGCTATGCATACTTTTTCGTCACTGGAAACCTCTAGAGCACAAAAGAAAGTTTCTGATTGTGTTTTAACTGAAGCCTAAGGTTTGGGTGGTGAAAATTATAAGAATAGTTATCAACTGCACCCAATGTGTCCAGGACGATATAGTCATATTGGCCCCATTAATCTTACAATGAATCACATATTTAACATGTTATTGGTTTGTGAACAAATAATCAGGTGGCTTTCAAAGTGATTTTGATTGACAAATCAACTTGTCTCCACATCCTTGTTAAATTTCAACATCTTATATTGGATATCTCCCCCAAATAAAATATCTTAGACCTGACCTATTTTTTTCTTATTCATTTCGCTAACGAATTATGGTTTTTGTTTCTAGTTTCGCCACAATGATAACGTTGGACAAGGCTTTTGCAGTTGCATACTTGCATGTCAAGATATTGAAGATCATCAGGTATGTAACAATCTTTATCACTGACTATGGTTATTTGTAGTGAAGTATTTAGGGGGTGTTTGGATTATCTTTTTCAAGAAGCTTATTAGGTTATTGCATATGTCGGAAAAAAGAGTTCATTATTTTTTCGTTGGTACTTTTGAAACAAATCAAGGTCCTTTAAATAAGCAATTCAAACACCCCTTTAGGATCAAATACTACATTTCTCTCGGGGTTTTTATATTCAGTTTGCGTATGCATATTTCCCTTGGTGGCATGAATAGAGAGACACAACAAAAATAGTTAGAAACTGTTTAGCAAATGAATGAATTAAAAGAAAGAAGCCTATCTAGATATTTATATTGGAGAATAGGAAATGAGACTAAAAGAAAGAAACGTGGGCACTTAACAAATATTGGCTCAAAAACTCAAAGCTTGACCAATTGGAGCCAAGAATGTGTATGGTAAAAAAGGTGATTGAAAAAGACAGGAAGAGTGATACTGGCACATGCACATGGGGGGCTACCAAAAACCTAAGTAAAACTTTTACACGCGTCATATCCCCCAAAACCACTGCTTTCTTGGACCACATTTCATATTCATCTGCATCCTTACACCTATTCACGTACATACATATACTCCTATCTTAACGGTAGCCGCCAATACATACCAGTCTTCTGTATCTATACACATTACTCCATCTGCTCTCCATCTTTAAGATCCAACCAATAGAAATTGGTCCAATATTGTGTAAAAGATTCCAATAAACAAAGATGTATGCAGGGTAAGTTATGACTAATAACCAGCCCGGTAAATTTGTCAAATTAAACTAATCTAAAGATGGAACATGATCTTTTCTAGAAGATCCGTGATTCAACTAATGGCAAGGTAGAACTTTACTGCATGTGATAGAAGCTATAACCAAAATTTAGCTTACCCTTATTAAAGACTTAGACTAGATTTAAGATGGTTTAAAAGATTTTTTTTTTTTTTTTTGAAAGTTGACTATTATTCACAGGAAAACGGCACTCCCCAAAACAAGGAGGCCCAATCAAACTAACCGATTACAAGAGGTTAAAAAAGTACCAATCTTCCCAATCTATCAAACCATTATTCGACCTATTACAATACCATAGAAAGCTAAGAGCCTTGATGTCTTGGAGGATCTTCCGGCTATCAACATTTGCGTTATCAAATCTGCTCCTGTTCCTCGCCTTCCATATGCACCAGCATGTGGAGAAAAAGATGCCCTTCAACGCTTCTCTCTTCTTCTTATCCAGACCCATCCCCAAGTGAAGATCGAAAATGTCACGACAAGAAAACAAGAAAAGAGGGGGCAACTTACACCAACGGCCCACCCTATACCAAATATCCATCGACACCATACACGAACAAAAAAGGTGTTCCACCGTTTCATCTTCAGTTTTACATAAGCTACACTCCAAAGTGTCGAAAGCACAGTTACGAGCAGAGAGCAGATCCATGGTGGGAACCCGATTCAAACCAACTCTCCACATAAGAATGTTGCATTTTTTTGCAACCCATTTAGACCACTTGAAGACAAACCGATTGCTATAATCCTTGTCACCTTTAAGAAATTCTTTGACTGATTTCACGCTAAAGCCTTTCGAGTCCCTAAAATGCCAGCTCCATTTGTCACCAACATCACTTAACGTTTGGCCCTCTAGAAGAGCACCCATACGCTGTCTCTCCCCAGCTTCAAGCATGGACAAAACACCCTCTAAAACACTCCATCGCCCCTCGAACCTACCCAACACCGGGTTGAACTTATCACTAACCAAACACTTCTTCATCTTATCCTTTTTAAACATCAACGAAAACTCATCCTTTAGGGCTCTATCACCAATCCAGGGGTCAAGCCAAAAACAAATGTTGTTCCCATTCCCCACAATACCTTTGAATAACTGATTAAGATGAACACCAAGAATACTAACTTTGGAAATCAGTTTAACGATGGACGACCAAACTCCAGACATCGACTTACATACTGGAAGAGAAGACCAACATCTAGGGGAGCCGTGAATAGAATCCACAACTTGCCTCCATAGGCTGCCAGATTCACATCTATAACGCCATACCCACTTAGTGAGAAGAGCAATATTGACATCCTTAAGCTTACTCAAACCAAGGCCGCCAACGTTCATCGGGGAAGCGACTTTATCCCAAGCAACCCAATGAATTTTCCTAGACTTCGACGACCCGCCCCACAAAATTTTTTTTATGATGCCTTCTAAACCATCCAGAACCTTAGCCGGGGCCTTAAACAAAGACAGATAGTAAGTCGGGAGGTTTTCCAGAACCGCTTTAATTAACGTCACTCTACCCCCAATGGAAAGGCAAGCAACTTTCCACTTGGACAGACTGGAATTGAAAATATCAAACATAAAGTCCCAATTCGCAATTCTATTCATGTTACCCCCCACTCGAATTCCCAGATAATCAAAAGGAGCACTCCCCGACATACAGGAAACACTGTTCGCTACACTTCTCACCTCCGAGTCCTCCACTCCCACGCCAAAAATTTGAGATTTCCCCATATTAATCTTAAGACCAGAACATATATAGAAACAGCGGAGGATTTGGTTAACTTTTTTGATATTGAGAATTGACCATTCACCCAAAAAGGTGCAATCATCGGCGTATAAAAGGTGTGAAATTGCAGGGCCATGGTTAGGGAGGGAAATACCCCCAAACGACCCATTCCTGCCAGCCTTCTTCATCATGCTAGAGAGACCTTCCATGACAATTAGAAAAAGAAAAGGGGAAATCGGGTCTCCCTGGCGCATACCTTTATAGCATTGGAATTCAAAGGTGGGAGAGCCATTCACCAAAATCGCGGATCTAGCCGACAAGAGAATACCATAAATCCATTTACACCATAAGTCTGGAAAACCCATCTGAGTCATCACCGACATAAGAAAACCCCAGTTAACATTGTCATATGCTTTATTAAAATCAACCTTGAATATAAGGGTTTTCCGTTTATTCCTTTTAGCCCACGATATGACCTCGTTAAGAATCAAGGGCCCGTCAAGAATGAGACGGTCGCTTAAGAAGGCCGATTGATTAACAGAAATCAACGGGCTTAGAACCTGTTTCAGTCTTAAAGCCAAGACTTTAGATATGATTTTACAGAGCGCCCCCACCAGCGTAATCGGTCTATAATCATTAAGGTTTACCGGGTCTCTAACTTTGGGGATCAAAGTTATAAAGGCAGCGTTACATCCCCTACTCAGCCCCATACCTTCGTGGAAATACTCAAAGAGAGCACCAAAATCCTCTTCGAAGAATTCCCAAAAACGCTTGATATATTTAAATGATATGCCATCTGGGCCAGGAGCCCGGTCTTCCCCACAATCAAAGACGGCTTTCTTAATCTCTTCCTTTGAAAATCGTTTAATCAAAGAATTAGCCGCTTCTTCCGATAACTTATTCTCGAATTCACAGGTCAAAGGAGGTCACTCTTTCCATTGTTCACTAAATTTTTCTTTGAAGAAATCAAAAATACGCTTTTTAATCATCTTTGGTTTAGAGATCCAGTCATCCCCCAACTTGAGTTCGTGAATCATATTACTTAACCTCCTATTATTGACCAAACCATGAAAATAACGATTATTACCATCTCCTTCAGCTGCCCATTTACTCCTAGACCGTTGTTTTAAGTCTTTCGTTTTCCGAGCTTCAATATCATCCAATTTCCTTTTACATTCGTTTCTAGTCCACTCTTCGTCTTCTGAAAGGTCTTCATATTCCATAACGAGATCAAGCTCTTCCAGTTCTTTTTTACAAACCTCAATTTCCTCATTCTCCTTTTGAATCAGCTCGTTTCTCCATTCTTTCAGCTTTTGACGTAACCAACCGAACTTCTTAATTAATTTGACATCAGAAGCCCCAACAAACTCAAAGTCTCTCAATGCCTTCGAAACAACCTCTATACAATCAGGATAATCTAGCCATGAATTAAAAACCCGAAAAGGTTTGGGACCAAAATTGATATCCAGGACGGACAACAAAATTGGATTGTGATCCGACAACAACCTAGGAAGCGATCTGAGGCACGCCTCAAGCCATTTATCCACAAACCCCCTACTAACCAAACACCGATCAATCTGACTAAACTTCTTCCCCCTCTCGTCCTCCTTAAAATAGGTGAATCTGCTACCTTTCATAGCATATTCGTGAAGGTCCGAAGAGTTTATGAACTCGTTAAAATCAAGAGCGCAATTTTTCTTGAATTTAGACCCTCTTCTTTCATCGCTAGACAAGATTTATCTAGAAGGTGTTTGAATGTGCATTTTGAAAGTGATAATGTGATATTGAAAAGTCATAATGTGATAGTTGTAGTTTACAATGCATGGGGTAATTTTCCGTATGCTTATTATAGAATGGTTTATTATGTGACAAATTCTGAAATTAATAGGAATATAAGATATAATGGTCAAAACAATATATTGCTACATAAGACCGGTGGTAATAAGGCATCGAAGACTTGCGCGTCTTTCTTGTTGCACACACCCACACAGTATGCGTCTTGGAGGAAAAAATGGAGGACTTGGTTGTTTCCAAGATCGAGTCGTGTGTGGGCTAAAGGTGGGTTGTCTAATTTGTTTACGTGGGGTATATTTGTTTATAAGTGGGATATATTTGGGTTGTGAAGTTGGTTGTCTTATTACATTAAGTTGTTGGTAAAGTAAATTGTGAAGAGAGAAAATAACGTGACGCTGAAATGACGAGGGATGATGTTGATTGTGGTAACTCATTATTACCACTAACCTAATTAGAGATGCACCTAGAAATAAATGTGGAGCGTTTAAAATTGTATCAAAAGAAAAGGTAACTAATGAGTGATGCTGGTTTTTTTCCCTATATTTATTAAGATAATAAGAGATAATTAATCGGGTATTCGTGCATTGCGGTGACGGGTATTTAGATTATTATATTTTCGGTGATAGTAAGGTTTTTTGGATGGATTATTTTTATAGAAAGAAAAAAAATGTTTAACAGAGGTTGTCAATTGAAAATTAGCTTATTTTCTTGCTTATGCATTTAGTAACATTATACAAAGCTTTCATAGCACGGTACCCGCATGTTATAGCGGCGAACACCATGTAATCAAAAGTTTTGTTGAGAGATTATGTTTTTCATGATGCTAACTTTACGCATGGCGATAACTTTAGAGAACAACTTTACCGCACACTATTTCATAAAAAAAATTGCAGAGAACCCATACATCACAATGCAACGACGATACAAAAATGGCGATCACTATTGCTAGTTGTTTTGAACGTGTATTATTATATAACGTTTAAACATAGAGAGTGTTTTAAAGTAGCGGTTTTAGCGACATCTGGTGGTGTCTATATTGTTAAGTTGTAGTCGTAAATGGTGGTATGTTGCGTGGTCGAAAAAGGTGGTGTTAGAAAACCTGTCTACATAAAAGATTAGTTTGTATGATCTGCTTAATGATTTGTAAATTTTATTTAGTGTGAGTTTTAAAGAAGACAAAAAATGATTTATGCATTATTTTTTTGTATCATGAGGTATATTAAGTGTAGTTTTGAGTGATTGAGCATTTTAATAATATCATTAATGGATTGTAAATTTGATTTAGTTGGAGTTTTAAAGAGAAAAAAATGATAAGATGATTTATGCATTATTGTTTTGTATGATGTAGTATATTAGTTGTATTTTTGAGCGAATGAGTATTTTAATAATGTTATTAATGATTTGTAAATTTTATTTAATATATGTTTTAGAAAAGAAAAAAATAAGATGGTTTATGCATTAATCTTTTTGTACCATGTGATATATCAATTGTACTTTTAAGTGAGTGTTTTAATAATATCATTGATTATATATGTTTAATTGATGTATATGTGCATCAAATAGTTTGAGCATGTGGTGTAATAATGTTACCATGGGCGTTATGCTGACTTGGCCAACGTTGAGCCAGCGTTATCATACCACTCACGAGGTGTTAGGCTCGGTGTTGATGGAAGTGTTGCCATGGCAACGTGATGTTGAGGAAGGATTTAATTAAAAAAAAAAAAAAAAGATAAAAATTTACACCTACGCCCCCCTTAACGACTAGTGATGTTTGAATTCAAAAAAATAAATAAATAAATAAATAAATCAAAAACAGCTGTTGTGGTTAAACGGCTAGTTAGGTAAAAAAAAATCAAAACTTCTATAAATACCCACATTTACATATTATTTTTACACACTTTCCAAGTTTCTATACATTTAACCCAAATCAAACTTTCAATACAATTTTTCTTTCCAAAATCATGGCTTGTAATCTCTCGCACACCGTTGGAGAATCCAATGACGACGTTCAAAAATTGATTGACGGCGATAACTTTCGCCGAGAGAAACTTTACGAGGTTTCCGAGATGATGTTTAGCAACGGAAGCAGCTTTAAAGATGATCTGAGGAAACAATATGTGAATTGCACTGTCATTCATAAATTTTTGTGAGAGGAAGGTTGGGAAGATCCTGACATCAAGAAAACGTTGGGGAAATATGTGTCACAAATAGGCGATAACATAAGTCACAAAATCCGTTGGATGCATACGGAAAACACTATAGGTGGTTCCTCATCACAACAAGCAACACACGAACTCATGTCTCCCATTTCTTCATTTCCACCAGTAGAGGAACCAGTTAACGAGCACGGATTGACTTAGACACAACTATATAATCTTATGCGAGATGAAGAAACATTAAAAGAAGTAGAGGAAGAGCAAGCAGTTGTTGATGCAAAAAACACATGGTGTCAACAAGAGTTGTATGTGGATTATCCTGCACATGCTTTGTCTCTTGTTTATGTAATGTTTTATTTTCGTAACTTTTTCTATAGTTGTGTTAGGTGGTTGGAAGTTTTGCGTTTAGAATTGAAAGCTCGTTTGGTTTTTTTATGTTTATTAATATAATTTTAGGTTGTTTATTAAATAAAGTATTAGTTTATGGGCTTAATTTGTAATATTAATTTATTAAAGAAATGTGGGGCCTAAAATGTGGCCTTGAGGTGGTGTTATGATAAGGGGTGTTTTTTTGGTGTTAATATTGAAATATTAAAGCTGACGTGACGCAGTGTTATTTCATAACTTGAGTTATTACACCTTATGCTCTTATAAACATAGCTTTAAAACTTGTACCGGTCAGAAAGCAACAAAAAAATTCCATAAACAAGTGTGTAATCTTATTTCTTTTAGTAAAAAAAAAACCCAAACACTTTTATATAGTCCTTCATCGGTCATACAAGCCCTATTAACATAGTAGTAAACAATATTAGTTGAGCAAAAAGTTAAAGGAACACAAATTAAAGTAAACTACAGAAAAGAAACATCCTCCAACACGTAAATTTTGTAAAACCAAATGTCAACAATACCTGTACCGAATAGATATAGATTAATGTTTATCAAGTAGATATCTATAACAACTCAAAGGTGTAGCTTAGTGGTAAAAAGGGATTGTGACTATTAATATAAAACGTGTGAGGTCTCAAGTTTGATTCCTGTTAGGTGCAAACAGCTTTAAATTGGCCACGTCAACTTCGTGACATCAACCTCCTGAAAAAGGAGAGCTTTACCTGTTCACTTTAAATAAACTGCTATATTAGAATATCATAAACTTCAATATTCAAGTCTTATTTATTTATTTATTTATTTAACATACATAGCAATCCCGATATATAATTAAGGACATTCTTGATTCATAGTACATATATCTTGTATATAGACAACAGTTTTTGCTTTTGTTGTCTGTATCCATCAGCCACTGTGGGGCTAATGTAGCGATGGTTATGAATATTGAGTAACTTTTAACCACTGGGGCATTGGTTTAATGGGTGGGGGCTTTGGTCTTCAGTCAATCTCGGGTTCGAATCCCATCTTTGACACTTTGCTTCCAGATAAGTATTCACCTTCGCAGAATCTGTGGGCTTATTGGAGAAACTTTGTAGATAAGAGCTCATGAGTCCGAGAGTCTCGGCTCACTCCGGTTGGTGCCCCACTAGGCCAGGAGAGTTGCTCGGAACTATTCTTTGTGGGGTGGACAATGGCTGGTGCCAAAAGACACCCAAGGTCAGGGTGTTCCCGCCAATCTACACATTTATTTGTGGATTGGAGTAACTTTTTAGGCTAAAGCAACAAAGTAAAAAAGCTTTTAATTTGTACATTTTAGGGATGGGTTAGCTAGTCACGTTTGTTGCTTTAAAATCATAATTATCCTGCTGCCATGTTCTCAAACCTTATCTGAAATGTGTATAGGTGTAAGCATATCCTAAGTTGAAACAATTCCTTCAAGAACTTGGTATTATCTCAGTTCTGTTTTTGGGTTCCTACCATAGTTCCGTATGCCAATTGTACATATTCTTTATAAGCAAAATAGCAAATGCATGCATGAGCATGTTACATTGGTGTGAAATGGTAACAGAGTGATGAAATTTTTTCCTTTGTAGTAGATTCGAAGTTCCCTTTGTAGAAAAGCTTATCTCTTTCTGAAATATGAAACCACAAAGTTTGATCTATAGTGGTGAAATTGCATGACATTGACTAAAGCTGTTACCTTCTTTTCATGAACTCATGATAATATAGGTAGGTAACTAGCTTGAGTGATGTGTAAGTTTTCAGTTTCTTAGGGGGGGCGCACTCTATATATTCAATCACCTAGCAATATCTAAGTCAAACATTTCATACTCCCTTAAAGAAATATTCATTGCAAATGTGACCAATTTAATTGGCATGTCAGTTCCAAACTCTTTGTCCAATCAAGACATAAAGTATGTTAAAAAAAAATCAAGACATAAAGTTGGTGCCTTGATTAATTTTATAGTTACTAGACGTTACACTAACGCGTAAATACAACCATACACATGCAAAACACGCACTAGATGAGAGAACCTAAAGCCTTTTGTGGATATAGTGTTATGTGGACACATCAATGGTACGAATAGAATGACACGAACCAAACTTCTTGTCAGAAATTGTCGTTGAGTTGATTCATTTACCATTTGAGGGTTAAAAAAGTCATGGTAATAGAATGACAATGCCATTCTCAACTTTCTACAGTCCCTGTGTGTAGGAACCTTATAGAAAACTTTGTTGCTAATTCAATTTAATGCTATCTTAAGCAAGAAGGATAAGACTAGGGGATTGCTTAAGTTTACTAGAGTAATTTATAATGTTTTAACTTGATTAAGGAAACGACAAAGGTGGTAATAAAGGATAAGGATGAGATTAGCGAGTGTATGTGTGTGTGAGAGAAAGATTAGAGATTCTTATAGGCTGGCCTGAGATTATAGCTTGATTATGAACTTTGGTTATTGGCTTAATGGGTGTTTAGGGAATAAAATATCCAGAAAAGTTGTGTAGGATCGTTTGGACTGAAGTGATCCACGCTGCGTGTTTCTAGTGCATTGTTTTAAAAATCGAGAAAAGAAAAGAGTGTTGCGGAAAAGATGCGCATGGTGTGGAAAGGATTCCATAGTAAATATGCTTTTGAGTTCTTTAAGAGATTAAATAGGGTTGTTTAACTTAATTAAGGTGCTTTACACTATGATTAAGGATTATAAAATTGGGTGTCATCTTTATACCGACATACCTCACTCTTGTTTCCAGTTTTCCAACTCAATGATTCTGTTGTTAAACATATGTAATTTAAATGGTGATTGGATCTAAACACATTAGTTCCCAGCTAATCAGAATTATTTCATTGATTAGCAGCATTTAAAACTAATTACCATGCTTTTTAGAATCACTCGATATCTACTCTAAAAAAAGATTCATTCAATCTCAATAATTCTAAAACTCCCCATTGTAATGTTGCACTATTAGTTCAACTATCCTAATCAAAACCAATCTTTTTGCGTTCTTGAACTTCATAAGATGCATTGACATGTCCGGGTTTTTCCCATAAACATCCCGATCTTCTCCACTTCGTGCAAGACTTGGTTAGTACGAGGTTAATCTAAGGTTTTTATTTTTTTATTTTTTTATTTTTTTTTAGCAAAGAATTTAAGGGGGCGTTTGATTGGGGCCATTTGGGGGATATTGGAGGCATTTGCATTTTAATTCCCTTCAAATGTCATGTTTGGTAACTCAAAAGTGGGAAATTGAAGCAATTTACTATTCCTCGAAATGCCAAAATGGGGAGAATCAGAATGCCTCCAAAAAGTGAGGAATTTTAATTGAAAAAATTTATAAACTTTTTCTTATTGTTTTTATAAACTTTTAAATAGAATATTTATAATTTTTTTTTATAAACTTTTTTTATAAATTTTTTATAAACTATTTTATAGATTTTTTTTAAACTTTTATTATAAATTTTTTATAAACTTTTTTTTTATAAATTTTTTATAAATTTCTTATCGATTTTTTTTAAACTTTTTTTATAAACTCTTTTATAAACTTTTATAAATTTTTTATAAACTTTTTTTATAAACTTTTTTTTATAAATTTTTTATAAATTTCTTAGAAATTTTTTATAAACTTTTTTTATAAACTTTTTTATAAATTTTTTATAAACTTTTTTTTATAATTTTTTTTATAAATTTCTTATAAATTTTTTATAAACTTTTTAATAAATTTTGTATAAACTTTTTTCATAAATTATTTATAAACTTTTTTTATAAATTTTTTCTAAACTTTTTCTTATAATTTTTTTCTAAACTTTTGTTATAATTTTTTTTATAAACTTTTAAATAGAATTTTTATGATATTTATATTAAAAATATATATATATATATATATATTATAAATTGCTATACGAAGGTATTTTAAATTAGAAATTTTAAATTCTCAAAAATTTAAATTTTCTAGAATTTAAAATTTCGGAATTTCAAATTACCCCAACCAAACGCCCCCCTAAGGTGTATTGAAACTTATCTTTTTAGTAACAACTATTCATGATACTTGATACCTCGAATATTATTTTTTTCAGTGGGACTTTAGCAAGGACACTTTTAAAGCTATTATATTTCAACTAGTTAACATTCTCGAACAAGTGCATGATACAAGGATGGATTAATGGCTTTTTAGGGTACTAATAAATACTAATCTACACGTCTTTTTGTTAATGGACGCGAAATATTAATAATATACTTGCTACGCCAATCGATCACCAAGCAATTTATAGGGTATACTAGGGGTCTATATCAAGAGCTAGATAGATTATAGAAAATTGGACTCACATAATTATAATAAGGAAATTGATTTGTGTAAATGCGTGCCTTTGACATATAATCAGTGTCATTATCCCTTTAAGGTCAAATTTGTTTGTGTCGTATATTCCACATACAGTTTCCTTCCTTGTTTCCCTCATCCCTTACCATTGCTACTCTAAATATAATATTTGCTTATTGAATAAAAGAGCATTGATATATATATAGATAACATGATAAGGTGGTGTTCAATATATGAGCAAAGTTAGAGGGTTAGTTGTACTTAGAGCATCTACTATGGTGTTTTATAATAAGTTTTTTAGACAATTATGGTAATTGAAAAAAGTAATTAACAAAGTATGTAATTTTAGAAATAATTAATAGTATGATGTATATTTACTTTCTTTTTCTTTATATAAGATCATAAGAACCCATGAAAGCTTGTTTTCTACCATTCGTATGAAAATGGGGAAACATTCTTTCTCGGACTCAAATTCTTCTTTGTTTATGCCACAGACTCCTTGAACAGACTTATCCTCATCTCGTTTATACTCGTCATTCCTGACTGTTTCGTTAGAGACGATGAATCGATGATGATGTGCGAGATGATTCTTAATTAGTTCTTACGTCATCACTTCTATGGTTTATCTTCTTTTGATGATTTCGATGATCAACACAATCCAGGCAAAACGCCTAGCTAGACCAACACGGTAGACAAACAACTAGCTGACTTCTATCATTACAACCACTACGAGTTACTAAACCTAATACCATAACTAACTATAAAACAATAGGAGAACCAATGTTATCGCAAAGCCCATACAAGTATCATACGCTTGTAAATACATCAGAAATGCCCTAAATGAAGTCAATCAAACTAATATTGAGTGACATCGTTAATGGAATAATAACATTTCTTTTTGCACGTTATTGATTTTTCCTAGTGATAATGTCAGAATTGTTGCTTACATCATGAGCGCCATCGATGACCGATCAAGTCGGCAATGACACATACATAGGAGATGATGACATTCAGATGAAGATGAAGACGATGGTATACTGACTAATATTTATTTGTTATTCTTCTCTTTTTTGGAGTAAATAAATCTAGATAGCAAATTATCTATTAATATCATGGAGACGATGGTTGTTGCTAGTACTCATATTTTACAAATGGATAATTTTATGGTTTTGTAAAAGGAAAGATAAAAAGAAAAAGAAAACAAAAAAACAACCAATTACATACTAATTTAAATACTTCTCTAAAAAAAACTCTTTTATAATTAGGTTTATAATATGATGAAAAAGTTCATGCTCTTATTAACCATAGTGAAAATCTATTTCATGCTTACTTGGCATAAAAAGGTCTAACATCTTAAATTTCTTTACAATTTATTGCGTTTTAAATATATGTGATGTTTATAAAACTTTAAGAAGTTTATGTATATTGGAAATAAGTTTATACAATCAAAAGGTTCAAAAGTTAATGACATTGATCAATTATAAACCTTTATAAAGATCTATCATAGTTGATGCCTTTAGTATTATATATTTGAAAATAATTAGACTTGAGTTAGAATTGTTTGGTGTGTAAGTAAAGCAGAAAACTATGAATTCTAATTTTATAGGATTTTACCCCCTCAACTCTATAACTAGAGGTGAGAAGGGAGGGGTGCTGATTAATTCATTATTCTTTTCTTGATGTAAGCTTTTATTTGAATTATTATGTAATATATATATATATATATATAACTCTATATAGAGTAGGGATACAGTGAGAAGTAAATTAAAATAAAAAGTGGTGAGAAGTGACCAAAACCACGCATTTGAGATGCAACGACTTGCATTAGATGCATTTCTATTCATATATATGCAACATCTTGAGTTTCGAAAGTTAATTTGATGTATAGATGGTGCAAATTGATTTTTATGATTTTTAGCACGTGTAGAGAACAAAACAATAGAAATAAAAAATGATCTAATATACTAATACGATCCGATTAAAAACTAGAACACACTATAGTGCATTATAATGCATCTAAGATTATTGGGATAAGCATCTAATTTAGGTTGGTGCATCTCGGTTTTGATTTATAGTTCTTTTATTCCTTCTTATTTTAAGTAATCTTCTTATTTGATCCTCTATATATATATATATATATATATATATATATATATATATATATATATATATATATATATATATATATATATATATATATATATAATTTTTTCAGTAATTATAAGGCTACAATATAGTCGCTTTAAACGTGGGTCCTCGACTCTTTTGTGGGTCCTGAGTTATTTCTGCGGGCCCCTGATAATTTCATGTGTATTTTTTGTGAGGGATTGTAGCTAGTTGGCTACAAAAATTGTAGCCAAGATATCCCCATATATATATATATATATGAGAGAAATCTGAGGTGACAAAAGAAATGTCGATCCCTTGATTGTCTTAATTGCACTTATTCTTACGTATTGCATTAAAGTAAAAAAAATGTATACAAATTAATTATAGTGAACATAGGTTTCAACAACCCTTAAATTGCGCCTTAATTTTTGCCTTGTTATGGGTGCCTTAGTACTTTGAAATTCGTCATAAGCATCACTTTTAAGGTCTAACATAACCATTTTAATACATCATCAACTAAAATACCAAATTTCGTGAAAAACTCGCATTTGCTTTTTATTAGATTGAAAAGGTCATAGATGTTAATTTGCATTGATCGCCTAAGTTTTTTTTTTATTAATGGTTTATAACATTATTACATACATAATTTTTTGTATCAATTACATGTTGATTTAAGTTTTGCCATTTGGGTAACCTTACAAGGTAATACAAAGATGTATCTATCAATACATATGACATTTGCGGAAACTACGTTATTATGGGGGCCAAGTGCTGAATACAGTTAAAACCCAATTCGTTGAAAACAAATCAAGGCTGATCTCGTATCTATCAATACATAAAGCATGAGAAGTGGTGAGTTATTCTGACGAAATAATTGCCCTCTCGTTCAATGTTATCAACATTGAATCGACAACCATTTCTGATCATTTGGGGATTGTAATTCGGAAAAAAAAAGGCTCATTCGAAACTTTCTTTTATCAATCTGAAAGGTTCAAAAAATTATTTAGAAGATTTTATATGTTACTAATTAACTTTCGTTTCACTAAATAGACAACCATTTCCGATCAATGTCGTTTCACTTATACAAATTATCTAATATCTGTTTTCGTTTTCATAAACTAAAGATACTTTGGGGGTTTTAGTTATACAAATGTTTGCATCTCCATGTTTTTCCCCTTTCTCTAAAGTTTAGGCTATAAGTATTGATGTATTCTTATAATGTCTTAGGGGCTGTTTACTTATTAAGTGGCTAATATATATATATATATGTGGGGTCTATGTAGGATCCACGTCTGTGGCAACCACTTATTAGGGAAGAGTTCATATTGTATGCCTTGTAGATCCAGATGAAACAATAGAAATGTGGAGTCTAAATTATGTTTTGTGGATCCATATATTATCTAAGGATCCATTAAGTGCTAAATAAACTAGCCCTTAGTATACTTAATTAAATTTTCTTGTCACTAAATGCTATTAAATTTTAAAAACTATTTGAATATGTACATTTTAGTGACATTTCACTAAAAATAGACTATTAAAACTGAAAACTTGTAACAATTAATTTGACGCATTTTAGTTTTAATTATTTTCGACGAGGAGAGATTAATTTACATACGAAAAAGTTCCTACATAAAAAAAAGATTAATTTGCACTTTTATTAAAAATGCAACTACAACCATTTTTTTTAAGAAACTTTTTTTAATTTAACTAGTTCATAAACCGTTAATCGTTAGGTAAAACAAATTATACCGTTACGAAGAGCATTATTTTTCAATAGATAGACACTTTCATATACTTTCGAAAAATTATTTTTATCATTTTTGTTACCTTTTTTTAAGAATTGAATTTCGCATAAATCACATGTAATTTGACATTAATTTAAACTTTCAACACTAAATAACTGTATTAAAATTGCCATAAATGTTTGTGTATAAATCAAAGACTTTTCTCTTTTCTTCAATGTAAAACACACATTCATTTCTTCCAAACCATATAACATACACCATATTTGAATTCTAGAGTATAGCAGTTTATTTATGAAACTTCTTTTATCACATGTGGTAAACATTATATGTGATAGAGATCATATGTGGTAAAACTCACACGTGATTTTATGTGTTTTATCCAAGTTTGACAAATTAACTGCACTAAGTTAGAATTCGAAATATAATGTGTTATATATGGTTGAAAATCTATGAATGTCTAGTTACGGGAAAAAATACGGTGAAAATTTTAGAATTAATTTGAAAAAGTTATGTTCATTTTAATACATGTTTAAATATTCAAACATTCAGATTAGTGTTTGTAGAAACCTAGAAGGGGGGGGGGGGTTAAATAGTTTCACCGATTTAAATTTAGTTTACAAAAACTTTTAAATCGATTGTATGTAAAACTTTTGGATGACGAAATATAGACAATGCAAGTAAATAAGAACAGATATAAATACGATAAAGTAAATAGAGGAAGAGATAGAACCGTGAAACAATGATTTATAGAGGTACGGCTACAAGGACACATTTTTTGCCCTACTTCACTCCCCGAGTACAACTCGAGAGTTCTTAAGCACTATGCCAACCAGCTCCTTTAACCGGTGGAGATGCCTCACAATGTCGCTTACACTTTTTCTGGTACAAAGCTAAATATCAGATTCTTTACAACGGAAGAACCAATCCTACACAACTTAACACAACTAACAAAACTAGCACAACTAACACAAATAACACAAATAATACAACAACTTTGTGATTTACAATATGATGTATCAAATACAAGAAACAACTCAGTGTTCTTGTAGTGATAATGAAGCGTAGCAACACTTCTCTTTGAAGTTAGGAAGACTTGTATGCAAAGAACGACATCTCGTCTTTTAAGACGAACCTTGAGAAACAAGAAGATAACTACAAGAATGATCCTTAGATCAGAGGTTAGAAATATATCAGAATGAGAGAAGATATATATGAGAATGGGTGAGTAAAAATGAAGAAATGACTCACTATTTATAGTAAATTAGATCACTGTGCAGCCGGATCCGGTGGATCCCTTGAAAAAGAGATCAGGCCGGTGTATCCAAGAGATCCGGCAACTGGGTAAACCAGTCCGGATTTTGGGCTACAATTCCGGGTTTTGGGTTATGGGTTATGAACTATGGGTAATGGGTACCCAATATGATATCATGCTTGATGCAACACATTCTTTGGGTTATAGGTTATGGACTTTGGGTCATGGGTCGTGGACTTTACCAAACTTGATGTCATGCATGATGTAATGCACATTGGCCATTGGTTTTGGGTCATTTGTCATGGGTCATAGGTTAAGAATTACCTAACACATTTACTTACAATTATATTATTACAAATAAATACACAATAAACAAAAGCAAGTAAGTAGTAAAAATAAATATGATAACATGCAATCTTTAGATTTGTACTTGAGATAATTTTATGGTTATTATCGACAAAACTTAATGAGATCGAGAAATATAAATAAACATTTTTACGATTTATTTGCATTAACAATCTCACCTTTTTTGTTGATGACAAAACATAAAATTACGCAGCGGGCTCGAAGACCACTGGTTCTGGAAGGCACATGAGTCCGAACGCAATGTTGAATGTGCAGCCGACACTAGGTAGGTACCTGTGCAGGTGAGGCGTCAGTGAGTAAAACTTAAGAATTAGATGTTTAAAAGTTTTTAAAAGATTGTAACTTTTACTCTCTGTGGAAAACTAGAAGGGGGGGGGGGTTGAATAGTTTTACCGATAAAAACTTCGTTTTAAACTATTTATATTGACTTATGTCAATCTATTTAATGTGTGTGTTGGATGATAATAGATAAGCATATAAAGAAGTAATGCAAAGATAAAGAGTAAGGAACACAAAACCACGACACGAGTATTTATAGTGGTTCGGCTATAAGGACACCTTCCTTGCTCTACTCCACTCCCCGAGTTCCTCACTCGAGAGTTCGTAAGCACTACACAACACAAGCTCCTTAATGTGGCGGAGAAGCCTTCACAACGTCGCATACTCTTTATCCGGTACAAGTCTAGACACCGAGTTCTTCCACGAGGTAGAACCAAACATATCACAACGTCGCCTACACTTTATCCGGTACAAGGCTATATACCGAGTTCCATTACAAAGGAGGAACTACTACCCAACACTACACACTACACAACTACCCGAAAGAAGACACACTCCTTATTACAACATCATAAGGATATCAATATCCTTTAACCCAAACTATCTATATTGTACATCGATGCACCATATCGAATGTACTCCATTGGCACCTTTCACTAATGCCTTCGACTTGACCCTTTGGCACCATTAACTAATGCATTCGAATTGACCCTTTGGCACCTTTTACTAATGCCTTCGACTTGACCCTTCGGCACCTTTCACTAATGCCTTCGACTTGACCCTTTGGCACCTTTTACTAATGCCTTCGACACAACACTTCTAAGGAGGGAGGAAAGAACTATCAACAAGATAACTTCAGTAGTCTTGATGATGACAAAGCTTGGCAACTCATGGACTTGAGCTTTCTTGACTTCAAGAGGTGGTGATCTCGCCTTTAAGAGAAACCTAGAGAATCACACAAACACAAAACTACATAGAAAGAGCCTTTGGATATGAGGTTAGAGATATTACAATACTAAGAGAGAGTATGTGTAAAAGGGGTGAGTTGCAAGAGAGAAATGGCTCACTATTTATAGGCAAATTTCTATACTGTTCCACGGTTCCCACGGATCCCTCCCCAAAGGGATCCGGCTAGTGCAATCCAAGGGATCCGGCAGCTGGGTCAGCTTAAGTCCGGATTTTTGGTTGCAAACCGGGTTATGGGTTATGAACCATGGGTTATGGATACCCAACAAGATGCAATGTATCTAGACATTGGGTCATGGGTCTTGGGTCATGGATCATGGATAATACCCAACATGACTTCATGCATGATGTCATGCAATGGGTCATGGGTTATGGATCAAGCTCCATGGGTATGAGTCATGGACTTTGGGTTTTACCTAACAATATTTAATGTATCTAGTCAATGGGTTAAGTACTTAGATTTTTACCCATTACAATATATATACCAAGTAAATATATATATATATATATATATATATATAGAGAGAGAGAGAGAGTGAGGATCAGGTGCGGATTTTTTTATTTCGTGCGGATGTGCGGATAGATCTGGACCGCCCATTCCAGATCTCATCTTGACTTTTTGTAAAAAAGTCAAGATCTGCGCTATCTTCACGGTACCAATTGACCATGTAAACGATTTTTTTAATTTTTTTCCTTTTGAGAGATCCTTACTATTGTCATCTTCTTTCATTTTTTTTCAGATTTTTCCGAGCACTTTTTATTTTTTTGATTATGAGTCTTACCGTGATATTAACGATATTATGAGTCCTATTGTGATATTATGAAACTGTGATAATATAAAATGGTGATATTATAAAACCAACTATGATATTAACCTTTTTTACATGTAATATGAACCGTGATATTAAGAAACATATGATAGTTAATATGATATTAACAATTTTATTAAGAAAACATATGATAGTTACGGTGATATTAACAATTATATTAAAAAAAGAAAAAAAGTTTCTGTGATAGTAAAAAGGAACCATGATATTAACATTTTTTTATTAAAAAAGGAACGGTGATATTAATAATATTAGTAAAAAAAACAAAAAGTAATGTGATATAAAAAAAAAGTTAGTGTGATATTAACAATTTGTATTTAAAAATAAAAATTTATGTGATATTAAGATTATATCTTGATTTTTTTACAAAAGTCAAGATCTGATCTTGACTTTGTCAATATCAGATCTTGACTTCAGACCTTAATATCACAATACCTTTAATCATGAAAACGATTTTTTTTTTGAAATTTTTTTCAGCGATTCTTAATAATTTATCATCCTCTTTATTTTTTTAATTTTTTCAGATTTTCTTGATTTTTTTTAAAAAAAAAGCTACTGTGATATTTACGCACCATTCATACTTAAAAGCCTAATCCCCACCCAATCCCTTCCCTATATATATATATATATATATATATATATATATATATATATATATATATATATATATATATATATATATATATATATATATATATATTGTTTGGTTCGAAAATACCCAAACCCCTTAATCTAGGATTTGAATAGAAAATAGCCTAAGTACTCAATCCGTTAAACACAATCGCTGAGTGCATAGCCACTCAGTAAGTCATCTTTAGGATACTCAGTACGAGGCAATGAAGAAGTCTCTCCACTCAGTATGGCGGAACTTAAAGGGTGAAGACTGAGTCAAGAAGAAGATGATGGATTCAGTGAGTGATGACAATAACTCACTGAATCCCTAAGACTTCTCTCCAACTACTTACACTGAAGACAAACTGAAGAAGAAGACTGAAGGATAAATAGACTGAAGAAAGAGCGGGACAAGGCGGGAGAAGTTTAAATCAGATAAAGAAGTCCTTATCAACATAAGTCAACTTTCCCTGAATGGCTAACTTACAAGCTCTGTCATCACTGAAATATGGAAAGCAGCCTTGTCCTTTACTTAGAATAGTCTCTGTAAACAGACAAAATACATCAGATATTTTTCTTCGTATGATGTCGAGTTGTCACTTAGGAAAGAGTTAAAACTCATACATGTATAAATAGCATAAGAGATGGAGTGAAAAGATCAAGCTTGTGAATTGTAAAAACACACATACACGCAAGCCATCTTTTCACTCCTCCAAATACAACTTAGTTCCTGAGATAGCTCAGTGAGCTCTAAGAGTTGTGCTCAGACTTAGCCTGAGCTTAGAGAGGAGTCACCCAACTTTGTCATTTCAATCCCCAAGTACTATTCCGCAAGTACTTGGGTAACGTATTCTTTGTTGATTTATTTCTAATAAGAATATGATGTTGAAAATTATTTAGTGTGTTTTTCCTTATGTTAATTTCAGTCATAGTTCACTATTAACTTGTTTTATAAACTTAAATTGTTTTAAACGATAGTGAACGGGGAACAACAAGTGATATCAGAGCAAGGCTAATTATAAAACTCGTTTTTTAGGCCGCTCTAAAAGTTTTTAAATTAGGATCCTAAATGGCTGAAATTGATGTACCCCAACTAGTCGATAAAAATGGTGGAGCTTATTCAACTTTGTTGCCCCTAGACATGAAGTTGGCAAATTCAACAAATGGAAAAAGCGAATGCTTTGCTATTTGATTGGGATGGAACCTTATTATATTAAGTGTATAAATGAATGTCCATTTGTCCCAAAGATCTGCCAAGGGTTGCCCAAACCTGAAGCTCAGTGGACCCAGGATGAAAGGAGAGTGGTCAACCAGGACCAAAGACTCAAAAGTATCATAATATCTTGTCTTCCTGATGATATTATGGAGTCTTATAAGTGTAGTACAGCTAAGCAAACCTGGGATGACCTAGTTCATAGTCATGAAGGACCATCTTATACCAAGGAAAACAGGATAATGGACCTGAAACTTGAGTATAACACCTTCAGGGCTAAGGACTCAGAAACTCTCTCTCAAACTTACACCAGGTACAAAGCCCTCTTAAATGGTGATCTGAAGGAAGATGTGTATGTTCAGCAACCTCCAGGCTTTGAGAGTAGTGAATTCCCTGACTATGTCTGCAAGCTTGACAAAGCCCTCTATGGACTTAAACAAGCTCCCAGGGCATGATATGAAACTCTCTCACCTTCCCTACAAAACAAGTTTGTCAGAGGAAAGATAGACAACACACTGTTTGTCTATAGAACCCAACAAGATGTGATACTAGTCCAAGTGTATGTTGATGATATCATCTTTGGCTCAACAAACTACAAACTTTGCAAACAGTTTGAAAAACTAATGACAAAGAAGTTTGAAATGAGCATGATGGGGAACTTACATACTTTCTTGGACTACAAATCATGCAAACTGATAAAGGAATATCCATCAGTCAAGAGAAATACACCAGAAATCTCTTGAAGAAATATGAGATATTTGACTATGCCTCGGTGAAGACACCAATGGTTCCACCTAACAACCTTGGACTGATCTCCTGGCAAATCAGTAAATCAAACTCATTTCAGAGGGATTGTTGGATCATCGATGTATCTAATCGCTACTGGACCGGACATACAATTTTCATCTGTTTAATAGCAAGATATCAGTCTAATCCCAAAGAATCTCACCTCACTGCAGCCAAGAGAATACTCGTGTACTGAAGGGAACCCCAAGCCTTGGACTCTATTATCCAAAACGCTTAGGGTTTGATCTCAAGGGTTACTCTGATTCGATTATGCCTTTGGCGCAACATGGACGAAAAAAGTACCTCGGGGTCTGTCAATTTCTTGGAGGAAAACTGTCGTTGGAGTGCAAAGAAGCAACAATCGTGGCTATGTCCTCAGTGAAGTGAATATGTAGCTGTTGCAGGATGTTGTGCCAATGTATTATGGATGAAAAGTCAACTCAGTGACTACGACATCCATTACAAAATGGTGCCCATCTTCTATGATAACACTAGTGCAATTGCAATCTCCAACAACCCTGTCCTCCACCAAAGAACCAAACACATTGATATCAGATATCACTTCATCGGGGATCACATAATGAAAGGAGACATAGAGCTTCATTTCATCCCTACTGAATATCAACTGGCCGATATCTTCACCAAACCCTTGGATGAACCCACCTTCAGGAGCGAAAGTGAATTGGGAATGCTTGACATTGAAAGTCAAGTATCTGAAAACCAATCTCAGTAAGTTCTCTGAAATGGTTCATCCTCCCTGGACACCCAAAATAAACCTCTCAATGAATGAGTAAGACTCATTCAGGGTCCTGACACTTGACAAAGAACATTGAATAAGTAACTAAATGATCCAAGTATCAGTTACTTTAATGTCCTAGGTTGGTAACTATGCCAATTTAATAAAGGAATATATGTCTCTTTGTCTTACTGTCATCCCACTTGGCATTTAATGCCTCTCACAAAAATATCAAATTGATATTTTATCCCTGCAAAAGTGCACTGCAACAATCGCTCCCTTGAAAAATAGGATTTTGCTGCGGGTAATGGAGTGGTAGCATTAAATGTGGAAATCCAAACGCCTTTCAAAAACCAACTCTAAATATTCCCATTTGTGCATAAAACACCCCTCTTATCACTCTATAAATACCCTCTTCAAACACAAACAAACACACACAAATATTTTCTGCAACAAAACTCTGTCAAAATCATTTCAAAAAAAAAACATTTGTGTTCTCAAATCTTCAAAACCTCTTTTGGAAAAACCCTTCTTGTAAACATTTACAAAAGTTTTTCATCACAAACTTGAAGAGATCTAAATACTTTGATTGTTCTAGTCAAAACATTTTTTTAAATCCTAAAATCTTTGCTAATGGAAATGGCTAGAACACCATCTCTCCAGTTTGCTTCTCAGTGGGTAAGGGATCTTACTAATGTTGAATTTAAAACAAATAATGTCATAGGAAATTTTGAATATCCCGAAAATGTCCCAACCTATAAAGACATTATAAAATTTTTATTCAACTGCCCACTCAAAACGTCCTTTGTAAAATGTCCCTCAGTGTTGTACCCAAACTACCTCGAGGAGTTTTGGGCTACAGCTAGAGCCTTTGACCCGACACCTTCTAACATGAGAATAACCTTAGACCTCTCAGGGAGTATCTCATCAGGTTCAGTCTTAATGGGGGGAAACAATACACCTTGGATTTCAAAACGTTTTGCACTACAACAGGGTTAGATTATAACAAAGGTGTTTATGTCTCCCATCCTGAACCCTCCACAGTGAAGGATGGGTTAAAACAAATCGTTTTAGATCCAAATCTTTTGGACAAGACCCCACCACTAAAAGCTCGTTCCCGTGGCTTGGAGGATCCTATTCACTTTTGTGATTCAGGTCCTCGGCGGGAACCACTCATCCACTGAACAAGTTAACTCTATTCAGTTGATGATGGCATACTGCTTGATGAATGGGGTCACTGTCGACATAGGGGAGATCATTTACAGTGATCTCGTAACGAAACTACAGAGCAAAAATAGGACGAAATACGTTTCGTATCCTAGGTTTGTCTCTTGTGCTCTGCAATCGTATCGGGTTCAAATTATACTCGGGATGAAAAATTTGGAAATTTACCCGGCATCCTCGAGCCCTTCAAATTTTCAAAAGAACCCATCCCTCGTCACTCCCATTGAATTGACGGCACACATGATTGCTGTAAACAATCTAAGTGGATCACTGTCTCCAAACCCTTCTCCCAAAAAGAAAAAGGGGAAGTCTCGCTGGGACTAAGACCATACCAAATTCTCGGGCCCGAGGCTTCAGGAGCACAGACCTAAGAGGCACAAAAAGCCCGTGACCAAAAAGACACCCGACCGACTGGAAACAATCACCCCGTGACAACGAAGGACACCGATACATCACGGTCAGTGCCCTTGGCCACACCTACTACTCCCCAAGATCCAGAGGGAAACATACAACCCGCTGGTAGGGGAGCGCCTTCCACAACGCCCAGTGATGACATTAGATAATCCAAGCCTTTGTCCGAGGGCACACCGATCTCTCCCAAAGACTCGAGGGACTCTAACAACCCGCGATAGGGATACAACTATCACCGACTCGCTAAAAGCACGGGAAACGCCCACCGTGTCTCGGGGTCATCGGGGACAAAGACTCGGAGGGAAAGGAACAACCCGCCGATATGGAACCCACAACCAATCTTGACTCCAGTGAAGGCAGGGAAACGCCCACCGTGTCCGAGGGGTCAACGGGGACAAGACTCGAGAGGGATATAAACCACCACGATATGGAACCCATAATCAACCCCTTGCTCACAATTGCTGATGTCACTGGGATATTATTCTCTGAAGATGAGCTCGCTGAGATTGATGATGAAATCTTATTCTGGAGAAGAAATGGACGCCGAGGTTCAAGGCGAACAAGAGCCTCAGCCTGATCCAGAGGATCTTACTGAATCCCCATTCCAACATGATGATCATACTTCTGAATCCTCAAGCTCTAATGAATTCAAAGAGTTTGACAATGTTCTTCCCCTCACTGAAAGGCAGTTGGCTCAGTGGATCACAAGGGCTTCAAGGAAACTATACTCAGGGGTTACTAAAACATTGTGGGAACAACATACCGAGGCTGCAAGCTCTACCGATCTAAAGGCGAAGTACAGGGGCTTTGATGAAAATGTTCATGAGCACGAGATCCGATGTATGACAACATTCACCGACTGGATGAAAACATGGCTAAATTCCTCAGGCATCTTTAGGGTGTAGGTACCACGATAGATGAAATCAGGGAGTTTGTCAAAGAAGACCCAAAGAACCAACTCTAAAGTCTTGGAAGCTACTGAGGCGTGCACTGAAACAATCCTCAAACCTTCTGAACCGCTCAATATGCTCAAGTCTACAAATGTTCAGGGTCTTCCATCCTAAGTCCAGTCTCTTCAAGCTACACCGACTCTTTGAATACGCAGGTGGATACTTTGACTCAGGCATCCTCATCCCTGGCCTGGAATCTTGGGCCCGAATGAGCTCTTGAACTCTCACAAGCTAACTTGGAAGCAAAAGTCACCGGTATTCAAACCGACACCTCGGACATGAAGGAAATGATCACCGAGATCTATCAAGCCTTCAAGGGTCAAGCAGCTCCGACCCCCTCAGCACCAACACCAACTCTTGCCCTCACTTCGACGCTACGGAATGGGGTTGAGGGGAGAATATCGCTAAAGAAACTCCTCTTCACGAGGGGGAGCCAACATCATCGGTCTCGTAGCTCAGTCATCAACATCACCACCAGTCACATCAATTCCCATCTCATCCATCCCACCAACATCATCATCAACAACACTGGCAGTTATCACAACAACACCACCCTTGGTTGCATCATCTTCTTCAGGCCAGGACAAAGGCAAAGGCATAATGACGACTGCTGAGCCTGAGAAGATCCCTTATAAAATCGGCGACATGAATACACGCTCACACCTCAACAAATGAGTAAACATCTTGCTAAAGAAGAAAGAAGATTGGAACTAGCTGAGGAAGAGAAAAAGAACAGAGAAGCACCGGCAAAGGTAGTCATGAAGAAGCCTGAGAATATGGGATTAGATGCAAGCAAGCTCCCAAACAAATGAAGTTCAAGGATGCTCAGTCGCT
This sequence comes from Chrysanthemum makinoi, assembly GCA_910596185.1. Taxonomy (NCBI): domain Eukaryota; kingdom Viridiplantae; phylum Streptophyta; class Magnoliopsida; order Asterales; family Asteraceae; genus Chrysanthemum; species Chrysanthemum makinoi. The sequence continues at coordinate 103,385,220 of OU343219.1, read as the reverse complement.
CAAATGGTCGCAATGAGAAAGCAGTATGAAGAAAGAGAAAGAAAACTGAATCTCTCGGGAAAAGCAGAATTGAGGAATACAACGGACAATGAGCAGTACGAAGGCTTCTGAAAAAATCATTGATGTCAAGATTATTCCCAACACCAAACCATTGGCTATGAAAGTTTATAGAGGGATGACAAAAGACACTTTGAGGTTCATGATCCCTTAAAATTCAGTGACTTTGGGATCACTGAACTGGATGAACTTGGTCCGATCATTGGAAAGAAGCAAAATAAGGTGGTCAAGGAGCGATGAAGATGCTCGCAAAAGATATGAAAGGTGAGGGATGCACCGCCCAACGGGAATCAAACTGCCTTGATTGCACCTCAAGGATCTCAACCACAATCATCCACTGGCAAAAGGAAGAGAGTTGAGTTCCAACCCGAGATTAAAGTGCCTGGACTGGAGTGTAATAGGGAGCTGCCTGAATGGGTTAAATTTGTGAACTGTCTAGTGATTGAAGAGCCCTGAAGAGGGCTATTTCACATTGATGTCAATGGAAACCCAACATTTCAAAGATGGAGTGATATTGATCACGGGTGTAGCTGCAATGATCGCTATATTCCAGTGGCCTCTCGAGATCCAATCCCCAGAAATATCGGGTTCGCCAAGACCTAAATGCCAAGATACGAGACCATCCTGACAGAGAAACACTCATCACAAAAAGGTCAAGCTTGAAGCATTGGGAATCCATCCGGATTGACATCATTTTGTTTTATCTTTTGTACTAGTGATAGGAACTATGTAATATGATCAATAAACGATGTATGTTTTATTCATTTACTCAATGTTCCTTATTGTATTCATTAGTACATTCAGTGTAGGAAGAAGCCATTTGCTCACTTACACTGATCAACCACTTAGGCTATTTGTATATCCAAATAGGGGGAGACTCTTGGGTTCAGAAAATACCCAAACCCCTTAATCTAGGATTTGAATAGAAAATAGCCTAAGTACTCATCCGTTAAACACAATTAGGTCGCTGAGTGCATAGCCGTTCAGTGAGTCATCTTTAGGATACTCAAGATGCGAGGCAATGAAGAAGTCTCTCCACTCAGTAAGGCGAAACTTAAAGGGTGAAGACTGAGTCAAGAAGAAGATGATAGATTCAGTGAGTGATGACAATAACTCACTGAATCCATAAGACTCCTCTCTAACTACTTACTTGAAGACAAACTGAAGAAGAAGCAAGGATAAATAGATGAAGAAAGAGCGGGACAAGGCGGGAGAAGTTTAAATCAGATAAAGAAGTCCTTATCAACATAAGTCAACTTTCCCTGAATGGCTAACTTACAAGCTCAGTGTCATTACTGAAATATGGAAAGCAGCCTTGTCCTTTACTTAGAATAGTCTCTAAATGTGAGACAAAATACATCAGTATTTTGTCTTCGTATGATGTCGATTTGTCACTTAGGAAAGAGTTAAAACTCATACATGTATAAATAGCATAAGAGATGGAGTGAAAAGATCAAGCTTGTGAATTGTAAAAACACACATACACGCAAGCCATCTTTTCACTCCTCCAAATACAACTTAGTTCCTGAGATAGCTCAGTGAGCTCTAAGAGTTGTGCTCGGACTTAGCCTGAGCTTAGAGAGGAGTCACCCAACTTTGTCATTTCAATCCCAAGTACTATTTCGCAAGTACTTGGGTAACGTATTCTTTGTTGATTTATTTCTAATAAGAATATGATGTTGAAAATTATTTAGTGTGTTTTTCCTTATGTTAATTTCAGTCATAGTTCACTATTAACTTGTTTTATAAACTTAAAATGTTTTAAACGATAGGAACGGGAACAACATATATATAATTATATATATATATATATATATATATATATATATATATATATATATATATATATATATATATATATATATATATATATATATATATATATATATATATATATATATATATATATATATATAATATAGGAGGCGTTACACGTAGATAATGCCACGTAAACGCCACCTCATTGCCCAGTAATTCATTATTAGCCATGTCATCACATTGTTACCATGTAAGCATTTTTAAAATTTATTTTATTTAATTAATTTTTGTTAAAATTCATTATTTTGTTTATTAATTTTTGTTAAAATTCGGATTAACTAATTTTAAAAATGATGATAGTGAGGATTGAACCTAAGTCTTTTAGTTTGTATGTAAACTTGTCAACCAATGAAGCCACTCCATATGTTGTGCTAGAAAACACAAAACAAAATTTATATCTTATACTAATACCTTAATGATCTACTATGCAATCCACTTTTTATTCATTAACCCTAATATTATTCGTATTCCACGTTTTTTCTCAAAACACTAATATCATTCATTAGCCTCCAGATAATTGCAGCTGGCAAAAAACTTATCTACACAATGACATGCATACACACAAAACATACGTCAATGCCAAGGTAATGTTATCTCATATGCCGTGATGAATTATAAATTAGTTTCAAATGCTTTTATTGATTTTGTTTTATGATTTTATTTTTGCATACCAAATGTATATCGCTTATGGAATCAGGTTGTGTTTGATTTGTGATCAAAACAAAATTGGTTGGTACTAATTTTTTGATTATTTCATCAGTTTGTGTTTAATCTATCTAATTGTTTGATAAAACCAATGCTTGCATGTTTTTCGTTATTTATCCATAATGATAATTCTTTTGTGATCAAGGTTTCTTGAACACAAGCCCTATGATCAAAAGCGGATATTTTCAATTTTAGGGTAGTATCTGCCGAGGTTGAATATGCTAAACTTTCTGATGAAGTCGAGAATCATATGAAGGGTTACATGGAAGGTGAGGAAAATCATATTGTTTAGTTATAAATGTATTGCTTTATGGAATGGTGCCTTAATGAACCTTACCACATGCGCAATTCTTTTGGATTGCAGATTAATAGTGTATTGTATTTTGTAAAAGCTATTAAGCACTTTAAAAGTGTTTGGATATACTGAATTAACCTTTACTAAAGTCTTTATGTTTCGATTTTTGACTCTCTCTGCAGGTTGATGTATGTGTCTTCGCATTTGATGTATAATTCTGTTGTATATATATATATATATATATATCAGAAGGTATGTTTTTTTAAAACAAATTTTTGTATTTACTTGATAGTTATGTTTAGTGTGATCTATCATGATTCTTATCATATGTGTTTAATGAAGGGTTCGCCTAGGTTTGATGAATTTTCTAAGAGAACGTTATGCAATTCCCATTTCTCTTGCGAGACGGGATCTAATGGCATGTGCTCAGACTGGGTCTAGGAAGACGGCATCATCCGATAAGGCGATGAAGAAGACTCTTATATTGCATGAAATTCAAGAAGATAATGTTAAAGAATTTCTATCCGGTAAGGACTCATTAGCTGCCTGTGATGTAGCAGTTTTTGTTTATGACAGGTCACAGGTGAGCTTGATGCACTATGTTTTCAAGTCCTATTAGGTGCTGATGAACGTTTTTAGTTTGGTATAGGCTACTTATGGTTTTCTAAGGCAAATAAAAGTAATTACTGTATCTTATTATCTTTCTCACTATAATAATTCGCTATTACATTGGTACAGTTCAGATGAGTATTCCATAAAAAGGGCATCGGAATTGCTCATGGATGTAGCTAGAGGAGGAGAAGAAAGTGGGTATGGTGTTCCTTGTCTCCTTATTTCTGCTAAGAGTAACTCGCAATCATTTCCAATGGAAATCAAAAAGACCAAGATGGTATATTATTCTAATAATTTTTTTCTTTTGAAACCCTCATGAAAATAACAGACTTCTGACATTGCAATTTACAACTGTTATCTATAGATTTCTCAGGCTATGAAAATTGGTGGTCCAATACATATCAATGTAAAAGAAAATAATATGAATAGCGTCTTCCGGAAGATTGTTAATGCATCGGAAGCTGGAGCTTTTATATTTGAGGATAAAGATAGATGATGTTTAGGTTCATGACAGAATAACGTAATTGAAAGAGTCAAAACAGTTCTAATACCCATTTTACAGCAATAAAAGTGCTTTGGAGTACACACAACCTTCTTCATTATCTGATAACTCAACATCACTGTCTTTTTCTCAGGATTCTCTATAATGTTTTATGTATATCGTCAATCAAGTTATAAGTTTAGTACACATATTCTATACTAATGCAAAGTTTTTTGCCATCAGAAACCCAAAGGCGACGAATGTGACTGCAACTCTGCTTAAAACTAGTCCTCTTTTTGTAAGCTTGGAAAATCATTACATCAATCAGTTGAGAAACAACTCCTTTGGTCTTTAGATCACATGAAAACATGTCGAGCTCCTATACGTATGGTTTCGATTTACGACGGCGGCTCTTTGGTCTGTAATTGATTTACAAAGAAGGAATAGTTATACGCAACCCACATTCATGTTCCAGGTTAGAAAATGGTTATTGTATAGAAGATTCTAAGGAAGAAAACGTCGACTTAGAAAAGCTACCTGACCCGACGAGATTAACATTTTTATGCAGAAAGGGTACCATACGCGATCTCCTCCTATTTCATGTACCATACTTACTTTCTTTGTAGTGACTAATAAGGATCAACTTTATCTTCAGGTTCTGATTACGGTAAAGCAAATTAAGTAACCAAAAGGATTACTACTATTTCTCACATGATGCTAGCCGATAAAAGGATTTGATGTCTTAAAGGTCCAAGTGCAGACAAAATTAGAAGGCACACAAGCAATGTGCTTACTGTCACTCTCTTATGATGATTGGTTGTACCAGCATTTGTATCTATCATGGTGTCTTTTTAGCACTAAGTCATTCATGCCCTACTACAGTCAACCGATTGAAAGTGATAAATTTTCTATTGAATTTTATTATGAACGTCCATTTCTGCTAGAACAAAACAAAACCAAATATATGGTTCATTATTTACCTAACTTTTCACTATAATTGTCACCACAGCTTTTTGCTTAATCCTTGAATTTTATTACTACAGCTTTTTTGATATATATATATATATGTAACATGGAGGATTAAGGAGTTTAGCTTAGAAATTTTAGGAACTCTGTTTTTGATGTTCTACTGATATATAAATTAGATGAGATATGGTGATATGCGATGTATGTGTATGAGTAGTGGTAAACGTATATTTTCTAAGTGCGCTATATGTTATAGAAAGAATTCGTATATAAATGGGTGTTACCGAGATATGGAAAACCTAGATAATTATGGATTTCATGAAGCATACTATCGTCTTTGTTTTTGTTTCGAGATGATGTATATGTGTGATCGTTCTAATACATTGACCATGGTACAACAGTAATAGTTACCATTATATGGAAGGTGAGACCAGGAGAGTCATGTTTGATCCATGGTTTGTAGAAGACAAAGTTGATCTTGTGTTTGCTGGTCGGTAATCTATAAAATAATGATACGTTTACTTATTACATGGATATGAGTATAAGTGCATATAATGCTTTGTGTATTATTATGCAGGAACGTGTATCGAATGTTGTTTATAACATTTTGAATAGGGAATACTCTTCCGTGAAGAACCTATCCACCCTAGTGTATATAACCATAGGGGATGGGGGTAACGTTGAAGGATTACAAACATGTGAGAATAAGTTCAAATATTAATGGTTTTAGATTTTTAACCAAAAGTGGAATTTCAAGAACATATCGTCAACACTATCCGAGGTTGATGAGAAGCTTCTCATATCAGGAGACGATGAGATCCTAATGTACTTGGGAATGTCATCTATGCAGGTACATTTTTTTGTATCCTTATGGTATTCGAGATGAAGTAATATGTTGCCTTTGAAATGATAATCAGTACATGTCATATAAATATAGAATATGCATATATGGAGACTATGAGTACTAGGAATGTTGGGTGTTTGGCGGCGTATGAGTACATATCTGAACGGGTGAACATGAGTAGGTTGTTGTATACCAACTTTACCACCCATAAAATTAGATGATCAGTTTAGTAATAGTATAATTCAGTATGTATTTTTGATAGGGGATGGGCGATATATACAAGGGTTTGTGGCGACAGATATAATCATATCAGTGCCTAATAAATCTAATGCTACATTGGTTAATTTCGTTAATATTAGTAATAGTGCTTTTAATACCTTTTCAGTAGTGGCATACAAAGTTACCTCATGACAAAACCGAATAGTAAAATAGTAAAAGGTTTCACGGTTGTGTAGTTATATTGCCAAAATACATGTGTATAATATAGTTTGATACCTTTATAGTACTGAAGCACCAACACCTTGGCATAGTGATTGGTGTTCTAAGGTACTCAATCATAAGGAACCAACATAAGTAAATAACATAGGTGATCAGTGAAAGGTAATGATTCAAAAAAAGATATCCCGACTAGACCACATACATCTGAGTAGATCATTTTAGATAATTTGAAAAGAAAAAAACCATATTTGTTTACCCTGCTTATGTTTATATATGTTTAATAATTAAGCTATGATGCTCCGCCTACCAAATACCAATACATTTTTAAAAAATTCTAAGATTTAGTTACCTCAAGTGAAACCAATCTTCCAGTCAGCTTGCTTAATGAGATTTTCATTCAAAATCTGGATATCAAGGAAACTTACTTGTGATAATAGATATATGCCAACCCTTTAATCAAACATACAAAGAGCACCTAGACAGGCCGTAAGTATGTCATTCTTAACATAATTAGCTTATGAATATTAGTGTCACAATGGAGAGAAGGGTCTATGACAATGTACTTGATAATTCTAAATTGCTAATATGTTAAAGTACACGAGGGCTTGAGGTTTTTCATACCAGATTTATAGGCGTTATTAAGCAATTGATTCATGGTTTGTTAATGCTTTAAGTAAATTGTGAATTTACTAACATTTTGATGGATTTTCGGTGTTTGATTCATAATTTGCTTCAGCAGTTCTGCACCATTTGATTGTATGCAATAAGATATTTCCAGACCATAGTAAAAGTATAAATGATATCGCTTGATAGATTAGACAACTATTTTTTATTTTTCTGAATTGCAGATTGTTGTTTCCAAGATTCTGAGTTTTTCTCTCATAATGATATAGGTGTCATACATCTTTCGGAGCCAGAAGTTTATGATATTCTGATATTTAAGCCCAGCATCGAAAAACCCCTGACCCATAATCCAAATTTCCATTTTAAAGTGACTGGAAAGGCCAAAGGCTATGGCTTTGTCCTCTTCAAAACCCGAGAAAGTGCACAAAAATCCCTCAAACAGACACAAAAGAAGATAGGAAGCCGCATGACTACTTGCCAATTAGCTTCTGCAGGTCGAGTGGGTCCAATAACGACCAGACCACTCTTACGACTGATACAATTGGACGAAAGATTTTTGTAGCAAATGTTAAGTCTCATGTGAATCTTGAGGCACTCAGGTCCCACTTCGCCAAGTTTGGAGAAATCGAGGATGGGCCTTCGGGGATCGATAAAGCTACTAGAAAATTTAAAGGATTTGCAATATTTGTATACAAAACAGTTTAAGGGTGTAAGAAAGCTTTGGAAGAGCCCACTAAGGTTTTTGATGGTTTTAAGTTACAGTCTAGAGACAAGCTGTTGATGGTCAACGTTGAAACAAAATAACCATCATACCCTAATCCAAATAGACTTTATTGCAAAAAGGTTAAATTAGCCTTATAAAGAGACTAAAAGCAGCAGGTTTTCCTGGAGTGGATAATGGTGCAAACTTATCTAACTTGCACAGTGGAGTGTCAAATCAAGATATCAGGGTACATCTAAAGTAATGCGTTTCTGTATGGGTTTTTTGTACCTCATTCTGGGGAGTTTTCCATGGAAGTTTATGCATGCCCCATCTGAGGTGTTACGCCATGATTCGTGCTACAGGAGGAGGAGGAGGATGAGAAGCCAAAAAGAAAAAGATCTGATATGTTTATGCCACTTTTAAAGACTTTATTGGTCGATGATACTGGAAATACATGCTTTATCATTCATATGAAGTATACGACTTTAAACTATGTGGTTGGGAAACTCCAAATTAATGTGTATTGATGGTCTCTTGAGAATTTTTAGTTGAATTATGCAATATAATATATTGAAATTATCCATTTCTTTATGGGGATTCACATGTTGTCTTATGCAGTTACACTAGCTTTTTCTTGATCACTACATGAAAGTATTCTCTTAAAATAAGTAAAATAGAGAGGCCGTCAAGCTTTGAGCCATGGAAAACATGAACTCAGTTTTAGTCATGTATAGAGTAAATACGTTCATCTCTGATTTGTGGGAGAGAATTCAAAACGTTGTTCTTTGCACTTGCATGTGACCTAAAGAAATCAATATCTTGGTTAATTATCTGTTATTTGCAGCAACACTTGCGCTTCCTGGAGTGCTGAGGCAACAACACCAGTGCCTGAAGAATATGGAGGAGGTGCAAATTCCTGCAACAAAAGCGGAGTTATCGAGATCTTCAGTACGCAATGTAAATTTGACGCACGGGCTAATTGATCTTCTTATAATTTGAATGTCGTTTTCCTGCTCCTAATACACTTTTTTTGTTGGTGAGGAGCAGAGCTGGACCAAATCAGAAACAACTGTAAGTATCTGTTCACACTCATATTTAGATATAATATATTTCACCATGCATTAATCTATCTGTTAAAGTGTATTCTTTTTAATATAATAGACGCAAATTCCCTTCGATGGAAAAGAAATAGCATCAAACCATATGTTATTTGCTTTAATTGTTCCAGTGAAGTTTTAAAAAGCATAATCTTCACAGTTGCAACTTTTGCCTCTTCACCTATTATGCTTCCTTTTTGAATCACAACATAAGGACCGATTTCAGACCATTGACCAATCCTAATAGGAAGAAAACTCAAAACCCCATTCTTAACTTCATGTCCTTGAATCAATGCTCCTTCTGCGATCACCATCTGGTCTCCTATATAAACAAGTATCGGGATTCGATTGATATCAATCTGTCCATCTAGCAAAATTGATTAATTTTTAAACAGCTCAAACCAGTATTTCAAAAACACCGTCCCCCTCAAATGAACCGCCATCACCTTGGAAGAAATTTCTTAAGCCTTATATAAGGTCCACCACTTCACAAAGTCCATAGACCATATGGAAACTTCAGGGGTAAGAGCGTAATTTGGTTGGAGGAATGATTTACTGAATAATGCTACTGATATGCAAGTAGTGAATGTGTAGAAAATCCACGCAACAGGAGCAACCACTAGAGAAACAGTGTACCCGATCCACGAATGAGAGTGTTCAGCAGACATTAACATGCTATAATTTCGGTAACATAACGTTTATGACTATAGCCCTTTTTAGCTCTATTAATTACATTCCTGATATCGTGTAGACCAGCCCTTGACAGAATGGATTATGGTATTTAGATCCTTTTTTTTTGCTTGATGTACAGAGGGTAATATAATTGGAATGTCGGCAAAAAAAATTCATGCATTTAGTTTATGTCTTATTTTATAGGTAACTTTGGAGCCGTTTTGTTCACATTATTTTTCTTTGGCATGTGCATGTTTTGTATCACGGTTCTTCGTTGTATATTGTGTTAGGATGATTATACTCTTACTTAGACATAAGAGCCTGAAAGTAGTCCCAAACACCTTCTAAGGGGCTGTTTGAATCAAGGTTTCTGAAAATTGTATGTTAATGAGATTAGTAAGGTTTTGCGGCGAGTTCTAAACAACCACTGATGGTGAGCAAATTATAGGCCTAGGAGACCTCGGATGCAAGGTAAATGACTTCCTATTGTCCGACTTTATCTCTCAGTTTCACATCTTTTCGTTCATATAACTTATTCAAAATTGTTCTTTAATTTTTATTTTTTCTGCTGGTTTTGGTGGGAACAGGCCAGTTGAAGCTTTCTTCTAATAATGAGACGAACAACTCAAATGCACCTCAACCTCCAAAGGGTCTATGTCTCGAAAAAGTTGGAAATGGTTCCTACCTCCATATGGTCCCGCATCCAGATGGCTCAAACCGTATATTTGTGTGTAACCAAAAAGGTAAGATTTGGTTAGCCGTGGTTCCTGATGTCGGGTCCTCACAGAGTTTAATGATTGATGAATCAGACACATTTCTTGATTTGAGTCATCAAGTGCAATTTGCAACCGAAATGGGACTTATGAGTATAGCGTTCCATCCAAATTTTACTAAGAATGGTAGATTTTATGTGTTTTTTCTTTGATTTTCTATATTAGAGTAATGTTGATTTAAAACCAAACTGTAACATAAACGTTCTTTCCAATGTTGGTTAAAGTTATTACTCAAAATAAAAAGTCAGTTATTGGCCAATAAATTCCAATTATGTAGATAATTAAAATAGATTTCGGTTTAGCATTTGTGATTATGTAGAATGCTTTGATCAAACATATAGATTATGTTAGAGTTGTTAGTTAAGTTTATTATTTTATGAACCTTTTAAGTTTTTTACAACGCCTTAAACGGGAAAAGAATGAGGTTAAGGCACCTTATTACATAGAATGATTTAGGATTGGACTTGGTACGTACGGGTTACAAAGGCAGGTTAGTAATGGGTTACTGTAACAGCCCCAAATTTGTTTAGCGGAAGCATACGTGTTATGGGGAATGTTACTAAATCGGAGATCACAACGCAAGTAATAAAGAACGGAATACACACTCCGTTTGATTTTATAAAATGGCTTTAAAACAGAAATTTTACAACATTGTTTGGATAAAATGGCACATCCCATAAGTTCAGTGGTCCCAAATTTGAAAACATCGTTATGTGTAAACACACTTCTTTAGATATTACTACGACCATTTACCGCCTCTTGCCTTGCATCCGTGCACAAATTAAACACCTGAGAAAAATATGCTAAAGGGTCAACTATAAGCTGGTGAGTTCATAGGTTTAAGTTAAAACAGTAAGTTTGGACCATAAATCAAGTCATATAATCATTACAAGAATATAATGATATATGGATGAAAGTCTATTACGTTAGCTCTAAGTTCATGCAACCGATACTACGACAGTTTCTGTATGCTAAAAGATATCATACAATATGGGGGCCCATAGCGAGTGTTTTGTCCCTCAACACTCGATTCCGACATGGTATATGTTTCGCCTTGGCCTAAGCAGGGCCAACCGAACGGAGGAGTCACCCTCAATAGATCTATTTATAACATTCGCGCTTCCCAATGGGGAATTGACGGTTCATGAAAGAGGGCATTCTCAAGGGACATAAGGGCTTAGGCTAAACCACGTAATAGTAATCATGCAATAGTTTAGGTCCATAAAAAGGTTTTGCATATTTTCTCACCCCAAAAAGTATAAAACAATTTATCAAGTAAAAGAGGGGCTATGAGACTCACCTTAGCAAATGTGCAATCCAAAAGTGGGATTTAGTAAATGTTATGATGCACCGACACGACCTAGATAAGGAGGGCAATGTTTAGTTCATTGTTTTAAGTATCACTTACTTAAAATAGTTCAATTGTTTTTGTAATTGTATTAAAACTAAACTTTAGTTTGTAAAAATAATTAAATGGTTTTACTAGTAAGTGTACGAAAGTATATATACTTTTCATGTTGACAATATTACAATATTAAAATCCAAGAGTTGATTTGAAAACATATACGTTATTCTTTTAGTAAGTATATAATGTGTATATACTTATTTAAGTTGACACATGATAGTAGTGTCGAAAATCAAATATTGGTTGAATTATTTTCTAATTATATTTAGAAAATACTTGAGTGAAATTTGAAGACTTTCAAATTTAACATATGATAAAATGATATAGTGGTCTTTATTTATTTATCATAATTTTTTCTTAATATATATAGTTCTAAACGAGAAATTTACTTGACATACATTTGTTTACATATTGACGTTAAACGTTGACGTAGACATTATTAAGTGATTCTTGTTTTAAAGCACTTGTTGTTTATGTCAAACCTTAACACATGTTTACTTGTATTGAAATTTGCATGCTTGATTACTTGTCGATACAAATATATATCTAAATGGAAGGCTTTGATCATGTGGAACTGTGTTTTGTTGTATTTGACTTCCGAATATACCTTTCGAGTTTTTGGTTTGATAATTCGCCTAACGTGTAAACGGACACTCTTGAAATTTAGGCGGGCTGTGGCCTAGCAGAAATGGCATGACAGTGGGCTTAGGCCCGACTTAGGATAGGAAAGAGTGGAAGGCACGTGGAGTGGGCTTTAGCCCAGGTGACCATTCGAGTAGCAGGGATAGGAATTAGGTTCTTATATCAGGTCTACAATTCATTTTTATTACTACTTATCTTGTGACAAATTGGGTGTAAACTTCTCACCAGCATACCCCTCTCAACGAGTTTCAGGGTAGACAAGGTACACAAAAATTAAGATGTTCATAATACCTTAGTGCTTTATACCGATTGAAGAGATTAAATGCCCTTCGTGGGTGTTTTCCGTGTGTGGCTCGAGATGACTTCCGGCTCTCCCTTGAGAGCTCTCGTGTCATAAGATTTTAACAGCTCTTTGATCGTCACTAAAACTTAGTTTCAGTGTCAAGAAGTTGTGTGAGCAGGTCTCCCCTTTATTTGACTTGCGTCATTTGGGTATAACCCAGCTCCGAAAGAGTGACCCGACAGGATCTTGTCCTTGATGTGGTTACTCAGATTTGGCTAATGTGATGCTCTTTTACAGGAGCTTTTTGACTCGAGACGCAACTCGATCTGGAAACAAGCTTACATGACACATTTTTACCCATTGTAACAACACTCGAGCATGGGTTTTACTTGTTCTCCCGTCGTGGTCACAAGATGTAGTGACATGCTTAGTTCTATGAGTAGTGTCAAACCTTAGGACAACATGTTAATTAGTATAGCTAGAGAAATGACTCGAGACATGGAGGGTGTGGAAGTTTCTATACAATGCATACTAAGGACTTAGATGTCAACCGACGTATCGAACTTCTGATGTCTCATTCGAGTACTACTCGGATTTACTAGACTTTGATACCCTCTTACCCAAATGACCCTTAATCAAAGGTAAGGTTCTCGAGGTGAGAGATGAGGGTTTCCCTAGCAGGAGTTCTGGGATAACAACACAAGCACAATAGACATATGATAGATACTCAGGACCACCCTTGTGGTCTTGTGTAATTCAACAGGTAGTAAGCACCCTTCGTGGGTGTTTTCCCTTATGACACGTAGCCACAACCGACATACTACTAACATCTATATGATTCTTTATGTCGAGCTTGGTTAGTAGGTATGATTTGAACAAAACAACCATGATTTACTCCGGTTGTGGGTCTTGACTCCTAACTAAATCAATACATATCATAACCATTTTGGCAGATTAAACTTACGGAGTCTTGGTAGGAGTTATGGCGAGACCTTGGACTCATAAAATGAACCAAATACCATTCACATGAGTACATATATCTTAGACTCACGGTGGTGATTTCATATCAGGACCAATTCTTATATGCTAAGGTTTGGATAAGTGATGAATTTTATGACTACCAACTAGTGACCATATAAATTTTAAGGATTTTAACATAGGAATATGTCAACAGAACACATTCACGACATGGGTGGAAATTAGTAAAAATCACGACATCAAATGGGTTTCACATTTTAGTCTTACACAAGTTTCACAACAAAGATGAGGACTACTCGATTAATCGAACCTTACAATCATGAACTAATACAACTATCCAATGTTAACATCTCTATATCCATTTTCATAGTACAACGAAAATCACAAGGAAGGAGAAAATGTTAGACCTTGTTGAAGCGTTATGAAACTGATGAGGATGAAATACTAACTCAGGATTAAAAACTAACCCAACTCCAACTTCCGTTGACTCGAACTCCAACCAGCAATTTGTGCTTAATGCCACAAGTGAAAGGAGGGTTTTGAATGAGTTATACAAATGGTTAATGAGAAAGAGTCTCCAGGCTCAAACTAGTGAAATAGGAGGCCTTGTAGAGGGTCTTTGGCCTCACTTTTCTCCTTAGGACTTGGTGGGATACCATAATAAGCTTAATGTCTTCTTCTCACTTATACCCACCTCACACGCGACGGCTACCCATTGGGAGTAGAGGTAAAGGAGAATGGCACATGATGCTTCCTTGGTCTCCTCTTGGACACTCTATCCTTGAGTTGAATGGGTGGCGGCGTGGATGTTGGTGAAGACCCCAACAAAGACAATCACCTAATTAGCCTAGCATATGGAAAGAGGGGAGAAAGAGAGGTTTGCAGAGTCCATTTTTATCCATCTCTTCTTGGGTGCTCTGACCTAAACGAATGGTAGGATAGCAGGGAAGGTGTAGATCTCTTTTGGGAGTTGACCTTTTTTTTTCCTGGTTGTTATCTTTTGATGAGGAAACGTGGATGAGAGAAAGAGGCGCACAAGACAAAATATAGAGAGGAGATCTAAATTAGATGGATGAAATCTTGTATTTACTTATTTACTCAATTGATTAACTTATAGAATTTTAAATTTGTGAGGTAATTTTAATGGTTGAATGATGGATATTGGGAGTAAATTAAGAAGTATTGTATACTTTGTGTTCCGCGGAAATTATATTGTGACCGCATTTTCTTATGCTTCGAGGAAATTTATTATGTAGCGTTTTTAGAATTCGTTTATGAAATGATTTTATCTTGGTGGTATTTTCTATTCCGGGGTTTTATCGTATGTTTATTTGCCCTTATTATAGTATCGGTACGCGTGCGTTCTCGGTCACAGTAAAAAATGAGATAACCTCTCGTCTTACAAATTTAATCATAAGACAATAACACAAAATTCATATTATGAAATGAATGCAAAAGTATTGCTACAGGCTACAGTATGTGAGTTATCTACTCAAATGATCAGGAAAAGCTTATGCATACTTAAATGACCTATGCTTAGTAATAATAAATTACCATTTATTATTTAAATATGAGTAAAAATTTACCGTGTGTCACATCCTCCCCGCCTTAGAAGGGAAGCCGTCCTTGGCTTTCACTTAGAATTACTTGTTGAAGTTGTGAAAAGATGTGGGTATTTACGCTTGAATTCATCTTTACGTCTCCACGTGTATTCTGGACCTCTTTGAGAGTTCCAATGGACCTTAGCGATAGGAATGCGGCTTTGTTTAAGCCGTTTGATTTCTTGATCCATAATTTATATGGGTTTCTTGACGAAATTTCAATCCATCGTTGATTTGGATTTCTTCCAATGGAAATGGCGAGAGTTTCGCCAGACAGACATTTCTTCGAGTTTCTTAGGTGAAACATGTTATGCACGGAGTTGAGTTCTTGTGGTAATTCGAGTTGGTAGGCTACCGGCCCGATTCTTAAGAGAATTTTGAAAGGTCCGATGTAACGAGGATTTAACTTTTCACGTTTTCCAAAACGGCTAACGCCTTTCCATGGCGTTACAAACCCCTAGTGTGGAAGGGTAGTTCTTTGAGTTGTTCATACTAGAATATTTGTGCATAACGTATAGTCCTGATGGTAATCCAAGTTGGTAAGCTACCAGCTCGATCTTGGAGAGGATTTGGTTAATCCTATGAAATAAGGTTGTGCCCTAGTGTTATGTTAAAATGGGTTATGCTTTTCGGAGGCGAAGCCTCAACCTAACTTTCTCGTCGACTTGAACTTCAAGCGGCATTTAGTCCTATATTTATTGACCTTGACGATCGAGTTGTTTACATTCTCGCCTCGTCCGCACACTATTATCAATAGTTCTCGATAACGGCTTGGAGCCATTGGGCTGTTCCTTGCCGGTCTCGCTCAACACGATTGACTTGCGCTTTTGACCATACGGTGTCTTATGAGGTGGTCTTTTGTTGCAAGGGGATTCGGTTAAGGCAATTTGCCTACTTTATTCACCTTTCGAAACATGTTACTCATGCTCGAAGTATAACTTCTATAGCTTGAATGGTCCTTCCATTTAGTTCATCAGTCGGGAGACGGTAGGTGGCACTCATTTCCAGATGGATTCTCATGAGTTTTGAAGGGGTCTTCGAAAATTTGATGTGAATGGTTATCGCTATTTGGAATAATGAGAATTGAAATGCTATGACTCGTAGCGCTTTGCTTCAAGCAAACCGTGTAAGCTTGTCTTGGTTGCCGTCCTCTTTGTTCGGTAGGGATAGGTGGATTTGGTGAGATGATCAATTATTTCCCAAGTAGAGTTATAATCGATAGAGGTCTTTGGTGACTTGGTTTTAGAGTCCATTGTCATGCATTCCCATTTCTATCTGGAAATTTTGGTTTGTACAGGTAGGTTTGATGATTCCTGATTGCTTTGAATTTTCCTTTTCGAACATGCTAAGTATTGTTTGACATAGGTCAAATACCATCCTTCATGTTTGGTACCGAATAGCTCGGATCAAGGTGCATTTTGTCGGCCACTAGATAAGTATTACTCCTGGCTTTAATGAGGTTCGCACACGATTGGATTACAAATCCCTTCATGGTGTGGGTTTTAACATTGGTTCTTGGGGTTAAGATTCCCTTTGGTTTCTTACGGACTTCCCTTCACCTTTAGGTATGCTGTAAGGGTTTTATTTAGTCGGTTCTTCCTTTGAGTGCTACCACTTGAGCTTCAAGACTTTTAATGGGAGGGGCGGACCAGATCTTTCATTTTTCCAATGAGATGGCTTTTAAAAGGTTTAGTTTGTTAGATGTTTCTTAGAGTATATGCGGTTATGACTGTTTTGCCCTCGTGAAAACGAATGTTGTAATTGAACTTATGTTGCGACTCTAATTATTGGTGTCGTCACATGGTCAACTTCCTTTTTGCTTCCGTACATTCCGTAGGACCTTGTGGTCAGGTACAACCGTACTTCCTTGATGCAGTAGGGATAACATTTCTAGGTTTTCCTAGTGAGATCACGCCAGTTCCAATTCTAATTTGTGCATTGCGTTATGCTTCTCATGGATCTTTGGGTGTTGAGTATTCTATACCATTATTTTCCTTTTGGATCGATAGCTTCCACTCGTGTGAAGCGCCTCCTTGAATGGTAGAGTCTCATATACTCTGTATGTCTAAAACAAGTGTATCACATGATTTTTCCTTGTGCAGTGTTTGTTGGGTTAACCTAGGGTGTATGATGATCTATTCCTTTCTTGGTTCAAGGTAGGTGATAGGATACTAAGTATGAATCGGCATATCCGAGGTGTCGTGTTTAGGCCCAGTGTTCTCAGGGAGTTAATTCATTGTCGAAGATTCGAACGTTTCACATTCGTTTCCTTAGTAGAAGATTTCTTCTCTTAGGTGGCACAGTTTATTCTATTCCCGTGTAATGTGAAATGTATGGCATTTTAAGATGGGGTGTCGACGTGAGATATAGACACGAATTTTTCTATTTCGTGGTAGTGAGTTAAGCACTTCCTTAACATGACCGTAAGAATTTCAAGAATTTAACCATGCCCGTGCGTTACTCCTCCCGATTATACATAGGTGATCGTGCTATGTATAATTGAGGACCGGTGACGCGGTTGTTCGGTATAGTCTTAATCTTGGTGTATTTATTCTTTGTTCAACGGAAATGTCGCAAAAGTTCAGCGGTTCGTGTGATGGTTTATAAGATTTTGCTAGCCGACCAATTCGTCAACATGATCTATGGCTCGTTTGACCAAGATGTGTGAAGCAATGACAACCTGTTTAGGGATGGAATGTTGAATTTGTGATTCTTGGCGAGGTAACAGTTTGAGTTGGTCTTAACGGTATTGATAATAATACCTTCGCAATCTTTGAAATGCGGACTTTTCTAAGTCATCTCGTTGGGTGATACCAACTTGTCAGAGAGACTAGTCGCATATCCAAGATGACTTTCTCTTATCTTCAGAGAATCCTTTCATCGTGATGAGATAGTTGAAATCCTTAATGATATGGTGAAAGTGGTCATGGAGAAGACATATATTAAGATAGCACGATAATGACAACTGATATATTACAAGGAAAGGTTTAGTAAATTAAGGTTACATAGAGGAGTACTTAAAGTAGATTCTTAAGACTACGACTAGGAAGTTTAAACTAAGCTTTATTACAAACAGCATCTCTAGCTAACTTAGTTTCTTCCTTGGTGTCCATTGGAGGCCTGAATAATTCTTCACACTTTCTTCAGGAAATTGTTTCGACAGTTGTTTCCTTCATGCTGATCCTTCCTATCCCACTTGTTTTATTGTGACCTTTCATTCCACACCCATGGCATACCACTCCGCCTCGATAGGGTTGCTTACAATCTCCCATCTTATGTCCAATTCCTTTACAAATTCCACAAGGTGTAGGGTACTTTCCGTAGTGGTAATATGGGCATATATTGCACTTGGGTTTTGTTCCAAAGATACATTACTCCCCGTTTGGTTTCAGCAGTCCTAATTCACCGTCCATTGGCGCTTGATTGATTGTTGCATTTGATCTTCCTCACCATCATATACCCAGTTCCTCTTGTTACCACAGTACTCCATTGTTTTGCTTTGGGGCGTGACTCCACAATCCAAGCACCAGTAGCTTCTTGAGTGGCAATAGCGAATGCAACCACGCTCCCCAATTTCGGGTGAAAATCCACAAAAGTATGCTCCGAGTTTCTTTTTCGTGTACTATCATGTCGACATAGTTGGGCCAGTCACAAAACGGTTGGTGTATCCTTCGAGGTCATTTCCCATCATAGTTAGTCCACAGAGCTCTTGTTCCATCATTCACAGTTCATTCCTTGAGCGATTTCTGCAATCATCATTTTCTTCGGGTGTCCCAACGAAGTGAGTAAGCAGCGTCTATTCCTACTAATTGGACATAAGTATTCCACCAGGTGAGGGCTTGGTGCCGAAAGGTGCAAGTAGCATACTTGACCTTACAATTGTCCGCGCAACTCTGCTCATGGAAAATTGTCTCTAACCTTTCTAGCCATTTTGCCAAATCTATGGCTCCTTCAGCCCCTCAAATGTGGTGGTTTATAGTTCCTGAATTCTTGGTAAGAGAAAATCTGTTGTAGGCCTTACCAATGCTTCTTCCTTATTCCGCTGGCTGATGTTGTTGATGTTGTGATTGACTTGATAGTTAGCAATCCTTGCACCAATTTGTTCAAGAATGATTTCTCAATGGTGGTTGGATCCATGTTCAGCTTTATTGGAAACATTTTCCTTCAACCACAAGAAATGACAACAATGAGTTTTCTATGAGTAGGAGGACCATGGTGGATATTCATAAGGTTACAACATGTACTACTTCTCCATCAAGTGTTTCCTAGGTTGTATTGACTAGATGTCACATAGACTTAATTTATTATGATGATGTTAAGAAAACGGAGATTGGTTGGAGTGAGTTTAACATAAGGTTATAATTCACAAGACGTTGTTCATTATGCATAGTCGCTCATCACCATAAGCTTGATTACATCTCAAGAAGATTCCTGGCTCATAAGGCCGATACATAACACGCTGCTCATCGACTTCTAGTTTGTCATACAACAAAACTACTACTAGCGTTTTTATTGAACTAATCATTACAACGTCTAATGCAATGCCAAGTGGAATTTAGGCATTTCCTGCCGCCGGTTGACTTTGTTGAGGTGCCTTCCATTCCTCCAACTCTCTGAGCTGGGCCTCCATCCTAGCAAATTTGTTGTTGGTCTCATTTGTCCTACTTTCCATAGTACGTCTTTGAAATTCTACAACACCCTCCGTGTACCCTGCCTCGCTAATGCTATTGTAGTAACGGTCTCCAACCGTGTTAGCCGACTCAATCTCTGTGAGACGCCCCCGGTGTCTCCCGGAGTTTGCAGAGCACACGTCAATGTGGTCTTCAAGGGCAATTATTTCGCTTAACTTCTCACGGGTTCCCTCTAATGTTGTCCCAACATCGTTGTAGCATTACTTGAGTGTTTCGCCAAGTGCTTGTAGTTCTTCCATCGCTTCTTCAATCCCTTCAATCCTTTCTCCTGGTAATATTCCCAGATGATCCGACATCTCTTCTATTTGTTCTTCATGACGTGTTATGCGTGCCATAATCAGTGTGAGAGTTGGTGGTCAAAGATGGGCTTTCAAGTTCCTCCAACTTCAACCCATTAAGAGATGGTGTACCGTAAGATGATGGTGATGATGCAGAGGCAGATTTTCTTGCTAGGTGTATCTCCCAACCGAGAAGTGGATCTCTTTGGTATCTTGGTGAGAGTGTAGGAGTAGTGGAATTGGTAGGTATAGTATTGATAGTAGTGATGATTTGGAAGTGAGCAGGTGGGGTGTGGGTAGTACCCTCTTGGTGAACTTGATACACTACCCGTATGGGTTTCCAAAGGTCGTGAGTGAGTGGGAAGGGGTGGGATGCGCTCAACAGTGACAAACCTTCATTGTGTCATCGCATCCAGCTCTAGAGTGAGGGGAAGGCATGGTCTGTGACAAGACGGTGCATATGTGTAAGTATGTGGAAAAATACTCACGATGAATATGAAATAGTGCACTAGTAAATAGGAAATAAAACATGCAATCCTATTTAAATGAACTCTAAGTTGTATGGCAAGTAAGGCAAGCTAAGAATCGACCGTAGTATGATGTTTTTGTAAAAAGTAGTTATAGTTTAGGGTTTATATGTACCTAGTTCTCTATAACTTAGGCTCTGATGCCAATCTGTAACACCCCCAAATTTGTTTAGCGGAAGCATACGTGTTATGGGGAATGTAACTAAATCGGAGATCACAACGCAAGTAATAAAGAACGGAATACACACTCCGTTTGATTTTATAAAATGGTTTTAAAACAGAAATTTTACAACATTGTTTGGATAAAATGGCACATCCTATAAGTTCAGTGGTCCCAAATTTGAAAATATCGTTATGTGTAAAAACACTTCTTTAGATATTACTACGACCATTTACCGCCTCTTGCCTTGCATCCGTGATCACAAATTAAACACCTGAGAAAAATATGCTAAAGGGTCAGCTATAAGCTGGTGAGTTCATAGGTTTAAGTTAAAACAGTAAGTTTGGACCATAAATCAAGTCATATAATCATTACAAGAATATAATGATATATGGATGAAAGTCTATTACGTTAGCTCTAAGTTCATGCAACCGATACTACGACAGTTTCTGTATGCTAAAAGATATCATACAATATGGGGGCCCATAGCGAGTATTTTGTCCCTCAACACTCGATTCGACATGGTATACGCCGCTTTGGCCTAAGCAGGCCAACCGAACGGAGGAGTCACCCTCAATAGATCTATTTATAACATTCACGCTTCCCAATGGGGAATTGACGGTTCATGAAAGAGGGCATTCTCTAGGGACATAAGGGCTTAGGCTAAACCACGTAATAGTAATCATGCAATAGTTTAGGTCCATAAAAAGGTTTTGCATATTTTCTCACCCCAAAAAGTATAAAACAATTTATCAAGTAAAAGAGGGGCTATGAGACTCACCTTAGCAAATGTGCAATCCAAAAGTGGGATTTAGTAAATGTTATGATGCGGCACCGACACGCGACCTAGATAAGGAGGGCAATGTTTAGTTCATTGTTTTAAGTATCACTTACTTAAAATAGTTCAATTGTTTTTATAATTGTATTAAAACTAAACTTTAGTTTGTAAAAATAATTAAATGGTTTTACTAGTAAGTATACGAAAGTATATATACTTTTCATGTTGACAATATTACAATATTAAAATCCAAGAGTTGGTTTGAAAACATTTACGTAATTCTTTTAGTAAGTATATAATGTGTATATACTTATTTAAGTTGACACATGACAGTAGTGTCGAAAATCAAATATTGGTTGATTTATTTTCTAATTATATTTAGAAAATACTTGAGTGAAATTTGAAGACTTTCAAATTTAATATATGATAAAATGATATAGTGGTCTTTATTTATTTATCATAATTTGTTCTTAATATATATAGTTCTAAACGAGAAATTTACTTGACATACATTTGTTTACATATTGACGTTAAACGCTGGATGGACATTATTAAGTGATTCATGTTTTAAAGCACTTGTTGTTTATGTCAAACCTTTACACATGTTTACTTGTATTGAAATTTGCATGCTTGATTACTTGTCGATACAAATATATATCGAAATGGAAGGCTTTGATCATGTGGAACTGTGTTTGGTTGTATTTGACTTCCGAATATACCTTTCGAGTTTTTGGTTTGATAATTCGCCTAACGTGTAAACGGACACTCTTGAAATTTAGGCGGGCTGTGGCCCAGCAGAAATGGCATGACAGTGGCCTTAGGCCCGACTTAGGATAGGAAAGAGTGGAAGGCACGTGGAGTGGGCTTTAGCCCAGGTGACCATTCGAGTAGCAGGGATAGGAATTAGGTTCTTATATCAGGTCTACAATTCATTTTTATTACTACTTCTCTTGTGAAAAATTGGGTGTAAACTTCTCACCAAAGATACCCCTCTCAACGAGGCTCAGGGAAGATAAGGTACACGAAATTTAAGATGTTCATAATACCTTAGTGCTCTATGCCAATTGAAGAGATTAAAAGCCCTTCATGGGTGTTTTCCGTATGTGGCTCGAGATGACTTCCGGCTCTCCCTTGAGAGCTCTCGTGTCATAAGATTTTAACAGCTCTTTGATCGTCACTAAAACTTAGTTTCAGTGTCAAGAAGTTTTGTAAGCAGGTCTCCCCTTTATTTGACTTGCGTCATTTGGGTATAACCCAGCTCCGAAAGAGTGACCCGACAGGATCTTGTCCTTGATGTGGTTACTCAGATTTGGCTATTGTGATGCTCTTTTACAGGAGCTTTTTGACTCGAGACGCAACTCGACCTGGAAACAAGCTTACATGACATATTTTTACCCATTGTAACAACACTCGAGCATGGGTTTTACTTGTTTCTCCGTCGTGGTCACAAGTTGTAGTGACATGCTTAGTTCTATGAGTAGTGTCAAACCTTAGGATAACATGTTAAGCAGTATAGCTAGAGAAATGACTCGAGACATGGAGGGTGTAGAAGTTTCTATACAATGCATACTAAGGACTTAGATGTCAACCGACGTATCGAACTTCTGATGTCTCATTCGAGTACTACTCGGATTTACTAGACTTTGATACCCTCTTACCCAAATGACCCTTAATCAAAGGTAAGGTTCTCAAGGTGAGAGACGAGGGTTTCTAAAGGAGAGTTCTGGGATAACAACACAAGCACAATAGACATATGATAGATACTCAGGACCACCCTTGTGGTCTTGTGTAATTCAACATGTAGTAAGCACCCTTCGTGGGTGTTTTCCCTTATGACACGTAGCCGCAACCTACATAATACTAACATCTATATGATTCTTTATGTCGAGCTTGGTTAGTAGGTATGATTTGAACAAAACAACCATGACTTACTCCGGTTGTGGGTCTTGACTCCTAACTAAATCAATACATATCATAACCATTTTGGCAGATTAAACTTACGGAGTCTTGGTGGGAGTTATGGCGAGACCTTGGACTCATAAAATGAACCGAATACCATTCACAAGAGTACATATATCTTAGACTCACGGTGGTGATTTCATATCAGGACCAATTCTTATATGCTAATGTTTGGATAAGTGATGAATTTTATGACTACCAACTAGTGACCATATAAATTTTAAGGATTTTAACATAGGAATATGTCGACAAAACACATTCACGACATGGGTGGAAATTAGTAAAAATCACGACATCAAATGGGTTTCACATCTTACACAAGTTTCACAACAAAGATGAGGACTACTCGATTAATCGAACCTTACAATCATGAACTAATACAACTATCCAAATGTTAACATCTCTATATCCATTTTCATAGTACAACGAAAATCACAAGGAAGGAGAAAATGTTAGACCTTATCGAAGCGTTATGAAACTGACGAGGATGAAATACTAACTCGGGATTAAAAACTAACCCCAACTCCAACTTCCCTTGACTCGAACTCCAACCAAAGAATTTGTGCTTAACGCCACAAGTGAAAGGAGGGTTTTGAATGAGTTATACAAATGGTGAATGAGAAAGAGTCTCCAAGCGCAAACTAGTGAAATAGGAGGCCTTGTAGAGGGTCTTTGACCTTACTTTTCTCCTTGGGACTTGGTGGGAAACCATAATAAGCTTAATGTCTTCTTCTCTCTTATACCCACCTCACACGAGGCGGCTTCCCATTGGGAGAATAGGTAAAGGAGAACGACACATGATGCTTCCTTGGTCTCCTCTTGGACAATCTATCCTTGACTTGAATGGGTGGCGGCATGGATGTTGGTGAAGACCCCAACAAAGACAATCACCTAATTAGCCTAGCATATGGAAAGAGGGGAGAAAGAGAGGTTTGCAGAGTCCATTTTTATCCATCTCTTCTTGGGTGCTCTGACCTAAACGAATGGTAGGATAGCAGGGAAGGTGTAGATCTCTTTTGGGAGTTGACCTTTCTTTTTATTTCCTGGTTGTTATCTTTTGATGAGGAAACGTGGGTGATGAGTGTGTATATACTCATCATTTTTGGTCAAATCTGAACTGCAAAACATTTAAAAACACTCGAATGCATCAAAACATCGAAAATATTCCAAAATTGTGTTTTATATGTTTCAGATGCAAAATGTTTAAAATCGATGAAAACGAGCAAAGTTTGCATAATTGGCGTTTCAGTCCCTCAACTTTCAAATCTTGACAAAATCAGTCCCTGAGCATTTGTTTTGGAATAAAATTCAACCCAAGTCCTTTCAAAATCAAAATTTATCAAAAATGATCCTTGGGTAAAAAGTTTGGGAAAATTACAAGTTTGGTCCTTCAAGTTTCAAAATTGGCAAAAATAGTCCTTGGAAGTTTAAAAATGGAAAATTATCTTTTATGGTCCTTGTACTAATGAAACTTGGCATGTTTGGCCCTTTTGTTAAGTTTGGGAAAATTACGCTGGTCCTCAAGTTTGGTCGATTTGTAATTTTGGTCCTTGTTTACTAATCCTAAAACCCAAACGGACCCTTTGTATTATGAACCCCTGCCAATAAACCACTTGACCCCATTTGTTTTGACCCCCTCCCTATTAATAAACCCCGGTCAAAGCAAGTCAAACCCACTCACCCTTTTCCCCTCCTTTTTCCTCTTCTTCACAATGCTCTCTCAGAAAACCAAGACTCACTCACCTCCAAATTACATTCCACTTCCTTATCACTCCACCTCAACAACAAAACAAGAAGCATTTACTGCTTCTTCCTTCCTTGCACTCAACCCCCTCGTTGCTATATCGCTTTGGCCAAAAACTAATCAAATGCCGAGATTGATTCAGAGCATCCAAAGCCGTGATTATTGGGTGGAAATGATCAAGGGTACCACAAACCCTAATTTGAGCATATATAAGAGAAAGTGAAGACAAAGAGTAGTTTTTTTTTTAGTTAAAATTATTTTCGTAGCTAGTGTAAACTCAAAATCAGTTGTAATCTTTGCTTTCTAAAACTTGTATTCTGTTACCTTGATGTAATTTGAACTCATTTCAATCTCAATTTCAAGTTTGTAGAATTAATTCTCATGTTTGCAATTTTAAATTCGAAATTCCAAATTAAGCTTTGTTGATTTAAAGTTGTTACATTGGACTGATTAGGCTCACATAAGCTCCTAAATAGCTTAAAATAGCTATTAGAAACCTTAAAACTTTGATTAGTGTCAAAAAAGCAAAAAATACCAAAAATAGAAAAAAAATAGTGTAAAAATAAAAATCACAAGAAAAAGAAGAAGAAGCAAGGAGCATGGTGAAATGAAGATGGTTCTGGGTTTAGAACCTCATGGGAGGTAGTAGGATGGTCCTTGGTCTCTAGTTCATGGTTCTCAACTTGGATGGTATTTTGTAAGAATTTTTCTTATTTTTGTGATTTTACTGTTCAACTGCTTGTTCTCTGCTTATTTTTAGTTCTTCTAGCTTATTAGGTATATCTTGGTTGTATTGAAGCTTAATATTGTAGACTTGTTAATTAGTTCTCATTTTTCTTAAAAATTTTGTATTAACTGTCATTATAAGCATAAAATAGAATCTAAGGTAATTGTAGTTTAAGCTAGTGTTTTCGTGTTCATTTAAGTTTATTAACTCATAACAAGTTGATAAAAAGCAGTTTCAAAAGCCTTAGTACTCGATTGCCTAAAAACCAAAATCAACCTTATATGGGGTTGTTTGGATTTGCCGAGTTTATGGACTCGAGGATGTTTTGTTGATATTGCTAGTTAGCACATGTCACTTTAGGTTTAAATAGGTTAATTTAGTCATAAAAACCAAGCCTCATTTGATTAAAAGTCAAAATCACATCTTATCTCAAATAAATAGCTCATCGTCATAGTTTTAATTTCAAAAACTCATCAAAACCTTTCATTAGTTGTTAAAATAGCTTAAATTAGTCTCATTATAGTCTAATATAACATAATCAGTCAATTATAGTGCTCAAAGTTCACATTAGTCAACAACTTCAAAATCTGTCAAAAGTCAAAAAGTGATTTAGTGGATTTTTGCAAATCTTTCTGGATTTTTCATGCACTCAATTCTGATCTTAATTGATTGGTATTTTGGAATCAAGAACTTCAACTGGTTGAGTTTGTAAAAATCATTTTTGAAGAATTTTAGTGATTTTCTATAAGCTCCTACATAGCTTGCAATGGGTCAAGTGCCTCATGTACACACTCGCTGACAACCGAGTGTGCACAGTTTGTGCATAGTCTCAACAAGCTCATAAGAGCTTGTCTTGGGCTAATATTTGGTTTATAAGCTCCTTGTCAGGTCTACTTGAGATTGTGATATCTGGTCTTGGGTTCCAACTAGGTGATAGCTTATTCTTAAGCTTGAAATAAGCACCTCAGGACTGATTCCACTTGTTTGATTTTGTACTCATAAGCTTGTAGCTGGTTATCTTGAGGTTCTGTAGTCTGAAGTAGTTTCTTTAGGTAGTTATAGCTTAATCTAGCTTTTGTGTTCATTTTGTGCTTTCTAGTACTTATTTGCTTATTTTAATAGCTTATTCACTAGCAGTTTGCACTACAGCTTCTATTTCTCACACATAAGCTATAGTTTTTATAATTTTAATAAATTTAGAATATTATTTTAGACTTTTCCTGAATTTTTCAGATTTTTCCATTACTGTTTGCTATTTTTCTTATTTTAAATCAGTTTTTAAGACTTTTTAAATAGCTTTTAATCCAAATAAATCAGGAAATCTTCAAAAAAATAAGTTTTCAATTTTTATAGATTAAGATAAATATAAAAAGCCAAAAAAATATTTTTTCATAATTTTCCTAATTTAAATAGTAATTTTTAGCAATTTAATTAGTTTTAAATAGTTTTTAAATCATAGGAATTAGAATATAAATCTAAAAATACAAAATTAGTTTTGAAAATTCTCTTTAGTTATTTTAGATTTTTTAAAAATAGTTTTATAAATTTCCCATTAATTTTCATAATTTTTAGTATTTTAATTTAGTTTTAAAGTTTAAAATTAGTTTTTAATTCAAATTTATAAAAGTAAAATCAAGAAAATCCAATTTTAAAAAAATAGTGATAGCGTTTATTTAATATAATTTAGCTTTTTAATTTTCTTCCTCAGATTTTTCCTTTGTCATCTAGTATTATCATTAACCCTTTCCTTTCTAATATCACCCTCCGATCACTACGCTTAGCTTCAATCGCATTTACCGTGGGTTTTAACTTAACACCCGGAAACACTACACTCTCCTGGTTAATTGCATTGCGTTCTCAAGTGATTGACTCTTGTTGACCACTCTCCTGGTTAATTTGGGTTGACCGTTTGGGACCGATCAGTGGGTGAGAGAAAGAGGCGCACAAGACAAAATATAGAGAGGGGATCTAAAGTAGATGGATGAAATCTTGTATTTTCTTATTTACTCAATTGCTTAACTTATAGAATTTTTAATTTATGAGGTAAGTTTAATTGTTGAATGGTGGATTTTGGAGGTAAATTAAGCGGTATTGTATACTTTGTGTTCCGCGGAAATTATATTGTGATCGCATTTTCTTATGCTTCGAGGACATTTATTATGTAGTGTTTTCGAATTGCTCATGAAATAATTTTATCTTGGTGGTATTTTTATTCCGGGATTTATCGTATGTTTATTTCATTT
This sequence comes from Chrysanthemum makinoi, assembly GCA_910596185.1. Lineage (NCBI taxonomy): Eukaryota > Viridiplantae > Streptophyta > Magnoliopsida > Asterales > Asteraceae > Chrysanthemum > Chrysanthemum makinoi. The sequence continues at coordinate 103,357,119 of OU343219.1, read as the reverse complement.
CTTATCATAGTGTCAGACGCCGCGCTATCGGTCACAAAGGAAAAACAGATAACTCTCTCGTTTACAAATTTAATCATAAGACAATAACACAAAATTCATATTATGAAATGAATGCAAAAGTATTGCTACAGGCTACAGTATGTGAGTTATCTACTCAAATGATCAGGCAAAGCTTATGCATACTTAAATGACCTATGCTTAGTAATAATAAATTACCATTTATTATTTAAATACGAGTGAAAATTTACCGTGTGTCACAGTTACCGGGGTCAATGTGCACAAATTAGTGGTCCGAATGAAGTAACCTATATCCAAAAATTGTAAGAAATGCACACAAGTAACAGGAAGGATGGTTGCCATTTTGACTACTCGATGTACATGACGTGGTCCGAATGAAGCTCTATAGAGACTTTAGTTAGTTATCAATTTTTAACTTTTATTCCCTAATTATTTTGATCATACTTTATCAAAAGAATGTGTCTTAAGATTGAAGATGATTTGGTTAAGTTATATAATTTAGATTAAATTAACTTTAGTTGCATGAAAAAATGTATCATGTAATTGTACTATATTCTTTTGTTGTGTTTAAGGTTTTTCTACATGGTACAAAGAGTGGGAGTGCGGTGTCGCCTTAGCCTTGTGCCATCCCACCAGCCCAAAATCTTTGATCTGCACGGTTGTTAGGGTGACACCATATCGGCACTACTGGTGGCTAACCTATGCCATAGAATTTTGTTTTTTTAATCCGACTGTTGGAAACGGTATATTACCGCCTTTTTTTTGTATTTTTGCATTTAATACCCCCAAAAACTCAAATTTTACCTCTTAAAAATTCTATAAATACCCCCTTATTATTTAATACTTCACACACACTTCCAATATATTTTATAACATATTATTCTCTTCTTTTCTCATTGTCTATTTTTTACCATATTGTGTTCGAGTTGTCAATTTCAACGCTATCACTTGAAAATGGGTCAAAGTGTCAAAATGGGTTGGATAGTAAAAATGGGTCGAAAGGCACCCAAAGTAGTATATGAAAAAATATGGATTTTGTAATCATATATAATACACTCATAATTTAGGTATGCGTCTCTACTAATTGTATGATCATTGTATCTTAAAATCACAGTAGTACTTTTTTAGTATTTTGAAAACTATTAGTATTTTGAAAACCAGATTTTACCCATATATCGAGTGAGAAAATCAGTTTTATATCATCAAAAATAAAGTGAGTAGTACTCTTTTAAGTATTTTTGTATGATCCTTTTTTTGTTTATTTTTACGAAAGAAAACATAGGTGAACTATCATTAGGCTATCGTATACTATATGTTATGTTTAAGATTGCTTAAAGCATTGTTTTTTCATCCTTTTTTATTCATACGCTTTTATATAATGTCCATTGATGTGCCTTTGCAATCTATCTATTTGATTATTTGCAAGTTTATTTTCTACCATCTAATGTATGTAATTTTTCTGTTAAAACTAACAACCATCATTCTACAAGAAGTCGAGAACTTCGTAGATCCATCCTATAAAGAAAGTTTAAACAAAAAAGGGAAAACCTCAAAATTTATTTTTATTGAGGAGCACAAGAAATTACTTATTGAAGAGAAACAATGGATGAATGACGTATCATCTTAATGTAGTTTGGTAGTGGGAATCGAATCCGCATCGTTAGCTTGAAGGCTAGGGGTTATAGTCGACTTCGATTCAGCCAGATTTAGACTTTCAAGAGAAAATGAATCACTGGCTAAAAGCTTCTCCATGGTTAACTGACATTAATCCTAGAGATGCAAAAATGCCTAAAGATGGTGACGATGTTTTTTTCCCAACTGCTGGTAATGACCTGAAACAAGAAGTCGTCACTGCCATCCGCAAATATCGTGTCCGTGTTTTGGTGTGCGCTCCATCGAACTCTGCACTTGATGAGATTGTGTTGTTTTAATACATTTTCATTATCTACAACTTTACAACCATGCATATAATTCATAATGTTGTAAAAATTATATATGTTGTAAAAATTATATATGTTGTCTTATTAACCATCCATTCAAACCATACAATTATTTATAATTTATTAAAAAAAAAAAAAAAAAAAAAAGAAAAAAAAAGACACAATTGTCTTATAATATTGTCAAACAATTTTTAAAAATGTCTTTAAGTTAACAAACACCAACAAACAAATCTTTATAAGTCATGCCCGCCCATTGGGCGGGCTTCGAAATCTAGTATATATATATATATATATATATATATATATATACACACACACACACATTTCCATATTATGTAAACACTAGTTGTTATACATATGCATTTCTATAAGATGTAAACAATATTACTTGTTTAGTGTTTTATATGAAAATGTAAGTGTTAGTAAACTATTGGCTCAAACCATTTACGTATTTTATTTGTTTCGTTAAGATGATTTTACGTTTGTTATCGACAAAACATTAGAAGATCGTAAAATATAAATAAACGTTTTTACGGCTTATTTGTATTAACACTCTCTTCTCTAATTTTTTTTGTCGAAATAAAAAGAGTCTCGAAGAGACAACATGGCGGATTAAGGATTCCAAATGCAAAACTCCCCCTTGACGTGAACTCCCCCTAGAAGAGGACGTCAAGTAAGAATGAAATCGAAAACCTATACAAGACGAGGTTAGTGATAAACAATAGTAAAGTCTAATAGAGATAATGAATTTAAAGAACGAGAGATAGTCAAGGTACATAAACAATAATCCTTGCAATAAAAAGGCTAAAATTTAGTGGTATTTGCGTCCATGATGAACACTTTCAATGCAACTGAGAATTCGATTTCAAACACAAAATGTAAAAAGAAAATTCTTCGTAAACATGTGGATCGACTCTTGGAAGATGTTCTTTGTTTTGATATTATCTCTGTTGTGTTACTATATACTGCTCATTCATATTATGAACATGTGCCTGTTGCTAAAATCAATAATGATACTTCAAAGTTAAAAAAGGAAAATGAAAAGTTGAAACAACAGAATAAGATTTTAAAAGAGGAAAATGAGAGACTTTTGATTCAAAATGACGATGCTCAATGTAAAATTTCAAAAGAAATTTATGAACTCAAACAACATCTTCATTGGTGTCAAACTCAGATTCTTGATTTTGAGTTAGCTTTACAAAGTAAAGAAAACCAGTCTGCTTAAAACACGTTGAAACCAAAACTTGAACGACTGGATGATGAAAACGTGTCTTTAACATGTCAAATTTTCAAATATGAACAAGTGAAAAAGGAGTACAAAAACATTTTCGATTCTCTAAAAAAGACACGTAATCAAGCATCAAAACAACTCGATAAGCATGTTGCATACACACGTGATATGATGCATGAAAATGGAAACTTAAACTCAAAAATTCAAGACCATCAAGACATCATCATTGAATTAAAAGAGAAACTGGATAAAATCGAGAAAAGTTTAGTAACAAAAATGTGATAGCACCTGAAGTGTTTAAAGTTGATATTAATACTTGTTGATCCCAGATGAGCACTTGATCTGATTAATTATCTTAGATAAATATAAAATAACTAAAGTATAGAAAACTGTCTTTGAACAAGATTAAACACAATGTGGAATCTTATGTTTAACAATAAAGAGAATGATTAACAAATTTGTTATCTCATAAAACACTTCAATATATTAATACGAATACTCAAAAGTATTAGGGTTACAAAACCTTGAAGTGAACGACTCTAAGAGTGATACGTGTTCTACATCTAACCTAGGGCCTCCATTTATAATGCAAGGAGTCCTTTACAAGATAACTACAATAGTACAATATTCATTTCAATCTAAATACAAAAGATATATATCATATCTATTCCATAAATATCTCTCCACGTGTCTTTTATCTTCTGTCTTTATCACATAAGCAGTAGGAATATTTTATCTGGCGATTAAATGCTGCTAATGTATTTTCCAAGCAGTTCGTCTGTTTAGCTTAGCATTACTAAGTCCATATGCTTGGCGGTACAAAGTGTTAGCTTAATTCCCAACAATCCTCCCCTAAACTCGTGATTTCTCTTCAAATCATCAAGTTTCTTGAATTAAACTTCTCTACATGATATTGAGGGAATTTTGCAAACATTTACTTACTTGGTGCTTAGCTTGTACAAAGATTCTGTTATCAAATCTCTTACCATTTCACTATCCTCTTCCCTGTAAGCCTTGAAGATAACATAACCAGATAAAGTCTTCATTAAGTGGATATTCTTTTTCCACTAGCATGAACCAATGGAAGTCGCGTATACACATGATGAACACCGGATGAACTATATAGAATCCATGTAGTTCCCGGAACAGTAACATCTTGACTCCAAAGTATATCATAAGGACCAGGTTCAAAAAGCCTTTCTAATTCAACCCATATCTCTGTTCCTTTCATCTTCACACTCTCTGTGACTACACCTTTGTTGCACTAAGTCCCATAGCTTTACCAGATCATCCTCACAAATGACTTCACCATATCTGCAAATGTCTTATACATCTCTACAATATTACCAACTCTGGAAATCTTCCAAGCTTTTGTAAAGTTTTCAGTATAAATCTCCCAGTCTATGATAGGATGCTTGGTTTGAAAGTTTTAGACTATAATATATTTAGAAAGTAGAAAACTAGGTATAAACTATAATCTATTTAGGAAATAAAATAACAGTGGTTTACTTATTAGACATTAGTAAAATACACATTTGTTTTTTGACTTAAGAAAGTGAGATGGACTTAAAAGATAAAAAAAAAAAAAATTGAACTCATATCGCGGACGATCCTCACGATCTGCGTGCGTCCTACGATCTTACTACGATCCCGCATATGCGATCCTACGATCTACGATTTTAGCTAGTAAACACGTAAACTGCATGCGATCTTACGAGTTTACACGCGATCTTGACAGCCTTGGTTTTAATAACTTATAGTCGTTGTTTATATATTACAAGATGTTTTTTTTACAGAAAATCTTGTCGAAAATACTTAAAACTTGCTGAAAATACCGAAAATTTGCTAAAAATGTCAATTTGATTAACAATCGATTAATCCCGTCTGTACCGATTACAAAATTGTTGGGAACCTTGGTTTTTCTCAATCATCAGATATAAAATTGTTGGGAACGAGAAAAAAACTACTCCAGTATAGTTAACTTATTCAGAAGTTAACGTTAACGTGTTGGATAAAAATTGAAACCTTTTTGTTTTATCTGATGGACGTAGTTTTGGACTTTTGCATAACAAATGAAATTTCTGTTAATATGCAGAAAGTTAGTTTGTTACGATTTCTATTAGATAAAGGTAATTCTATCTTTACTATATATGGATTTAAAGTTGAGCTATTGTGCTAAGTTTTATTCAGACAGGATTATATGCTATGCTCTTGTGTCTATCTTTTTATCTCATCTGATACTTCAGGTTACTTTAAGCAAACATAACCATTTAGATTTTTACAAGTCTTTACTTGGATCGGTTTTTTATTGTTTCGATGAATTTAGTTTCAGATAAACAAAGTTGTCTTACAAAATATCAACATTCTTATTTATTGTATACTTGTCCAACGAGGTTGCAAGATTTGCGTGTTTGACGACAACGTGATTTACTGTATTTATTTTAATTTTAGTTTTCTTTCAAAAAGCCTTCCACTTTGCAAATAATGAATATCTTTTCGTGAAATGTAAATCTTTTTCCCTCTCAAATGATTACTAAATTGAATGATTATAATGCTCACATAACATATGGCGCTTTTCAGATATTTTTCATCGGTTTTGTAGCTTCACTATCTATTAGGCCGGTCTGTCACTGTAGGAGATGGCTGAGTCAATGGTCGTCGATCTACAACTGACCAGAGACGTGACACGGATGTAGTCGATGACGGCGTTTTTTTTTTTTTTTTTTTTTTTTTTTTTAATTCAAACATTTTATAGAGTGGTGAAGTTGGTATTTATAGAGTGGTAAATTTTTTTAAAAAAAAGTTTTTTTTAAGTTTAATGCCCCAAACTGTCGAAAAAGTGGTTGGAGTCCAAATTTAATATCATTGAATTTCGAACCGTCTCAAATTATTCCCTTGTCAACCGATGTCATGACCTATTGCCACAAACGGGTCAACCGATTTAAACATCGGTCATATGCCATGCCTAACCGATTTCAAATGGGCGATTGTGTCCGCCTTATGCTAATGGTGGTAACTTATTTACCAAGGTTTTCAGATCGGGATCTTACTTAGTATCGTTTTAATTTTGTAAGATCGAAATCGTAAGATCGGATCGGATCCTAAATCTTACTATATATCATTTTCTTAATAATATATGTAATATTATTCAAATCTACAAATTATTTTATATTATTAACACAAAATTATATATATATATTTCATGAAAATGTTGTTTTAAATTATGAATATAAAATATTTAAGAAGATTAACATGTTGATTTTCACATTCTATAAAAAATGATCCATAACTTTTTAGTATTTTAGTTTGCGATTTGAGAAAAATAATATCGGATCGGATTAAATCTTAAGATTTTATGAGTGAATCGGGATCTTATAAGATTTTAAGTGTGCTAAGATCCTACATAGGATTTGGATCGTTTTGCTTTGTAGTATCGTAAAATCATAAGATCTTAAGATTAGGTTCGAGATCATGACAACTATGCTATTTACCCTTAAATCATTAAGCTAAAAACACACAAAAGATAATTAACGCCATAATTAGAAGGTAAAAAGAAAAGGATATGATATAGCATTCAAAATGATGTGTCATCCAAACATGCTAACGGTTATTGTATTGTATGCATCATTGATGTAATTTAGTGGTAAAATAATAAAAAAATTTGATGTGCATATCAATACCCAAAAGAAAAGCTTGCAAGCCATTCACCCAAAACATCAAGGTGTACAATTTTAAGTGGTTTAGTTTTGATGTAAGCAAAACTTTGCTTGCTTGATGGAAGTGTATGCAATATCATTTATAACTTTTGAAACTAATAAAGTTAATAATTTTTGTTAAAAGATTTAAAGCATTTTACTTATTAAAGTGGTCCGAACAAGAGACGTGTATGGAGGGCAAGTGCGAAATGTGGCTTCCCATTCAAATATGTTTCATGTGGTCCTTCACATTTTTCTTTCGCTAAATTTAAGTTTTATAAATAAATCTATTCAACTTAGTCCACCTAATTGTCCTTTTAATCTCTGCCCTTGCACATGCTTACCACTTTTGTATCCTTTGTTTTATATGTTTTTTCTGTCATCTCTTTTCAAATACAATTACTCACCACATTATTTCATTAAAGCCCGTTTTATGAGAACAAAATCTTTTTCAGTTCCTATAAAACTTGTATACTATATTTTTTTTCTCTTGTAATTAGTAATTTTGTAGAATTACTATGTCTTTAATTCTTTTGGAATTTATGATAGGTTCATTTGTACATCAATTCAATGCTATCTCTTTCATAAAAATAATTTGTTTACAAGTACTTCTTTTGGATTCATCCCAAAAAAATGCTCAAAACTTTTTTTTAAATTGAAAAATAGAGATTATATATTCCACGGAAACAGATATCTTTACTTAGATATGAAAACTGATGTATGACTTTTATGAAATTTCTCTAGTTTAAATATCCTGTTTGGATTTTCTAAATGATTATTTTAATGAAAAAAGTCAAATCGATAAAAGTATAACACGTAATGTCCATTATAAATCAATTAAAACCTGTTTGCGAAATTTGATGCCTTCAAACAATCGTATAAATCATCTAAACTTCAAGTTATACCAAAATATCAAGAATGCAATAAAACTTTGACATTGTTACACTCACTAGAAGACATGGAAAATATCACAAGTGTGCCTAAAGTATTGAAAGCGATTTCTCACTAATATGACAAACTACATCAACTTTCCTTCTCTAGAGTGTTAAATAAGATTGGAAAAAACAAATGAGTGAGACAATGTCATAAATTCCTTTGTTGACTACAAGTACAATATTTTTCTTCGCACATAATTTAGATGATAAAAAATATTCGGTGATGTACACTATATATTACATGGATGTATACATTGTGGATCAATAAACAAGGGAAAAAAATAAATAAATAAAATAAATAAAATGATAAAATCAACTTAGTATGAAGCCCAAAATAAATCTAAAGGTCATGTGGATTGCATTTAGGTATTAGTTGGGTAACAAAGTCAATATTAAATGAAACTGTACTATATAGGGCTGTAAACGAACTAAACGTTCAGTGAACATTTCATGAATGGTTCGGTAAAAATTTCGTTTATGTTCGTTTATTTAATAAATGAACGAACATGAACAATATTTTACGATCGTTTAGTTAAATGAACGAACATGAACAGAAGTCACGTCCGTTTATTTATGTTCGTGAACGTCCGATTATGCGTTCGTTAACGTTCGTTTATGTTCATTTATTAATTTATGTTCATATATCAAATCTTTTAGTTGTATAATTTTTAAATGAGTTTGGTTAAACAAAACGACACTTATAAAACAATATTAGATTCATAATTTAATAAAGTTTATGATTGTTTGTCTTTGTTTATTTATGTTTGATCGTTTATGTTCGTTTAGTGTCTTAATGAACGAACATAAACGAACATGTTTCTCATTTTCTTAATAAACGAACATGAACTTGAAATTTCGTCCGTTTAAGCGTCCGTGTTCGTTTATTTGTCCGGTTAAAATTAAATGAACGAACATGAACAAGACTTTCCGTTTTCTTGTTCGTCCGGTTCGTCTAAGACTCTAGTACTATAGGTCCAACAACGTTGTAATCCTTTTAAGACTACTTGAGAAAAGAAAACAACTACTCGTATAGTAGTATCAAGTTTGTTGGTTTATTTCTAGTAGAAGAAAAAAACATATACTCCGTATATTTTTTGTAACATTATAACTCAAGTTTCTTGGGTCAGGTCTAAGTTCAAATGGGCGTTTTGTTTAAATTAAGATTCGTTCCTGCCAGTTGATCGACTTCATAAACCATAACTTAAGTTATCTAGCATGTAAGACAAAATGGAATTTCATTCGTATTAATTAAATTTTATATAGATATTGATTAAAAAAACATACCACGTGGCACTTTATGTCGACTGTAGTACTGTTGTTTGGCTGTAAAAACATACAAATGGTTTCTAGATTGCTCTCCCAGGTGTGTTGTGGATCCGAAGACAATGGTCTGTGGTAGCTTTTTTTGGCACTACGGTGCACCTAATTGTGGTCCTAACCTATGTGTATGGATGGTAATTAAAGCACCACCCAGCTTTTATTTCTCTAATTAATTCAATATATCTCTAAATTTTCATTTGTGCTTTAGGAATCGTATCTACTCATGACGGACCCAAATGTATGCGGGGGTGTGTAGCGAAACCTCGTAGATTTAAGTCGAAGTGTAAAATTTCAAACTGCTTGTTTTTATGGTATGTGCAACCCTCAAATTTTTTCTTCTACTTTCATTTCTGACGATTGTAACTTTGTATTGTAACATTCTTTTTGTGCAATACACTTTTTAAAAATCATGCATGGGTCCGTCCTTGTATCTACTATTTGCTTCTTCTTGGAATGCCTAATATATTATTTGATTAGAGCATACGTTTGTCATAGACTCTTTGTTTATTCAAACGAAGATTTACGAATCAAAGTTGAGATATTGTAGTATATTTGAATAATATACATTTAGAATGCTCCCGAAACAATTGAGTGTGGGACGTGTGATTGGCCGAAAGAGGAAAAGCTTTTGGATTCAAAACGATAAACTACTGGAAAATGCCATTGCTGGGTTTGTGCATTTCGATCTATTTTCGAGTAAGGCGAGAATTGGTATTAATATCATGAAAATAAGTTATAAAGATAAAAGTTATGAGGGCTTAAGTTTTTAGATAGTTGAAACATACATGTCACCAGCGTCGTTCTTGTGAAGACGCACGTCTCATAGTTCATGACCTAAGTCCCGAAAAGAACCAAGACATAATTATTCGCGAAGGTTGGAGCACACACTTACGTCAAATAACATAACTTCATCATGAATCATGATTGGATACTTGTTATTTTTATTAGTGAAATGGTCACTCTCAATTCCATAGTCAATTACATGTCATTTGCTTTGCTGGATTAGTGACATGGGAAGCACTAATTTCACAAAGGCATGTTTAGTTTAAAAAAAGGAAGCCCAGCAACCACCAAGCTTGTCTCGAGGAGTAGTAGTAAAAAGCCCAACAACCTTCCTTGAAAACTTTTCCTTGAAAACTCAAGCACCAAACTATAATATTTACATTATTCCACAATTATAACAATCTCACTGTCGGGCGAAACTCAAACTCACAATCTCATACATAACTATCTCATAAATAGCATTAAGTCAAAGGTCTTTTTTGACAAATGGTTAGGTTTTTTAGTAAGTAAACACTATGTTGTTATTTTATTATTTTACATATATTGATAAATTGATCATATTATCAAGTGGACACAATATCAAACATTTTCACACTTGTGCAATATAAGAACTCAATGGTGTAAGCTATACATACTCCGCTCATTTTTATTTTATTATTATTTTTTGGGGGGGGGGAGGGGATGCAAGTTTTATTTGGATTATAATTTTATACTGAAGCGTTTAAACACCTAGTCGTTAAAAAATATCACTTAGGAGTACCATACGTAGTAGTCAAAAAGTTAGCATAAAAAAGGGCCTTGAAAGACTCATAGACTTGAGAGGCTGCCAAATATTGGAAGCCCAGCAAACTTGTCTCGAGGAGTAGTAGTAAAAGCCCAAAGAACCTTCCTTGAAATATTTTAGGGCCGAAATCACCTGTAAATGTAATTAACTGCCATTTTTCCATTTCTATGTATTCTTTTTTTTTACCATTACGTCATAAAACTTCATCGTTAGTCCTTTGTGTGTACCCGTTACAAAAAAACATCGTTAGTCCTTTATGCTAACGACCGTTAATAAATAACTTAAAATTTGGTTATCTTACGCTAAACTTGCGTCGTTGGTCATTTATAGTAACAATCGTTAAAAAAATAACTTAAATTTGGTTTTTCTTTACGTTTCCGATCCGTTTTTAACCGTTTAGTCCGTTTTTACCGCGTTTTAGATTTCACGTTTTAGCTGCGCTTTAGATCGTTTTTTTCACGTTTTCATACGTTTTTACTGCAGCTTTCACATCCAGTAACTTTTCAAGTTTTTAGTTAGTTTTCACGTTTTCATTTCATGTTTTACCGTCGTTTTCATCCGTTTTACATTTCTCCGTATTTGCACATTTTTCATTACGTTTTTACGTGCGTCCGTTTTTACACGATTTTCTTAGTTTT